>CM038228.1:89574746-90290393 GCA_021442155.1 Cymbidium sinense
ATGTGTTTTAATCATGGCGCCCATCCAAAATGCGTGGATGGATGGCCCATGATTCTTCCCTAAGATTGCCTCCGGGAGATGGCCACCTTCCATCTTCCATGGCATGATCTGAGCTCGATTGAGCTCGATTTGATCTCAAATTCTACCCACACCATCACCATGCAAGGGAAATCACATCTAACATCTAGATTCTCATGAGAAAAAACTTCACTTCACAAAGGACCACACCACTTCTAGGCTAAGCTCGATTTAATGGCTTACCTTACTGGAGGCTATCATCGGTGCTCGATTCCCTTGGAGAAGCTTCGTCTAGTGGAGACAAAGCTTTGCTAAAGTTTTGAGGTGTTGAGATTAGGTAGATCCTTCTATGGGCTAAGTCCACCTTCAACTCCTTCGCTTTGATCAAAGTGGTACCTCCCTCACCTTTGGAGCTTGGGAAAAGGTTTGGGTGAACTGATTGTAGATGTACTTTGCAAAGTGAATTGGCTTGGTATTGAGTGTGGAGTAAGTTGGATTTTAGCTTGAGTTCCCCTATTTTTGATTTGAGAAACTGAGAAATGGAGAAGTTCAAGTTGCTTGAGAGGGCTTGGGGAGAGTTCCAAATGCTTGCTCTGGTTTCCCTAAGTTCAATCGATGTGCTAGAATGAAATTCAAGTGAAGTTAGGGGGAGTATATCTCCCCCTAGAGCAATCAGATGGTCGTGAAGGAGCTTGCCATTTTGATCCAATTTACCACCTAGAGTGGGTTTGTTAGGCTGTTAGAGGTGTCGCATTCGGTTTGGCCTAAAGAGCGGAGTAGTGGAGCTCCCATGTGCTTAAATCAAGTGAAGGAGGGATTCCATGTGCTTAATTTCATGAAAGTGGTCAGTTTTATCCTTAGGTTGGGTTGGGCTAACCTAAACCCATTGGATTAGGTGCACCACATTCACTAGTGTCAACTTGGTCCACACCATCACCATGCAAGGGAAATAACATCTAACATCTAGATTCTCATGAGAAAAAACTTCACTTCACAAAGGACCACACCACTTCTAGGCTAAGCTCTATTTAATGGCTTACCTTGCCGGAGGCTATCATCGGTGCTCGATTCCCTTGGAGAAGCTTCGTCTAGTGGAGACGAAGCTTTGCTGAAGTTTTGAGGTGTTGAGATTGGGTAAATCCTTCTATGGACCAAGTCCACCTTCAACTCCTTGCTGCTTTGATCGAAGTGGTACTTCCCTCACCTTTGGAGCTTGGGAAAAGGTTTGGGTGAACTCAGGTGCCCGATGTACTTTGCAAAGTGAATTGGCTTGGTATTGAGTGTGAGTAAGTTGGATTTCACTTGAGTTCCCTTATTTTTGATTTGAGCCGAGAAATGGAGAAGTTGCTGTTGCTTGAGAGAGGCTTGGGAGAGTTCCAATTGCTTGCTCTAGTTTTCCTAAGTTCAATTGATGTGCTAGAATGAAATTCAAGTGAAGTTAGGGGGAGTATATCTCCCCCTAGAGCAATCGGATGGCCGTGAAGGAGCTTGCCATTTTGATCCAATTTACCACATAGAGTGGGTTTGTTAGGCTGTTAGAGGTGTCCTTGCATTCGGTTTGGCCTAAAGAGGAGTAGGAGGTCCCATGTGCTTAAATCAAGTGAAGGAGGGATTCCATGTGCTTAATTTCATGCAAGTGGTCAGTTTTATCCTTAGGTTGGGTTGGGCTAACCTAAACCCATTGGATTAGGTGCACCACATTCACTAGTGTCAACTTGGTCCACTAAGAGGTTGTCAAGTGGTCATGAAGAGGATTTGACCAAATTCCAAGTGGACTTGGCCAAAATTTACCTTATGGCTTAGAGGTAAAATGGTCATTTATCTTGGGTTTCAATTTTAATATGTTTGGTATGATTGAAAATGGGTTAGCCAAGTTTCAATGGATTTGGAGTTTGTTTGATATGATTTGGCTCATGTTGATCCATTTAGGTCAAAATGGGTTAACTTGGGTCAAGTCAATTGATGACAAATTGGGTCAAACCAAGTTTGGTCAAGTTCATATGACGATTTGAAATGTTTTGGTGGCTTTGGTTTGATTCAATTTAGTTTATATTTGGTTTTGGTTCAATTGAGTTCATTTAGCTCAAATGGGTCAAGTTGACAAATTGACCCATTTGACCTATTTGGGTTAGGTCATGGGTTGGTTTATGTTTGGTCATTTGAAATGGATTGGTATCTTTGTTTCCAATCAATTTGATTTATATTTGAGTTTGGCTCAATTTGACCTTTTAGTCAAGTTGGGCTCATGGTTAATTGGCTTAGGTTTAGTTGGCCAATTGAGGCTTTGGTCAAGTTCAAAATCATTTTGGAATGAACTTGGCCTATTGGTTTCAATCAATTTGGCTTAGATCAAGTTTTGGCACATTTTAACTTTTAAGTCAAGTCAACTTGGGTCAGCAGTTGGGCTAGGTTAGGCTCAAATGTTGACTTGGTCAAGTTCATACATTGATCATAAATGAGTTTTGATCAATAGTTTCATTTAGTTTGGCCCATGGTGGATTTTGGCTAATTTAGGTTTCATTTTGGCTAAGTGTTGACTTGGTCAACCCATATGTTTGACTTGGTTTACCCCAATTTGAGTGATTGATCATCTCATGATGATTGTTGATCATGATGAGAGGCTTAGGTGGGCTTAGTTTAATCTAATTTGATTAGGATTAGAATTTGACTCATAAGAGTACTTTAGGTCACTTTGGGTCAAGTGAGCATAAGTAGGCCAAATGGCTTGGTCAAAGCTTGATTTGAGTTTGATTGAACTCACATATGGACTTATGATTGAAATATAAATCCATTTAAGTGGTTGAAATCAAATTGGTTTGATCCACTTGACAATTTCAAGTTTAAAGGGTGAACATGAACTTGACTTGGGTTTGATTTTTGAATTGAGTTTTGGTTTGGTGATTAAAGTTTATGTTTATATTTAGATTCATGATTGAAGGATTGATTGAATCATGAAGAAAAATCAAGAGTTTGGCTTGATTTGTCTAAGTTCAATATTTTGACTTGAAAAGCTTAGGTTGGATTCTGATTGAAATTGAATTTGATTTTTGGAGTTGGTTTTGATTGTTTTAATTTATATCTCATTTATATCTCATTTATATATGTGAATATAAATAAAAATATGGGTTATGAGAAAATTTCATGAATTTGAAGTGATTTGAACTTGATTTAGCTAAGTCCTTAAGAGAGAATCAAAGTGACTTGGGAAGATTTTTTATTTGGATTTGAATTTTGGATTTAGTTTGATTGATTTGAATTTATATTTTATTTATATATGTGAATATAATTAATAATTTAAATGGTTTGTGAGAGAATTTCATGAATTTTAATTGATTTAGATTTGATTCAGGCTAAGTCCTTAAGAGGGAATCAAAGGGCTTAGGAAATATTTTGAGCTTGGAATTTCAATCATAAGCTTCAATCACAAGCACTAATAGAAATAGTCTACTCCTAACCCAAGGTGTATAAAGAACCTAGAGCTTAGTTCAATGTGAATCTACTTATGTCAAGGACATAAGAGAGGAAAGGACGAATCCAGTAGGGATACAATATGTGAACCTTCCACTAGAGAAGTAGGTTCAAGTCATCCATAAGAGGATGAGAGGTTTGATTTGATTTGAATCTTTTTGGGAGAAATTTGATTTGTTTAATTAAGTTCTGCTGGGAAAGAGGGTTGAATTTGTTTCAATTTGTTGTATGTTTAATTGTGTTTATTTTGACTCCACCAGGGATGGAAAAGTGAACTCTCCACTAGCGAGGCAAGTTCAAGTCATCCATAAGGGAGGAAAGATTGTGAAATCCATTGAGGAAATAGAATTCTGAGTCTGCTGGGGAGCTAGAAAGATTTGCATCTCATTGTCGAGAAGCAAAAGACTTGATTTGGATTGATTGTTTATTTTGTTTGTTTGTTTCACTCTACTAAAGGAGGAGGGTTGAATTTGTTTCAAAATTTTAATTTTGGATTTTGAAATGGACCCTGTTGGTTTGCGATGGTGTTGGTTAAAAAATTCTTATAAGGGAGTCACCCTTTAAATCTGTGGGGAGAAAATAAAGAGTAACCCTTACAAAAATTCATCTTGGTAAGACACCACGCAGATCCGCAGATGTACTTATTCAGGTGATCGAATACGTCATCAAGGTATAGTGTACTATCTCGAAAGGCAAAAGTCACTACCCTTTATGGTACCAATCACCTCAATAGGGACTTCTATGGACGATGGGTCCACATATGTACCAAAGATTCTTCCCCTATTTTACATGGAAAAGTAAAGCAAGGTTTATTTAAACTAGGTTTGTTAAGTTTCCTATAGGGGCAAACTCCCATAGTTAATTACATCCTAAGGGACGAGATCCCTTAGTAAAATTCTCAATTAAGGTAAATGATCATTGTCTTTGAAGATTTCAATAGGAAGGACTATCAATCGATTGGTTTTATATTTGGCGATCAAATGGGATTGATCAAAAGAGGGAGTTATTTTCGAAGCCAAAATAGGAAATAAGTAAGAGATTCCCACGATACTAAGAAACTTAGCAAGCATCTCAAACTATCCTATAATTGGGCTTTACATTTTGGAAATTGATTTAGTTTGTTTGAGTTGTATTTTTCATTAGAATTTTAGGACTTAAGATTCCTTAACACAAGATTAAGGAAATGCCTAAGAGGCGAGGAATTATGCTTATGGCCCACAAATGGGAAAAGCAACCTCAAAACCTAAATCTAGGGAGCTTCGACGAGGGCCAGAAGCATAACCTAAATCTAAGGCGAAAATGGGTAATTAGTTTGCCTCTACAAGAGAGTAACCACCCGACTACTTGGACTTAAAACCGCCTGGGGGTGACCGCCAACTAACTCCTCCTACGATTTTAAATACATGTAGGCAAGTCTTTGTGCTTATGCAAGATAGCTAGTCTATTTTTTTATTTAGAAAGAGACTAAGTCATTAAACTCACTCCCTAAAGAGATTAGATCATCTACAGGGACATGCTTCGAATGACCTAAATCTAATGCATTTCAAATTTCATTTTATTATCATTTTTGGACAATCATTTTGACTCGCTAATAGGATTTTATGACTAATGCATGAGAAGATTATTGGCCAAAATCAAAGGAGAGAGGTGAGTTTCCACCACGACAATCAAAGGTTAAGTTCTCTAAAAGGTGAAGCCCTCTAATCAAGAGTGAAATAAGACACATTTGTGCATGATATTATAAAGAAATGCTCATCAAACAAAGGGGTTGTTAATTCTTTTATCTTGATTTTAAACCTAAGCTTTAGGTGAGGTTATGAGTAGTTTAATTTTTAATTTGAATTATTAAGTAAGGTAAAAGATTTATTTTTCCCTAAAGATCCTAATCCCCAACCAGGCCATACATAAAACAAGAAAGAAACTAGGAAAAGCATGTCACTTAATGCAAAAGCTAAACAAATGATCAAATAATTGTAAAGTCAATCACAAAAAGAATAAATGACCATTTATGGTCGGGCACCACCACAAAAACCCAAAAATAACAAATATGGGTATCCGAGCTTTACCCTTATATAACCCAGATTACAAATAAATTAAATTATAATTTAAGCAAAGGAATTCATTGTTATGGGGGTCTTCAAGCTTTATTCTTTTTTTCTTCTTTCTTCTTTCTTTCTTTTCTTTTCTTCTTTCTTCTTTGGTTCCTCCTTTGGATGGTTGGAAGGTGGACACTCCAAGGCTTCACATGGTGCATAAGATGGGATCTTATGACCAATGCTCATCCTAATCCCCATAATAAATCATTCCAAAATCCTAAATATACAAACTTTTACATGAAAAGGAAAAGTATAAATCTAACTAACTCCTACAAAATAAAGGTTAGTCAAATCACACCACACAAATTCCAAGCATGTATATTGGACTTATCACCCAACACATTTGTGACTAAGTCCACCTGGACTATGGATTATGCAAAGGGGGCACCTGCAACTAGGAAGCATTCATATTTTTATTTATGATAGTGCCCCTTAAGCACAATCCTCTGCATAAAAGAATAGTTAGACTAAGCACGCCATACCATTCATTATACGAGCATACACCTAACATCCAGTCTAAAACATATATCATAAAACAAAACATAACATCAAACCATGCACCAACCTAACCTAAAGCTAAAAGTGGTACCTTAGGCTAATGTGTGTGCTTTGAAGGTTTATGTGGTATGCTTAGCTTAAGACTTTAGGTTCAAGTTTTCTAAGTGTGAAGGACATGTTCAACTTAGAGGAGAGTTTCATTTAAGTTGTTTAAGTATTTTGGGTTATTTTTATTTCATGTTTTAATTTGGTTTAAGTGAAACCTACAATTAATTACTAAGTTATAAAGAGAGGGAAAGAGAAGAGAACTTCTCTTTCCTTCCCTAACCTTAAGTAATTTTCTAAAGTAGGTTCACATTTTAGTTTCATTTAGGTGAATATTTTTATTAGATCTTTTAATCAATCCTAAGTTTAGATAAACTCTAAACAAACTTATTCAAAAAGAAAGGCATTTTATGATTAAATAAAATGAACCAAATTCACATAACACACATTACTCCATTTCTTTCCCAACATATATAACATGCATATGGATGGACCCTAAGCATATCTATACATGCAAATGAGAATAGTTAACACACTTTATGATGCATGCTAAGTAATCCATTTAAGAAAATTTAGAAGTTGAATATGCATGATTTTTCTTAAGTAGAAAAGGTTTTCCTTATCCAAAATTTCACATACATACATGAAAGTAAGAAATGCACAAGTGAGTACAACGCCATTATTAACTAGAGGTATAAGGTACAAGACCTACTTAGGAATACTTAAAGCCTCACAACCTCGGGTTTGTCCAGACTTATATACCACTTTCCTTAAGTACAAACATGTATATAAATGAAATGAAATGGAGAAGGAATATGCAAAAGTTGTTCAATAGTTTCATTTTTGTTTATGCAATTTATTCATGCAAGTATAGGCATCCCTTCTTAAGTGAGAGCATAGGGATGAATAGGGTTTGGAATTAAGTAAGTGTTGGGTTCTTTTCAAATGAACCCTACATCTTACCAACTCTTATTCAAAACTATGCTAACATAAGAAAGAAAGAAAATGCAACACAAAACATGACATTATAATCCATCACATGCAAGCTTATAATTAAGATATGAATAGCACACTTTTATATTTGATAATTCATTTATAGGTTTTCAAAATATTTTGGATTTAGTAGTGATAATAGCCACTCATATTTTACTTTAGCCAAGACATGCACATTTGACATAAAGTAAACAATTTCCTTTTAAAATTTTAAAACATGAAATTATGAATGCATAAATCACATGACATACAACTTAACATGTTGGAAAAGATCTAAAGCAATGAAATCATGTAAACAAACTCACTTTACTTAAATCCTAAAGACATTCTTAAGGAATAAGAAAATTTAAAATAAATCAAAGTGAATTTCAAAATGATTTTTGTTTAGTTTGGAGTTTGATTTAATTTTGAAAAGGTGAGATGAGTTTGTTGTTCCTAACCCATTCCCACATGTGTTTTATATTTTTGTTTAATTTTTAGATAATTAAATCCATTTTTAAGCATTGATTAGGTTAGTATGAATTAAGTGCTTAATTAACCCTTACCTACACCACCTTAGAAAAATTAACTAAGTAATTATGAGCCAATGAGATGACATAAAACCCACAAGGTATTTAAATTTGTAATGCACCTAATAATGAAAAGGCCTAATGCAATTTGGCTCATAATTTAAAGTTAATTAAGCTAAGGGGTTTAGCTTAAGTATTTTTAAAACACCCTTTCATACTTATGAAAGGGGTTTTAATTTCCTTAATTAAACTTAGGCTATTAAACACCTAAGCATCTATCCAAAGTAGATTAATTAAGTTCTCAAACTTTTAGAATTTTTGAAAATTATTTAAAGGGATAATTAATGAGTTAATCCTTAATTAAGAGGGGATTAAGGAGAGAAGAGGGGGTTTAGGGAATAGCTTAAGAGAAATGCTCCAAAATTATTCCATAAAACCCCCACTCATTGGATCTTACCTTAATCAAACTCAGTCATAGGGTAAATCCACTAATCATACCCTAATTACTCTTAATTACATGAAAGGGGTAATTAGGGAATGAAATAGCTATTTTTCCAATTAAGGCCTCAATAAATCTCAAGAAAATTAGGAGAGGCAGAGGTCATCCCCTAAAATGAACCCTAGAAATTTGAGATCAATTGGTGACTTAATTAGAGAATGATTAGCTAATTAAAATTTCCAAAGAAACCCAAATTCAGAGAAAAGGGGAATTCAAAATCCATTGAAAACATTTTTAAAATATTCTAGATAGAGTTATCTATCCATAGCAATTTTTTTATTTTTCTAATTTTTCTATGAAAAGTTATGAATTTTAGAAGTTTTTGAATTAATTAAGAATTAATTAAAATCTAATTAATCTCGCTAATACCCACACGGTGTGACACATGGTGGCGCGTCGCTTTACACACGCACATGCGAGCCTTACTTAAACATCACATTGAGAAGGTGGTTGGGAGTGCATGTGCTAATATCCTTGGCCATCTGATCAAAGATCGAATGGCTAAGGATTCACCCATGGTTTAAAATAGATAAAGGATTTTTAAAACATGCCAAATAATCTCAACCGTCCATCTAAAATGCACGGATGGACGGCTGAGATAAGCCAAGTTCTTCCTTGAGGATTAATGGAGACCGTCCATGATCCAAGGGGAGCTCCGAGCCCGATCTAGTATGGAATCATACAAGACTCAACCCACACCATCTAGGCATAATTACCAACCTATCAAACGGTTGATTTCTCTTGCAATGAAAATTCCTATCACAAAGGACCAACACCTATCAAGCTAAGTGGTCAAAAAATTACATACCTCATCGGAGGTGATCACCGACGCTCGAGCTTGATGAGGTAGCTTCATCTAGTGGAGATGAAGCCCTGTTGAAAGTTTCAAGCCTTGGGGTTGAGTGGATCTTCCTATGGACCAACACCACTTGATCTCCCTTGCGGCTTTGATCCAATTGAGGCTCTCCTTACTGTGGGAACTTAAATGGATGCTTGGGCAGGCTCGACTTGGTCCTCAGATGAAGAGTGTAAATGGAATTTGGATGGGATCAAGTGTAGAAGAAGTTGGATCACTCCACCTCCCCTATTTTTGCATAGTGCAAAATCGAGAAGGAAGAATTTTCAATCCCTCTCAAGACCTTGGAAAAGCTCTCTGATTATTGCTAAAGGTTCCTAGGCCTCAATCAAGTGTGAGTGAAGTCAATTTTCATTGAATTAGGGGCAGCATATCTCCCCCTATGGCAATCGGACGGCCGAGCATGAGCTTGCCATTTTGATCCAATTGAGCCAATAGAGTGAGCCATTTTGGTTGTTTTGAGTGTGCACATGGTCAGTTTGGCCAAAGGAGTGGAATGCTAACTTCCCATGTGCTTGAATTGAGCTTAAGAGGGAATTTGAAAACTCAATTTCAAGCCATAGTGTCGGGTTTGGTCCATGGGTTAAATGGGCTGACCCAAACCCATTGGGTTGGGTGCACCACTCATCACTAAGTCCCCTTGAGTTTTTAGGAAAGCCTCAAGTGATTGTGAAGAGTGTATGACCAAAATACCCATTGGCTAGGCCAAACTTTGTTCTATGGCCTAGGGGTAAAATGGTCATTTTGTTATTTTTTTCACTTTGGGCATGTTTGGTATGTTGAGAAAATAGGTTTGGCCAAGTTCATTAGATTTGGAATCCATTTGATAGGGTTTGTCTCATGTTGACCCATTTAAGTCAAAATGGGTCAACTTGGGTCAAGTTGACCAATTGGTCAAATTGGGTCAAACCAAGGGTTGGGTCAAGTTCATATGACCATTTGAAATGTTTTGGTGCCTTTGGTTTGGTTCAATTTGGTATAGGTTTGGTTTTGGCTCATATGACTTCATTTAGGTCAAATGGGTCAAGTTGACCTGTTTGACCCATTTGACCTATTTGAGGTAGGTCAAGGGTAGGCTTAGGTTAGGTTGGTCATATGGAGTGGATTGGTATCTTTGTTTCTAATCAATTTGGGTTAGGTTCATTTTGGCTCAACATGACCCCTTTAGTCATGTTAGGTCTAAGGTCAATTGGGCTAGGTTGGGTCTAGTTGGCCAATTGAGGCTTTGGTCAAGTTCCACAAGTGATTTGGGATGGACTTGACCCATTGGTTTCAATTAATTTGGCTTAGATCAAGTTTTGACATATTTTGGCCCTTTAGGTCAAAATGGGTCAACTTGGGACAAGTGGCCAATTAGGTTAGCTCAAATGTTAGCTTGGTCAAGTTCAAACATAGGTCATGAGTGAACTTGGATCAATGGTTTCAATCAATTTGGCCTATGGTGGATTTTGCATGTTAGGTTTCATTTTAGTTATGTTGACTTGGTCAACCCTTTGGTTTGACATGGTTTGGCCCAATTTGATTGATTGATGATCATCCCATGATGATTGTTGATCATGATGAGTGGGATATATGAGATTGGTTCAATCCAATTTGGTTAGGATCAAAAGTTGGATCTTAAGGGTACTTTAGGTCACTTTGGGTCAAGTGAGCCTAAGTGGGTCAAATGGTTTGATCAAAGCTTGATTTGAAGTTGGTTGATCTTGTATGTGGACTTATGATTGAAATATAAATCCATTTACAACTGGTTTAAAGTCAAATGGATTTTGATCCATTTGAAAATTTCATATTCAAAGGAAGAATATGAAGGGGTCTTGGGTTTGATTTTTGATTTGGGTTTTGATTGTTTGATTGAGGTTTGGAATTATATATGAGCTCATGATTGTAGGGTTGATTGAATTAGGAGAGAAAATCAAGAGTTTGGCTTGATTTGAAAGTGATTTGGCTAAGTTCAAGATTTTGACTTGAAAGGCTTAGATTTGATTTTGATTTGATTTGAATTTGATTTTTGGAGTTGGTTTTGATTTGAATTTATATTTCATTTATATATGTGAATATAAATGAGAATATAAATTTATGAGAGATTTAAGAATTTGAAGTGTTTTAATCATGATTTAAGATAATTAAAGGAATTTAAAGGATTTAAGAGAATTTTAATTTGAAATTTAATTTTAAAATTAGATTTGATTGATTTATATTTATATTTCATTTATATATGAGAATATAAATGAGAATACAAATAAGTTTTGATTTGATGAATTTGAATAGGTTTGATCAAGGTTTAGAGTTGATTTTGGATAAGTCCTTTAATGAAAATTAAAGGGACTTAAGAAAATTTTCATGAATTATTTTGGAATTTTGAATTTGATTTGATGGGTTTGAATTTATATTTCATTTATATATGAGAATATAAATGAGAATATAAATTGGATATGAGAATTCTCAAAGGTTTGAATAGGTTTAGATCATGATTTTGGCTAAGTCCAAGAAAGGGTTAAGGACTTAGAAATTTGAAGGAATTTTGATGGAATTTGGTCATGGGTTTCAATCATGAGTTTCAATTATGGAATTGAATCATGGAATTGATTTTGAGTTTGGAGAAAATCAAATAGAATTGATTTGGAGTTTTACTTGAAAGAGGGAAAGTGAGAAAAGGTTTAAGCTAAGGGTTGGTGATTTTCCTAACACCTTTAAGGCATAACCTATTCCTATGGCTAACTCTTCTAAGTCTTCTAGGGCTAGTGAGAGTGTCCACCTAATCACTAGATGTGTCTTTAGACTAAGAACTCTTAAAGTTTAAGAGAATCTTAAACCAAAATGGAGGTTGAGCTCATTCTAAAATGAGGTCAATGTGATGGATTTAAGCAAGAGCCACGGAGGCAGTAACTCAGATAGATCCAAAGGAGTAGTCTACCAACCAAGGTGGACTATCCAACCAAAGGGATGCCTTTCGGTGTACAATGATCAAGTTAGGAAGAAAGTAGGGGACTCACATCTTCTAAAATAAGAAACCAGGATGAAGGCAACAAATCAACGACCTATACTATTGAGTGAATATCAGACTTAAATCAGCTCAAAGATAGTCAAAGCTTAATTTCATTTCTTAAATTTTTTTTATGGATTTCGTTGGTTTGTGATGGATCACACTGAGAAGGAGCTTATATCAGCCTAAACCTATCAACCAAGGGAGTAATTTTTACCGATGGGAGAACTATCCAATCAAAGAAGTGCATTTTGAAGATCAAAGGGAAGAAAGCTGACTATCTTCAACTAAAAAACCATCGGTTGCTTTGGGCAACAAATCAAACTGACCTAGTGGTTTGTAACAATCATGCTTAGAAAGAATATGTCATGTTTTACATCTTCCAAAGCGAATGACATTGAGGTAACCTACTTGTGGAAAAATATATTGAACAACCTAGGCAATTATGAGTGAGTTACTGGGATTTATCTCAACTGGTAGTCATGCAATTCCTATATGAGTTCTGACACCCCTAAAGATAGGATGCCTGATTGGGAAAAGGGGCCCTTTGGGGGCTTGAATTCCTAATCTACAAGCAAATTAATTTATTTATTTTGTTTAGTTTGTTTATTGTGGACCCTATTGGTTTGCGAGGGGCCAAACTAAGAAGGAGCTTATATCAACTTAGACCTATCTCAAATTTTCTGAACCAAGGGAAATTCTAAGCATGTTTAACAAATTCACCAACCACGCTACTAGGAAAGGGGGACTGTCCAATCCAAAAGTAACCCGGGTTATGTCTAAATTGGATCAAAAAGAATGTGATCCAACCAGAACGTCCGCAGGGAGAGGGGTTGCTAAGGGTTTAATCCAAAACCCTGGAGAAGATGGCATGGCTAGTCATATACCAAATATATTTGGCCAACTGGAGAAAGTGGGACTTACATCTGCCAAGTGGTATTCACCGTGAGTCACCGCTAGATAGCAACATCAACCAACCTAAGGTTCTCGTGATTTGCAATAATCAACTTAGAAGAAAGCTCGGGACTCACATCCTCTAGAAATTGAATGGATAGTCAATCTTTAGCTGGTGTGTCATCCGACCTTGGGCAACTACTGAGTGAATACCACTAGGGGACTTACATCGAGTCAAATGTAGTCAAGAGGAAATGAGACTCTGGGGGAGTTATCCTAAACCTCAAATATACTCGACCTAGTTAGATCATGATGATTAGTTCAAGAAGAAAGCTCAGGCACTCACATCTTCTAAAAAGAAATCAACATGAGGTAGCTTACTGGCTGGGTAGTGAGGTCTACCATACCAATAAGGTGCTCGTTGGTTTACAATGACCAAGTTAGGAAGAAAGTGTGGGACTCAAATCTTCCAAACAAGTGAATATTAGGGTGACATACTAGCGAGGTAGCATTCAGACCCGACCTAGAGCTGCTAATGAGTGAGTGCCACAAGGGGCTTGCTCCCACATCAAAATAGCCCAAGACAAAAGATATGTGTTTATTTTTTTGCTAGTGTTAAAGGGAATAGGACACCTCTTGGGTTCTCTCACACCTACCTTAAACAAGCTGGGGATTTTGATGAATGGTGCCATGGGTGGCAAATGGGAATTCCCATTAAGATAGGATGCCGCTTGGGTTCTCTTACACCTAACTCAGTTGTGTTAATCGAAACAGGATACCTCTTGGGTTCTCTCACACCTATTCTAATAGCACTGGGAGATTGTGTTTGATTATGTTTGTGTTGTGAAAGAGGGATAGGATGCCATTGGGGGACTCTTACACCTACCCTAAATACATCATGGCAGATTCGCAAGATAAGCAAACAATGCTTCAAAAGAAGAGAAGATTTTGATGAAATGGAATCAAATTTTTGTTGATTGATAGAATTATTTTCAAACATGATTTATGGGTAATATTTCTTTAAATAGAGCCCATTAATTGGAAGCATCGGGTGTTCCCCTTTATAATTAATAAGTTGATAAGATCCTCCTTAGTAGGCCTTCTCTATGACATTGGGCCTTCTTGTGGGTTTAAACTTGCCTCCCATCTTCGAAATAACAATTGGTCAGACTAACAAGTTCTCCTACTTGAAAAGACCTAGGCGACTAGCTTGTTGTGAGCTTGAATCATTTTGTCCTTGTATAACTCGAGATTCTGCACTTACAAACCCTCCAAACCTTTGATCTCTTCTAACCACAACTTGCATTCTGCTCATAGTGATCTTGTTACCCAATGCTATCCTTAGTGAAGGGAGTTGAACTTCTAAAGTAGAAGGCACTCATACACTAAAGAAAATGATAAATTGAGTTGGTGTTCTATGTGGTGGTTGCAGCTTCAACCAACTGCTCATTCCACTATCATTTGTTGTTATTAAAGGTCTTCTTTAGTATTTAGAAAAGAGTTTTGTTGAATGCTTCTACTAAGCCATTTGCTCTAGGGTAGTAGATGGTGGAATATCTAATCTATCATCTTTTCTATTGATTTGGTGCTTTGAATGCTACATTATCAATATAATTCATCTAGTACCAACTTATATAATGATATGGTTCTAAAAAATTGAAGCACATGTGAGTATGACTTCTGAGTGGGATTACCCGCCACTTGGAAAAGTAGAGGTGCTAAGATGAATGATGACCCTTGAAGAAGGAAGATTGATCGGACCACAATGTGGTACCCAACACTGAAAGGCCAGATGTGTAAACATTGGTTTGATGAAGATAACACCGTATGACATGATGGCATCTCAGCTATATCCATGTAGTCTAATCATCTTAGTATCCTAGTCTCTTGATCTTCATCTTTTGCTCCACATAGACCTAAATGTACCTCGATTACAATGTCACAGGCTTCATGTCTGTCTAAATAATGAAACCACATCTGGTCAAAGGATCGTCGGTATAGGGTTCCATCAACGAGATCATAGGAGAGAGCTTTCTATTTCACCTGATGGGCTTGTGAATTTTATTGAGATAGTTTATCGATGTTCAACTAGTCTGATAGTAGCCTAATCCAGTCCTTATGCAAACCTCCCCTTCAAAAAAAAGTCTCGATGAGTTCAAAGATCAAGGATGGAATTGTCTATTTTGGACCCTTATTGAATGGACTCATCTTTACATGTGTCTTTGGCCAAAAGCATCTATTAGTGTGTTCTATGCTGGGGAACCTTGTAGAAAGGTCTTTAGGGCCAACAACTTCATGGTATACTTGTGGAAATAGCAAGCTTATTTGAGAATCTTAGACCCACAAATGGCCAACTAAGAATCCCCAAAGATGTTGATGATGACATGATTATGATTCTTACTGACCATAATCAAAGCCTCATACTGACATTATTGGTTTGAAAAGATAAATGAGAATCTCATCATATTAGTGGAGTTAGAGAACTATTCTTAACCTGCTTTCCTAAGAGTAGATGGTGCTTCCCTTTATGAAAAGAAGTCGCACCATCAAAATACATCTCCCATCAAGCTTGTCAATTTCCCAAGTTCATGATTTTTTCATCGTGAGATCATTCTAAGCGGAGAATCGCAAGAAGTGGGTTACTAAGAAATTTGCTGCTTGTCCTTTTACCACACAAAGGGTATGAATGTGATATCAAACTGAGAGAATCATGGACCATCATGCAAACGTTTGGATAGTGTTCATGTCATGGTACTACGATTGGTTTTAAATCAAGTTCACCTTATGAGAAAGCATATAGTGTCATAGCTTTTGAGATGCGAAGATCAAAGTTAGGCAATATTTCTCAATAGGTTCACTTCAGCAAGAATTAGACGATGGCTGATGTAGTAGAGAGCACTCTCCTTCCCATCATCATTGGCTTGGGCTAACAAAGCATCGATAGAATCATTCAATGCAGAGGTGTAGAGGATGAGTGGCCTACCTAGGATAGGGGCTGCTAGAACTGGAAGCTTCACCAAATACTGCTTGATATCTTCAAATAAATGATGACACTTGTCATCCCCTTTGAACTTGGCATCCTTTTTGACAAGTACTAAGAATGGCTTGCATCTCCCCGATAGGTTGAAAATAAAACATATCAAATACGCCAACCATCCTTGGAAAGATTTGAGTTGAGTTAAACTCTTAAGAGTGGCATTTCTAAGATAGCTTTGATCTTTTTTTTTGATCTATTTCCATTCCAATGTACAATAAACCCAAGAATTTTCAAAGGCTGATTGTACACTTTGGGATTCATTTTGAGGTTATATTATCTTAATCATTCAAAAACTACTCAAGTCAAAGAGATGTCTTCCATTTCTCTTTGACTATTAGATCATCAATGTAGCACTCAACGATGATGGATGAGTTCTGAAGATTTGAGTCATGGCCCATGGGTATGTAGCACCAATATTTTAAGGCCGAATGGCATGACCCTATATTAATAGATTGATGGGGTTCAAAAAAGTAGTGTTTCATCAGATATCTTTATTTGGTAGAAGCTAGATGACCCATCCATGAAGGAGAAAACGCATGAGATGAGGCATGTCCACCATTAATTCTAATATAGGAAGAGAAAACTCATCCTTAGACATACCTTTTAAGTCCCAAATTGACACATATGCAAATTTGGCCATTCTTCTTCTTAAGGGATAACAAGACCAAGTAGGTATTTTCTTCCCGATGAAACTAGCATCGAGCTTGACTTCATAAATGATCTATTGTTCGATTTCTAACGCATGCATAGGAGCTTGCTTGATGGTTAGGAGATCTATTACTAGTTTAACTACATGGAGATAATTGGGCATCTCTTCATAACTACATGCAAAGTGTCCTCAAACTCTAATAGCCTAACTAAGTCATTGTGATTTCTTCTTCATTCAAGAATAAATGATGTAAGTGATTTTCTGTGTTATCTTTAAGCTTGTCAATATTGAAGTATCTCCTCTTCAAATTTTGGTGGTGCATCTTTGATTTGGAGATCATCTGGATCATCTGAGATTTCTAAACACACATCCTCATAAGAGTTGGTGTTATGTGAAAAGAACCTATCAGACTCCAAATGATTGGTAACAACTAAGAAATCATCATCAATGACCATGCATTCAAATCCTAGGCCTTGATTGTGCTTCTAAGGTATTGTTCCATAGCTTCTCAAAATACTTTGAATTGACCATGGAGGAACCAAACCTTTTGTATAAGATTATGAACACAAGGGAGTAAAAGGCAAATGGTAATTCCATTAATTTGTATGAATTCTCCTCAAGTTCTACAATGGGATGTAAGGAGATGATCCTAAAGAATCTCTTGATTTCATATCATCAAGACTTAGGGCTTCTTTAACTACTAAATCTTCAACTTTTGTGGTGAAAGTGAGGTTAGAGCTAAGGTTCCCAACTGCTTCTTGATAGTTTTACATACAACTAATTCAAATATTTTACTTTATCTGGAGGTCAAGTCATCAAGTCACCTAATGATACTCAGAGGGTTTGGTGGTATGTTAATCACATTAGACTCATCCTCCAAACTGATTCCAAGTCTATTTGAATAGTGGGGTACTTATGAGGAACATAATCTGGTGATGAAACAAGAGGTCTTCACCTTAAAGCTCTAACCGCCTCTACCGCCTGGAGGTTGACATCTACCCTATGGTAAAATATTCCCACCTTCATCTATCTTTTGAAGAGATAAATGAAAATAGAAATCACTCTTTAGTTAGGACAAATGATTGAATTCTTATTAATGACAAATGACATAAAGGTGTACTATCTCAAAGATAGAAGTCATACCCTACAATGGATTAATCACCTCAATAAGGACTCTTAAGAATAATGGTTTCACCCTACTCAAAGGTCAAGCAAGTTCTTGTACGGTGGAAGCCCTCCAAATCAAGAGTGAATAATATGTTTTATGCATGATGTTAGAAAATAAATGCTCATCCAAAAAGGTTGCTAATTCTTTTATCTTGATTTTAACTTAAGCTTTAAATGAGGTTATGAGTTGTTTATTTTAATTTTGAGTTGATTAATTTTGTAGAAGATTTATTTTTCCTAAGAGCCTAATCATCATCCAGCCATACATCAAGCAAGGAAGAAACTAGGAAAACATGTCATTTCTAATGCACAAGCTAAACAAAACATCAAACATTTTATAAAGTTAACATAAAAGAATAAAAGGCCAAGTGTGGTCAAACACCACCGCAAAAACCCAAAAGTAAATTGGGTAGCAGAGCTCTACCCTTCCACAACCCGAATTACAAATGAATTAATTTCAATTAAGCAAGGAATTCATGTTATGGGAGGTCTTCATTTCTTCATTCTTCTTTTCTTGTTTCTTCTTTCTTCTTTTGGTTCCTTCTTTTGGATGGTTGGAATGTGCATACTCCAAAGGTTTCACATGGTATAAGATGTAATCTTATAACCAATGCTCATCCTAATCCCATAACAATCATTCCAAATTAATTATAAAAGTACATAAAAAAGAGAAAAGTAAATATAACTAAGACCTATAAATAGATATTATCTAAACAAACCACACATTTCCAAGCATGTATATAAACAAATTGGACTTAGCACCCCACACATGGGTAACCAAGTTCCACTGCCTATTTTGGATTATGCTTAGGGGTATAAGCACTGCACAAAAAAAGCATTATATTTTTATTATACCTTAAGCACAATCCCCTGTAAAATATAATTATTAGACTAAATCATTTTATCATTCATTCTATGCACATACACCCTAACATCTAGACTAAAATATCACATCACAAAATAAAAACAAACATCAAACCATGCACCTAACATAGCTAGAAGTGGTGACTTACTAATGTGTGTAAGGTTTGTGTGGTATGCTTAGTTAGGCTTTAAGGTTTATTTTCTAAGTATGAAAATATTTAACTTAGAGGATGGTTTCATTAAAGTTGTTTAGTTGATATGGGTTAATTTTATTTGATGGTTTGATTTGGTTTGAATGAACCTACTTAATTACAAAAGGTTGTAAAGAGAGAACTTCCCTTTCTTCCCTACCTTGAGTGATTTCTAAAGTAGATTCATTAATGATTTTTATTTAGTCAATGTTTTATTATGTATTTTAATTAATCTAAGTTTAGATTTTCTAAACAAACATATTCAAAAGAAAGATATTTTAAGATTAAGTAAAGTGAATTACTATCACAAAACACATAATATTTCATTTCTTTCCCAACATGTGTATCATGCATATGAATGAATCCTAAGCATATCTATACATGCAATGCAAGTATTTACCACACTTTAATAATGAATGCTAAGAGATTGCTTAAGAAATTTGGAATCTTTATGATGCATGATTTTGTTAAGTAGAAAAGAGGTTTTCTTATCCATTTTTCACATGCACACATGTATGAAAGGCATAAGTGAGTACCATATTAACCAGGTGTAAGGTACAAGACCTACTGGCTACTTAAAGCCTCACAATCGGGTTGTCCAGACTAATATACCACTTTCCTTAAATACAAGCATATGTACAAAAGAAATGAATGGAAAAGAAGATACAAAAGTTTGTATTTGTTTGTTTGATTTGTTTATGCAATTTATATGTAGTGTGGATATCATTCTTAAGTAATAGCATAGATTGATAAGAATGGAGTTAGGCAAGTGTTATGTTCTTTTTAAATGAACTATATACTTTATCAAATCCTATTTAAAACTATGCTAAAAGAAAAGAGAAGGAAAAGTACACTATGCACTCTTCATATTTATATCCACATGCAAGCTTATAAATAATTATAAGTACACTTTCAGTTTTGTATTTGATTTATAGATTTTGAAAATAGTTTTGAATTTAATAGTGATAATAGCCATTCATATTTTTTTTACTTTAGCCAAAACATGCAATTTGACATAAAGAAAACATTTCATTTTAATTTGATTTTGAAAAGCATGAATGTATCAAACTCATATGACATACACATTTAGCATGCTAAGAAAGAAATAAAGTGATGTAAGCATGTAATTTTATTCACTCTAATTAATTCTTAAAGACAATCTTATGAAGTAAGATCATTTAAAGAGAATCAAAGTTGTTTTAAAGAGATTTTCATTTTATTTTTGAGTTTGATTTGAATTAGAAAGTGTGAGAAGGTTTGCTGGTCCTAACCCTTCCCACATGTGTATTATTTTAGTTTAATTTTAGATGATTAGATTAATTTTATGCTTTGGTTAGATTATGTAGATTAAGTTCATTAATTACCCCTTACATACCATTTTAACATATTTAATCAAATAATTATGAGCCAATGTATGACATAAAACCACAAGGAATTTAAATCATCAATGCATCCTGAAGAAAGGTACCTAATGCAATTGGCTCATTAATGATTAATTAAGCTAAAGGGTTTAATTTAAGTACTTTCATAACCCTTCACACATGTGGGTTGGGTATGATTTCTTGTTACTTAGTTATTGAACACCCAAGCATCTACCCAATAAGGATTGATTAAGTTTTTAGATTAATATTGGTTTTGAGAATTTGATTTTATTAATTAAGTAGATCATTAGTGGATTAACCCTTAATTAGATTTGAATTTAGGGAAGAAAGGAGCTTTAGAGAATAGCTTAAGGAAAATATCCCAAAATCATTTAATAAACCTCCTAATCACTTAAACAATATTTAATTATCTTAATCAAGGAATTAAATGACTATTCACATGCTTAATTAACCTTAATTACATTAGGAGAATGATTAAGGGTTCATTAATTGATTTTCCTAATTAACTCTTTAATAAATTTCAAGAAAATTAAGGGAGGCAAATGTCTTCTCACTAAACATGCCTGAGAAGTTTGGAATTAATTAATGTAGTCATTAGGAGTAATTAGGTTATTAAGTTTTCAAATAAACCCTATTTAAGGAAAATCTACTATTTAATTTCAATTAGAAATAAATTTATTGGATTCTCCCCTAAATTATCTTTAAAATGAACTTGAGTTTATTTTTTTTTTTTTTTTGATTTTTCTACTATTAAATTTTTATGGTAAGTGTATTTTAACATTAATTTTAATCTTTGAAACTTTCAACTTAATCTGACATGTATTTTTGGTTTAATTATTGAAATTAAATTTTTACTAAAACTCAAATTAAGCTCAAAATACGTAGTAAATTTTGGAGATTTAGTTTGGATTCTCTTGAAGATGAATATAATGAGCCCTTATTTGTGATTTTTGAATATTTTATTTATGAATTTTGAGTTTCATGATTTAAAGTAATTTTAAATCAAAAATATGATTTTATATTTCACATTCATCGCATGCTTGATGGAATGTCACATTGCCTATTACCGCGCCACGCTGATCGCACGCGAATACTGCCATCAAACCAAAAGATTAGGAGGCCACCAATGAGTTCTATTGTCATCATACATCGGACGATCACCCAATCTAGGCCGGATCGCACTGCGAGCTGAGCCATCACGCAAACCGTGCGATCGAATGGTCCATATCTCATCAAGCAATCCAAGGCGATCACGATCGACATCCAATCTGAACCATGGATCAGACCTAACGGATGTGACTAGAAATCATGGGCATTTTTAAAAAGGAGAATTGTGAAAACTTATCCAAATGGACTATTTTCACATGATCTAAAAATTTATTTTCTAATTGGGATGATTTAAAGTAAAAATGTGGGATTATCTAGGGTAGATTCTAAAATTGCACAAAAACTATCACAAAATGAAGGATCCTCGGCTATGATTTTGAAAGTTACCTCACCGGATGATTTCGCATGTGATGACTTGAGAAGTGAGGAAGAGGCCTGAATGAGCTTGGTCTTGCCACGAGAAATAAAAATTTTTCTCAATGATCATCATTTTCTCATCGAAATCCACTTAGTTTTGAAGTATTTCCTCCAAAATGAAGTGGGGGTGATTTCCAATGGCTTTGGGAGCTCTAGGAGAGGGAGAATGAGAGAAATGGGTGTTTGCTTCAGCCTCTGATGCTTTGGAATGTGAAGTGAACAAAAATGAACCTTTTTTTTAAATTTTGGCTCCAAACTTATGTCATTTGGCTTGGGGTGGTTGGGAATGGAAGATAATCATCAGTGGCTCTATGGTTGCTAAGGCATGAAAGTGGTCACCATGAAGGACAAATGTGTCCTAGCCAAGGGGAGGTGAGAGTCCTTCATGCCAAGTGTTCCAATGGGAGAGGTGAATTTCACCTCCCCATTAGTCATGGACCCAACCACTCATTGGGTCAAAAAAATCTGGTTTGCGTGGACCAATGGATGAGTGTTAAGTGGCCAAGAAGAGAAATGACCACTTGGAAAAGTGTCTTTTCATGGGATGCCTTGACCCAAGGGTAAATTTGATTTGGCAAATTTGAAATGAGTCAAAAGTAAGTTGGACCAAATTTCATGTCATTTGAAGTTCATTTGGTTTAATTTGTTAATTTGAGCCATTTGGGTCAAATCAAGTCAAAATGTGTTAGATTGACCAATTGGCCAAATTGGGTCAAACTAAGAGTTGGTCAAGTTCAAATGATCATATTGATTGTATTGGTTCAATTTATTTTGATTAATTTGGTTTAATTCAGATTTAATTTGGATTTTGGCCAATTTGATCCTTTTTATCAATTTGGGCTAAGTTGACCAATTTGACCCAATTGATGAAATTGGCTTAAATCATGGCTTGGTTTGGGTTTGGTTGATCATTTAGAATACATTGTAGGCTTTCATTTTCCAATTTTGGTTTAGTTTAATTTCAAGTTAATTTGACCTTTTATGTCAAGTTCATGGTCAATTGGCTAGTTGGGTCTAGTTGGCCAATTGGTAAAATTAGGTTTAATTGAGGCTTTGGTCAAGTTCAATAATCAATTTGGAGTGAACTTGAGCCATTGGTTGCAATCAATTTTAGTTTAGTTGCAATTTGGCTAGGTTCATGGGTTAAAGGTTGATTTGGTCAATGGGATAGGTTGACTTGGTTTGACCCAATTCATGACAATTGATTAACCTATGATGATCAACAAACATGACATGAAGTTTGGATTGGCTTAACTCACTTTGATTTGAATTGAATTAGATTTTGATTCATGTAGGTCAAATTGCTAGTCAAGTGAGCCAATTGGTTTAGTTGGCTTGATCAAGGTTTGATTCAAGTTGGTTGAACTCACATATGGACTTGTGATTGAAATATAAATCCATTTGAAAGTGATTTGAGTCAAATGGGTTTTGATTCATTTGACATTTCAAGTCAAAAGGGTGAACATGAGTTTGACTTGGGTTTGATTTTTTGAATTTAGTAGTTTGAGATTTTTATGTTTATATTTGGATTCATGATCAAAGGATTGATTGAATCATGAAGAAAATCAAGGTTTGGCTTGATTTGAGTTTGATTTGGCTAAGTTCAAGAATTTGACTTGAAAGGCTTAGGTGATTTGAATTTGAGTTTTGAATTTGGTTTTGATATTTGATTTATATTCATTTATATTTGTGAATATAAATGAATATAAATGGGTTAAAGAAAATTTCAATTTGAATTGATTTGGATTGATTTGAGCTAAGTCCATAAGAGAATCAAAGGCTTAGGAAAGATTTTTTGAATTTGAATTTGAATTTTGGATTTGGTTTGATTGATTTGAATTTATATTTCATTTATATATGTGAATATAAATGAGAATATAGTGGTGAGAAAATTTCATTGAATTTGAATTGATTTGGATTTGATTTGAGCTAAGTCCATAAGATAGAATCAAAGGGCTTAGGAAAGATTTTGGAATTTGAATTGGATTTCAATCATGGGTTTCATTATTTGGAATTGATTCATGATTTGAGAAAATCATTGAAATTGATTCAAGGTTTGATTTAGAGTTGAAGTTGATATGAGTTTGGAGTTGATTTGAATTTGACTTGAAAGGAAGGAAGTGAGAGTTGGTTCAAGCTATGTGGGAAAAAATTTAACACCCCTAAGGCATGACCTATTCCTATGGCTAACACTTCTAAGTCTCTGGGTTAGGTTAAGTGTCCACCTAATCACTAGATGTGTCTTAAGACTAAGGAACTCTTAAAGTCTAAGAGAATTCTGTCAAGGTGTGAAGAATGCTAGTAATGGGACTCTACCATGTCAAAGACATAAGAGAGGGATGAGAATTTACTAGATGAGTATGTGAACCTTTCATGGGAAAAAGTTCAAGTCATCCTAAGGGATGAGAGCTTTGATTTGATTTAGTCTCATAGAGAGAGATTGAGTTTTGTTGATTTATTTTGATTATTTTGATTGATTGACAAGGGAGGTTGATTGATTTACTTGAAGTTTTGTTTAGTTGACTCCACTAAGGGAGGAGGAATTTGTTTGATTTTAAGAATTTGGATTTGAGAGATGTGATTTTGATGGATCAGCGAGTGAGAGAGTGTGAAACTGATTTACCAATCCAAAGAGCAATCTACCAAACACATAGTGGACTAACCAAAGGGATGTCTTTCATCATTAGGAAGAAAGAGTAGATTACATTCTGTAGATTGAAGATTTGATTTGATTGATTTTGTTATTGAGTGAATGTACTTAAATAAGCTCAAAGATTTAATTTAATTTTTTTAATTTGTTTTGATGGGTCCCATCGGGTTTGATAATTATATGAGTAGGGCCATGGAGGCTTGCTAACTCATTTACCAATCCAAAGGGTAGTCTACCAACCACAAAGTAGGACTAACCAACCAGAGGATGCCTTTCTGCAAATGGTCTTAGGAAGAAAGCATGGGACTCACATCTTCTAAAATAGGAACCAGGGGTGGTCAAAAGAAATTGATCAACCCACCTAGAATGACTATTGAGTGAATGTCAGACTTAAATTAGCTCAAAGATAGAAAAGATTAATTTTATTTTAATATTTTGATGATCCCATTGGTTTGCAATGGACACCGAGAAGAGCATATTAGCCTAGACCTATCTGATTTAAAAACCAGGGAGTAGCTTCACCAACATGGGAGAACTATCCAACCAAAGGGATGCCTTTGGTTTGCAATGATCAATTAAGAAGAAAGGGACTCACATCTTCCACTAAAGAACCATGGGTGATCATTGCTTTGGGCAACAACAACCCCACCTAGGTTAGGTGAATGACTTAAATCGCTCAATATATAAAATTATATTTTATTTTATATTTTTATTTTTTTATGATCTTATTCTTATTTACATGGATCACATATTATCGATTAATTTAACCTGATCCCATCTTACAAATATAAGGAAGATGGAAATTCTTTTGGGAGAACTACCAACCAAAACCTCGAGAAATGAAATTCAGGTAGAAGAAAGACTCAAAAAGAATTGAGGACCTCTTTACCATAAATACCAATATGGGACTTCTTTTGCACATAAAAGTAATTCCACTAATGCCTATCTATCCACATATTCAAAAAAGATATATATATATAAAAAAAAAAACTTGTGCCCTTAGGCATCAAAAGCTATAATAAAACCATATTAGACTTCTCAAGAGCTGACTGGGATTTATCTCAACTCGGTAGTCGAAATTCCTATAGGGAGTTCTCACGACACCCTAAAGATAGATGCCGCTGGGAAAAGGGGCCCTTGGGGCTTGAATTCTAATCCACAAGAAATTAATATTTTATTTTGTTTGTTTGTTTAACATGGACCTATTAGTTTGGATCAAACCGAGAAGGAGCTTATATCGCCTAGACCTATCTCGATTTAAACCAAAGGAGAATCGCATCCTTGAACAGATTCTCCAACCATAGGGGTGACTACTAGGAAAGGGGGATTGTCCAATCCAAAAGTAACCTGGGTAATGTCTAAATGGGGTCGCAAAGGATGTGATCCAAATAGAAGTGCCACAGGAGAGGCAAAGGCTTAATCCAAAACCTGGAGAAGATGACATGGCTAGTCATATATCAAATAGTATTCTAACTCAAGGAGAAAGCTGGGACTCACCGCCAAGAGTGGTGTATCCACCGGGTGAGTCATCGCATAGAACATCAACCAACCTAAGGTGCCCATTGGCAATAATCAGCCTAAGAAGAAAGCTCAGGCACTCACATCCTCCTATAGCGAAACTAATTGTTGGGATAGTCTATCTTCGTATGTCATCCATCTACAACTACTAAGTGAATGCCACTAGGGGACTTATATCAACTCAAATGTAGTCAAGAGGAAAGGAGCCTCTGGGACTTATCCTAAACCTCAAATATAGTCAACCTAGTTAGATCATGATGGTTAGTTCAAGAAGAAAGCAGGGACTCACATCTTCTTAAATAAAATCAACATGAGGTAGCTTAGGGCGGAAAGTCTACCATACTAACAAGGCGCTCATTGGTTTGCAATGGTCAAGTTAGGAAGAAAGCTCAGGGACTCACATCCTCCAATAAATGACCGGGGTGACATACTAGCAGGTAGCATGTAACCGACCTAGAGCAGCTAATGAGTGAGTGCATGGGGCTTGCTCCCACATCAAAGTAAGACAAAAGATATGTATTTTTTTGTTTATGTTAAAGGAATAGATGCCTCTGGGTTCTCTTACACCTACCTTAAACACATGGGGATTTTGATAAAATGGTGCCACTGGATGGCAATGATTCCCACCAAGAAAGGATGCCGCTTTCTCTCACACCTAACTTAGTTGTGCTAATCAAAATAGATGCCTCTTGGGTCTCACACCTATTCTAATAGCTCTTGGGAATGTGTTTGTTGTGAAGAAGGATAGGATGCCTCTTGGGTTCTCTTACTCCTAACCTAAACACATCATGGAGAATTCGCAAGATAAGCAAACAATGCTTGGAACAAAGAGAAGATTTTGATGAATTGGAATGAATTTTTTGTTGATTGATAGAGTTGTTTTCAAACATGATTTTATGGGTAATATTTCTTCAAATAGAGCCCATTAATTGGAAGCATCGGGTGTTCCCTTTACAATCAATAAGTCGATAAGATCCTCCTTGGTAGGCCTTCTATGACATAGGGGCCTTCCTAAGTGGGTTCAAACTTGCCTCCCATCTTTCAACGGGCAATAGTTGGTCTCCTTAAGACTAACACAAGTTCTTCTACTTGGAAAGACCTAGGGTGGACCACCTTGTTGTGAGCTTGAATCATTTTGGCCTTGTACAACTCGAGGTTTTGGCATGCCCGTTGGTGACTCTCCTCCAAACCTTCGAGCTCTTCTAACCACAACTTTGCATTATGTTCTAAAGTATTGCTACCTAATGCTATCCTTAGTGATGGAGTTGAACTTCAAGAGGTAGAACGACTTCGGACCCATACACTAAGGAAAATGAGGTAGATTGAGTTGGAGTTATGTGTGTGGTAGCCAAGGCTTCAACCAACTACTCGTTCCACTATCGCTTGCTATCATCAAGAGTCTTTTTTAGTATTTGGATGAGAGTTTTTTTGAATGCTTTTGCTAAGCCATTTGCTCTGGAGTAGTATATGGTGGAGTATCTCCAACCTATACCATATCTCTTGGCGAAGCTATTAATTTTGGTGTTTTTGAATGCAGTACCATTATCGAATATATCGAGGCACCCCAAACCTATATATGATATGGTTCCTAAAAAATTGAAGCACATGTCGTGAGTGACCTGAGTGGGATTGCCTCGCCACTTGGAAAAGTGGCTAAGATGAACCGATGACCCTTGGAAGAAGGAGGATCGATCGACCACAATGTTGGTACCCCAACACTCAAATGGCCATGAGGCCAGGTGTGTAGAATGTTGGGTGGTTGATGTAGGACCACACATGACCGATATCGATGGCATCTCCTAGCTACATCCATGCAATGTAATCATCGGCCGTAGTATCCTAGTCTCTTGATCTTCATCTTCATCTTCGACTGATTGAGCTATAGACTGAATGTACCTAGTTATAATGCCATGGGCTTCATGTTTATCAAATAGTAACCATATTTGATCAAAGGATCGATAGAGGTGCCATCAAGAGCATAGAGAGAGCTCTCTTTTCACCGATGGGCTTGTGACTTTTCTTGAGGTAGTTTGTGTTCAAATAGTCTATGAGGTTGCCTCCAATCCAGCCTTATCCTTAAGTAATGGCAACCTCCCCTTCAAGAGAAAGTCTCGATGAGTTCAACATCAATAAGGGATAGGACTTGTCTATTTTGGACCCTTATTGAATGGACTCATCTTCTGACATGCCAATTCTTTTGGCAAGTTTGGCCAAAGTATCTATATCAGATTCTTGCTCAAAGAACCTTGTAGATCATCATGACTTAGGGATTTGGGGCCAAAAAACTTCATGGTATACTGTGGTAATGACGGTTGTTGAAAATCAAAGACCCAACACCATTGATGACCAACTGAGAATCCCCAAAGATGTTGATGCTCTTGACACACACTATGATAGCTAACTCCATACCGACAATCAAAGCCTCATACTCGGCTTCCTTGTTGGTGTAAGGGTTGGAAAGATAGTATGAGATTCTCTTCATATCACGATCTGTAGTTTGGAGAACTATTCTTACCCCTGCCTTTCCTAGAAGAGTTGGTCGTGGTGCTTCCCCTTTATGAAAAAAAGACCATCAAAAATACATCTCCCATCGAAGGTCAACCTCCTAAGTTCATAATTTGTTCATCGTGAGATCATCAAGCTGTGAGTCAGAAGTGGTGCTACTAAGAAATCCATTAGTGCTTGTCCTTTCACAAATAGAGGGTAAAATGTGATATCAAACTAGAGAATCAGGCCATCATGCCAAAGCATAGATCCTTGGTCTTCATGAGATAAAAGGATTGATTTGGAAATCAAGTTCACCTTATGAGAAAGCATATAGTGTTGTGCTTTTGGGATGCAAAATTTAAAATAGGCAATCTTTCTAGGTGGGTATTTTTCTCAGTGACAATACCCAGGAAGTAGAATTTCTTTCCTTTTGTCATCTTTTAATAAAATCAAAACTCATCAATCTATAGAGATGGTCTACTCTCAGATCATCTAATGATGGATGAGTTCATTGAAGATCTGAGTCATGGCCCATTGGTATGTAGCACCAAGATTTTAAGGAAAGGCATGACCCTATAACAAGATTTCGAATGGGTTCAAAAAAAGTGTTTCTTTCATCCTCGAGACATCTTGATTTGGTTGTAGCATGACCCATCCATGAAAGAGAAAATACATGAGATGAGGTGATGTCCATTAATTTATGAAAGAGAAACTCATCCTTAGGACATGCCTTATTTAAGTCCTAAATCGATGCATATGCAATTTGGCCATTCTTCTTCTTAAGATGACCGCTAACTAGGATATTTTTCTTCCCGATGAAACCATCGATCAATTTCTTGACTTCAAAATGACCTTTGATTTCTAATCGCATGTGTCTAGAGCTTGATAGGTTAGCACTAGATCTATTGCTAGCTTGTGATGCTACGTTAGAGATAATCCGCATCTCTTCATAACTCCATGCAAAAGCGCCTTAAACTCAATAGCCTAACTAAGTCATTGGTTTCTTCTTCATTCAAGAATGAACCATGTATGTGGCATGGATTTTCTATCCCGAGGTTGATTTCTTTAAGCTTGTCAATTATTGAATGGATCTCCTCTTCAAATTCTGTGCATCTTTGATTTGGAGATCATCTGATCATCTGAGATTTCTAAACAGACATTCTCATAAGAGTTGGTGTTGTGTGAAAAGATCCTATCATACTCCAAATGATTGGTAACAACTAAGCAATAATCATCATCATGACCGACCCACTATATCAATCCTTTGTCTTGCTTCCGCTGTCAGATTGTTCCATAGCTTCTCAAAATACTCTAACCTATGCTTGGACCATGTATGAGGAACCAAACCTTTCTATATAAGATTATGAACACAAGGCGAGTAAAAGTCAAATGGTAATTCCATTAATTCTTTTATGAATTCTCCTCAAGTTCTACATCAACTTCAGGACTTGAGGATGATGATCCCAAAAAGAATCTCTTCGGCTTCATATCACTGGAAGACTTAGGGGCTTCCTTAACTACTAAACCTTCAACTTTTGAGATGAAAGTGAGGTTAGAGCTAAGGTTCCCAACTACTGCTTGATAGTTTTACATACATCTGATTCAAATACTTTGCTTTGTCTGGAGGCTCGATCTTCATGTCGCCTGGTCACCTCCAATGAAACCCACCGAGAGGGGTTGGTATACTAATCACATTAGACTCATCCTCCGAAGATTCCAAGTCTATGTGAATAGTAGGGTACTCATGAACTGAACATAACCCTATGATGGCCAACCTGGGGTCTTCCACCTGAACTACCTATTTCTACCTCGCCTCTGGTGGAGGTTGAGTCATCCTACCCACATGTCCATATGATGGAATGAACTGTGGGTGGAATGTGATATGCGGCTCTATTTCTTCTTCAATTTCCTTTCTTGTTCACTTGGATTTTCTTTTTTTTTCTTTTTTTCTTTTCTTTCTTTATTTTCTTTTCTTTGAATTTGAATTTTGTCCAAGTTCATGAGAAAGGGTGTTTTGAGGAAGATAGTAGGTCATCCTCATATATCTCAACCTCTAATGAAAATGGCTTTTCATCTCCTTTGACATAATAATACTCAATCCCATCCTTGAACTTGATGCAATCGATGGAGGGAGGATGGAATTATCTTGTTCGATGTATCCAAGGCCAGCAAAGTGGTGAATGAAGTATTCAATCAATTATGTAAACTTGGCTTTAGTCTTCCGCCACCTATCTCCAAAGGTAACACTATGGAACCTAAATCTCGCCTTGTTCATTGAATCCTCTCAACATCATCCATCCCTTGGAGTGTGGAGATGTCAATCTTCAAATAAGCAAGGGTCTTTAGACTCATAATGTTCATCAATGCACCTAGATCGATAAGAACTCTGGCAAGTCTGAATCTGCCCATGTCAACTATAATATAAAGAGGATGATTGTGCTCCAAGTCCCCTAGAAGAAGGTCTTCATCTGTGAAAGTTATCCCCTGAGCTTCTCTAGAATAATGTGCCTCCTCACCAATAGCGATCAACTCGGCTAAGCATATCTCATGATCAAGGAGAGCCTTGATTAATGATTCTCATCTCTTATAAGACAAGGGCATCATGATATGCTTAGCTTAGATGATAACTTTCTTAGATGAGAGAGACATTGTAGTCCACCTTTGATCCTCCACAAGCATATCCAAGGGTGGAGCATCCTGTGGAGGGGATTCTTGATCCTCTAAACCAATGACTTGTTCCCTCTATCTTGAGGTGCTACCCTAGGAGGTAGAATCTTGCCACTATGGAGGTTGACTTCGGTGATCTCTTGTGGCAAGATAATAGAAGGTTCTACCGGCACATCAGGCTCACCTATAGCTTCTCCTATGGGACCCTCAGAATCAGATGATTACAAGTCTATCATAAGAGGTGAACCCGTAGTATTTAGAGCAAGAAAATCCAACTCTGAATAAGAAAGAAGAAGATTGGAGTTGTTATAGTTGTTGTTTAGACTCGAAGAGTTATTAAGAATAGATTCAGACAACCCATCAAAAGTGACACAGATGTAATTTAAGCTAGCTTTATTCTTTAATTTCTTGGATTTGATAAGAGGTACAAAGTAGAAATTAAGTAAAGTAAGAGGGTGAGGAATTTGATGCCCTCATCCACCGATACAAGATGTCAACTAGAAGAAGAAGAACTAGATAAAGTGGCAGTAGTCGCTGATTTCAGACAGCTGTTGTTTGCATTTCATACTCAATTTATGCCACCTGAGAATGTAATCAATGAGGGACTCACAAGGATTTTGTTGAGCCACAACGAGATCGCCAATAATGACCCTTTGCTGAGCTCCAGGAAACCTCTTGATAAAGAGTTGCTCCAACTCAGTAAAAAACTTTATTGAACTATTAGGAAGTTCAGCATACCAATCAAAAGCTATCCCTGCTAAGCTACTGATAAAGAGACGAAAGAGTGAAGCATCACTGCCACCAATGTTGCAACAACTAGCTCTGAAATGCGCAATGTGCTGCCTCGGGTTCCCACTACCATCAAAACTCTTGAAGAAAGGTGGCACGAAACCCTTAGGATATTGGATTGCATTGAATTCTTCTGGTAGGGTCTACCCTTTGAACCGATGATCCTCCTGGCTTGAGCCAATACTTCCTTCACCCAACCATGGACTTGATATCTTTTTTTGTATGGAGGTACTATCCACTACCTTCATACATTTGGTCGCTTTCTTTACCGGAGGTAAAGTCTTTGGGTCCAAGACATGCACCAACTCTGGCTGACTAGTCTCAGCTATGGTAGGATGAACTACCGGGGCTTGATTCTGCAATGCTAAGATAGGTGCTAACAAATCTTTGAGCCTCTTCTCCATCAAATCTATATTTTCATCTTTTTTGCTTTATCTGTGCTAGGAGGTGTTGGACCGAGTGGGCTGCATCTTCCTGTTTGTCCTCAACGCCTTTCATAGTCTGCTGCTCTCTAAAGAGGGATCCCCTGGTATCTACCATGCAAACCCTTGCTGAGTCTCCCAATAAATCATCTTCATTAGGATCAAAGCTTATCTTCTCCTCATCATACTAGGCATATCCTAAGATCTCCTTCTTCTCCATGGAATAATGAGCTACTATATCATCTAGAGAATGATCTGCCAAAACTAGCAAATGACTTCGGTTGACAGGTGGTGGGATCACTATCATGTACTATGAGGCACCGGACCTCCCCTGCTGCTAGAGAATCAACCTTGTGAGGGCTATACTCGCTGGAAGAAATGTGCTCCCGACTGTCACTAAATCTTCATGGGGTGACACTCCTGGAGGCTCTATCATCATATGTGCAACTGAGCTATCACCTTCTCCTTCGGCAACTCCTGCAATCATCTTTATATCCCTGCGGTGGTGGTGGTGAAGGGATGACCACTATACTTCGGGGTCACCATTCCTTCCGCACCACAACTAGGGTAGAAGGTTGAGAAGGAGAGCTCAGCCTCACCACAGTAGGTGTTGTAGATGGAGTGGGATCCCTTAGCATAGCCAAATCACCAACGGGATCCTTTTCTCCCCAAATGTGGCCTTTGGCCTTTTTGGGATATTGAAACATGGGCTGACGGTGAGCTAGAGTGGTGTGGTGGAACCCTTCACTCTCTCAAAATAGGAGCTCTCCTCCTGAGATGGGTAGTCCTTGTAAGCATAATATTGTCTGTATGATCGATGCGGGTGTTGACCTCATTTTTAGGATGAGCTCTCAATCCCTTCATCTTAGACATAGGACTCCTCTTATAAGAGATCCTTAGTTTTAAGGACATCTAGTGATTGGGTGGACACTCAAGCCAGAGACTTAGAAGAGTTAGCCATGGGAATCTGTAGGGTGTTAGAAAAATTTTCCTACCTTATAGGCTGAACTACATTCCTTTCTTCCTTCGTTCAAGTCAAACTCCAAATCAAATCAACATTAAACCTAAATCAATTACAGCTTAATTGATTTCTTTTCAAACCCAAATCAATGCCAAATGATTGAAATCTATGATCAATTTCAAATGATTGAAACTTATGATTAAAACTCATGATTAAAATTCCAAGTCCAAAATATTTCCTAAGCCTTTTAATCCCCTCTTAAGGACTTAGCCTAAATTCAAATACAAAACACTTTAAATTCATGAAATTTTTCCACAACCCATTTATATTCTCATTTATATTCACATATATAAATGAAATATAAATTCAAATCAATCAACCAAATTCCAATTTAAATTCCAGATCAAAATCTTTAAGTCATCCTCTTAGGACTTAGCCTAAATCAAATCTAACAATTCAAAGTCACGAAATTTTCTCATATTTATATTCTCATTTATATTCACATATATAAATGAAATATAAATTCAAATCAATCAAACTAAATCCAAATCATAAATCTTTCCTAAGTCTTTGATTCTCTTAAGGACTTACTAAATCAAGTTCAAACTACCAAATCTTGAAATTTTCTCAAATCTATTTATATTCTCATTTATATTCACATAAATATAAATGAAATATAAATTCAAATGACCAACCAATTCAAATCAAATCCAAAATCTCTAAGCCTTTCAGTCAAAATCTTGAACTTAGCCAAATCAATTTCAAATCAAGCCAAACTCTTGATTTTCTTCCTATTCAATCATCCTTCAATCTTGAATCCAAATATAAACATAAACTTTAATCATCAAATCAAAACTAAATTCAAAAAAAAACCAAACTAAGCCAAACTCATGTTCACCTTTGAACTTGAAATTGTCAAATGAATCAAAACCCATTTGACTTCAAACCACTTGAAATGGATTCAATCATAAGTCCATATGTGAGTTCAACAAACTCAAATCAAGCTTTGACCAAACCATTTGACTACTTGCTCACTTGACCCAAAGTGACCTAAAGTACCATTATGAGCCAAATTCAATCCAAACCAAATTGGATTGAACTAAGCACCTAAGCCTCTCATCATGATCAACAATCATCATGAGATGACCAATCACTCAAATTGGGTCAAATCAAGTCAAACCTAAGGGTTGACCAAGTCAATACTTTGCCAAAATGAAATCTAAACTAGCCAAAATCCACAATACAAATTGATTAAAACCATTCATCAAAGTTCATTCATGATCAATGTTTGAACTTGACTAAGCCAACATTTGAGCCTAACCTAGCCCAATTGGCCACTTGACTCAAGTTGACCCAACTTGACCTAAAAAGTCTAAAGGTGTCAAAACTTGATCTAAGCCAAATTGATTGAAACCAATGGGCCAAGTTCATTCCAAAATGATTGTTGAACTTGACCTCAATTACTAGACCTAACCTAGCCTGACCATGAACCAACTTGACTAAATGGTCAAATTGAGCCAAACTCAAATATTAACCAATTTAATTGGAAATAAAGATACCAATCCATTTCATATGACCAACCAAACATGAACCAACCCATGACCTACCCCAAATTGGTCAATTTTGTCAACTTGACCCATTTGACCTAAATGAACTCAATTGAACTAAAACCAAATATAAACCAAATTGAATCAAACCAAAGCCACCAAAATATTTCAAATGGTCATATGAACTTGACCCAACCCTTGGTTTGACCTAATTTGACTCAACTTGACCCAAGTTGACCCATTTTGACCTAAATGGGTCAACATGAGCAAATCACATCAAACCAATTCCAAATTCAATGAAACTTGGCCAACCTTTTTCAAACATATAAACATATTCAAATTGAAACCCAAGCCAAATGACCATTTTACCTAGGCCATAGGTAACAAAATCACTTGGAATTTGGTCAATTCCTTTTCGAATACTTGGCATCCTCTTAGTGGACCAAATGGTCTAATGAACCTAGTGCATGACCAAATGGGTTTGGGTCAAACCCAACCCCCAAAATAGACCACCTCCTTGAAAATGGCACATGGAATCCTCCCTCCACCTTGTTTGATCACATGGCCACCCTCTCCTCCTCCTGCCAAAAATGTCATCAAACAAATCAAACAACCCATTGAATAGGTCATTGGATCAAAATGACATCTCCTTTACTTGGTGTCCGATTGCTCTTGATATACTTTAATTTGATTTCATTTTGATCCCAATTGATTGAGCAAGAAAGCGGAAGTCATTTCCCAGATCCTAAGCTCTCAAATAATTCCCAAATTCCATTTTCTCGATTTTCATAGATTGAAAATAGGGAGCTCCACTAAAAATCCAACTTCTACACTCAATATCAATTTACTTTGCAAGCATCCTCAGGGAACTCAATCAAGCTCACCCAAGCTTTTTCCCAAGCTCCAAAGGCAAGGGAGGTGCTATTTTGGTCAAAGCCGCAAGGAAGTGAAGGTGGAGTTGGCCCATATGAGGATCCACCAATCTCAACACCTCAAACTCTCAACAAAGCTTCGTCTCCACTGATGAAGCTTCTCCAAGAATGAAAGTGATCACTTGAGGTATGCCATTAAACCGCTTAATTTCAATGTGGTCTAGTCATTTGTGATGTAAAGTGTCACCCCATGAGATTCTAGCCATCATATGTGATTCCATTTCCCTTTAGATGGTGTGGGTTGAGTTTCAATCCAATCTAATCTTAATTGAGCTCGAATCTTCTCCTAGATGATGGACGGTGTCCATTCCTCACAAAGAAGAATAGGGAAGGATCATGGGTCATCCATCCGTGCATTTTAGATGGATGACCATGATACAAGATGCGTAGATCCATGTTTTAATCCCTTAGATTTGCGGCTTTAATCCATGGTGCGCTGAAAACTATAATATCAATCCCACGTGTGGAAAGTGCATGCCACGTGATGGCCCGTGGCACGAGATTAAACATTTAATTACTAAATCACTTCATGAAAACTTCCTAAATTTATATCTAAGCTTAGAAAAATCAAAAAAAAATGAAATAAATTGCATTGGATAGATAATTGAACATAGAATATTCTAAAAATGATTTAAATGGATTTTGAATAGTGTTTTTCTCTAGATTTAGGTTTTATTGGGAATGATATTTTATTAATTATCCTTTAATTTTTTCACTGATTAATCCCAAACTTCTTGTGCATAATTAATGGGATGACTCTGCCTCTCCTAATTTTCTTGGGATTTATTGGTGGTTTAGTTAGGAGAATTGCTAGTTCATTCTTTAATCACTCCTTTAATGTAATTAAGCAATTAAGGGGTATAATTATTGGTCAACCCTTAATTGAGTCAATTAAGTTTTGTGAATATGAGGTTTAGGGAATAATTTTGGGATACTTTCCTTAAGATATTCCTTAAGCCCCTTTCTTCTTAATCCAACCTTAATTAAGTTAATTCACTAATTACCCCTTAATTAATTTCATAAAATTCTAAAATTTTCCAGAACTCAATTAATCTATATTTGGTAGATGGTTAGGTGTTCAAGAGCTTAAGTATAATTAAGAAAATCAAAACTCAACTCACATGTGTGAGAGGTGTTATGAAATTACTTAAAATAAACCCCTTAGCTTAATTAATTAATCATGATCATGAGCCAATTGCATTAGGCACCTTTCTTTCTTAGGTGCATTGCTGATTTAAATTCCTTGTGTGGTTTTATGTCATATCATTGGCTCATAATTATTTGATTAACTATGCTAAAATGTAGGTGGGGTAATTAACACACTTAATTCATACCTTAACCTAAGCAACATATAAATCATCTAATAATCCTAAGAACAAAATCAATAAACATATGTGTGAATGGGTTAGAGCACAAACACATCTCATTTCTCAAATTAAATCAACTCAAACAAAATCAAACCTTCCTTAAAATAACTTGATTTGCTTTAAGCTTTCTTATTTCATAAGATTGTCTTTAGAAAATTAGGTGAATGTGTTTACATGCTTTCATCACTTTAGTTCTTTCCTAATATGCTAAATGTGTATGTCATATGAATTTCATGCATTCATGCTTTTCAAAAATCAAATTAGAAATAAAATATTTTCTTTATGTCAAATTGCATGTTTTGGCTAAAGTGAAAAAAATATGACTGTCTATTATCACTATTAAATTCAAAACTATTTTTAAAATATATAAATCAAACACCTAAAACTGAAAGTGTGCTACTTATAATTATTTATAAGCTTGTATGTGGATATAAATATGAAGATGTGTATAGTGTGGCTTTCCTTTTCTCTTCTTTTAGCATAGTTTTGAATAGGATTTGGCAAAGTGTATAGTTCATTTGAAAAGAACACAACACTTATCTAACCCCATTCCTATTCATTCCTATGCTATTATCTAAGAAGGACATTCCCACTTGTACATATAACTTACATAAATAAAACAAACAAACAAATACAAACTTTTTGCATCTTTCTTTTTTTATTCATTTCTTTTATACATTTGTTTGTATTTAAGAAAAGTGGTATATTAATCTGGACAACCCTGAGATTGTAAGGCTTTAAGTAGCCCTAAGTAGGTCTTGTACCTTGCACCCCTGGTGCTAACAATGGCATCATACTCACTTATGCCTTGTATACATATACATGTGTATATGAATAATAGATAAAAGAAACCCCTCTTTTCTACTTAATGGAAACCATGCATCATAATGCATTCAAATTTTCTTAAGTAATATTTCTTATAATTCATCATAAAGTGTGCTAAATATTTCCAATTGTATGTATAGATATGCTAAGGGTTCATTCATATACATGTTGTACATGTTGGGAAAGAAATGAAGTGATGTATATTTTGTGATATTAATTCACTTTATTTAATCTTAAAATGCCTTTCTTTTTGAATAGGTTTGTTTAGGGAAAATCTAAACATAGGATTAATTAAAACACATAATAAAACATTCACTAAATAAAACTAAACATGAATCTACTTTATAAATCACTTAGGGTAGGGAAGGAAAGAGAAGTTCTCTTCTCTTTTCCCTCTCTTTATAACCTTTAGTAATTAAGTAAGTTCACCTAAACCAAAATAAATCATCAAATAAAATTGACCCAAATCAACTAAACAACTTAAATGAAACCACCCATCTAAGTTGAACATCTTCACACTTAGAAAATTTAAACCTTAAAACCATAGCTAAGCATACCACACAAACCTTTTAAAGCACACACATTAGGTTAAGTCACCACTTCTAGCTTTAGGTTAGGGCAGTGCATGGCTTGATGTTTGCTTTTATTTTGTAATGTATTATTTCTAGTCTGGATGTTAGGTTGAATGTGCATAGAATGAATGGTATGACGATTTAGCCTAATCATTATTTTTTGTAGGGGATTGTGCTTAAGGGGCATTGTAATAAAAATATAAATGCTTTTGTTGTGCAGGTGCTTATACCTCTAAGCATAATCTAATAGGCCAAGTGGACTTGGTGGTCATGTGTATGGGGTAAGTCAATATACATGAGATTTGTATGGTTTGTTTAGCTAATCTCTATTTTGCATGTGTTAGTTAGATTTACTTTTCCTTTTCATGTAATTTTTATAATTAGGATTTTGGAATGAATGTTATAGGGGATTAGGATGAGCATTGGTCATAAGATTACATCTTATGTACCATGTGAAGCCTTTGGAGCTACCACTTTCCAACCATCCAAAAGAATGAACCAAAAGAAGAAAGAAGAATAAAGAAAAAAAGAATAAAGAAGAGAAAAGAAGAAAAAGAAATGAAGATCCCATAACATGAATTTTCTTACTTGATTGTAAATTAATTCATTTGTAATCCAGGTTGTATAAGGGTAGAGCTCAGCTACCTAATTTATTTTTAAGTTTGTGGATGTTGCCTGACCACAAATGGCATTTTGTTCTTTTGCACTAGCTTTATAAAATGTTTGATGTTTCGTTTAGCTTGTGTATTAAGATGGCATGTTTTCCTAGTTTCTTCCTTACTTTGATGTATGACCTGAATCACGATTAGGCTCTTAAGAAAAAATAAATCTTCTACCAAATTAAATAACTCAAAATTAAAAATAAATAACTCATAATCTCATTTAAAGCCTAGGTTAAAGTCAAGATAAAAGAATTAGCAACCCCTTAATTGGATGAGTATTTCTTTTATAACATCATGCATAAAAGCATATTATTTCACTCTTGATTGGAGGGCTTCCACCTTTCGAGAACTTGGCTTGACCTTTAAGCCATGGTGGAAACACACCTCCCCTTCTCTTCTAATTTTGGCCATAATCTACTTCTCATGCATTAGGTATATGAATCCTATAAGCACGAGTCAAATGATTGTCCAAAATGAAAGTAAAATGTAATATATTTTGCATTAGATTTAGGTCATTTTTTCATGCCCTTACATGATCTAGTCTCTTAGAGAGTGAGTTTAAGGACTTAGTCTTTTCTAAATAAACAATATCTATCTTGCATAAAACATATGACTTGCCTACATGAATTTAAAATCATAGGAGGAGTTAGTTGTGGCAGAGGTTGTAAGTCCAAGCCAGTGGTTTGTCCTCTCTTAGAGGCAAACCAAATACCCATTTTCATCTTAGATTTAGGTCATGCTTTTGGCCCTCGCTCCTAGATTTAGGTTCTAAGGTTGCTTCTCCCTTCTATAGGCCATAAGCATAAATCCTCACCTCTTAGGCATTTTCATAACCTTGTATTATGGAATTATAAGCCCTAAACTTCTAATAAAAAATTCAACTCAAATAAATAATTCAATTTTGAAAATGTAAAGCTCAACCATAGGATAGTTTGAGAGGCTCACTAAGTTTCCTAGCATCATGAGCATCTCTTACTTATCTTCCTTTGGCTTTGATAATAACTCTTTCTCTTTGATCGATCCCATTTGATCTTCAAAAATAGACTAATCGATTGATAGTCCTACCTATTAAAATATTTGGAGACAATAATTGTTTACCTTAATCGAGAGTATTCCTAAGGAATCCCCTTTCTTAGGATGTAATTAACTATAGGAGTTTGCCCCTGTAGGGAACTTAACGAACCCGATTTAAAATAAACCCTGCTTTATTTTTTCATGTAAAGTAAGGAAAGAATCTATAGTATATATGCAGACCCATTGTCCTTAGGAGTCCTTGTTGAGGTGATTAGGTCCATTCTAAGGTGGTGACTCCTATCTTTCGAGATAGTACACCTCTCCTCAATGTCATACCTGATCACCCTCAATAAGAATATCTGCAGATCTACGTGGAGTCCAAAAATGCAAAAAAGGAGTATATTTCTATCTTCATTTTATTCCACATAGATTAAAGTGGAAGTATACCTTCTTTAGAAATTAAAATCTATAAAAAATTCACCATAGTGGGTAGTAAATCGAAAATCAATGATTCGAGGTCGCCGACTAAACCTCGATCTATCTCGGTGAAATGAACTGAGGTATGAGCCTCCCTAGCCCTCTTCTACTAAAGATGCTTCCCCATGCTACTGGGGATAACAGATCTCAAATCAAATTGAGCCTCAGATTCAGATCGTCCATAGGCTCCGGCAACCTAGCATAGAACTAAATGGAGGCTGACATATGACCTCCTACTTTGACTGACTGGTGGCTGAAATTGAATCGTTGGTGGTGGTGGAGCAGAGATCCTCCTGGCATCCTCTCTCACCATACATAGAGGATGGAATGGGGTTGTAACAAGAAATCAAAGTGGGCAACTCTTCAATAATGGACCATGTAGCTGCCTCCATCTCCCTGGTGATGGAAGTATGATACCGCTTTATCATGCGATTCTTATTCCTCCTCAGGTCTTGGTGAGGCTAGAGTAGAGTTGACACCTCGTGGGGAGACAATCTGGGATTGGAGCCTTCCCAGGAAAGTGCTTGAGTGGGTGCTACCCCTCCTTAACACGAGAATGCATTGGCGCTATCACAGACAGTCGATTTTTGAACCTCCCCCTTCCTCTTTAGTGAGGGAATATCAAAATCTGATGGCATGTCAATCTGAATGACCGGCTTTTACCCAATCACTATGCTCCTACTAACAGTGGTGAGGGGAGTGCCCTCATAGGTAATCCTCACCCCCTCAAAACCTCATCCAAAGTGGATGAGATGGGCATAGTTAGAGCGGGGAAGGCTGGCCTAATCTAGGGCCAGATCCATCCCATGGGGAAAGGTGAACACATATTTGGGTGCTATCATTTCTATTAAAAGCAGCTACTAAACCTCTCAATGAGAGTCTGCAATGTTAAAAATAAACTTGAATCAGATTTTTGTTGATTTTGAGTTTTGAATTTAGAATTTGAACACATACTCAACATCTTAAAAGTGTTAAGTTGGGTTCATTTAGAATAGATTTTGAGATTTGATTAGAAAGAGGAATTTTCTAGATGTAGAATCCACTTTCAACAAATTTGGATATGTTGAAAATGGGTTCAAATATTTTTGAAGAGATCCTTCCATAAGTTCATATTTGAATTTTAATTTTGGTTTTGAGGACCATTTATTTAACAAATTTGGGTATGTTAAAGTAAATGGTCAATTTGTGTTTGTTTTGGATTTGTGATTTTTGGAATTTACTCACTTAGCAAATTTGGGTATGCTAAGTGAGATGTTTGACAAATTCTTCTTTTTATTTTTTTGTTTGCTTTATTTTATGAATCATTTGGATTTGAAAAATAGAGTCCTCATTTAACAAATTTGGGTATGCTAAATGAGGAAATCCAAGTGTGCTTTTTTTTTTTGGAAATTTTTTTGAAAAATAGGACTCCTAGCAAATTTGAGTATGCTAAGAAAATCCTAATTTGTTTCTTTTGATTTTAATTTGATTTTGAAAAGTAGGATCCTTAGCAAATTAAAGTATGCTAAGGGAGTCCTAATATGTTTCTTTTGATTTTGATTTGATTTTGATTGAAAATGGTGACTTTACTTTAGCAATATGGTATGCGAAAATGAAGTTCCAAGGTATCTCTTTAATTTTGTGAAATGAAAATTTTACATAGCAAATTTGAGTATGTTAAATGAAATTCCAAAAAAAATGTTTAAAATTTTTGTGTTTTGATTTTGTTTTGAAAATGGAGACTTCACTTTAGCAAATATGGTATGCTAAAGAATGAAGTTCTAAAAGTGTTTTTGAAAATTTTGTGGAATGGACATTTCACTTAACAAATTTGAGTATGCTAAATGAAATTCCAATAATATGTTTCAAATTTTTTTATTTTTGGAAAAAGGGAGACTTTATTTTAGCAAATGGGGTATGCTAGAATGAAGTTCCAAATATATTTTAAAAATTTTTGTTTTTGTTGATTTTGAAAATAAAGATTTCCATTTAACAAATTTAGGTATGTAAGATGGAAATCAATTATGTTTCATTTTCCAAAGATATTTTAAAGATTTTTGTTTTTGTTGATTATTGCTTTTTGAAAGAGGAAATCCCAACCTAATCATATATGGAATATGTTTAGTGGCATTTCAAAATAATGTTATTTTATTTGGAAATGAAATTTCCATTCAATAAATTTGGGCATATTTAATTGAGATATTCATATGTGCTTTTTGAAAGTTTATTTTTGATTTTGATTGGAAATGAAACCTCCATTTAATAAATGTGGCTATATTGAATGGAGAGGTTTCATATGTGCTTTTTGAAAATGTGAAAAATTCCAACCTAACACATGTGGATGTGTTGAGCGAAATTTCAAAGTTATGATTTTGCTTGAAGATGTAATGTCCATCCAACACATGTGGATGTGTTGAATGGAAAGGCCCATCTTCAAATTTTGTGCTTTTTGAAAACATGATTGTTGGAATTTTATTTTATTTTTTTTTGAAAAATGAAGTCTCCATCAAAATGAATTGGGTGAAGAAGTTCATTTGTGCTTTTAAAAAATGTGATTGTTGGATTCTTATTTTTGTAAAAATGATCCTACATATAACAATCACGAAGATTGTTAGATGAAGGTGATTTAGGAAAAATTTTGTGCAACACATTTTATTATGTATATTTTGAAAGAGTGCTTTTTGAAAAGCAAGATTTTTATGAAGGATTTATTTTGTCTTTATTATTTTAGAATGAACATTTCCTTACCATAAAAATGGTAAGGAGGAAGTCTTTAAACATTTTCTTTTTTATTAAATTTTATTTTCACCCATTGGAGAATCCAACGGGGGTTTTAAGACTAACACGGGGTGAGGTCCTAAAACCTAAAGATGTTGGCTAGCTTAACTTAAGGATAAAATAAGCTAAGTGCCAACAGAAAGAAAGATAGTCTTGGATTCATATAAAGGTACAATCCCACTATCGATACTTAGAGATAATGATCATTTACCAAAGATGGAGAGAGGAACCATCCCCAACGAAGTCGCTAGAAAAATATGTGGTAAAAAATTTTCATCTTTTAAGATGTATACTTCCATCCTCAATCTATGCAGAATAAAATAAAGATAGAAATATACTCTTTTGCATTTGGACACCACGTAGATCCGTAATTCTTAAGGGATAACCTGTAGATCCTATGTGTTTTAATCATGGCCGTCCATCCAAAATGTGTGGATGGATAGCCCATGATTCTTCCCTGAGATCACCTATGGGAGATGGCCACCGTCCATCTTCCATGGCATGATCCGAGCTCAATTGAGCTCGAATTGATTCAAATTCAACCCACACCATCACCATTCAAGGGAAATCACATCTAATGGCTAGATTCTCATGAGATAAAACTTCACTTCACAAGGACCATACATCTAATCTAAGCTGATTTGTGGCAATTCACCGAGGCTATCACCTACTAATCCTTGAAGCTTATGTGGAGATGAAGCTTTCAGTTTTGAGGTGTTGAGATTAGGTAGATCCTTCTATGGGCCAAGTCCACCTTCAACTCCTTGTAGCTTTGATTGAAGTGGTACCTTCCTCACCTTTCGAGCTTGGGAAAAGGTTTGGGTGAACTTGATTAAGTTCCCTGATGGACCTTGCAAAGTGAATTGGCTTGGTATTGAGTGTGGAGTAAGTTGGATTTCAACTTGAGTTCTCTTATTTTCAGTTTGAGAAATCGAGAAGTTCAAGTTGCTTGAGAGAGCTTGGAGAGAGTTCCAAATGCTTGCTCTAGTTTTCCTAAGTTCAATTGAGTGTGCTAGAATGAAATTCAAGTGAAATTAGGGGGAGTATATGTCCCCCTAGAGCAATCAACGGTCATGAAGGAGCTTGCCATTTTGATCCAATTAACCACCTTGAGTGGGTTTATTAGGCTATTAGAGGTGTCCTTGCATTCGTTTTGGCCTAAAGAGTGGAGTAGTGGAGCTCCCATGTGCTTAAATTAAGTGAAGGAGGGATTCCATGTGCTTAATTTCATGCAAGTGGTCAGTTTTAGCCTTAGGTTGGGTTGGGTTGACCTAAACCCATTTGGTTAGATGTACCACATTCACTAGTCTCCACTTGGTCCACTAAGAGGGTGCCAAGTGGTCATGAAGAGGATTTGACCAAATTTCAAGTGGACTTGGCCAAAATTTACTCTATGGCCTAGAGGTAAAATAGTCATTTATCTTGGGTTTCAATTTAAATATGTTTGGTATGATTGAAAAATGGGTTAGGCCGGGTTTCCATGGATCTGAAGTTTGTTTGATATGATTTGGCTCATGTTGACCCATTTAGGTCAAAATGGGTCAACTTGGGTCAAGGTGACCAATTGGTCAAACTAGGTCAAACCAAGGGTTGTATCAAGTTCATATGACCATTTGAAATATTTTGGTGGCTTTGGTTTGATTCAATTTAGTTTATATTTTGTTTTGGTTCAGTTAAGTTCATTTAGGTCAAATGGGTCAAGTTGACCAAATTGACCCATTTGACCTATTTGGGTTAGGTCATGAGTTGGTTTATGTTTGGTTGGTCATTTAAATTGAATTGGTATCTTCGTTTCCAATCAATTTGGTTTATATTTGAGTTTGGCTCAATTTGACCTTTTAGGTCAAGTTGGGTTCATGGTTAATTGGGCTAGGTTAGGTCTAGTTGGCCAATTGAGGCTTTGGTCAAATTCAAAAATCATTTTGGAATGAACTTGGCTTATTGGTTTCAATCAATTTGGCTTAGATCAAGTTTTGACACATTTTGTCTTTGTATGTCAAGTTGGGTCAACCTGGGTCAAGTGGCTAATTGGGCTAGGTTAGGCTCAAATGTTGACTTAGTCAAGTTCAAACATTGATCATGAATGAGTTTTGATCAATGGTTTCAATCAGTTTGGCCCATTATGAATTTTGGCTAGTTTAGGTTTCATTTTGGCTAAGTGTTGGCTTGGTCAACCCTAAGTTTGACTTGGTTTGTTCCAATTTGAGTGATTGATCATCTCATGATGAGAGGCTTAGGTGGTCTTAATTCAATCCAATTTGGTTAGGATTATAATTTGACTCATAAGGGTACTTTAAGTCACTTTGGGTAAAGTGAGCCTAAGTAGGTCAAATGGCTTGGTTAAAGCTTGATTTGAGTTTGATTAAACTCACATATAGACTTATGATTGAAATATAAATCCATTTGCAAGTGGTTTGAAGTCAAATGGGTTTTGATCCACTTGACAATTTCAAGTTTAAAAGAGTGAACATGAGCTTGACTTGGGTTTGATTTTTGAATTGAGTTTTGGTTTGGTGATTGAGGTTTATGTTTATATTTGGATTCATGATTGAACGATTGATTGAATCATGAAGAAAAATCAAGAGTTTGGCTTGATTTGAAATTAATTTGGCTAAGTTCAAGATTTTGACTTGAAAGGCTTAGGTTGGATTTTGATTGAAATTGAGTTTGATTTTTGGAGTTGGTTTTGATTATTTGAATTTATATCTCATTTATATATGTGAATATAATGAAAATATAAATGGGTTATGAAAATTTCATGAATTTGAAGTGATTTGAACTTGATTAAGCTAAGTCCTTGAGAGGAATCAAAGTGACTTAGGAAAGATTTTTTATTTGGATTTGATTTTTGGATTTAGTTTGATTGATTTGAATTTATATTTTATTTATATATGTGAATATAAATAAGAATATAAATGGGTTGTGAGAGAATTTCATGATTTGAATTGATTTAGATTTGATTCAGACTAAGTCCTTAAGAGGGAATCAAAGGACTTAGGAAATATTTTGAACTTGGAATTTCAATCATAAGCTTCAATCATTTGGAATTGATTTGAGTTTGGATAAAATCAATTAAGTTGGAATTGATTTAAGTTTGACTTGAAGGAAGGAAGTGATGAATTTAGTTCAAGCTATAGTGGCAAATTTTCTCACCAAGACATGACCTATTCCTATAGCTAACTCTTCTAAGTCTCTAGCTAGGTTGAGTGTCCCAATCACTAGATGTGTCTTAAGACTAAGGATCTATTAAAGTCTAAGAAGAGTCTTATGTCTAGATGAAGGGGTTGAGAGCTCATCCTAAAAATGAGTTCAACATGCATACATGAAATATTCCAAATTTTCTTAAACAAACCCTCTTAGCATTCATCATTAAGATGTGTTAAATACTCCCATTTGCATGTATAGATATGCTTAGGATTCATCCATATGCATGTTACACATGTTGGGAAAGAAATAAAGTGTTGTGTGTTTTGTGATAGTATTTCACTTTACTTAATCTTAAAATTCCCTTCTTTTTGAATAGGTTTGTTTAGGGAAAAATTTAAACTTAGGATTAATTAAAACACATAATAAAATATTTACTAAACAAGAATTAATAATGAATTTACCTTAGAAACTACTTAAGGAAGGGAAGGAAATAGAAGTTCTCTTCTCTTTTCCCTCTCTTTACAACTTAGTAATTAAGTAGGTTCATTCAAACAAAACAAATTCATCAAATAAAATTAACCCAATCAACTAAACAACTTAAATTGAAACCACCCTCTAAGTTGAACATTTTCTTACTTTGAAAAATCTAAACCTTAAAGCCTAGCTAAGCATACAAAATCAACCTTAAATAGCACACACATTAGGCTAAGTCGCCACTTCTAGTCCTATGTTAGGGCGGTTCATTGTTTGATGTTTGCTTTTATTTTGTGATGGAATGTTTTAGTCTTGATGTTAGGGTGCATGTGTGTAGACTGAATGGTAGGACACTTTTAATATAATCATTATTTTTAGATTGTGCTTAAGGCTATAATAAAAAAATATACTTTTGTTGCAGGTTGCTTATACCCCTAAGCATAATCCAATAAGCCAGGTGGACTTGATTATCCAAATGTGGGGTGCTAAGTCCAATCTATATATATACATGTTTGGGATTGTATGGTTTGTGTTTAGCTAATCTCTATTTTGCAGATTTTAGTTAGATTTCTTTTTTCCCATTTTCATGTAATTTTCTAATTAAGATTTTAGAATAGTTGTTATGGGGGATTAGGATAAACATTGGTCATAATATTATATCTTATATACCATGTGAAGCCTTTGGAGCATCCACATTCCAACCATCCAAAAGAAGAAAGAAGAAAGAAGAAAGAAGAAAAGAAGAATAAAGACCTCCATAACATGAATTTCCTTACTTGATTGTAATTTATTCATTTGTAATTCGAGTTGTATAAGAGTAGAGCTCGGCTACCCAATTTATTTTCGGGCTTGTGCGGTGGTGCCCGACCACAAATGGTCTCTTATTCTTTTGCACTAGTTTTATAAATTGATTGATATTTGTTTAATTTATGCGTTAAGATGGCATCTTTTCCTAGTTTCTTTCTTGCTTTGATGTATAGCCTAAATGACGATTAGGTTCTTAGAAAAATAAATTTTCTATCCAACAAACCAATTCAAACTAAAAATAAATAATTCATAAGCTCATCTAAAGCCTAGGTTATAAATCAAGATAAAAGAATTAGCAACCCCTTAGTTGGATGTTGTATTACTTTTCTCACATCATGCAAAAAAAGCATATTGTTTCACTCTTGCTTGTAGGGCTTCCACCTTTGCCAAAAAACATGGCTTGACCTTTGAGAGCCATGGTGGAAACACACCTCCTTATCTTGCTGATTTTGGCCCATAATCTAATTTCTCATGCAGTAGGCATATGAATCCTAAAGCCCGTGTCAAATTAATTGTCCAAAAATGAGAATAAAATGTTTGAAAATTTTGCATTAGATTTAAGTCATTAATCATGCCCTACATGATCTAGTCTCTTAGGGAGTCTGTTTAAGAACTTAGTCTCTTTCTAAATAAACAACACTATCTTGCAAAAGCATATGACTTGCCTACATGTATTTAGGAGGAGTTAGTTGGACCCCAGCGTAAGTCCAAGCTGGTGGTTTATCCTCTCTTATGGAGGTAAATCAAATACTCATTTTTGCCTTAGATTTAGGTCGTGTTTTAGCTCTCGCTAAAGCTCCTTAGATTTAGGTTCAGAGGTCACTTCTCCCCTTTGCGGGCTATAAGCATAAATTCTCACATCTTAGGCATTTCCATGACCTTGTATCATGGAATCGTAAGTCCTAGATTTCTAATAAGAATTCAATTCAAATAAATAAATCATATCAATTTTAAAAATATAAAGCCCAATCATAGATAGTTTAGGGTGTTTACTAGGCTTCCTAGTATCTTAAGCATCCCCTACTCATCTTTATTTAGCTTTAATAAGAACTCCCTCCTCTTGATCAATCCCACTTGATCTTCTAAAAAAAATAAACTAATCAATTGATAGTCTTACCTTTGAAATCTTTAGAGACAATGATTATTTACCTTAATCTAGAGTATTCCTGAGGAATCTCATTCCTTATGATGTAATTAACTATGGGGGCTTGCCTCCATAGGGAACTTAATGGACCCGATTTAAAATAAATCCTACTTTACTTTTTCATATAAAGTAGGGGAAGAATCTATGGTACATGCAAAGACCCATAGTCTTTAAGAGTCCTTATTCAGGTGATTAGGTCCATTGTAGGGTGGTGACTTCTATCTTTCGAGATAGTACACCCCATCCTCAATGTCATACCCAATCACCGTAATAAGAACATCTGTGGATCTACGTGGTGTCCCAACAAAGCGTATATTTTTGTTTTCATTTATCCTTTCCAAAAAGGATAGATGAAGGCAGGAATATTTTCACCCATAATATTATATTTTTTTTCTCTCTTGAAAATAGGGGATTTCCATCCTTGCACGATAGGAGAATGTTTGACCTATGAGGGCATCCCTTATGGTAGAAAATACCCCTTCTTGCTAATTTAGCCAACAACTTTATTTCATCATGCATATAAGCATCAAAATCCTAAAGCCTTTGTTAAAATGATGTGTCAAAATTTAAATAAAATTTGAAAAGATTTTGCATTAGACTAGGCCATTATTCATACCACTCATGTGTTAGTCTCTCAGGGAGTGGGTTTAAGGACTTTAGTCTCTTTCTAAGTTAATAACAACCCAACGATCTTGCAATTTCATATGACCAGACCACATGGATCTAAAGCATAGGAGTTAGGCATTTTTGAGGTTAAAGGTTATGATGCGTTTACTCTCTCTTGTGAAGGTAAACTTTATACCCATCTTCGCTCAGATTTAGGTCATGCTTTAGCTCTTGTTAAAGCTTCTTACATTTAGGATCCGAGGTAGCTATTTTCTATAGGCTACGAGCATAAATCCTCACCTCTTAGGATTTTCTAGAACCTTATGTTGATGGATTATAAGTCCTAGTAATCTAATAAAATTCTAACTCTAACAAAATAATTCTCTTCAACTTCCAAAATTATAAAACCCAATTGTAGGATAGATTATAATGGTCACTAGGTTTCTTAGTATTATGAGCATTTCCTACTTATTCCCTTTAGCTTCTAAAAATAAGTCTCTCCCTAATATTTCCCATTTGATTTTCCAATATAGACAATTTATTGATAGTACATCCTTGAAATCTTTGGAGATGATAATTGTCTACTTTAATTGAGAGTATTCTTAAGAAATTTTATTTCCTAAGATGTAATTAAATATGGGGACTTGCCCCCATAGGGAACTTTAGAACCCGATTTAATATAAACCCTACTTTATTCATCCATATAAAGTAGGGGACAAATCTCTGGTACATTCGAAGACCTATCATGTCTTAGGAGTCCTTATTAGGTGATTAGGTTCATTGAAGGGTGATATTTCTATCTTTCGATATAGTATGTCATACCTCAATGTCATACCCGATCATTTCAATAAGTACCCCCTACGATCTGCATGGTGTCCCCCCACATCTAAAAATAAACACCACATCCCCTACTTTAAAGAAGTATAAATGTACTTATACAGTATTTTGATAGATAAAAAATGCTTGCAAAATGATTACACTTCTTTATTATTAAAGATGCTTGTCTTGTTGGAAGGTGGATTTCATGAAGCGCAAGTTCTTTCTCTCAATTACCAAATGAATCATAAGAGATTATAGTAAGAAGTGAATAAATATGAGACCATTGAGATTGTTGTGAATTACATAGTTAATCATATTTATATAATATTGTATACCCAAAAAGATTATTAACAAAGTCAAAGCAATGAAAGCATATTTTATAGAAGATCAAGCTTTCCGATAAGGAAGTTTGGAAGCATCAAAACTTTAAGTTAAATGTTCAAATTTCAAGTTTTAGGATCATGCATTAAAGAGGTTGTTATTAAGATGTAACTATTTTGAGAGAGAACACTCTAATGAATAAGGATCTTTTAACAAGGGGCGACGATCCTCCTTTAAAAAAGAGCAAATGAGACAAACATGCAAAAAAGAAAACTTGTTACTCACATTTACTTCTCGATGAACTTGGCTATGGAAAATGAAAGTGTTTAGCTCTAACTAATTCACTAAAGAGATTGCAGGAGATCATGAATAAACATAATTTGAAGAAATAAGACATCTAAGAGTTTAAAAGTTCTCATGGATTAAATTGTTTTAAGTTATCCCCTTTCTTGGCTTCATGAGCTTTCATGGTGACAAATGTGGAGCTTTTGAAAAGAAACATTTTGTTATGATTATCTTTCTTAGCAATAAAATATAATTATTTTTAACAATGAGTTCATATATATTTTCAAAGCTATATACATAAATTTTAAATTATCTTTTAAAATAAAATTAAAAGTTAATATGGAATATCAAAGTTTAATTAGATCCCTAAAATAAGATTAATTCTAATAGTTATGTCCTAATCATATGGGCTGATTATTATCACCACTTTAATTCTTGTACACACTAGACATTGTGTTACATATAAACTTAGATATTATTAGTTTATGATGCAATGTACTTAAGGACTGCTATACTAGTATGATGTATTATATTTTTTTTGTTTAACTCCTCGCAATATTTGACTACTTTAATGAAATAAGTTAACATTATATATATATATATATATTAGATGTGCTAGTAATTCAATACCATCCAAGGTTGATTGGCATAATACTATATATATCAAAACCTTTTTTTAATCGAGTTCTAAATTGTTAGAGAATATATGTGTGTAGTGCCTCATGCTTTTTTATACTTTGCTTATATTCATGCACATTTTAGCAAGAAGATTTATACAAATGATTTATTATACAATCATAATTATATTATTATCCTCTCAAGTTCAAAAGTTACTATAAAATCCATAAGAACCAATAGTTAAAGATCATGATTAGAACAAGATTTTGGCTTGTAGTTTATTTTCATATACTATTTATTTTTGTATAAAAATTATGATTGATTTATACTTTATGCAATACACTGCTTCCAATATTTTTTTGTCTTTGCTAATTACTATAATATATTGTTGAGCTCGTCTCTCTTACAATTTGTATATTATTGATCTTGATATTTATTTGTAGTGATTTGTGATTATTTAGAATCATGTTGTCATTACCTTCTTGTTGACCTCACTTTTGGAGTGAGTCTTCAACCTTCTCATTATAGATTTAGGACTCTTATAGACACTAAGAGCTCCTTAGTCATAAGACACTTCTACTTATTAGGTGAACACTTAACTTAATCCTAGAGACTTAGAAGGGATAGTCATAGGAAGGTCATGCTTTAGGGATTTAGGGAGACTTGCCCACCCTATAGCCTAAACCCAACCTATGTTCACCTTCTCAAACAAAACCTCAAATTCATGCCAAATCCAAATCAAATTTCCAAAACTCACAATCAATCTCATAATCAAATCAAATTTCCAAAATCCTTCATAAACCCTATGATTGAATTCCATGGCCTTAACCTTAGCCAAATCCAATTCAATCCAAATTCAATTGATCTTCTCCAAGACCAATTCAATCCCTTAATCATTTATCGGATCCAAGTCCAAACTCAATTCCAAATGATGAAGCCCAAAATCAAACTTAAGCTCCAAAATCCTTCTTAAGCCATATAATCCACTTGCATAGGCTTTAGCCAAATCTCCACCAATTCAGTCCAAACTTGATTGATCTCTTCAGAAATCAATCATTCCTTTATTTATATTCAAAAAAATAAATGAAATATATACCCCAATGATCAAAAATAAATTAATCAAACTAAAACCCTTCTTAAGTCATATGGATCAACTTCCATGAGCTTAACCAAATCTTAACCCAAATCAACCCAAAATTAATTGATTTCCTCATAAATCAATTATATATTCAATTATCTTTACAAATATAAATGAAACTCACATTTCAATGATCAAAATTAAATCAAACTAAAGAAAATTCTCTTCTAAGCTCTTTGGCCTACTTTCATAAGCTTAATCAAATTGGCCTTCAAATTACTCCAAACTCAAGTGATTTTCTCATAAGTCATTTATATACTCAATTATCTTCAAAAATATAAATGAAATATAAATTCAAATAGCCAAAATCAAATACAATTGAACATGACTTGACCATCAATTGAGTCAAACTAAACTCAATTGGTCATTTGACCTAAGTTGACTCAAATTGGCCTAAAGGGCCAAAATGGGTCAAATCATAATCAAATCCAATTTGATTGCAACCAATGGCTCAAGTTCATTTCAATTTGATTATTAAACTTGACCAAAGCCATAATTGAGCTCAATTTGACCAATTGGTCAACCTAACCCAACTTAGCCCAAATTGACCTAAATGGTCAAATTGGCTAAAATCCAAATAAAATCTAAATTGATTCAAACCAAAGCCTACAATCATCTTCAATTAACCAATTGAACATGAACCAACACTCAACCCAAGCCAATTTGGTCAAATTGGTCAACTTGACACATTTGACCCATTTGATTTCAAATGACCCAAAATTAAACCTAGGTCAAATGATTGAAATCACTTGAACCAAAACTCTTCAAATCATCATTTGAATCTAACCCAAGCCTTGGTTTGACCTAATTTGACCAATTGGTCAACCCAATATGACCCATATGACCCAAATTGAGTCAAAACCCATGAAATAAATCCATGTGACCTTGCAACCTGACCTAACCCGACCCAAACCCAATTGGAGTCAAGCTTAAGGCAAATCTCCCTTGGATATGCCTTCCTATATGGGATTTTGCCAAAATTGGCAAAGTCCACTTTCATATCTCCTTTGGCAGCCATCAAGCACTCATTTTGGGGTCTCATCTAGCCACCTAGCCCACCCTAAGTAGGCTAGGCTTGCCATGGACCAAAGGGAGGTGAGTTAACTCACCTCCCTCCCAAATCGAGAACCTAATGGTTCCAAGGAAAAGCCATCAGCCATAACAAGTTTTAAGCCACCTCCCAAGCATTCCTCCACTCAAACTGAGCCACATGGATCATATGGAGACAACTCCGGTCTCGGCGGTGGGTGGCCAAAAAATGGGAGGCAATCCGTCCATCCACCCAATTGAGGTATATCTCCCTCATGAAATTACTCCATTCACTTTGTCAGAGCTCCCAAGAGAAAAATAGAACTCCCTAGTAAGCTCTCGAGCAATTCCAAGCCCTCCCCACTTCAGATTTTCTCTTTTCGTGCGAAGCCGAAATAGGGGAGCTCACCTCTAATTCCAACTTCTCCATTTCTCAACCAAAACCCAATTGCTCTTGTACACACCTTCCACGCACATCGTCAAAGCCAAGCAAACATTCCCTTGAGCTCCAAGCCTACCGAAGGATGGACTTCAATCAAAGTCGAGTGTCCAAAGATGAAATATTGGCCTCCCGAGCAAATTACTTGGAACTAATCCAATTGTTGCTCAGCAGGGCCTCGTTTCTACTAGATGAAGCTTCCTCATGCATGTGAACTGCCGATCTTAGCTTCGGTGAGGTATTTTCCATGAAAATTGGGCTTTTGGCAAAATGTGTTAGAGTTTGTGAAGAAAATTTGCATATGAGCCGATCCTAGACGTTGGATCTTCGTGGATCCCTCACATGAAGGTGTGGGGTGGTTTTGGAGTGAATCTGAGTTTGGGTGAGCTCGGATCGAGCAATCCATGGCAGACGGGCTCCATCGTTCATCGCTCAGGAGTTGGTATATCATACGTCGTCCATTTTGCTTGATCGAAACAAACAGTTGTGATTAGATCATGCTAGATCGATCGATTAATCCTTCTTTAATCATGGGTTTGAGCATTGGCCATCGATATTAGATGGATGACTCACGAGAAACCATTACCTCCGAGTCGAATGGATGTGACTACTTAAATAAAATCTGCATCCCATATGAAAAGCGCGCGTCGACGCCACGTGACCATGGATTAGGCTTAATTAAGATTAGTTAATCCATTTTAAGGCTGAAACTTTATAAATTCACCTTAAATTATAGAAAAATCCAAAAAATATAAACAATAGCTCATTTTAAAGATATTTCAAAGAGGAATCCATTAAAATTATCCTTAATTAATTTTGAATAATAATTTAGGTTAATTCAGGTTTAATTAAAATTTAAATTAGTCTAATTACTCCCTAATTAATCAATTAATTAACTTCAAACTTTATCAGAGTGTTTAGGGGGATGACTTCTACCTCCCCTTTTTATCTTGGGATTTATTTATTGATTAATTAAGAAAATTGATTGATTAAGCCATAATTATCTTCTTAACTTAATTAAGTGATAATTAAGCATATGAATAGTAATTAATCAACTAATTGGATTCATTAATCTCTATTTAACAGTGAGGAGACTTAAGGAATTGGATTGGAGCCTCTCCCATAATCATTTCCCTAAGTTTCCTTCACTTTTTTAAGAAGATATTAATTAATGATTAATTAACTAATTAAATCACTTAATTAGTTAAATTAAAACTCTAATCATACCAATTCATGTTTAATTAAATGAGAAGGCTCCCCTTAAGTCCATTTCATTTGAAGGATAATTAATTAAATTTGGCAATTAAGTAAAGAGGTGATTAATGGATTAATGATATGATTAATCAAATTAAAAATGTAATCATATATGATTTTGATTAATTAATTCATGGGTAGACCTTTAGGTGTTTAATAGCCTAAAGAGAGTTAATGAAATTATGATTTTCTAATATGTGTGAGAAAATCATAAAAGTAATAAATTAAGTTCCTTAAGCTTAATTAATAATTAATTATGAGCCAATTGTATTAGGCCCTTTCATTTTATAGGATCATTACTAATTTACTTTTCAATTCATTTTCATATCACATTGGCTCATAATAATTAGTTAATTACATTAAGGTAATATAAGTAAGGGTTAATTAATTGAGTTAATTCATATCTTAACTTAATTAATCTATAAAATTAACCTAATTATCTCTCATTAAATCAAATTAACTTATAAACATGGGATGGGATTAGGATTAGTAAACTTCTTCTCACATTCCTTAAATGAAATCAAACATGAAATTAAAAGTGACATTAGAAAGCTTTGATTTGCTTAAGTAATTTTATTTGATACATGTTTATATTTATTTATTCCCCTCCAATCATGGTAAATGTAGTATGTCATTTGATTCATGCATTCATCTTTTGTAAAATTAATTAAATCAAATGGTTTCCTTTATGTCAAGCTTACATGTGTTGATTTAATTTAATAGTTGTGTAGCTATTATCACTATTAAATCTAAATCTATTTTTCAAAGCTTATAAATGAATGATAACATATGCTATGAATGCTGGTTATAAATACAAAGGAGATGTATGTGATTATAGCTTAAGTGTATGAAGTAGAGTTTCTTTTCTTTCTTTCATGTGTTGATTTATGCAAGTAAGAATGTTAATGGGTATATAGCCGAGACATCCTGAGAATACGAGACTTTAGCCAGACCTAAGGAGGTCATTTGATTGCCTCACTTCCCTAGTTTAACAACGACACGTACTCCATTTGATTTCATTCTTATATATTTTAATGTTAGAATTTGGATAAGACTTTGCTCCATATGCATAAATATTTTAATCAAATAAAAATACAATTTTTTGCATTATTTTCTTTTCTTTATTTATGTATACATCCATATGTATTTGAGAAAAGCAAATATTTAGTTTGGACATCTCGGGAATATGAGGCTTTAAGTAGCCCCAAGGAGGTCATTTGATTACCTCACTTTCCTAGTTAATAATGGCATGTACTAGCTTATGTCTCTTATACATGTGTGTGTGAACTTAATTATGAAATTATAACCCCTTCTCTTTTATCAAAAATACTTGCATTTGTAATTGTTCAAGCGATTGAATTAATTGATTATGTGAATCAATGCTCTCTTTCTTATGTTCATATATGCAAATTTACATATGGTTGAATATAATGGTATATAGTTTGGACATCCCGGGAATATGAGGCTTTATCTAGCCCCAAGGAGGTCATTTGATTACCTCACTTCCCTGGTTAACAATGACACGTATCTATTTAGTTTCATCCCTATGTATTTTTGTATAAGAATTTAGATAGAGTTTTAAATTAATACAGTAAAATAATTCAATCAAAAGAAAAATATAAACTCTAAATATACATACTCATATCCATCATTTAAGTGTGCTAAAACATATTGTATGTGTAGGTATACTTAGGATTTAACCATATGCATGTTACATATGATGGAAAGGAATGATTGAACACATGTAATGTGATAGTAATTCAATCAAATTAATCTTAAGATGTCTTTCATATTGAATAGAATTATTTAAAGTGAACCAAAACTTAGAATTAATTTAAAATGTGTGATGAGCCATTCACTAAAGAGAACCAAATCCAATCAATATGCTTTAGAAATGACTTAATGTAGGAATGAAAGAGTAATCCTCTCTTTTCTTCTCTTTATAACACTTAATTGCTAAGTGTGAGTCAAATAAAATAAAATAAAATCTGAGTAAAATTCTCAAGTTAATTAAACTACTTAAAGTAAAATCAACCTCTTATGATTAAACATCCTTTCATACTTAGAAAATCATAATAGAGCTTAATTAAGGTATACCACACAAGCCTTAGTCCACACACATTAGAATTAAGTCACCACTTTTAGCTTTATGTTAGGGCGGTGCATGGTGTGATGTATATTTTATTTTATGATGTATTATTTTAGATTGGATATTATGGTGTATATTTCATAGACTAGATGTTAGGTCGTGATTAATCTAATCATATTTCTGCAGGAGATTGTACTTAAGGGGTGCTTAAAATAAATATAAATTCTCTCTTTTGTAGGTTGCTTAAGCCCTTAAGCATAATCCAAATTAGGACAAGTGGGCTTGATTACTCATGTGCAGGGTGCTAAGTCAAAATTATACATATAACTGTTTAGGTCGTATGGTATGTTTAGCTAACACTTATTTTGCAGGTGTAGTTAAATTTACTTTTATATTTTTAATGTAATTTTGCATTAGGAATTAAGATTTGTGTTATGGGAAAATAAGGATGAATATTAGTTAGAAGGCTTAGTCACAGGTGTCATGTGATGCCTTGAAACCTACCAAATCAAAGGAGAAAATATATGAAGAAATGAAGTAAACATAAAGGATGAAGGTTTAAAGACCCCCCATAACATTTATTTGTAAATTATAATTATTCTTTCATATTCTAGGCTGTATAAGGGCAGAGCTTGGCTACCCATTTCTCTTTTTTGGGTTGTACAGCGATACCCGACCACACCGACCTCTTATTCTTTTGCATTAGATTTATAAAATTGATTGATATTATGTTTAGATTGTGTAATAGAAATAACATGAATTTTCATAGTTTCTTTATGAATGATGATTTAATGTGTAGCTAAGATCCAATTAGGCTCTTAGGGAAAAATAAATCTTTTACCCAATTACAACTCATAATTAAAGTTTTAAGCAACTCATAATCTCACATAAACCCTAGGCATTAAATCAAGAGAATTAAAAGATTTAACAACCCCTTAACTGAATGTTGTATGTCTCACATCATACATATTATCTTGAATCACTTTTGTAAAATAAGGGCCTCATCCACACATATAAGTACATTTGACTGTGAGAGCAACCCTACCAGAGCTTCACCCTCTTCTCTTTTGATTTAGCCCAACTCATTTCAACATGCATTTAGGCATATATAAAATCCTATGGCCTTGAAATGAAGTGTCCAAAATCAAGTAAAATTGAAAAATTTGCATTATACTAAGTCATTGCTCATACCACTCATGCTTTAATCTCTTAGGAGTGAGTTTAAGGACTTTAGAGTCTTTCTAAATAATAACCTTATCTTATAAAATCATATGACTTGACCACATGGTTTTAAAGCATAGGAGGAGTTACGCCACTCAAGCGATTATAAGTTGAGTCATGTGATTTACTCTCTTGTGGATGTAAACCATATACCCATTTTCGCTTAGATTTACGTGTTTTTGGTTTATGCCAAAGCTCCCTAGATTTAGGATCAGTTATTTCCATAAGCATAAATCATCACCTCTTAGGCTTTTTCATAACCTTGTGTTTATGGATTATAAACCCCATCAATCTAATAAAATTCAACTCAAATAAAATAATTCTTTTCAAATATATAAAGCCAAACTATAAGATAGAGTGAAATGCTCACTAGGTTTTCTACTATCATGAGTATTCCATATCTCCTTTGGCTTCCAAAATGAGAGTATCATTTTGATCTATCCCGATGGATTTTTCAAATATAACCAATTTATTGATAGTCTTAGCCTTGAAATCTTTGGTGACAATAATTGTCTACCTTAATCGAGAGTATTCCTAAGAAATTTACATTTCTTATGATGTAATTATCTATGGGGGCTTGCTCTTGTAGAGAACTTTAGAACCCGTTTTAATATAAACTCTGCTTTATTCATCCATATAAAGCAGGAGAAAAATCTCTAGTATATTCAAGACCCATGCTTGGAGTTCTCATTAAGTGATTAGGTCATTTGAAGGTGATGTCTATCTTTCGAGATAGTATATCATCAACCCATATCGTGTAATCACTTTAATGAGTACCTCCTACATTTACGTGGTGTCCCCCCATACATCCGAAAATAAACACCACACTTCTTAAGAAATATTTTTTTATAAATATAATCATAGTGTTAATTGATAATCAAATTAATATTAAGAATAATAAAATAATAAAAAATAACTTATTCATGTATCATACTTAAATAATTTTATAATAAATTAGAAAAAATAGAAGTGAAAGTTTAATCTATTAAGATAGCTATTAGCTAAATAAGTGAAAGGACTCATGACCCAATAATTAAAGTAGAAGGTTGTTTCAATGATTTGATCCACATATTTAATAATTTATTGCTTTCATTTAACAATTTTTTTTGTTAAATATTTTTATTTTATTTATATATTTTAATAAATTATTATTTTTAACTCATAAAATCTAAAGTTAATTAATATAATAACAATAAATAATTTATAAAAGTTGAATTATAACTAAATAAATTTTAATCATGAGAGCTATTTGGTGTAGGTATGTTTTTCACCTTCATAAATATATTATATCTTATGTATTTTTAAAATACATATATTTAATTATTCTTTCATTTATTATATATTTTTATATTTAAAACATCTAATGAAAACAATTAAAATTTATTGCTATACTCCAACAAAATGGGGACTTACTCCAATAACATTAGCATTCTCTCTGAAAAAAAAATACCTGGTCGCTATTCTTCGCTCTGTCTCTTCAGTGTTCCAAGGCGTGGGAGAATACAAAGCAGAGGGGCATTTGGAGTAGAAGGAAGAGGACACTCATGGATGTCGGATTCTTGGGTCTTGGAATCATGGGCAAGGCAATGGCCCTCAATCTCCTTCATAGTGGATTCCGAGTTACGGTCTGGAACAGGACTCTCTCCAAGGTCGACTCTCTTTTCTCTCTCTCTCTCTCTCTTTCTTTCTTAAACTTAATTTCTAATCAGATAGGGCAATTGGATGTTTTTTTTATCTTTGTTTGTTTATATTTATTTGAATCTGTTATTAAGGTAATCCTTTTGCGAGTTTAGATTTTCGTTGGATGTCATTTGTCTTGGCACTGGTTGATTAGTTTTCTGAAATTCTTGTTTCTGTAGTTTAATATTGATTAATTTGTATTGCTTCGGCTATCAGTCTTGTGTAGGAGTTTTAGCGTTCATTGATTCATGAGTGTAATCTTAGGCCGTCAAAGTTTGATTCACTTCGATTTCATTTCTGGATCTGAATACACATTTAATAGATGGAAGAAAACGAGCTGTAAGGGATATTTGTCTGCAAGTAGGATTTAGTAAATTTTGTAAATCTTGTGCAGGTTAAATCCTGAAAACTATTTTGTAAGATAGGTGTTAGATATTTTAAAATACATACTTATTTCAGAATATAATGATTTATATGGTTGTGATATTTTATTATATTAACTTAGTGATATGAACATCAATATCCAGAGAAATATTAGAAGCCCAAGGGAGAAGAAGGCCAAAGCTAAGACTTCACTAACATTCCCCCATTATAACAAATATCCAGAAGATTTACAATAAGCAGAGAATAAATAAATAAGTAAATAACAAAAAATACAACAAAGACATCAGCACATAGAGGATCATTACTTGCTCGATAGCTAATAAACGGATAAAGATAGCAGTCCTTCATAAACCTAAATCCATCCAATGAGTGATTACAAAGCATACTAAAATCAGAAGTATAACGAATAGCTCAATACATATAAAGAAGGATAAGTAGCAGTATTAGCAAGACCACCAAAGCACAAACTTCCAACAAACCCTAATAGAAATCAGTTAGAAACTCAAGATCCAAGACCAACAGAAAGATATAAATAGAGCTGAGAAGAGAAGGACAAGGATGGAAAATTTATCTCAAGAACTCCTCCTCTGTTTCTAGCTTCTTCTTCTTCTCCCTCTGTCTCGAAGCTTCCTCCTTCCTCTCGACATTTCCACGGTGGAAGTCGGAAACCTCCCTCGAGCGAGAAGTGCGGTAATCTCCTCGAGATAAATCGTCTCTAACCCTCTCTCAGAACCCTAGTTTTCCTTGATAGACGGCCAATCGAGAATAGAGAACTATCCCTTCAAACGGCTCAAGATCGACTCTATCCAACGATCGAGATCTCCTCAATCAACCGCGGTTAGGACGATCAGACGATCCAGAGATTCCCGCTCCATCCGCTTCTTCCTTGGCCAACACCTGTAATCCACTGAGAAAAGCAAGAAGACAAGCCGTTTGATCAAAACACACATCCAAAGGACGACAGTAAATCAAACCAATCCAACGGTTCAAGAAAACGCTCTGGAGTAACTCAATCCGGGTGATCAAATCCAACGGTTGAGCAAAAAGGTGCTTATCCAACGGATCAGGAAGCACCCGCATATAGCTCTAAACTCACTCAACTCAAGCGTTCGACCACTCGGTCAACTCGAGCGAACTCAAGCCGGATCAGCCCAATTGAAGGACTTAGGAACTTATCACTTAGCCTGTATCAATCTTAATTAGATTAATTAACTTGTAATTAGCATAGGAGAATATCTCTATTGATCATTAATTAGTAGAGGGATTTGCGTATATATCACGAAATTTATTTACATGTTTAAAAAGTAAATCCATATATTTACTTATAGAGCACCCAAAATTTTAAATAACATTACAATACCACTAATATTTATCTTTTTAAAGTAAAATACACATTTTAGTACATATGTTTTGATGTGCTTAAGGCACCAAAGTTTTATAAAAGTAAATATAAAAGTTTACATATTAGATATGTAAACTATAAGAATTTTATAGTATAAATGTAAATCCCTAATTAGTAATTTACTGAGTTAACTAAACAATAACTTCTATTTAGTCAAATTAATTAATATCACTTAAGTTAATATATTTTTAATTTACTAATATTGATCAGTAATGTGGATTTAATTATATTTTTTTCAATTCTATTATACTAATTAAATTATAATTTGCATAAAATAATATATTAATTAATCATTACTTCAAAATTATAAATCTAATTAGACATTATATGTCTATTTAATCAAATTAAACCACAATAATATTAATTCACTCAACTTAACATATTTTAATTAAATAATATTTATTATTAAAATTATTTTTTCAAAATTTTAATTATAAACTCACCACAAATTAGCTAATGTTTGAAATCTTCATCTTTCTCTCCCTTCCACTTCTACCCGAAGTCCTTGACAAAGAAGAATCAAGGAAGTCAAGGAATGAGCTCATTGATGAAGGCATCAATGCTTCATGTGATTTTGTTCATCTAAGTCGGTTAAATCCATGTGTGATTTGGCAAATCTTGGATTTAAAGCAAAATAGCGGTAAGCCAAGCATGCCTTAGTAGATATCTTGTAGGAAATATTGATAAAACATTTAGCTTGATATGCATTAGGGAATGCGAAGCACAGGTTGACTAAATTAAGCCCCATGTACCAATTTAAGAAATCTATGTCCATCAACAGTTCTAAGCCAAAGAGTGAGAGGAACCATTCCTCCATCTACTTTAAGTTGATGGTGGTTAATTTCTCAATCTTAATTCATAAACAATTGCTACTATACTAAATTTTTAGCGTCTAATGACTATTCTTAATTAAAAGTTCTTTTTCATCGCTGAGAGGGGTAATTAATCATGGGTATTTACACCTATGAGAATCCTATAACCAAATCTAAAATTCTTATAAAATTATGGCAAAATCTCTTGGTAATGCATAATTTGCAATCTAATCTATCTTTTGAAAGTTTGACTCATAAAATAAACTTCTCTCATGAGAGCTAGGCATGAATTTTTGAAGCATAACCATTTTTTGTTTGTTGGGGCAAACTTGTGCTATATAATGTTTAAAGCTCAAAAGGATTCTTGCACACAATCAATTTAGTTGAAGGATATCAATTGCTATTTAAGGACTTTTGTCATCGGGAAGGCCCTACAATACTTGAGTCAATGTGTAAACAATGTTGTCTAAGTTCAACTAAATTGGTGATTTTTTTCTTGAAAACTTTGAAGAGTCACATGAATAGGCTGAATTTAATAATAAGGGTAGAAGTTATTTGAATGGTTATACTTGAGCTGTAGTGGCTTGGCATGCACTCTTTGGTAAGGAATAGACTAGGTGGGTTTGAGCTGAGTGAGGACAACTAGAGACTATAAATTCTTGTTGTTGATGATGAGATAGATGGAAACCATCTATAGCTCTAAGGGATGGCTTATGGTGCCAAGATAGCTTCGACTAGAAGTTATAGTGGAGTCTGGGCTTGGAGATGGTAGTGGAGGATAGATTTGGAATTTATGATGATATCGAGCTCAGAAGTAGTGTTGGAAACTAGGCTCAAAGCTATAAATGAATCGACTTGAGTTGTGCTAGAGGGGAGCTTGAGCTTATTTACCAAAAGCTTGTTTAGCATTTAGCTTGATCTTGATTCGAAGCTATTGTGATAGTCAAGCATTGTTTGCTAAAATTCATAGTTGTTCGAGCTTAATTCATTTTTTGATTATCATGCTTTATGAAGAACTTATTTAGAAACATAAATGTGCTTCTTTTTCAGCTTTAATGGAGTTGAGCATTAATCTGAGCTACACAAAAGAGTAGTGTTATTTATTTTGAATCTAACTTATCATTGTGACCCATGTCCCCATTTAATTTTTTCAGCAAGAAGGTTTAAATTAACCCCTTTTTTTTGGAATATTCCAAGCTGCTCTGTAATTTTCAAGCCATTTACCTCTTTCTTCCTATTTAAAAATTACTAACTTTTACCTCCACATGATGTGTTATTAAATTCTTAATGCTATGATCATAGCTTTGGGTGTTAAAATTCAAACTATTTCATGAAAATTTTTGGAAGCATCTTCAGGTAGAATTTCTATAAAAGAATTCGCTTGTTTTACATATTTAAATACTATATAATGAACTAAATACTTTTATATTGGTTAGGGCTGCAAATGAACCGAGCATTCAACAAGCTTCTTATGACTCGGCTCGATTAGAGCTCGTTCATGTTCGTTCATTTAACTAATCAAACGAGCTTGAACACTTTTGTAAATATTCGATTGCTAAATGAACAAGCTTGAACAACTTTGTTCAATTCATTTATGTTTGACGTATTATTTAAAGCGAACAAACGTTAAGGCTCGATTAAGGCTCAATTAAAGCTTCTTCATAAACAATATTATTTATATTTCTCAACACGCTGCTCGCTAACAAGCTCGATTAAGGCTTGTTTATTTAAATTAAGCAGTAACTTGTTAGCGACTCGATCAGATCAACCGAGCTCAAACAAGATTTTTTTAAACTCGAAAACACCATCCTAAAACTTCAGATGTGCCAAGCTCGAGCTCAATAATGATAAATGAGCTTGAACTCGAACAAGCCTCGGCTCACTCATTTGCAGCCCTAATATTGGGTTTTAACTTAATTATAGATAAGTTAATTAATCAAGTGTTAAATGTGTGAAGTAGTATACAAAGCTTTAATAAAGCTTTATATTGAATATTGTATTATGCCTTAATTGAGCATCTTAATGAGTTTTTCACCCGCTTAAATGATGTTATTTATGATCATAAAAAACTAAAGTAACAAGTTATACTAACATATTCATTCAACAACTGAGTATTTATGAAATTGTTCAAATTTATTTGATTAGTCAAGCAACCAATCATTAACGAGCTCTAATCAATCAAGCAATAAGTAGCTTGTCGAACATTTTGTTCATTTGCAGCCTTAAAGATGACAACAAGCATTAGGTTTGAAGACATTGAGGGATGTTAGCCTTAGAGGTAACTATTATTTTTTATTTGAGTTTTAGGCCATAGATTGAATTAAGCTCCCAAACCTTTTAGTTCTCCAAGAAAAAAGTTCTAGAGGTTAAAAAAGGAGAATTTTTTAGTACATTAGGAGCGAGGATTTTGATATACCTAGGAGAGCTTAGGCCAAATTTAGCTCTCTCCCCTTAACTACCTTTTGGCATTATAAGCATGGAAGGGAACGATTAAATAGCCTTCTTGAGAGTAGGGATTACTTGATATGACCTAGTGATCTTAGACAGAATTTAGTATTCCAACTTAGTGTTTCATATGATGAGGATTTTATGGTCCACTTGAGAGCAAGGATTTCAAATCCCAATTCAAATGTAATGAAAATAATATATTAATGGACTCTTAATAGATTTAATCAAGAGAAATTTAAGAATAACCTAAATGTTGTTGATGTTTCATCCAAATAATGTGCTATTATGTCACTTTGCTTTATGCAAAAGCAAAAAGGTCAAATTTCACTTTTGTTTTATGTTAGATCTTGACAGTTCCTCTCAAGAAAACTCTTTGTAATGGAGGTCATGTTGTTCTTGAAACAACTCAATCATCGAAAAATAGAGAGGAAGATTCAAATAGTGTGAGAAATATAGCTTTTTTTTATTTTTAAGGTAAATAATAAAGCATTGTTTCTTAAATAGATTTGATCCTTCAATTCAAAAGAAAATTATGATTTTTTTTCTCATCTTATGAAGATTATTTTGAAGTAGATGATGCTCTAATGAAGAGTAGAAAGGCCACAACAATAAGGTTGTGCTCTTTTTATTTATTGTAGTCAACGATAGGCTCCACCACTGTTTAGTTCTTAGGTTGGTTTGTTCACATGGGATGTCATAGTTCTTATGCTAGAAGCTATACATTTTGGTGGCGCTTAAAACGTTAAGTTTGTTCTATATGCTAATTGATTTTATTCTATGGCCTGCTTTGGCTAGTAAAGATCATTCTTGCTGATCCAAGCTTTATTTTGAGTGATTTGAACATGTAGCTAGTCCTGTTTGGTCCTTATGGGGTTAGCTTTGCTCTGTACAACAGTTTTTGATTGGCCCAAGCTCATTGGAGCTCCAGTTTGACTGATTCAATAAAGCATATAGATATGCTGAGATTTGTACTTCCAAAGGATTTTTATGAACCCAACTAGGTTGATCTTTTCTTTCGTTTCTTCCATTTTATAGTTTCAGGGTTTTCTATATTGTCGATCCATTAGTTTTCTTATTTATTTTATTTATATAATTTATTTATAGGTTGTTTTGCTTCCAGTTTGTTTCCTTTATCATTTAATTGCCGGTTCTATGTTTATGCACGTTTCATAAAGAAAACTTAAAAGATATACCATGCATATTTAACATTTTGCTTTATAATTTTGCATCTTAAACAAGCTATAAAGGTTATTTCATCAAACATTAGATCTTGATGACTAATTCATCATCTCAATGGCAGTTAACTGAAGTAACTGTTTTGTATGTTGATTTTATACATCATGTTTCAGTGTCAGGCTCTTGTTGAACATGGGGCCTCCATAGGAGAAACTCCAGCAGCTGTTGTTAGGAAGTCAAAGTACACCATTGCTATGCTTGCTGATCCAAATGCTGCTCTCTCGGTGTGCATAATGCTAACTTACACATTTATTAAATCGTGATATTTCAGCTCTGATACTTTCAAAACCAGTTCAGGTTGCATTTGAAAAAAATGGAGTCCTGGAACAAATTTGTGAAGGAAAAGGCTACATTGACATGTCTACAGTTGATGCTGCTACTTCATTAAAGATTAGTGAGGTTAGAACTTTTGATGAGCATGCTATTATGATTTACTTTTTATATTTCATTTATTGATAGTAATATCTTTCTCTTTCCATCCATTATACCATTGAAGTGTGCTTGTAGTTTGCTTTTCCTTACCACTTGGACGGATCAAGTAGTGGAACTATATTTGACATTATAAGGCAGCAACAGCTTGTCATGTATAAGTAATGCAAAATTAGAAAAGAATTTTCGTTTTCATGTTAGTTTGGGGTAGTTTTTACTTTAATTTAGACGATGTGGTACTTATAATTACATCTCATTATTGTGATTAGTATAAAGACGATTCTAACCATTCAACCCCAGATTAATTTCTGGTCCTGTTGCTTCTTCCCTTTGCATTGAATCCCTTGCTCCATCTCTCTTATGCTTGTTTTAAGTTGGCTCAATTTGATCAAAATTTTAATTAAAACAATATTTTTTACTTAAACAAAGGCTTTTTTAGAAACGTGAAGTTCTTTATGGGATGCAATGGAATCCGTGTCGGCTTCCTTATGAAACTAGAGTCATGAATTACTCCCATGAATGCTGACAATGCAAATTGACAAAAGTTTTCGGAATTCTTCCGATTTACCCAGCAACTATACAAAATAATTTTACCAAAGGCAAGTGCACAACTGATCACAATATAGAGTTAAGAAGGTAGAGACAATGCAAATGCAAATCTAAGTTTTTACTTGGTTTGACACAACATTACTTGCATCAGTCTCCTCTCTTGGGAATTCTTTTAATCCTTTAGTATCACGTTCTAAAAAGCCTTTTGAAAATTGTCTTTCTTACACTAGCAAGAACAACCATTCTTTTACACTTGACATGGAGAACTATTGGTTCCTACTATCTTTAGAAATAAGGAGACCCGCTTATTGATTCTAGGTTTTCCTGAATCATCCTATTGAATCAAGGCAGTAGATCTAGTGAAAGAACAACAAAACCGCAACCTTTAGAAGGATTGGTAAGGATGTTATGATTGATTTAAAGGATTGGCTGAGAGAAAAAGGATGGCTAAGGAAATCTCAAGAATAAAAGGTATTTTTGGATGATTGAGATAATGTCATCCAAAAATAGGGGAATTTTTTAGTTTGTGTTCCCCAACTGAAAGAAAAACTCCTCATTCACGACGGCAAAACTATGTGTGCTGGACTCAAAGAAGGCGAAACTTTACTCTCGAATCTTTCGACGCAACAAAAGATAATAAGAAAAATATTTTATTGATAGGAAGAATAACACAAGAAAGCCCAACAAATCCCAAGCCAGTTAATGTTGGAGTATACTTGGTTTTATGAATCAAATGAGATGTAATACGGCGAAAAAAAGGTTGGGGGATCTTGAAACTCCAAATAAAAATAAAACTCTAAACAACTAGCCATGAAACCTCAAATAATTCCCTATTTGATTGTAAAGGCAACTGGCTGTTATATAAATTTCAACACAATATACCTTATTTTTTGAGAACGTCATAACTTACTTGGAATAAGCATAATTAAGTTGCATTTGTTATATATTTTGTTTCAAGTTAGGGAGCTCTGTTTTGGATTATAGCATAGAATGCATCTTACGATTGTAGATCATTAGATATATTGCTCATGGATGTGTTCCAGTCAATAATGAATAATGCATTATAGCACTAGAGCTTAAGAAGTTAGCGTTAAAACAACATTAATAAGAAAAATATGAATAATTTATTTGTAATTCAACAATATAATAGTGCTAAAAGCAAAAAAAAAAAAAAAACATCAATATCACATAATAGAACTTAAGATTGCTTATGCATAAAGGTTGATGAAAGAGAATCAGTTTTCAACCATTTGTGGATTTCAAAATTCAGGCCTACCCTCTTGATGAAGAGAGTTTGGATTAGATGATGGTTAAATTTTCATAATACATATGAATATGCAAATAAAGCACTATCCAAAGATTTTGTCCTCAATTTGTGAGGGCTTTAGATCTTGTTCTAGGTTTCCCAAATATGGAAGTAGTAGTTAATCACTTCCGTCGAGAAAATTTTTTAAAATTTGATGTTGACCAATGTCAACTAAGTTGAATCGATCGCTAAATTGACGGACTTGGATCGACGCGCAAATCGGAGCTGAAATACACTCGGCGTCGTGAAAATTCGAACTCCGATCGATGAATGGGCATCACGTTGAGCGTTGAATTGATCAAAATATAGATCTTGCATAATTGACGATCGAATAATCAGGTCAGCGGCGCTACTATATCGGGTCGGGAGGTTACGATGCAACGATCCGTTTAATGTCGTTAGCGTGAAGCGTCGAAACTATCAAATGAGATTGTTCGCTCAATTGAGTTTGCATATAGCGATCGAAGCGACGACTCTGCATATGAGAAATTGATCGGCCGACTTAAACCAAACGACGATCATAAAACGGACGTCATTTGTAATAGAACGTAAATTAAGAATAAACATCGATTTATCGCGCTTAAAATTCTATCAAGATTAGCACGTATTTTGAGATAAATCTGTCTAATTATCTCTTAATCACATCCAGTCGATATTTTGGAACTCACAGTCACCCATTCTCTTGTCTCCAGCTCCCATTCAGCCAATAATAGGTTGCCATATCATCTCATGAAGCGACTCCTACTTCCTAAGACTCGTCCATCACCCAAGAAGAATAAAAAAATGGGGTTACATACATAATTCATGTATTTATATCTAACATCTAAAGTTAGATATTTACTTATTTAACACTTTCTAAAAGTAAATAAAGTAAGATTTTTGATGTGATATTGAATTAAGGATGTTATATATGTAAAAATTAAAGTTTAGGTGTTAGATATGTAAATATAAAAAATTGTGTGGTATGTATGTAAATTTGACTGAAATTCTCCAGAACTTCAAAACGACTTTATCAAGATTCATCTTAATTAGAAATAAATCTGAATATGTCATTTATTGAGTTATCGCGTTAAAATTATCAAGATTAGCACGTATTTTGAGATAAATCTGTCTAATTATCTCTTAATCACATGTAGTCGATATTTTGGAACTCACAGCCGCCCATTCTCTTATCTCCACCTCCCATTCAGTCAATAATAGGTTGCCACATCATACATCCCATGTGAAGCAACCGACTCTTCCGTACTTCCCCAGACTCGTCTATCACGCGAGATGAATAAAAAAAATGGGGATTTACATACATACCTAGGTGTTAGATATGTAAATACATAGGGGATATGGAGTTTAGATTTAATGATGGGTTTCATTCACCATTTATTGAACGAGCTCCTCGGGCATCCTCCTTGCTCCCTCCACACGAAATGCTGCAAAAGCTTCCCAGAACTCTCTGCCCGATTTTTCCCGTCTACAGCTCCCAGTCGAACTTCTCCATTCGGCTCTCAAGAATCTGCCTCGCTCCTCACCAAAACCGAGAACTTCAAACTCCCTTACCGGAAGTCCTTTATTTTCTCTTATCCTTCCCTCGGTTCGAAGCCTAAGCAAGCAACAAGACTCTCCAACCTCTCGATCGAATAGCAAGCCACACAGCCCTTTCGGGCTCGCTCTCGCGATCCTCTACAGGAAACCCAACTGAATGAGCGAAAGGCCTCATTGTCCCGTCGCAGCTGCAAAAGGAACGAACAGATCTCTCACTCTCGTTTTCTCTTGGACGGGAAGCCGAAGGCAACAGCTCCGTCCTTCCCTCGGGCACAGATTCAGCCTACTACGGACGAACTCTGCCATTCGGACATGGCCAAGAAGCTCACTGACGATCAGATCTCCGAGTTCAAGGAGGTTTTCAGCTTATTCGATAAGGATGGGGACGGCTGCATCACAATTAAAGAGTTAGGCACTGTGATGCATTCTCTCGGTCAGAATCCAACAGAAGCAGGTACTACTGGAATCTGAAGAGGCCTAGAAACAGCTCGCAGCCATGGAAGAAAGGCTTGAGGAGTCACAATGCCAGCTTGCCAAATTCTCTGCTGCTGAGGATGCTCGTCTCCAATCTGAGCTTGAAGCCCTCCAAAAGTGGTATTCAGATGACTAGGGTATGCCATGAATGAGATTCAAAGGCTCAAGCAGCAGCCTGATATGGTTATGAAATCTGAAATATTCTAGGTGGTGGATTCTGAGACTACACAAACTGAATTAGCAGCCTTGAAACAGCATATGGAAGCTACCCTCTCCACTATTAAGAACCTTAAAGTTCAGATTCATGAGAAAGAGCTAGCAAAGGAAGAGGCAAAACTCACAGCTTCTGAGACCCAAAAGCAGTTAGAAGTGGCGAGTGCCACCATCGAGAGTCCCCGTTGTGAGGGCTGGAGCCTATAACATTCCTTTAATTCTACAACATCCAAGTTGGAAGAATCAAGAGTTTGAGTCAGGTCATTTGAGGAAATGGTGAAAGAACTCCAGGCTTTTGTGGAAGATGATGAAGTGGAAAGAGGGAAGCCTCAATTTGAAGTTGAATCCATTGCACAAAAGTGTGAACTGGAATAATTGAGGGCTGCACTCGAAGCAGCAGAGGCTAAGCTCCAGAAAGAACAAATTCAAACCACTATGAAGATCCAATCAACATTAGAGAATGAGCTTAAACTCAACTTAAATGAAAACAATAAATCAAAATTAAATCAATATTGCAAAAAAATATATGTATGTATATTTTATTTTATGTAGTTATTTGAAGGTCTATGCATGTTTTTTAAGCATGGTGAGTTTAGAAGATTTCTTAAACATGATGTCACAAGACATAATTTTGAAGTGTGGTAGGAAGTATAACACTCAAACACTTTATGTGAGGAAGGCGTCGGAGATTGTTGAAATTTAATGACGAGACTTAATTAATTTAATGTAAAATGAACTATAAGCTCAAAATTAAAATCTAAAATCGCGGTGTTTGAAGACCCATTATGTTCGGTAGTTAATGGGTAAAGATCACGATCGTAATGTCATGAGACCTGGATGTTATCTTTGTAGAACGGGAAAGTCGAATAGCACTCGACTTTATGGGGACGACTAGAGATTCAAATTCAAATTGATATTAGACTTAAAGATGATTAATTAGATTTAAATTGAACATAAATTGAATTCAAACTAAACATTAAATGAAAATTCAAAGTTAGAATCTAAGTGCTTTAAATTTAAAAATGAAAGAAAATTTACTAAATTCAAAATTAGAAGCACTCACTAAAAGGCTCGAAGAACTTGAAAGAATCTCCTCCCAAACCACGAACAAAATTTTCTCATGCTTAGAATTCTCACATTTAGAGGCTGAATAAATTGAGTTACAATAAGCCCATCAACTTGATGCTTCATATACAAAAAAGTAATATAAATTAGCTTATCAATAAACATCTATATGCCTTTTCAATAGTCACTAGTTGTACTACGTGACAGACTGGATGAATCAAAATGGGCTAAATACTTTACGGGATTCATGACTTTACAAGCTCGTCAACAAACACGAGTGGAGTCCTATTTAAGTTTGAGAATCCAGTGAATTTGAAACTAAACAAATATTATTTCAATGGATTGAACAAGAGTTGAAACGTCTTATGCCACCGAATTGGTAATTCATATCTACAAGCGGACAGAAGGCGTTAGGCTTCAAATTAAACATTACACGTACTACGAGACATATTTTTGCAAACATTGTGCTTTAAAATCTATGTAAATACTTAAAAAAATGGACTCGTGACATAAACTTTGTAGTAATGTTACACTTAATTTAAGTTCCTTGAAATACGTGCGAGCCTTCAAATGAAATTGAAGTGCTTACATGGATCATAAAATAACTATGTATTCAATCTTTTTGGCATCTACACGTATGTGAGTATTTTAAGAGATTAATTTTCCAAGATTCCTAAGAGTTTAAAATAATCACCGTAAGCACGACATTATCTTGAATCTTAAACTTAATACAGGATCTTTGCGGGTTGATCTCGGTTGGAGTCTTGGGGAAGTTAAAATTAATAAAATCTAAAATCTAATGATGTTATTATAATATATTTAACCTAATAAATATCGAGAAAGTAATTACGTATTAATCAGATTTGATCTCTATTATTAAATTAATAGAGTAGATAGGATTTGAAAATAAATAATGAATCACCATGATGATGCCTGTGTTGAATGGTGATTTCAATAGAATGGGATATTTAATTAAAATGTGATTAATTTAAATCAAATTTAATTAAGTATCGAAAATACTTAAATAAATTCAACCATTAAAAGCTTAAAATAAATTCCATTCAATCAACTTTCCATTTGTTTGAGGAGATGATAAATTAAAACTTCAGCTCGTAAAGAGTCAATGTCAAATCAGTGTTTCTTATATTCACTCTCAATCAATCTCGTATAAGGGCGTGGTGTCCTTTCATTGCGTGGCTTGAGGTAGCTCCGTATGATGCGATTCTGAGTCTTGATTGGGTGGTTTGTCAAAAAGTTATTATATTACGATCACCGTAGTATGCTCACGATGCTCATTTGAGTTGTGAATCATAGGATATCTGATGGAAGACAAAAATCTTAAGTATCTTGATAACCTCGGTCTGATTTCTTGGATGATGTAACGTGTGTTGTTGATAAGGATTCCGTCGGGTTGTTCATCTCTACGGCCAAGTAGAGGGATAATGACGGTCAGGATCGAAATAAATCAGGATTTAGATGCATCATCATTCCCCAATCATCCTTTAAGCTAATGATGATGAATTTCATAAATTATAAATCCCAAATTTTAAACTACGTATTCTTCTTATCGCTACGTTAAGCGATCAACTATCGAAAGTTTTCTCTCGGCGTTGAGAGGTAATTATAAGTGTTTGCCATAGAAATGGAACCGGATCTAAAGTTCTCACAAAATGAGGGTGAAATCTCGGGTAGTGTCTACTATTTCATCCACGAAGAATCTGGACATTTTAAATCACACTCTTGATATATCGAGAGATGGCAATTTTGAGACTAGTCATTAGATTAGTTAGATGCTTATCATATAGTAGCAGCGAATAGAGTTTAAAAATTTATAAAATTTATCATTTACCTTAAAGTGCATATTAGGAAAATAGTGATGCCCTTGATCAAAATCCCATAGTTCCATCTCGGGTCATCGTGGTATTTACTTAGAGTGAGTGAGGCCTCTTAAAGGATCCTTTATTTTGCCATAGTTATGTCGTCCAAAAGATCTTATAGACCTGAGGTGGTGTTTGTTTAAGGAGACAATCTTAAGTCTATTTTAGCTAATAGAGGACATTTTGCCTTATTAAATACATTATATACAGCTCAAGAAGTAAAGTTACTATGGAACATATGAGATACAATCGTGATCGTAATTTAATGGTGTCATTTGACGGCAAATCACTCGGTCATTGGGCTCTAATTATAACCGTAATTTATGTTGTGTCATTTATAGCAATACCACACGAACAAAAGACATGCCACATCTTTACTGGCATAAGATTATTCGAGCGTGAAATAATAATATAGTTGATTTGATATTGACTCATTTGTTAGTTAACGTTTCTTTAAATTGTCACCCTTGACAAACAGTGGGGAAGGATCAATGGACTTTGCTTTAAGTTTTAAATGATATATTTTATCATATTAACATTTTTTGATATATATATATATATATATATAATCATATATATATATATGACTTAATCATTTTCTTATTTTTTAGCAAAAGATTGAGTCTAAGGTTAGTATTTTAAGAGTTTAGATTTGATATGATTTAACATTAATACTTTAGAATTTTAAAATTAATACCTCTCGTTGAAATTTACAATAAACATGGCGATTATTAGGGTATTTAGAGATAGTCGTCTCTTAGTTATTTGATCAAATTAGTTTCTCAAATAAAGAGAGTTATAGCAACTAATAACTTATCTGCAATTATATGATATAATTAGCTTCTCAGAGATTCTTTTAAGGAGAGAATACTATAAAAATATCGTTAAGTTTTATAAACATGGACCTAGTCCAGGCCCAAAATCAATCCTCACAATATCTTCGGACACTAAATTTAGGCATGTAACACATATATGAGGCTAGTTATTTCAATTTTAGATATCTTCACATATTTGTTTATTCATTTCTTAAAGCATCTGTACATATTTTGAGGCGTTTATAAAATCTCCATAATGCATCTGAATATCCTATTTTAAGTTATTTGGACGAGTAATAAAAAATCAAGTTTAAATATTATGTTGTCTTATAGCGAATGCACTATTTCATCATTCAAATTATTTACATGTATTTTGATATAATGAGATCGAATACGAATTGCATAATACATGTAAATGTTATATCCATTCATTTCAAAGCTTGCATAGTGGTGATAAATAATATGTTTGGAGCCAAAATTTGCTACAAAGTCCCACAAAATATTACAATATCTCACAATATCAATAAATGTTCTTACAAGATCTCTCTCAATAAATAATCTCTTCAGGATATTTTCATTAATATGTGATATCCAAAACATTCCTATAGACTAAAAAAAATGAGTGAGTTAAAAAAATACATTTAAAGAGGAAATCAACCATATATAGTAAAAATTTTATTACGTGGAAACTTAGCTCCACAATTTCAATAATTAGAAACCAAAAGCTGCCTTTATTCTGTGGAACGCTAATTTTGTATGTTTGGAAAAACTATCATGACTTTTCTAGAAGCCAGTCTTCTTTAACTTTGTGGTAGAGTAAAAATTATAGTCTCCTTTAATGCAAAATCTGTTCATGATTTTCCATCATACATGCTGGTGAATAAATGCAACTTTATCAATCATTGTTGGCAGGAGGAATTAACTTTTGGAAACTGTATGTATCCTTTTTACATAAAACTGTACAATTAATTTAGTTTATTCAGTTGGCATATCGACTGAAAATTTATTTAAGATTTTTCACATTTATTCCTTCAGGCTATTACTAAGAAGGGTGGAACTTTTCTTGAGGCTCCAGTTTCTGGCAGCAAAAAACCAGCTGAAGATGGTCAGTTAATCATACTAGCTGCTGGTGACAAGGTGAGGATATATTTCTCTTTATTTCCATTACAGAGATGATTTCCAATACTTGAGCGCTTATTTAGACAATGATTTGAATATATTGAATTTTGTCCCTAGAAAATTAGATTCAGTTAGGTATGTGCATTGTTTGAATAAAATCAAACCAAAACAATCTTATTTGATGAATTTGGTTTAGTTGTTAAAATATATGTTCAGTTATTTGTTGTAATTTTATTTTTGGTTATTGATTCGGTTTTGGTTTTAAACCGATTAAATAAAATTAATTATATTAAATTTTCTTCTTTTAAGTTAAAGATAATTAAATTCAATTTTCAAGTTAATTATATTTAATTCATCTAAAATCGAACTGAACCAACTAAATTAAAGTTCGATTTATTTTAAATTGTTTAAAAAATAATTTCATCAGTTCCATTTTCTTGAATTTTGCAATTGGAACCAATTAGTTTACTAATGTGTAAACTAAACCATTTAAACTGACTAAATGTACATCTTTAGATTCAATGATTTAAAGGCAGGTAGATTTGCACAGTTCAAAAGAAACACCAGCCCCTTGTCTCCTCACATACGCCCCTCTTTTGTTACATCATGTGTCTTTTCTTGGATCTCTTATTTTCCATTACAATTCATCATATATTTCATGACCAGTGTTTGAAAAATATATAACATTAAGCATTTTTTTTTCAATTTAGTATTTGTATCATGCTTTTTGGTATTCAATAAAAAATACTTCAAATTGTATGCAAAAAATTGATTTAAGTCTTTTGAGCCATGGAAGGGTTGTGCTCAAGTCAATTTGGGTTTAATGGGCCTGCTAGTGCTGAGCTGCCCGTCATGAATTTATGTGGGAATGCATATTAGTCACATTTTTGGGTTATATTTGTCAATTCTAAGATTATAATGGGTGCAGGTCCACTTAGATTGAGTGTGTTGTAGATAAAGTTTCATCTTGGGTTTGCCTGGGACTAATTGGGGGGGTTAGTTCACCCAAGGACAGGAGTATTTGATAGTTTTCAGACTAGGTTAGGGCTTGAGAGTGAAGATCAATGGGGATGCTGCTATCAACTGATTAGATGTTGTCTTGGGACAACAGTGGTTGGACTATTTTAATAAGATGCTCTTTAGTCAATTTGAGATCATAGATTACTAGACCCTTTTAGAGGTTAATAAGTGTTCTGCAAAGTGAACTCAAGAGATTTCCTTTCATATCCCACACCCATATGCCAATAAGCCACACCTAGCTGAATGGAATCCCCTTCAGATCAAACCACAGCTTCTAATTTTCAGGATTCTTTGTGAATTCCCTGTAGAAAATAGACAACAAAACTAGTAGCTATGATTTCAGGTGGAACGAAACAATATGCAGCAAAAGAACAAATACGATCATCATCGGGAAGTATGCTGTTTACAAGAACAACTAAAATTATCTTTTTTTTATCGAAATTTCAACCTCCTGTTTGAATTTCTTGACTGGAAATTCGTGAACATTGCTGGAAAACCACTGATCTTTCAACATGAGAAACAATTCTACCTGAAACAAGGTTTGGATGACTGCATATGCTACCTAAGAACTCCCTGGATACTTCCCCGCTGGAATCCTCTACAACAGGCGCTGAAGTTCAAGGCTGCAGTTGGTAATCTAGGCCTTCCACTGCTGAAATAGTGGTTTGAATTCTTACCAGCAGGATCCTTTGCTGGAGGAAGAATTCAAACTCAAGAGGTGGTTGGAGAGAGGATGGGAGGAGTCCATCTTGGTAAGACTCTTGTCCCATATGGATTCCCTTCATCCAAACTCTCCAACAAGGTGAAATCCACCAAAAGAACTATGGAATCCACCCTAGAAAAACTTCAGGATAACCTGAAATATAACACTCAACAAAAGACCCTTCCCCCTCTCATAATGAAGGTATTTATAGACTTTAAGAGAAAAGTACCCACCCTCATGAAAAATTACTAAAATGCTCTAAGTAAAGAAAGACACTAAATCTAAAATTAATTAAATAATTAAAGGAACCTAACCTAAAGAAGACACGCTGTATCAATAGGATTATTGAGTGAAAGGTTTGGCATAATCTACTTCTAAAGATAGCCTTATAATGATATAATAAAGATCATTAAACCAATATTATAATCATCCACCAAATGTAAATCAAACATGAATTTTTGAATTATCTTACATTTGGGTTGGCCAAAGAGATAATGCCAACAATAAAAAAAGTGAGTGGTCAAACAAGCATATTAATCTTCTCTTTAGCGTAGATGAAAGCCTGTTTGTCTTGATATGTGGATGGTTGATTTTATTGAAGTGTCATTATATTTTGGCGAATAAATAAAAGGAAGTGGTTGGATGGAGAACAATGTAACCTTGAAACATTTAATCCACCAACTGCATTGGCTAAGGATCAAGGAGGTTTGGCAATTGTGGGCTCCAAAAATTGTTACTCTTTGATTGAACAAGAGTAGATTTATTAGTGAAATTTTTGAAAGAGATGAATTTATTTTATTTGTGGATTAAGTACTACCAGAGATTTCATCCTCATTTTGTACTTTAGATCGATTCTAGGTTTTCCATAAGTGCAAGCACTTATGGTTAATTACTCCTCTCAAATTGGAGAGAGAACTTTTGATTAAAATTTAAGCCTAATTAACATATAGTATAAGTAGGTAGAGTATCATTTATTCATGAAATTCATCATTTATTAATTTAAACCATATAGTTAATGGAATGATGACGTCTCGATTAAGATCCCATGGTTTTCATCGCTATCGTTACTACTTGGTTAGAAGAAGTCGGCCCGATCGAAGAATTATTTCCGTAGATGTCAAATTGGCCTATAGGCGGTGGTGTTTGTAGTGTCGTAAATTACTTTAGCTTATAGAAACTTATACATATCAAATATATTATAATTCATAACTCAAAGAAGCGTTGAGGACATATACTGATCGTGATTGTAATATAGTAGAGTCATTTAGGAGTCAAATCACCCGATCAGAGAACTCTGGTAGTAACCACATTTTATGTGATGTCATTTATGGGCGAATCGCGATGTGAGGATCTTGATCAGCGTCTTTATTAGCGTGAGATTATTTAAGTTTGAGCGTATTTTATTTGACTTGGCATTATTTGTGAAAAAATTTTCTTAATTTATTATCCCCAGCGATGGCGATGTGGATGAATTATTTTAAGTTATTTAAAGATTGAATTTCATTTTACTTGAATTTGCATTTAATTGAAGCTTAATTTCATGTTAACTTAGTTCAATTTAAAATTCAAATAGCTTTCGATGAAAATATCTCCTCCGGTTGAAATTTGCAATCAACACGACCATCATCGGGATAAACCAACCAACTTTCTTATTTGCGGATTAGACCATTTTATGAACTACGAGAGAATTTAAAATTTTATATTTTGAATTTATTTGATAATTTCCATCAATGCTTTGAAGATTTTAATATCTTCTTGAAGATTTGAATGCTATCCCTAGGGAGACCTTATCAACTTTACTTAGCAAAGGATCAAGTTCATAATGTTTGAAACCAATCTTATCAACTCTTATTTTTATGTGAAAGATGATCGAATTGGTTGAATGAGATTTGCAATGACTTAGACTGATCTAAATTTTCAACCTGCGCAGCATTATCAAACCTTATAATTAAATATGTAATATATTAGTGAACACTGCGATTTATATATCTTATATCTTATATAGACGTTGAGTTTAGGTATTTTGTTATGTGTGGGTTCGTATATTTTAAAACACTTGTATTGGAAAGATAAAGTTGAATTGAAAGTTACTTATATATTCAGAATTCATCTCTCTCAAATAATTACACAAATTCTAAAGCATTTGAATTGAGTGTTATTTGACTCCATAATTTGTGCAAGGTTGACATACTTGAATCTCATTTAGAAGTTAAATCAATGACTATGTAATACATTAGCATGAATGTAGTGCGGATCCAATGGCATTCAAGGCATTTTAGATTTTTTTACAATTTGAAATAGCATATCACAATTATATTTGCTTCTTTAATAGTTAAATTTGAAGGATTGAAGGCTATTTCTTATGTTTATTAATAAACCTTCAAATTCATTGTAGATTTTCTAATGAATTCTTTGATTGCTCTTAATTTATTTGAAATGAAATTGTGACAAGTATAATATTCATTAGAATGCTTCTATATACTCAATAATGAGTTACTAAAATTAATATAAATGCTTTATATATTTATTTGAATTGCATTTATATTTTAAAGTTTTATGCTTCAATCTCATTTTATTTTTGATTTCGATTAAATTAAAATTTAGCAGGCCCCTTTTTTATTTTCAAATTTGATGATTTGAATTTAATTTGAAATCAACTTAATTTTCAATTTGAAGTTTCAATTATCATTTTATTTTATCTTGTCTTGATTTGTTCCAATTTAATTTTATCTAAGATCAAATAAAATTTCAACATTATTTCGACTTAGCAATTCTAAGTTCCACAATTCTTTTTTTAGTGGGATAAGCACTCTTCCCCTTTGCACCGGATCCAAGATCGACACAGGGAGGATTATCATCTCTCGTCGGAATCAAGTTTGATGGCGGAGGCTTTCAAATTTCAAGATTCTTGAATTTTTGTAGAATTTGGGCATTAGGAATGCCTAAAATGTAATTAATGCGGTCATGTTCTTCTCTCTTGCTTTGCATACAAGATCGGTGGAGGAAGGATTTTCTTCTCTAGCCGGAACCAATTTTGATGGAGAAGGCTTTTAGATTTCAAGATTCTGAAATTTTTTACTTTCTTGATATGTTGGAACAACACAACGATCATTTAAAAATTTGAGAATTTTATCATATTATTACTTTTGGCACGAAAATCTGAATGACTGCGCCACTAACTGTCACAAATTTTGAGGCAAAATGAGAGCAGGTTTTCGGCTTATTGGAGAAATTAAAAAAAAAAAAAAAAAAAGGAGAATCCGACGGGAGTTATTGCCGGTTCTGTTGGTTGGAATTGGATGAGAGGAAATGAGGCATTAATATGAGAGTAGGAGGCTTTTGGCTTTGCTGTGTGACGTGGAAATGGAGATCAGCCAATAGGAAACAGGCAGGTCGAGTGGGTTACTACCGTCCCGGCTAGAGTAATTTGGCTGGAAGGAATGGTGGCCGGCGGGAAGGACTGGACGGCTGTCAGGAGGAATGCTTGCCGGCTGGAGGGCTGAGGCAATATGGAAGGCTCGGTTTGAGGTGAGTATGGCCGGCACAGTGAAGATTAACTGTGGAGTCTTCGTCCTGGGATGGATAGGGGTCGGTGGGTTCTGTAGCACAGGGACGAGAAGAAGGATTTCGATTACAGCGGGTTCGGCTACAGAAAAAAAAAATATCGGGATTCTGTTATGGACCCCAGCTGACGGGAAGGTGGAGAACGGAATTTTGAGTTGGCTGGTATGGGATTGCTGATCAGCTGTTGGCTGGAGCTAGGCTCTGGAGTTTCGGCTAGAGAGAGAGATGAGAATTGCGGGTAAAGAGGTCGGTGGGATTAGGATTCTCCTTTGGGAGGATTTTTTTTTTTATCCGAGACAGAGAGAGAGTGAGAGAGAGAATAGGGAGGAGATTCCAGAACTCGGTTTTGGAAGAATAATGAGGAGAAATTTTGGGATTTTAAAATTCAACATCAAAATTGGAGCTTATTTTGGAGGAAATTTAATTTATTAATTACATAATATATAGTTAGAGATTTTGAATTATTTCTGAAATAAATCTATCATCAAAATTGGGTTTAATAAATCTCTATATTTTAAATGACTTGATTGCATCAAAATTCATGCAAAATTTGCGAAATTGAATCCATATAATATGGATGTCTCTCTAAGCAAATTTGACATCTAAATGTATCGATCTGTTTTTTGATTTGAGATCATTTGGAGGATTAACTTATGTGAATTCGAGCTTGATTAATGCGTCACACATTCCAAACTTTGCTATTTGCTCCACATTTAGCCGAATTGATCATGAAAGGTCTCATTTGAAAGGTTTTTCCGTTTCGGCGACAATGGTGCGACCCGTTTCGTGAAAGGAGCTCATTTGGATGTTGTCAAGTCCTCTTGATTCCGATTTGCACGAAATTAACTGTGTAGTTTCTTTCTCCTCATCCGATGGCAATTAATTGATGAGAGAGGTCAACCCTAATTAATTTTTATGTCTTGAACACATTGACGTAGTCAATTTTGTGATCAGAGGACATCTTGCTCAATTTTAGTTGCAATTGGTATGTTACAACTCCAATTTACTTGATACTGCGTTCGATCTCTGTCGATTTCAATATATTTGCTCAATTAACATGAAATTTATTTATAGGTCAACAATAATTTGAGATGCAATGATACAATAGGATGGAAGTAGGAGTTTTGTGAAGCAAAGAGTCATTAGGAAATGAGGTGGTAATGGGGACCTAATAAGGGTTCATTCATAGCCTTAGGTGTGTAATATCACGAAGGGGAGAATGAGTAGGGATCGATGGGAGGGAAGCTAACATGTGATGTCTAAAGAGGATGGTGACATAAGTGGCCTATATTTAGAGTGAGGGAATGGGAAGGTTAATTTAAGGGTGAAAATCAGTTCACAAGTGAGAGAGAAGGTAGGGTCATAGCTTTAGTTGGAGGGGACATCTGACTTGATAAATTAGCTCAAAATTGTGACAAAGGAAAAAGCATGGGTTCAAGGCAAGCTCAATGGGAGTGCTTAGAGGGAAGGTTAGCTTCAGATGAGATGAGAAAGGAGAGCATGAATGAGAAAAAGTTTTGCACATGGCACAAAAGCTATGAGGTGAGCGCCTACACTTGCGGGCATTTGGATGCGACAAAGCTATGGTAGTAAAGCCTCACTTGTCATATATGGGCGCAAGAAGTACAAGCATGGGAAGGGACTGCAAACTAATTAAGACTTATATAGAAAAATGGCATGGTAGGATTGCCAAGAGAAAAGCCCCTATTTTCACCAAGCTTCACTTAAGGTGGTCTTATTGAGTGTTTTTAGAATTTTGATGGATGCATGAGCCTCATGTTATCTTTAGTTTGTCTCATGTATTTTTTCTTTATACTAGTTGCCCTTGTTGTGGTGATATCTTGATGGTATATCAACTAACTCATTTGGATGTAGTCATATGACCTATTGTGTTGATGTCTTCTAGGATGATCTAAATCCTTTGAGCAAAAAATATCTTATGATTAATCTTTTCTCTCTTTTTTTCTTATAGGAAGTCCTTAATTATTGTTCATTAATCCTAAAATGCATATATATAGAAGAAGCTAAAGGTGGAAAAAGGGAGTGTTATTGTTCACAGAATATTGATTTACAATTCACCAACTAGTAATTTTATGGGCAACTAGGTTTTGCATTGGGTTTGTGCTAATTTAGTTTTGATTTTGGGCTAGATAAAGTTAATTAGAATAGTATTAGGATGAGTTTAAATTTAAAGGATTGTTGCTAGCTTGTTGGATGAAATCAATGAGGTTCAGGAGGTAAGGTGTAGATATGTTAGTAATTTAATTTGGGTAGGTTGAGCTAATTATGTGATGATTAGGAAAGGTTTTTAAGAGTTTTTGGAGGAGAGAAGGAAAGCAAATGCTTATGGTGGGTTAGAATTATGTTCATGTGAACAATAACTAACGAATTCGTGGGGAGTAGAAATGTTGTAATTTTGAGGGGAAAATGATAAGATCATAAGAATTAATGAAATTTGATCTCAATGAACATACTTATAAAATGATCCAAATTTGTAACTTTGATATCAATTTAATGTGGAATGACCATAAAATGATTATAATCTATGATAAAGAAGGGGGAAAAGATTAGAATATTAAGAAATAATAGCCCTAGAGATTGCCTTTCCTATGAGGGTTTTTTATCTCATAGATGAAGAACATTCATAGTAAGAATCTAATTTTACCATCAAAACATACTTCAAACTCTATCTATATGTAAGTAGTAAAAGATTAATGAATTGTCAAATTGCTAACAAATTTGTGTTTGACTATAATATTCTTGAAATAGTGAAATGGCTTGATATCTTAAGATGTAAACTGGATTAATTGTCTATAACAAAATAAAATACACATTTTTATGTTCAAATGACTTGGCCTAAGTACTAGACATGTTGATGATATTTAGAATTATTTGATCGTTTTGATTGGTAAAGGTAGACAAAATATTAATACTTGGCTTCTTTTTATCATCTATTTTTCATTTTTATTTTTTTTTCATGTTTGATGAATTTTAAAACACTACCATTGCCAGTCCCAAGTCCGGATGCAAAAAGTGGAGGGTTGCGTTAGGTAGTTGACAGCCAGCGTAAAATTTGTCGAAATAATCATGACATGAATCCTTTAAATCATTTGTGTTAATCTTTAGTCACAGGAAGCATTTGTATGGCTTGAATACGATGAAAAATGTCTTCGAAGCAGCGGCCGGCAAGCGATGTTAAATAGAGGTTCTCACATTGGGATGGGCAAAAAGTTAGTCCATGAAATTGGTTAGGATCTTGGTATAGGATAGGTAAATTAATGGAATTAATAGATATTATAGTTCATAGAAAGATAAATATTTTATGTGTTCCAAATGGGTTTGTGAGAAGGCGAGGAGATTGATAGTTTAGGTTTTAAACTTTGGTATTGGGATTGAGTAAAAGTTACTAGAAATGGTGTAGGTGTGATTATAGATAAAGTTTGAAGGATAATGTTATAAGTATTAATAGATGTGGAGATAGAATTATAATTTTAAGATTGTTGATATAAGATTATGTTATAATGCCTCAAGTAGGTTTGGAGGTAAGCTCAAAAGAAAAATTTTGGAATGAATTAGAGGGATTAATACAAAAGATACCTCTTGAAGAAAAAAATATTTATTGGGAGAGAATTAAATGGACATGTTGGTAGAGTGGTAGAAGATTTTAAAAGTATTCATGGTGGTTATGGATTTGGGTATAATGAAGAAGGTATATTAGATTTTGCTTTAAACATGATTTTTATAGTTCTTATCTTTATTTAAGAAAAGAGATGAACATATTATTACTTATAAAATGGATCGAGTAAAACACATATTGATTATTTTCGATAAGAAAAATAGATCGTTTAGATTGTAAAGATTGTAAGGTCATTCAAGTGAAATTTTAAACATCATTAGTTTTAGATTTTAAGATTAAAGGTTGTAAGAGAAAAAATAAACTAAATTATTATCCTAGAATTAGATGGGGCTTAAGAACACAAATAAAAATATTTTAAGAAAAATTAGAATTTGGGATGTTCATAAGCTAACGTTATGTGGAAAAAATATCAAGTGAGATTAAGCAAGTTCTTAAAGATGTCTTGGAGAATCAAGGAAAAACTTCTTTTAATAAGAATAGTTGGTGAGTCGAGTGTGCGAAAAGATAAAAATAAGAAGCATTGTTATAAGTTGGTTTAGATGTTTGGAATTGGGAAAGATATAAAGTATTTTAGAGATTAAAATAATATATGATGAAATTTAGCTTTTATTTATACAAGATTAGATCTAAAAGGTGAAAGATGTATATATGTAAGTTAGCCAAAGAGATAGGAGAAGTAAAGACATAGTTCAAGTGAGGGGTATTAAGGATGAAAATAATAAAGTGTTTTCTTAGAAAAGATATTGAAAATAGGTGGATGAGGTATTTTGATAAACTTTTCAATGAAGGATGAAAATACGATTGATTTTAACCTTAATACCTAAACAAAAATAATTTCATTTTATCGTCATTAGTAAATCAAGTTAGTGAAGCTTTAAAATGAAATGTGGAAAAGCGATGGGGCGGATAATATTCCAATAGATGTGTGGAAATGTTTAGGAGATCAAGGAATTTCTTGGCTTACAAATCTTTTAATGTTATTTTAAAGACTAAAAAAGATGCGATGAGTGGAGAAAAAAAGTTTGTTGGTTCTATATTTAAGAATAAGGTGATGCACAAGTGTGCAAATTATAGAGAATTAAGTTAATGTCATATATTAAAATTATGGGAGAGAGTAATTGAGCATAGGTGTGATCTGAAGTTTCTCCTGTCGGTTTGGTTTCATGCGGTAGATCTACTATGGATGCTATACATTTGTTAAGAGGTTTGATGGAGAAGCATAGAAAGTAAGAATGATCTATGATATTTATTGATTTAGAAAGCTTATGATAAAGTCTCAAGATGTTCTTTGGAGAGTTCTAGAAAGGAGTTAATATTGGTTATATTCAAGTCATTGGGATATGTATAAAGTTATTTGTGTCCAAACACAAGGAGGATTGACAAAATATTTTCCTATTTGGTTGGATTACATCAAGGATCAACATTAAGCCTTTATCTTTTAGTTTAGTTATGGATGTTCTTACGAGGCATTTACAAGAAGATGTACCTTGGTGTATGCTTTTCTTGATGACATTCTTCTTGTTGATAAGACTAGAGGAGTCCAACGAAACTTGAATTATGGAGGTCAACTTTAGAGTCTAAAGGTTTTCGTTTAAGTAGATCAATATATGGAGTGTAATTTTAGTTGTAGAAGTTTTAGTGATAGTGTTGTGACTTTAGGTGATCAAGTCATTAATAAGAGTGCGATTGAATATTTAGGCTCTATTGTTCAAAATGATGGTGAAATAGATAGATATATTATTAGTAGAATTCAAGTTGGATGGTTGAAGTGGAGGAATGCATCGGCTTTATATGTGATAGAAAAGTTCCAAACTTAAGGAAAAATTTTATAAGATGGTGGTAAGACACGCAATGACTTATGGTGAGAATGTTGGCCAATAAAAGAAGCATAAGACTAAGTTAAGTGTTGAGATGAGGATGCTGGTGGATGAGTGGCTTTACTCTTAGAGATAGAATGCAAAATGAGTATGTTCAAAGTTGGAGTAGCTCAGGTGGTAGATAAGATTAGGGAGAGTCGCCTTAGATGGTTTGGCCACATAAAGCGTCGGCCGTCAGATGACGATTAGGAGAGTAGATGCATTAGATTTCTTTATGTTAAGAAAAGGTAGAGGTAGATCTAAAGACTTGGTTAAGATGTATAAAAAATGATCTTAGTATACTTGAATTAAATGAGAATTTGACATAATACATAATAGGACACAATGGAGACGAAGGATTCATATGGCGACCCCATAGTGGGATTGGGTTGTTGTTGTTTGATGAATTTTAAATTATTATAAAAGCTAATATCATTGATGATAATTAGTGACTTGATTTTATTTTAAAGATTGTGTGCGGTGAAAGAAACAAATAAAATTTGAAGTACAGTGATCATTAATCTCTTAGGAGGAAAAACACATCACACATATACACACAAATACATACACTATATCATACACTAAATGAGAGTAAGATTAGAATCTAGTAAGCATGCGGGGGGAGGGTTCCAAGTTGAAATGGACTCCTCTCATTATTTGAGATTTTTAAATACATTGTTATTGTGGTGAAAGATGAGATGACTCATTGAAAACACAAAAGTGAGATTTTTATAATAAGTGCCGCTCTTTCTCGAGTCGAATCATTTATGAAAATAATTTTTATTTATAAATACATGAGTTTAGTTGTTCAAAAAAAATGAAAAGGGAGATTTACATATATACCACACAATTCTTATGTATTTACATATTTAATATCTAAACTTTAATTTTTACATATATAATATTTTAGTCTTTAATATCACATCAAAAATATCATTATCACTCATTTTAAGAAAATGAGATGCACTATTTGTGTAGGAAAATGGTAGATTAGTACCTAATATTTTATGAATTTTGAAAAATAAAACCTCTTTTGGCATTAAAATGGTCAGTGAGTGTTCTACTTCTGCACTTAACATGAACCATATTTTCTGTCCTTCTGTAGCATGATGAACGCATTATCCGAAGGACTTTCCTTGGCTCAAGTGGATTGAGTCAGCAGACGTTTCTTGATATATTGGTAGAGAAACCAACCCAAAATAATGCAAATTTCATATAATTCATTTGAAGACTGTGCTTCTGTATATGGTTCTCTGTGTAGGATCTTGGTGCCATTGCCAATCCAATGTTTAAGCTGAAGGGACCTGCAATGATCCAAAGCAGTTATCCCCTCCTTCCCTCTTAAGCACCAACAGAAGGATATGAGGCTGGCTCTTGCTCTGGGTGATGAAAATGCAGTCTCCATGCCTGTTGCTGCTGCTGCTAATGAGGTAATTCTGTTTCCCATTACTAATTTTGCATAAATATCATAGGCATATCTATTATCTAAATCCTTATATTTATTTATATAAAATTGTAATATCTAAGTCATATCAAAATATATGCATGTAAAGTTATATTTTATTTTGGATAAGCTAATATTTGTCTTATTTTTTTACATGATTTAGAGATTATATTATTGTATAAATAAATATAAAAATTTAAATGTAACATAAGAATTCTCTTTTTATATAAAATTATTTATATGATTTTGCTTTCTTTTTTTATTATCCCCTTCTCTCTATTCTTATGTATTTATATATCTAAAGATTTACTTATATAATTAGGGTTCTAAACAAGTTGAACATGAGCGAACTAAGCTCCTGTATTCGGCTCGCGTTCGAATAAATCAAAAATTTTTGAAAAATGCGGAACCCGTAGGATTCAAATCTAGGCATCATTTTTGTATGAGAAAAGCTCCGATCACCGAGCTATGATGTCTGCTATGTATGTATGTGTATGTGTGTATATATATATTCTTTTTTTTTTAAAGTGCCGTCTTTTGTTATTTGTCTCTAGGCCTACAAGAGGGCCAGAAGCGTTGGTCTTGGGGACCTTGATTTCTCGGCAGTGCATGAGATTGTGAAGGCGACTGGGAATTCAGGTGATGCCAAGTGATTTCTTATTAAATTATTGTGTTAAAGAATTGAAAAGTATCATTTTTTTTATTGTTAACCTTAAATCATCAACCTTTTTTTTTCTATTCTTCAATTGGAACGCATGATGTCATCAAACAACAATTGTTGTTATATTTCTAAGTGTTGTGAGTAAATTCTCAATGAATTGATAGATTCTCAAGCTTTGATAATTGCCCAATGTTCATCTTTATAACAATGATGTATTATAGGTTGAGTTTAGGGTTTTTAAGGTTTGTTCATGGCAGTAAAAGGCCACTATGTGTCTATTTGCTAGCTTTTTTATATTTTTTAGTAGAATTTAATGGGGCATTTACATACATAGCACACAATTCTTATATATTTACATATCTAATACCTAAACATAAATATTTACATATATAACACCGAAATTTATATTATTATAAAAAAAAATAACACTTTTCTTATTTTCAAAAAAAAGTAAAATTCACCTTTTGAAGCATAGGAAAGATATTATATTTATAAATATCAAATTTTAGTATTAGATATATAAATGCATAAGAATTATGTGCTATGTATGTAAATTTTTTAAATATTTTATTGTGAAAAATAAAATTTTATAATCATATATACTTATTAGAATGTGATAATTGTAAGAAAGTTATTTTTTAATTTTATTTAAAAAATCTATTAATTATAATAGCAATTTTTAAAATTTTAGATCAGTATAATATAGATTTTAATGATTTAAATTAATTTATATATATTATATCTATTTTAAATCAATTTAATGATTTTGAGATTTATTTAAATAAAAAAAAATTTCCCCAGATTATCTTTTCTCTCAGTTCACAGGTGGCTGCTCTTTCTTTCTTCTAGGGAGCTGCGATAAGAAATAGCAATGGTGATTTATCTTGTGAAAATTATTGAGCGGAGTTTAAATATATTTGTCAAAATTTAATAATATAATTGATACTCGCCGGAAAATTAATGATGATGTAGAATACCGATTTTGAAATCTTGATCTAATCACCGATTTGTGGCTACGGGTCGAAATGGAAATAGATGACGAGCCACATCGCGTAGCAGAATAGCTCGGATCAAACTCGGACATGAAAATGGATCACGATCCGATGAATGGTCCCGGCATGTTATAATCCGGATCGGCGGCTCGTCAGTGAATCAAATCCGATATCACCCGATTCAGACATCATTAAGGCACGGATCACAAAATACACCGTCGATCGGGGGGTACGCGGCGGGAGTCAGATGGGAGTGGTTGGAGTTTTACGTATTTACAAGGCACTCCAGAAAATATAAATGAAAGCTCTAGAGATGAAATCGATTTAAAACAGGAGGCTACGAGCACCGTCGGCTTAGCATTCGACGATGATCCTAATGCCTGCAAATGGTAGTGCGAAAATCGAGCTCCATAGAGATCAGAGGATAGAAAAGACCAGTTGCTCCTTTCTCAAGATTAAGGTTGCTCACGAAGATCGAGTTCACTGCTTTTAGAAACTTCCTTGGTTGAGTTGGCCAGATATTATATTTTCTATTCAGATATTGTTTCGCTCGCATAACACCTTCTTCTCAGAACGAGAAGCAGGCTTGTATCTTTTGAACACATGGTGAAGTTCTAGGCAGGTGGTTTCATATACGGGTTTTCCAAAAACCGTGTTCATATCCCTGCTTGTGTGTTGGATAATTTTTTGCTAAGATCTGTCTAGGAATAAAATTCTCTGCAACGGATTTAAATCGTGGGATAATAGGTTCCCCAATTCTATATCTCGATATGGTTGGTCAGCGGGGTTTTCCAACACTCCCTCATTCAGGATCAGGGCTTGGTCTCAACATACCCATGCAGACTTACACGGGTGAGGGTCCATGAGGCACCTCTTTGGAAGATAGCATTCAAAGGATGGAGGATTCCCAAGCGAAATTCTTGACTCTACAGAGGGCCGGCAAAGCGTTCCAACCGCTTTGGAAGAGCCAGTTCCACGGCCCTCGGCATAATCAGATTTTCTTCGAGGCGAGGAATGCATCGACAAGTGAGAACCTTGGCACCACATCCGGATCGAACCGGATAAAGCGGTTCCACTCACCCACGAATAACCGGCCTGTCGGTGAAACTCACGTCACCTCTGCGATGAGCTCGACGGCAGTGCGGGAAGAGTTCCCGGTTCGGTATTCTCAGCCTTTTCCAAAACTTCTGGAGATCATCTGATACCCGTTAGGCGAGATTCAAGCTTCCGGCATGGGACCATACTGGCACCGTCCGATGCAGCATATCGATCACTGACGATGTATCATTTGCAATATTCTTGTGTCAGGTATTCGGCGACTCTCAAAGGAGCTGGGCCGGTTATTCACTGTCAGGGGTCAGTCAGATCATTTGAAGAGCTGCTTGATTTTTGTAGAAACGGTTCTCGAACAAAAAGAATCGCGAGTTCATCACATCTCAGGTCATGAGCGATGGAGGTCCCTCAGAATACTTCAGATTCTCTCACCTCGTGGCTGAGGTAGATCCAGGAACTTTTGAGGCGTGCTTCTCGGAGGACTCGGCAGGATCTTATTCATTATCGGAAGCCGGTCCATTCTATCTGGGCTTTGGAGAATAGAATAGGCACAAATCTCGGCAAGCTTTCCTCATCGACAGAGTTTGAACCACCAAGCGGAGCGAAGGTTCTAAAGGTGATGTTCAAACATCTCGGAAGAAGCGACAACCTCCCCAAAACCTCCTCGGGCGACCTCGGATGACTCGTCGGAGAGAAATATCACTCTCAACACGTCATCATAAACATCTGGCTATTCGGAAGATGATGGCGTCAAGTGGCAACGCCACACTGGAAGTGGAAATCAGAAAAATTTTGCCACTTTCACGTAGGGCACCTACTTGAAAGAGTGCCTGGAAGGAGGAGATTGAAAGATCGTCAGGGGGTATCAGGCGTTTATACAAAACCAACCATTCGTAAATCAAATCAGAAAACGAAGAGGTCAATGCAAGTGGTGGGAGAGATAAACAATTGCAGGGGAGGCGGTGTTGCTCAACCAAATATTCATTGGTGAGGCAGAAGAAGTCTGGGTTGACCATTATCACTGCTGATGATTTAGATTTAGAGGGCATCCCACATCAAGATCCCTTGTCATCGGTCGGTGGTGCTCCCTTCAATGTTAAAGGATATTGATCGACAATGGGAGTTGGTTGATGTTCTTTTTTACTCCACTTTTATAGCATGGGTATAGAAAGAGAAGCTTCAAGCCGGTCCTGTATGGATTTGATGTCGGCCAGGTATTAGTGGAAGGACAATGATCTTCCGTAACTCTTGGAGAATTTCCCAGACGCAACCCACTTGATACAATTTATTGTAGTGTCAAGTCATGTCTGATCTGAAATGTTGGAGACTCTCCAGTTATATTTGGCACCGTGCCCTCTCAAGATGAAATTCCCGATACCGGTGGCATCGGCGTGGTAAGTGGGAATCAGATAACCTGGCGTGCTACATATGAAACAAACCATTTCACGTCGGTAACCCTCATCGAGAACTTGATCTGAGATGAAGATGCCTGGAAGGGCTTCTCCGGTTGAAGATGTAATTTGTCTTCCTATCTCGGTTGATCCATCGCGAAAAGGTGAAGGTGGGATCGTTCGCACCGATCAAAAAAATCGTGATTTTCTCGCGAAAATCAAGATATCTTTGCTCGAGCGATATGACATTCGCACCCTAAGTCATTACGCACTCCTCAAAGTTGACTCAACCTACAAGCCGGATACGTAAGAAAAGAACCTTCGCCAACGATTGCGGTCATGTAACAAGAAATCACCAAACTTCGGAAGTCAAGTTCATTCGAAGTCTACTACCCCACCGGTTGGCTAACGAGTGTTAGTCAAGAAGGCCAACGCTCGGAGAATGTGCATCGACTACACGACCTTAATCGCATGCCCAAAAGATAGCTTCCCCTTCCTCGTGATCGACCAACTAGTTGATGCGACATCGTGACATCGATGTTAAGCTTCATGGATGCCTATTCTACAATCAAATCGTGATGAACAAAAGATGAGGAAGCAACATCCTTCCAAATAGATGGACTATACCGCTATCGTCATGCCATTCGGACTAAAAAATGCTGGAGCAACATATCAACGCCTTATGAATAAGATCTTCAAGGATCTTATAGGGCACAATATGGAGGTGTATGTTGATGATATGCTGGTGAAGAGCTTGGAAATATCACAGCATATTTCTGATCTGCAACAGTGCTTTGACATTCTTCGACACTACAAGATGCGGCTCAACCCAAGCAAGTGCGTTTTGAGTTTCCTCTGGAAATTCCTAGCTTCATGGTCACTCAGGATGAGGCCAACCCCGAAGATAAAAGCACTCAAGGACATGTCACCTCCAAGAACGATCAAGGAAGTCCAACGCTTGACCGAAGGATTGCTTTATCACGATTCTTGGCCCGCCGAGATAAGTATCTACCATTCTTCAAAATCTTGGTGCAAGGAAATGGATTCCAAAGTGAATGTCGAATGTCGAGCAACTGAGTCTATTTAGCTTCCCCTATTATCAAAGCCTATCCAAGGAGAGAAGTCGTACATCTATCTTGTCTTTCTTCTCATGCCGTAAGCTCGGTATACGCGAGGAGAATTCATCAGAACACCCATTTACTATATGTCAAGAAAATCCTTTCAACCGGGACGCTATCCACTAGCAGATAAGAGTTCAAGTATTCGCACAAAATTATGACCGCATTTTCGTGCCCACACCATCAACGCTACACTCATCTTCCATTAAGAACTATTCTCAAAAGCCGATGTATCCGGAAGGTTGATGAAGTGGCCGAGCTTGGAGAGTTTGACATCCATTTTCTTCCACATCCCCGATATAAAGTCACAAGTGCTCACGACTTCTTGTAGAATGTACCATCCCATCACCACCGAATGATCATTCATCACTCCATGACAAATCAATGGACATTATATGTTGATGGAGCTTACTTCCTGCAGCGTGAATTTTGCTTATCTCCCAAGTAAAATAACTTAGGGCTTCACTAAAGTTCCCGCCACCAATAATGTCGCCAGTACAGGCCCTCAGAAGTGACTAAGACTCGCCATCATCGCGGAGGTCCAGAACTTAGCCATCTACAGACTCACGTGGCCTCACAGTTGAAGGAGACTTCGATACGCCATCCGCAGCTTGCCGCACTGCCTTTTGGCAAAGTCACTTCTGCCGAATCGAGACCCATCGATAACTCATATGGAGAACACGCAGCGATGCCCTCCAAGTTAGCCACAACAACGACAGAGATCTTTTCAAGAGAAAATACATGAGGACATCCACTTTCCCAAGATTCAAGGCCCTGGGTGATACAATCTCGAGGACCCAAAAGAATCTTCATGGATTGACCCGATCATGTCCTTTCTTCAAAGCTGGCCGCAGACCCCACCGATGCGCCCGCCTCGACGTAGAAATCGAACTTCACCATAATCGATGAACTCTACAAGCGTCCTTCTTATCTCTACTTAAAGTGTCTACCACCTTCGAGGCTAACTATGCAATGCGAGAGGTTCATTCAGAATTTGTGGTGAACATTTGGGAGGAAAAGCTCTCAAAATCATGAGGCAAGGTTTTACCGCCTACAATGAAGAAAGGACATTGAGTTTGAAGTGTCGCCACATTCCAATCTCACTCATACACCATCTCAGAACTCACCACAATCCCGCGCCCTTTGCTCAATGGGGATCGATATAATGGGACCTTTCCCATTGCCACTGCAACTAAAATTCATAATCTTGGCCGCTGATTACTTCAATGGCGGGTGGAAGGAACCGGCTAAAATCACCAAACAAATGCCAAGCAATTTGTCCGAAAAATATTATTTGTCGCTTTGATTCCAAAAAAAATCATCACCGATAATGGGACGCAGCTCAAAGAAAGACATTCACATCTTTCTCGCCAGAGTCGATATCCGCTTAATCCACACAAATGTATCCCATCCACGTGCAAATGGGCGTAATCAAGTCACCAATAGACAATACTAAAGGACAGACAGAACCACGCCGGGCAATGGTAAGAACTATCCAATGTTCTTTGGCTTAGACTACATCAAGGACCCTACCGAGAAACGCCGCATAACTGTTTCGAACCAGGCCGTTATTCCACATCGGGTCCCGAGAACCCATAACTTTGATGCCGACAAAGAACGACGATAAGTTCGATTCCATCTGATCTCCGCAAGAGACCGACATGTCAAGACTAATGGCTTCCTATCAAGAAAGGATTGCTCGAGGTTTCAACCGGCGGGTAAAGACGACCAATATCTGGGGATTGTCCCTCGAAGAAAAAGGCCCACAACGTAACAAACTCACCCGCTTGGGCATGGTGGTGTCTAAAATCAAGCCCCACGCTCAAGCTTAAGGAAGATGGGAAGACTCTCCACGCACTGAATGCTACAAACCTCCGTAAGTACTGATGTATCGCCTTTTTTATTCTAGTGAATGCGAAAACATTTTTATCGAATTAAATATTTATCGATACTGCTTGTCGTATTTATTGTCCAACCTTGGCATCAAGGTGTTTGATTTATGTTGTTCTCATACTCATTGTGACTTTTCTTGCTTATGCTTGCATTTTAAAACACCACTCAGATAATGCAACTATTATCAGATCTCATTCGGTAAGATCGATCCCCGAATTGACGATCTTCCTATACAGTTAACATCGCCGAGTAACGCCGATAAACAACCTTGATAAGTTGGCAATCCTCTCTAGACGCCTACAACTTTCTCCATAACAGTTAACATCATCGAAAACGCCCGATACACAACCCAGATAGATCGAGAGGTCGAGAGAACCTCTATAAATATATTCCGTTTTGTCATCAAGTAACGCCTCGTAATGATCTTAGAATAGATCGAATTATCCTAAAGGGATTCCATGATCTCTTCTACTAATCTTTATCATCGAGTACACTTTGACAACTCCTAAATATTCACAAATAATTTTGTGGATTGTTAATATTTCTCGTAAACATACAAGTAATCAACCGTAAATAATATACAACACTAAATGCAACATAAAGGAACTACAACTACGCCTTAATGGTCTAGATGAGAAGAACATTCGAGTCATCCTCGCCGTCGCTAAGGGTCTGGGAAGCTGGAGAAAGGACCTCAACACGCCTCCTACCATGATACGCCAAGTGTCCCCTTCAAGAAACCTCTGATGAAGCCTTCATCAACACACGCCGCTCCAAAGCCTTCACCTCTACATCATACACGTGGTCTCGCCTCCTCAACGTGATCTCAGATGATACTCTTGAAGGTCGTCGAGTTCTTGAAGTCCTCCACTCCGGATCCGCCCCGCTTCTACCCGAGATAAGTGCCTCTTTCTCAAAGGCGGCCAGAATCTCGGTTCTTGCCTCAAGACCAAACCTTCTCTAAAAGATCTTCGATCCTCGCAACCAACCTCGCTCTAGCCTCCACTAATTCATCCCGAGTCCGCTCAACTTCCTGACGCTGAAAAGAAAGAGAAGTCGCTTGAGTCGCCAACTCGGTCCTGCACTCATCAAGTTGATTCTCCAACACGGATATCTCTTTTACTTTCTCCACATACCGCTTCTTATATTCACCATGGAGAAACTTGACCTTCACGAACTCTGAATTCCAGTCATTCAGCACAATGTTCATTTTGAAGTCAAGTTCTTGCTTCTTCAATATCAAATAAGAAAAATTACGTTACAAGGAAATGGGAAATAAAAGATGATGAACGCAAAGAAGGATTGTTACGCTTCTAAGATGTCACGACCTACGCAGAATGATTCAACACGCCCTCGAATGAAGATCCTTGGGAGACTACTGACGCCCAACTCTTTCGGTATCCGATATCACCATCACCTCTTCGCCTTTTCCTCTTCTATTGGAGACGGTCCTTCGGGAAGAAGAGGGACGCCGGGAGATCTACCTTTTCTTTGGGCTTTCAACGAATAAGACCGCCATGATGAATAAAAGCCCCGCAAAGATTCCTCCCGACAAATCATTGATATATCAATCTCAAATCAAGATCTTCAATCGAATTTCACCCGCAGGATATCTTCATCACCAACTCAGGGAATGGGTAAATCTCTCGCCTTTCCCCATTTCTCGAAGACCGCCATTCTTCACAAAAAAGAATCGCTTGCCCAACTCTTGGGAGGATCCTTCGAGGTCGGTAATGACTGGTGTGAATACCATGTGCATCGCAGTAAACTTGCACATCCGCAGGTAATCGAGTCAAGGTCGCACTGCGCCTCAAAAAAAGACTATAAGTCCCATCACGATGCCATCGCTCGCCAAAATGGAAATGCAAACCTCGTGATGTCGACAAAATGGCGATCATCTGGGAGGAAACCGCAATCCCGCCAAACTCATCTCGTGAAATACCGGCGGAGATTGGCTCTATCGTCTCTTCTGACACTTAAGAACCAAATCATTCGAAAATAATATTTTTCCAAGCACGATCAATGTGTCTCCGTGATCGACGACTCCCATGAATCTTCGCCCTCCCATTTTAGGTTCCTCGCCGCCGCCTCCGCAAGGTGGTCTGACGTGTCTCTTTCAAAAGATTCTCACCCATCTACAAACACCCAACTCAGACAAGATGAAAATTATCCCAAGGAGAATGCCCAAACTCCCACCGGGAGGCATGCACTCGGCTCGGAGAAGAGGTGGATCCCAAGGAGAGTGCCCAAACTCCCACTAGGGGGAGGGCTATGCACTCTGGCTCGGGAGTAGAGGTGGATCCAAAAAGAGTGCCCAAACTCCCACCAGGGGGAGGGCTATGCACTCTAAGAGGAGAAGAAGAGATGAGAAAAGTGTGTACATTTCCCTCTTACCCTAGGGGGGTTTTATAGACTCTAGGTAAAAGGTAAACCCCAAAACCGTCAAACCCCAAAGTCTGAAGAACTCCGGGCCTGTATGCACGCCATGATGGCCAGCAGCTCATGGCTGATCAAGCAGACCCTCCACCTTGGCCCGCTGTCTGGTCGCTGGCCCCGGACCTAGCATCATCCTCCATGTGGTCGCCACGTATTCATGCATGCGCTTAACCGCCATCGTGACCTGGGCATGGCTGGCCGCTCACGGACGCGGGTTCACATGACGTCATACCGCTTCGCTGCAGCTGACCTGGCACCCGACTCATAGCTCGACGCCAAGCGCTTCCAGCGCAGCAGCCTCATGATTGATTGACCGCTTCGCGGCCAGCCAACCGCCGACACGACGGCCTCTTGGTGCATGAAGTATACGACGTTGGCCAAGGCCAGATGCGTGGCGCCATGCCGCAAATAACCTCGTTCGACCGGACGATCCAACCTCAAAATATCGCACTCAAGACATACCTATGCGATTTGCCTCAGATCGCCTTCCGCGGCCATAATCTTGTGCTCAAGATCTAAATATTTTGACGACAGATAATATCATCCAAAAATAGACAACGATACATCCTCAAAATTAATTGATCAAGACGAATCTCGGCATTTTCAAATGCTTCGATCTAATCACCGATTTCAAAGAAACTTATAAATAAAAACCCTCGATGAGAACATAGAACATCAGCATGATCCGAAGCTGAATCGACTCGATCAAACTATCGAGCATGAAAATGGATCCCGATCCGCCAAATGGTCACCAAAACCGACATATTTATAGTCGAGGCCCAAGACAATCCAACGAATCCAAGATCACCACCCGACATCATTAAGGCATCATCATCAAAATACACCATCGGTGGATCGCGACCGGGCCGTCCATGGGGAGTGGTTGGAGTTTTCCACGATTTACGCCCGCCACTCAAAATCTATAAATAGAGCTTCATTCTCACCTGAGGGACCAATCGAAAAAGCACTGAGCTCGAGAACCACCCGACTAACGCCGACATCTATCACTACCGCTACCACCGACCGCTCAAGATCGAGCCGCCTGAGATCACCCTGGGACTAGAAGAGCCGCCTCCTTTCTCCTCAAGATGGGGTTCCCCTCAAGATCGCCGCCGCTTTTGGAAACTTCTCCGGTCGGATTGACCGATATCAGATTTTTCTACACTCTAATATTGTTTCGCCCTCAGAACACCTTCTTCTCCAACTAACGGCAAGGACAGATCTTTGAACACATAAATAAAGTTCTACAATGCAATTTTTTTCCCTTAACGGGTTTTCACGATAAACCCCTGCTTCATATCCCCCGCCAGTGTGTTGATAATTTTGCCACACTAAGATCTCACATCTACCGAATAAAATTTCAAAGACGCAACAATAATATTATGTGATATTCATTAATATAAAATTATTGTATATTAATTGTAAATTATTTATATATTATTAAGTATTGATGTATGTTATATATTATTATATAATTAATATTATATTAATATAAATTGATATATAATAGTTTAATTAATATATAAAATTATGTATTAATTGAGTATAGCGTTATGTTATTGAACCTCGAATATAAAGTTATATCTAAATTGCTCACATAATTTCTTTTAACTTTTTGCGTTCTACATTTAAAGTGGAAAGCATCTGATGAGAAGTAAAGATGGACAACAATTTAGTTTTGGATTGTATCTACAAAAATTTTATTGATAAAAATTTAGAGAATATATATATATATATTTCTAAGATGAATAAATCTTAAGTTTCAAATGTCTATAATAATAATAAGCCTTTATCCTACTAAATATGATCGGCTACATAAATCATTCTTTTTCATTATATCCTATTAAGTGTCAAATTTTTATTTAGTTTTAATAAATTAAAATCATTTTTTATACTATTTAATTTAGTCTTCTTAAATCTACTTCTACTTTTTTTTAATATATAAGAAGTTTAGCTAATTTTAAAAAACTAATTGTAAAATTATTATAGAGAAAATAACTTTTTTAAAAAACTTATGTATGTGTTACAAATTTTTTTCTTTTCAAAAAAAACACATACAATCAACACTCTAATAATCATCCTCAATTTTTATCACAAAATTTTTTTAAAAACAATCAAAAAATAATAAACTAAATGTTTTTTTTTAAAAAAAGAATCGATTTATCAAACGCATAAATCTAATACATTTACTCCTCTAATTAGATCATTAGATGATCGATGTTTTATATGACCAAATCATCTAAGGCGACTCTCTTGAATCTTATCTACCACTAGAACTACTTCAACATTTTTCATGTATATATTCATTTTTATATTTTATCTCTAAGTGTAAAACTACTCATCCATGTGAGCATCCTTATCTCTACAACAGTTAATTTCATACTTCTATTTTATTAGTTAATATTCTGCTCCATAAATCATTATAAGTAAAATATTTAAAAACTATTTTAAATATTTTTAAAAATAATATTATTTATTTTAAAAAATAAAAAATAAAAATATATAAAAAATACATTAAATAAATATATTTTAAAAAATAACATAAAAATAAAAATATAAAACATAAAACAAAATTGATACCAAACAGCCCCTAAATCTTCACGCATAAACTTAAATGAGCATATATTATTAAAGTTAGAGCTCATTGGTGAAATAAAATTCTTAAAATTTGAGATTTTAACCTTCAAATGAAAGATATTGATAACTCAATTCTCTTTAGCTTCGTTAAAAAATTAGTTTCATGCATAATTCCAAGAATTCTTAAGATAATTTTTACATGCATCAGAGAGAGAGAGAGAGAGAGAGAGAGAGAGAGAGAGAGAGAGATTTTGCTACTCTTTTAAGCACAAACTCATCATGTTGCTGTTTTGGGGCACCATATTGCTACTCTTTTAAGCACAAACTAAAATGGCTACCCTATTAGTGTATTTTGGGGCACCATATTGGTGTTTGAGATACCACATTTTGCCCGCATTTTGAAAAATCTGCTTTGAGAAAATTGCATTTTTTTTTAAACTTCATGGCTCCCTACAATGACGGCAATGAAGTTGCACTTTGATTTTTTGAAAATAAAAAAAATCATATGCCCCAATGCAGCTTCTTAAATAACATATTCTTCAGTAGCACCTTCATCATTATTTTTTGAGTAGTTGTAATTATTCCAAATAAATCCTAAGAAAGACTTTTGAGTTATAATCTTTAGGTATGATCCTCCATATGTTTACAATGAAATCAACAAAATCTATTCTATAGAATTTTAAATATGATCTTCCACAAGTCAGGCTCTAGTTGATAGGACAACAACAAACAACAAACAACAATAACAAGCCTTTATCCCACTAGGGTCACTATATGAACCCTTCATATCATCCCCTATTATGTATCAATTTAAATCCAAAGATACCAAGATCATTTTTTATACATCTTAACCAAGTCTTTTTAGCCTACCTCTACATTTCTTAACATAAGAAATCTAACGATCTACTCTCCTAATCAAGTCATCTGGACTGACGCTTTATGTGACCAAACCATCTAAGCGACTCTCCTAATCTTATCTACCACCGGAGCTACTCCAACTTTTTCCAATATACTATTTTGCATTCTATCTCTAAGAGTAAAGCCACTCATCCACCTAAGCATCCTCATCTCTCGTAACACTTAACTTAGTCTTATGCACTACTTGATAGGACATGCATACTAAATGCTTTGTTTTTTTTTTTTTTTTTTTTGTACTGTATCACCCAACACCCCACCCATCTGCATGTGACGTCATATGACTAATCTCACGTATGCCAAGATCATATTCATCACCCACACGCATCGGCCCTCACTTACTTTCTAGGTCCCCGCTTGAGGATTCAACTCAACTGGGATTCTCGGCGTCATACCAATTGAGCTAAGAGATGGTGGGTGTGTGGGTTACTAAATGTTATTCATTAAACCAAATGAACGGCCATGAAACTCTCGCTCCTAGTCAAATCAAAGCAGCTTTATATATATATATATATATATATATATATATATATATGGAAGTAGTATATTAAACAAAATCTATAATATAATAAAAGTCTTAAAAGGTTTGTTTGGGAAAGGTGCAATCATCTGAAAACACAACTATGAAGTTGCTGTAAATAATTATTATCTAAAAAAATTGTAGTGTTGTATTATATATATATACATTTTTTTTTTTGGAAAAGTTAGACAATAACTTTCTGACAGGCATCGTACTCTCTAAAATCAGGTTGAAAAACACAACTTTTTAAATGCAGATTTTCTAAAATGCGGCCAAAATATAATTACCCAAAAGACATTTAGCTGCATTCGAAAACCTGTTCTAAGAAAGTTGACCCAAACGTTACCTCAGTAAACTCGAAAGCTTCATAAGCTTATGAATCAGTTCCTTTGTAAGAAAAAAGACAAAGTTGACGACATTCAAAGCAACAATATTTGATCATACTTTTATTACTACAATGAGTGTGCCTATTACACATCACAACTATAGGGGGCTATCAACATTTGCAAATCTGATGAGAAACTAAATGCTGAATTGGAAATAGAAATAATCAAGGGGCGAGGAGAGCCTATGTAGTTAGTAAATAACATTAATTAAAGAGAGTCAATCAAAGGGTTAAGGGTAGAGTGGCATGCATAATGGCTTGAGTTTGGAGAGGGACTGAGGCTAATTAAAATTAGAAGATGAAATTTCTCTTGATATTTCTTATTTAATAATATAATTTACAACAGTTCAAAATGAAATCATAGACCTTAACATATGAATAGTTAAAACGAAATAAAAGACAATATGACTCGACAAATTTAACAGTACTTTACAGCCTGAAGCTGGAATGATAAAATACACAAAAAATAATAATACAGGTTGGACCCTATGCTCTTGAAATTTCTGACTTGAAGCACACTATCTACAACTGCTTGGGACAAAATCATAGATCTTCATATATGAATAGATAAAATGAAATAGGAGGTAATGATACTCAGTAAAAATGATACAAAAACCAATAAACTACAGCTAAAATTATAGAATGCTAAGGGGAAACAAAAAACTTCATTCCCCAAAAGAAACCTACACCAAAAGAATACAAACCAGGAAGCAAAATGAAAGAAGTGAAGGTGAGAATCTAATAATTTATGTTGACGTTAGACACTAGTACTAAATGGTATGTTGTATTGAGCTTCTTGACGTAGTAGTATTAGCAGTAGTAGCAGTTCTTGTCATGGTGGTAGCAGAGGAAGAAGAGGAAGAGGTTGCCATATTGTTAAGATTAAAAAAAAGCAATGTTAGAGGCGTAAGAAGACGCACCAGAAGATTCGCCCGTTGTGTAGCTGGAATATCTGAGGTCATGGGATCTTCTTTTGTACTTGGAATAAGGGATCCCTGGCTTGATTGGCTCCTCAAGAGGGCCTGGCTTCCTTGAAAGGATCACTACTACACGACGCATATCTGGCCTCAACTTGGGGCTGGACGCAGAGGAGGCCTAAGTGCATAGCACTTCAGTATCAGCAGTGGATCTCAATGCAGGATCAAGTATGTCCATGGTCTGTTTTTTTGTATAAAGCATCCAAGCCTAGAAAAGAATAATAATCCAAATCCAAGTATAATCCCAGCCAGTTAAACGAAAATGTAAATTGAAAGTAAAGCATAATAAACACATAAGGTAATTCATCTTTTAAATATTTCTTATGAGACTTCAAGAAGCTCAATACAACATAAAAGGGGACAACTCGATGTATAAGTGTATGAAGTTATGCATTACTACATTTGTGATCATGTAGTTAATAGTTATGTACAAATCTTTAGCTTGCTTGATCCAAAAACATAATTTTTGCAGTATGAGTAGTATGTGACTGCAAATGCGATGCATGGCAACATTAATAATAGGAGTGACTTAAGCACCCGATTAAATTGTTAGTCTACAAGATGATTACAAAAATATATCGTCTTATGCCTAGGTATATATTTTATTATCCCCCAGCATCATATTATTACTTTCTTGTTTACATGATAAACACTTGCAATTACAATTAAATATTAATGCAAAATTTATATAAAATGCAAAACCTCTTCTACCATTCCTTGAACTAAGTGTACCATACGTGAGCATGCATGCAGTTTTTTTTTTCTTCTCTTTTCATGATGGATCATAATCACTAGCTTGATTTTTCCAATATATGCTTGACTTCTCAAGCTGATGCCATCCTCTGAGCAACCATGGATCATCCCTTCGGTGTCCATTACGCCATATTAGTACAAAAATGCTCTACATCACAAATTTTATACCATATTTTATATTCATTTAGTGTAAATATGTCAGGCTCGCTATTTTTTTAGAAAAAACACAAAAAATACAATAGTCTTGATAAAGCATATTATATACTCGATATAGGAAATGTCAATTATCAACTGTAATAAAGAGTTGGCTACTTAGGACAACTACCTTGCCTCTTCCTCTTCCCTCTCCAGCCACTAGCCTCCTCTCTCACCTCTCTGTCTTATCTGCTTTTAATCTCCATCATCTTTCTCCCTCTTCTTGGTTTTACACAATGCTTCGTCCTTCAAGCTCCATAACCAGGACAATAAATCTATAGTATTTTTGGCATTGGAAGTACAATTTTTTTCTTAGATCCATAGATTTTGGCAAACTTCCATGCTTTCAAAGTGTTTTGGTAAGATTTTACTTAAGGCTGTGGTTAGCAATGAATTTTGTCAACTAGTTATGTGGTTTAAGAATAATATACTTTAGGTAGAGATTACATTAATAGTTGTGGAAAAATTCTGTGTACAAACACTAAAAGTAGGGCTTATGAAAAAAACTAACAAGCTAGCGTTCTTAAAATGCTATTTTATTCAAAATAATGTTAATTATTTGTGGCAGAAGAACCTTTAATTTAATTTAAAAAAGTCAGCTATTATGTCTTTTATTTTAAAATATTAGTTTAGTTATTTTAATAGATTAACGTTAGTTTCTCTCTTTGATTTATGGACTGCAAATCTTGACATAATGTATTTATTATTACTTTAATTGGTCAGACATTAATCAATTTTTGAGCAAGACATTCAAGTATAGATCATATGTATCTAAAAATGATTAAGATCTGAAGTACATATAATACAAGTCCTGACTAGAAGTAATTTCTTACAAAAGGGTGTCGATAAAATGAAGATTAAGCTCAGTATTTCTCTTGTGACTTAATATTGTCTATTAAAAGGATGCTTTAATGTGGTTTATGTTTACAAGTAGCCTTTCTAGCATAAGAGATCCTTCAAGAAGACCTATAACTAATTTTAGCTTTGGCTATATTGATTTTTTTTTCTGAATTTTTCTGAAAGTATCAACTCATATATGATGGTGTGCACAAGATCATTTCTTGAAGCCATTCTAAAATAAATAAATAAAATTAAATTAAATTAAATTATAAGATTCTAAGTCTTCTGCGAGGCACTCAATCTCAATAGCAAGAAGCATAAGATAAAAAAGAATAAGGTGAAGGCATGGGCAGATAGTGTTTAAGAATCCCAAAGTGTTAAGAGACACATAAGCACTTTCATCATATAGGTTCAGTAGCTTGATGTCTTAAGAACTACGATGTGACATATATTTTATGAATATCAAAATCAAGCAAATTTTAGCTTTCTAAGGACTGCTGATTTTAATATCCTTCCCTTACATTCTGTTCCCTAAGTATCTATCAACATGTATTATTCTTTAGTTGGTTGGCTTCATACCCCTTTTGGTGATACCAAGAGAGAAGTTTGTATTTATACTTGTATGGTTGGATTGTAGAGAATTTATTTACTTATGTTCCTATCATATAATACGATTGTGCTCGTTTATAGTTGATATGATAATTCGATAAAAATTTTAATTGCAAATGTTGAGAGAAGCTTTCTCCTTTCATTTCTCAATCAATGCATGTTTGTCATCACAAAATAGTAGAGATAATAAACCCCATGTGCATATGTTTTGATGATAGAATATAATGATAACTAATTGATTTACTGTTGACATGTAGATTATTCATGTTGGAGCAAACCTTAAGAGCATCAAGACGCTTGAAAAGGTCTTGAACAAGGATGATCCCATCAGTGATAATTCAAGCTTTTATTTATAAATTCCTTATTAAGATTAATTAAAAGCCAGGAGTTTTCCATACAATTAATTTGTGCACTCATTTATAATAATTTAATTAAATGAAATTTATTTTTAAAAAAGTAATTGCACCACAAGAAAAATTCATATGTTTATGTTTCTAACATATATTTTATTTAATATGAGTTTCAAATATTGCTTCAAGCCTTCAAAATATTTTTTTGGCCCAACCATAAGATATGGTTTGTATTGTGTATAATACACCATACAAATGTATTATGTATCCAATCCAAAAATCCATAAAAATACTAGAACTAACTCTGGCAATCTGTTATATGGTTAATAAGCATAAATACCCTTAACTTCTCTATCTACTCAAAGCATAAAATACGATGTCTAAGCATCCATATGCTTAAAGTGACAGTCTCTAACTGAAACTGAATTTTAAGCATAGTGCAATACACGCTCTGTTTGGTGAATGATACAGTAGAAAAAAAATGATAAGTTTTTTATTGGTAATGACTACGGCGCATTCAAGAGGTTTGAAGCAATGTACATATGATACAGTAGAAAAAAAATGATTAGTTTTTTATTGGTAATGACTACGGCGTATTCAAGAGGTTTGAAGCAATGTACATATGTATTTAAACATTTTTTGTCAGGCTTTTACTCCATAAATACCTACTAATAATCTTCTATTCAATATATAAAATTTGGACAAATTGATCATATAAACTCTCAAATTTTTCATGAACCATTTTCTCCTACTTATCTTCTCAACCAAAGGAAACCTGTGTACAAACTTGCTCTTGCAAAAGTCCAGTTCTGTCAATTTCATCCATCCGTGATTTTTAAATTTGATTGCTAGGCTGATTTAAGGGATTTAGAGAAACTAAAGTGCATGAAGAGGGCTGGACGAAAGATACAGAGATACCTTCGATTCTTCTTTGTCAAAATATTTCTTCTCCTTTGCATGTCGTTGGACTCATCAATGCCATCTTTGGCTTACTCTAGACTTCTTTGTCCTAGTCAAAGCGAAGGAGAACAAGGACATGGTTTCAGTGCTTTGGGTAGGAGAGAAGAAGAGGAGAGTTACTAGTGATTTATTTTATTTTTTAATTTTGATGAATTTTGAATTATTGATAATAATAGGCATTACCCAAAGGAGACATGCTAATTTAATTTTTTATTACTTTTAATAATTAATATTATTTTATTAAAAAAAATATATAGTAGTATTTATGATTTAATTTGATTAATGCATCTATTTTTTAATTAACTTAGTAATTCTTAATTAATGATTAAAATGATATGTTATATTATGCTAATTATAATTGAGTTAACTTAATTATAATTGATTTAGGCTAAAAAAAAATTAACTTGATTGAATTAACATTATTTTTTATGTAAAATGACTAAATAGAAATCTAGATTGTTAGGATCAAACTATTATAAAAATCTAGTTTGTTTGTTATATCATATTATTTACATTCAACCATTCATATTTTTAATTGTTTTGTCAAACCATTTTTTGTTGGGTGAATTGTTTGACATTGAACATTTTAAGCCTCCCAATCTCCCTCTTCTCCTCTTATCTCTATATGTAAATCAATGAATTTATTGGAAGCATATATGTATAGAAGTATGTATGAGTTCTTATTAGTAGTTTATTAGTAGTTTGAAGAAAGAATTTGTCTTGAAAAATTGTATATCGAATAGATTTTTGAATTTCATTAAGCTTCAAGGGTATTGGTTGGAAGTAGAATTTAGTAAAGATTGATAAAGTTAAACAATTTATTTAGTATAGAGGGTGTTAAATCAAATTAAATTCTAGTAAACTATTTGGTTACTTGTTTTTGAATTTACAGATTTCTTCGATTATAAGATTTTAACATAAGAAGAAGAGATGGACATATGGTCTTGAACATTGTCTAAAAATGCGTTGAAGCCATGCGCCTCGAGGCTCAAGCTTCACTCGATCCAAAGAGGCTTACACCATTTCTATTGAGGCTTAAGCCTCATTTCATTTTTTTTTTATAATAAGTATAAACAATTTATAATAATATTAATGTATTTTATAAATTATAATACATATCTATCTATTTGTGTCAGCGCCTCTAATGAGTTAAATTTTTCAACTTCGAACAATTAGTCTCTCCCAAATCATGCGAGCCAGTATTCCTCTTCTCCTCCAAGCAACACAAGTCAGATCAATGTCTCCATCTCCCTTCATATTATTAATGTATTATGTTATTTAAAACTATATTGAATACATTGTTAACTATTATAAAGAGTAAAAAAAGCCGCAGTAATTGAAGAAGATTTTGAAGATGATTAGACATATTTTGAGGGTTACAATTACATATAAAGATTCTTCTAAAAATGATAATAAGACCACAGTAGATTTTGATCCTCATGATGCATTTAAAATTTTAAATGAGTGCTTACATAAAATATCTTCTGAATTTTATGTTTTATATTAATATATGACATTATAATTTGTGGTTTGTCTTTAAGATAATGAATTAGGAGAATAAGTTGGTAGTTTGTCATATTTATGAATTTTTATTTTTTTTATTTTTTTTTAGGCTTATGCATCCATCCGCCTCAAGGCTTATACCTCATATCACTAAAACAAAACGCCTCAGTTCCCGATTACACCTTCTTAAACATTATTCAACATAAAATTCTTGCTTTTTGAATATGGTTCTCTTATAATATTTATGCCAAAACAATATCACTTATTTGAAAAACAAGAACTTCTACTACAATCATATTTAAACATAATTAAAGGATAGGAAATTCCATTTGTAGCTTTTCTTAGCATTACTTATCTTGGCAGTGTGATGAGAAGCAAAACAACTCCATTTTCTTTTGATCGGGACCTACAAGGATCAAGATTTGTGTTTTTTGCAAGACTGCCAGGTCCTCAAGGAAGGCTAAGAAGTATGGTCATAACACAAAGGCTGCAGTTCGTGATATTCCTCTTATAAATTCATTAAATTATATGAATTCTAGGATTTAGTAAATTCAAGACTGACAATGAAATAGAGAGTGAAAGGATTCATATTTTCTACAGGAATTAAATTCTCCATACTATTTAGTAAGATTTAAGTTAAATCTAACTTAAATCTTTACTTAAAGCTGCTACCAAACAACCCCTAAATCAAAATAAATGAGTTCAAACCAAATTCAAATCAAGAATGGATCGAGCTAACCTATCTCTAGGCCTGAATTGAGAATAGATCTAAAACCTTTGAGCCAATATCATCCCAAGGTCAGATTGGCTTAAGATTATACCGTCCTAAACCTTGATTTTAGGTTTAAAAAACAAGTAATATTTAATGCCAAAAACATATAAATGTAGACTAGACTAATGAAAGATACAGAAAGAGCCTTTGAGACGATTCCTTAAAACTACAACCACTACTAGCAATTATAAGTCTATATGCTTCAAAATCTATGAGCCTGCTCTCGAACCAGAAATAGAATGGCAAACATTAAACAATTCCTATGCAGTTAGCATCAACGCGGAAAAAAATCATTCATTCATTCAATTCTCTAGTAGCATGATATTCTAACATCCAAAACACAAGAAGAACAAAAAAAAAAATGAAATGCATAGTTAAATTAGACTGCTGGAAAATACACATACCCATTCAAGGAGTGTAGAAGCATCATCGTTTGGCAAAAACCTAGAGTTCTTCTGACCAGAGACGAGCTCAATGACGAGCACGCCGAAGCTGAAGACGTCGACTTTTGGGGAGAGAGCGCCATTCATTAAATATTCCGGCGCCATGTAGCCACTGGTGCCGGCAACACGGGTCTGAACATGGGTGAGTTCATCTGGGAAGAGTCGAGCCATGCCGAAGTCTGCGATTTTTGGGTTCCAACGCTCGTCCAGAAGGATGTTGCTTGCCTTAATATCCCTATGAATGATGGGTGTGTGCGCGTCCTCATGCAAGTATAGAAGGCCTCTTGCTACCCCAGCAATCACTTCGAACCGCCGTCTCCAATGGAGAACATCCGCCGCCTCCTGCCTCTCTTCCCCTGTTTTTTTTGGGGGAAAAAAATTCTAAAATAAAATACACTATCATGTATATATTTTGATATAATTTAGACACTAGAAAATTATACAAATAAATATAAAATAGACAAAATATTCTATAGTATGTAATATGCAATCCTCCAAAATTAATTTATTATATATTTATTTATTTATTTAATCAATATATAATGAAATTATTATACTTTATATTTAGGCTACAAATTTTTGAGTTGAGTCGAATATGTACTCATTTTAATTTAAGCTTGTTTACTATTATTGAGCTCTGACTTTGCTCGAGCTAGATTAAAACATTTCGGACGGTGTACAAGCTTGAGCTTGTGTCAAAAATTCATTCTCGATGAAGAGTGATTTAAAATGTCTGAAATTTTAAATAAAATGGAATAGTAGATAAGACCTTCGATTTCACTCATTTTGCAGACTTTTGATATGGTTGGGTTTCTCATAGGCAAGATAGTTAATTATCCTCTCAATGTTGTGAGAAATTTCGATTAATTTGAATATTAAATGCAGCATAAAATATAGTAGCGTGAAATTTTGAATTTGGATTTATGAAATTCATCACTTTAATTTAAAGTGGAGGTTGGGGAATGATGGCCTCGATCTAGATCTTGATTCCGTCATCAGGTATCAGCGGTCACAAGTCTACTTAGTCGGAGGACTAAGCAGCAGATCTTATCAGCCATGGGTTACATTGTCAAGAAATCCTTTAGACTAGGGTGGTGTTTATCAGGAGATAATCTTAAGTCTTACGTGAGGTTTTTGTCTTAAGTATCTGATTCACATCTCAAAAGCGAATTAAGAAGAATTTCTGATCATTGTGTGATATAATGGCGTCATTTGGCGGCTACGGACAGAGGACTCTCGTAACTACATCTTGTGGCCTCTTAAACCACGCATGATCGGACCACGTCCTTCGCATGAGTTTGTTTGAGTAAAGCGTTGTATACTTGAATTGACTTTTGAAGTCTTTTGGCAGAGTTTTCTTAATTTGGCTAGATTGTGGAAGGTGAGTTGAATTTTTAACTTTAAGTTTTTTAATATTGAATTTTATATTTATATTTCGATGATATTTTAAATTCGCATTTAGATTGATATTCAATCTAAATTAATTTCTTTGAAATTATAATCATATTTTGATAAGTATCCTCAGGTTAAAATTTTTATTTAACACATCGTGATTTATTATTTCATTTTAGATCCCATTTATTAATTTAATAGAGAATCATATAATTAAACCGGATGTTTTATTATTGAAGATATTATAATAATATCATTAGATTTTTAGGTTTTGTTAACGGACCCGGTCTAGACTCCAAATCAACCATGCGTCCTCAACTAAGTTTAAGCATTAATTTTAGGTACATGCGGTGTATTTGAATCAATATTAATTTAAATCTAAGAATTTGTATAATATTGCTTGTTTTGAATTCATTTACAAGTATAAATTTTTAGATAAAATTTTGTGATTTTACGACCTCACGTGTCCACATAAATTTCTGACGCTGAGTTTGCAAAATTTATGGGTGTACAACACCACATAGAATCGTTATCCCACCATAAGAAAGACATGTATGGCTTTGAAGTCACTATAAGTACACATTTCCCAACACAAGAAAAGCATATCTGATTATATATATTTGCAATGTCAGTTTAAAACATCAATTTTAGCTTTTTTTTAGTTGAATTTTTATTAATTTATTTATGTCTACTGTCAGTGTAGAAGTTTGGCATTTCAAGATATTCAAGATCTTCCCATATAGAGACTACTTGGTATGTTAGTCACCATGCTAAGAAAAGGCGTGTATGGGTGGTATAAACCACTAAATGCGATTCATTATGTAAGAAAGGCATGTATGGTCTAAGATACCCCAAACAGATTTCCCACGCCAAGAAAGGTCTCTGGTGTATTTATACACATGCAACAAGTCTGATTTCCACTAGAAAGACATATATACTAGTCAACATAGGCGAGGAAACACGGACGTCACGATGGGGGAACAGGCCGAGGCGCCTGGCAAGGATCGCTGTGCGCTCATCGCTCAGGCGCAGGAGGCTGCTTGTGTGATGAACAATGATGCTCGTCTTCTGATGGATGAGGTCTTCACTACAATCTTGGTTTTGAGAAAACCTCTTCTGAACCGAAGATAGACAAGGAGCGGAGAGAGAGAGAGAGAGAGAGAGAGAGAGAGAGAGAGAGAGAGAGGGAGGAGGGATGCAGAGAGGGAGACAGCCGACTGTGTGGAGTGAGGATGGAAAAAAAAATTAGGTTTAAGATTTTAAGAAAGGTATTTATAGGATATTTTTTATCATTTTATTTATCCTAATTTGAATTTTCATGCCGACATCGTCACATAGACAATATATATATCGATTTTAGTTTTCGATGTTAGGACAAGCATTCCGTTTGTAGCCCATTTGGTTCAAGTCAGCGTCGAATCGTGGTCAATTTCAGTTCAAATTTTTGCGTCGTTCTTTCGCTCACCGATATTCGCAACTAATTGGCGTGTCTTGTTCAATAAGTTTCAATATTTGACCGCGAGATCAATTTCCCAAACGGAGTCATTTGGCGTCATCGCGACTTCGATCGATATCGTGTCTTGACGACTCCCCCTTCGATCGATCGGTAGTGAATGCCGAATTTGTATCAATTTCGACGTTCTGAACGCGATGGCGGAGTCCGTTGGTCGATCGAAGATCATTTCGACTTTTTGGCCGTCAGTGCATTTCAACCGATTTGCGGCAAGTAGTTAATTCGGCTCGACTTACGCGCATGAAAGTCAACAGAGCTCGTAAAATAAATATTATTCAAGCTCGACTCAAGTTAGTTCACGAACTCAATTCAAATTGAGATTATTGAGCTTCTTAATGAGCAACTTGTTTAATAAAATAAACAAGCTTTAATCAAGCTTATTCATGTGCAACTTGTTGAGAAATATATATGAGCTATATCATTAAAGCTTATTAAGCCTAAAATAAAAATTTTAAACAATATTATTCATGAACAAGCTGTTATCGAGCTCTGCAACATGCTTGTTCACGGGCTTTAAATGAAATTGTTCGTGAACATAAATGAACTGAATGACAAGCTATTCAAGCTTGTTGCAATAGAGCATTTATAAAAGTGTTCAAGCTCGTTCGATTAGTTAATCAAACAATCATGAATGAGCTCTAATCGAGCCTAGTCACTAGTAGCTTGGTGAACACTCGGTTCATTTGTAGCCCTATTTATATTTATCATTGTATAAGAGTTGAAATTTTTTGGGTAAAAAATTTTAAATCAAAATAATAGACACAAGAGTCTTTATGTGAAAATTAAAAAAAAAAAATCATGGGGCTTGATTGCACCGAAATAATCTATTATATAAGTGAAAATTATAAAAACCTACCCATCTCCCTAACTAGTAAAAGTAGTATTACAATACTTGAATTATTTATTCACATATAATAATAGTAAAAAATGTTGAATAATGAAAGATCACAAGATCGATGTTAATTGACTGCAAAGGTAATTGGGTGACGAAGATCATCAACATCAATTAGCAGTAAATGACAATGGTTAAGAGATAATTAATAAGTGATAACAGACGTCGATGTCAAGAGATGATAATTGAGAAGGATGTTAATTTTGATTAGTAGAAGATGATAGTACTTACTCAAGTGATAACGGTAAAACAATGGTGATTAGACAATGGTAATTAGGTGACAGTAATCAAGCCATCATGGTTGGATGATAATAATCAAGAAATAGTGGTCAGGTGAAAATAATTAAGTAATGATTTTTTGATGATAGTACATGGACAATGGCAGTCAATGGCAATGATCGTCTGTGCTCGTAAGCGAGCGGAGCTTTAGAATTGTTAAATATGTGAGTTCTCTCCATCTCTAACTCCCTTTTTATATGTGAAATGAGAGTTTGTTTATAAATTTTTTTTGGCTGACCTTCACATATATAAATCGAAAAAAGTTAAATTCATGATTCTGGTGATAATACATAAATTGAGGCTCAAAATGGCATCAGAAAATGGTTGAAAGCGCCTATAATCGATGAGCGAACTTAGCATTGAGAATAATCGAAATTGATCGGAATATAAATATTGAAAATCGATCAATTTAAGCCAGTATCAATGTCGGCCACATGTCGGGGAAATATGACCAATGGCGCTTCGTTCTAAAATCATGTTGTAAAACATCAAAATCTATCAAATGAGTATTTGTGTTCAATTGGACGATGCATTGCAAATGTCAGTGATTTAGCGGCAGCATAATCGAATCTGACGTCGAAATCACTCAAAATCAACCTGATGAACGGACTTCGTCATTTGATTGTTGAAACAAAGATCGATATATTTGTGATGATGTCATCAATCGAGTCAAACGCCGTCAGCATGCTCGAGATCGGAGAGCAAACAATCAAATACTCCGTTTTAAATTGATCACGTCTTGAAACGCCGAAATCATCAGTAAGGCAATTACCATCGGACGAGTTTGTGCAAAATCGAGTCGAAAGAGGCGATGCGTTTTATTTGAAATGGACTCGATTGACAACGGCCCGATCGCGAACGGACTACGTCGTTACATTCGAACGATAATTCTTGATTGATATATATATTGATTATGTGAGTTTATCGGCGCGAAATCCACATTATAACCGCTTAATAAATTTAAAATTAATTTAAAAATCCTCAAATTACCCCCCATGCTCAATCATTCCCTCCATTTTTATTTTTCAATTTTTTTTCTGTGGGAAACGACTCCAAAAAAAGAGAAAAATTGAAAACTCACCCCATTTCCTCCTCATTTCCTCCCACGATTCTTCCTTTATCCCCTGCAACCTCTCTCTCGTCGGAAACAAAAAAATACAGGTAATTCCCTCTCGATTTCCTCCCGTTCTCCGCACGGCCCGCCACCGGCGCGTCTCTCGTCCCGCCGGCCAAACCCACGCCGGCCCGCAAAGCCGCAGGCCCGTGTGTCCCGCGGGCTCGCACGCACAAGCCCGTGTCGCTGCCTACCCGTTTCTCCAGCACGTGCATCCCGCGTTTCCGCAAACCGCCACCCACGATCCAACCCGCACCGACCCGAACCGCGCCATCCCGCCGACCTGCTCCCGCTGCCGCCGACCCGTCGGCTATCTCCCGTAAAACCACGCTCCCGCTAGCCAACTAACAGCGCCATCCCACGGGCCTGCTGTAGCCCGCACCTTCCCGCCAGCCAAACTCGCCTCCGGCCCGCACCCGAAACCGCTGTTCCGCACTGAATTCCGCCGGCTCCGCCGTGCCGCAAAGCTCGCCTTTATGCCAATCCAACCCACTCCGCTGAATCCCGCAAAAATCGCAGCCTAATTCTACGCCGGCCCGTCCAGCCTTCAAACCCAGCCACCAAACCAGCCGCTTCCGCCTGCGAACCCTCCACTTTTCTGTCGTGAACTCGTTCTGACTCTTCGATTTCGGTCACACCCCTCACTTTACCCAGATTGCCTTCGCCGGAATCGGGAAGCATCATCAGGTGAATTCTTCTTTCGATTCCGTGTCGTCTCCGTAACCCTTCCAATTTTGTTTCGTGTCGGAAGAACAGTCGTCGAAGGCGAATTCTTCTTTTAGATTCGACGTGCATTCGCTTTAACCTTCCCCCACCTTCGTCGGAAGAACGTCATCAATAATTCTGATTTCTGTCTTCTACATTCACCACCACATTCTTTGTCTCACCGGTATTGCGTCGAAAAATAAGTCGAAACTGGGATCGTGAATGTATATATATATATATATATATATATATATATATATATATATATATGTTTGTGTTTCGTTTAAGGCCGCCGTTGTGCCAGAGACGACGGATGAAAAAATAATTGTCAATCGCCGCTATCTTTCGAGAGGCGTCAGAAGCCAACACTCGTTAGATGTCGTTCCCCAGGCTAAATTTTTGTAATTTCTGACTTATAAAAAATGAGAATAAATATATATTGTATGTCATCTTTTGTTTAAAGGCCTCGTCGTGCTCAAGCTACGAGAGAGATAAAATCATTGCGGTGTGAAGACGCCACTCATTACACTCAGATCTAAAAGAGAAAACACACGATCTCATACAATGATCTTTGGAAAATTTTTCAAAATTAAAAAAAAAAGAAAAGTAAAAGTCAACTTAAGAATGTGAGCAATGAAACCTAAAAAAAAATTCAAATTAAAACTCAAATAACAAAAAAGGGGAGGAAAGTAGCATACAACAAACACAAAAGTAAAACAAAAAAAGGGAAAAATGAAAGCTACTATAAGGTGTTGACCTCATTTTTGGATGAGATTAATTTAGCATGCTTAGGACACTATGCCTAGTGACCTAGAGAATTCACCTTGGGTTGGATCTAATCTATTCATCTTAGGTAGGATCAACTCAAGCATCCAAATTCAAAATCAACTAATCAACTTAATAATCAATAATCATCAATCCAAAATGATTAAAAGTCAAACCTAAAGTCAACCCTAGTTAACCTAGAATTGACTTAAGTGTACTTGGTCAAAAGTCAACCCACTAAAATTTGACTAAATAAAATCACCAAAAAATATTTCTAAAAATTAAATAAATAGTTTTAATCATAATAACAAATAAATTTGAGTTCTTTAAGGCTTAGATTAAGTAAATTAAATTCCTTAAAATAAAATAACTTAAATAAGCCACATTGAACTCAAATTGAAGAAAAATCAAAATAACATCAAACTAAATCATATGGGAATGATAATAGGGCATAACCTAACTCCCTATTAGGTGTGTTTAGGTCAAATGGGTCATTTGATCCATAAGAAAATAAGCTTGACTCAACTTAACCTAATTTGGGTTAAGTGAGTTAAACAAAACATAAAAGCATGAAAATTCAAAATCATCTTAACCAATGAATGTGCATAAGAGATTAATCATCTTAAACATCATTAATAAGTTAATTAATCTCCTTAATTAATAAATCAAATAACAAAATAACAAAAAAATAATAATTTAAAAAAAAGGATAAAGAGGAAAAATTTCTTTTGTCTTCATCCCACATCACCTACCCGAAGACAAAAAAAGCCATCTCTTCAGAGGTGGGTGGTTTCAACTAAACCAGTGTAATCAAAACCAATCATGGAGAGAAGATAAGGAAAAAAAAAGAGAAAAAAAAATAAAAAAAGAAAGAGCATGCCATGAAGGAAATAACATATACACACTTCCAAAAAGAATAATAAGCTCTCATATACCATCCCACACCAAAACGGAAGCAAAAATGAAACCTCCCCTTTCCTCCAACTGCTCTCAACCAGTGGAACCATCAAAATCAAAATTTTTATCCAAAGCTTGGGCTAGTGATCAAACCATAAGGAATTCTCTCAATTCCTTTGGAGATGTGCTTCCCTTGAAGAATCAAAGTTATTTCAATTGATTCCAGCCTTTGAGATCCCCTAAATCAAGGTATGCCATTAATGATCCCCCCTTTCTCTTAAGAGCTTTTGGCCTTGGTCATTTCCTTACAAAGCTTGTTCTCTAGTGAGATCAAGCCATAAGGATTGAAAGAGGATCTTTCAACGATCATGTAGCACTTTGAATCATCCAATTTGGTTAAGTATATCAAAAGCTATTAACCAAATACCACGGACGGTCCACGTCTCCCGCAGGGTTTGAGGGAGACGAAATCGTTTCTTTTAAAAGAAATGGGCCGGTCCATCTAGGCTATTAATTGATTAAATCCCTTTAGAATGGCGGAATGATAGGGACCGTCCGTCTGCGATGGACGACCTCGATTGTCAGCGATCCAGCGACGCTCTTGATCGCGCGGGATCATCGAGCATCGATCTTTGATGGACGATGCTAATCCCTCATTTTAATTAAAAGCAGCGTGGGACCCGTCACTTAAAAATCGTTAAAAAACAAGCAGCGGTTTGATTAATTTAAAAAATTCAAAAAAATCAAAATCATATAAAATCAAATAAAAATCAGAAAAATACAAATAAAAGCTCTATGGATTCATTTTGATGAGAGGAATCCATTGAAAGTAAAATCCCCAACTTTAATTGGGTGATGTTTCCTTAATATAGGTTTAATAAAAAATTACATTAAACCTTAATTTAATAGATTAATAATCCAATTAATTTTAAACTTTGGGGAAATGAAATTAAGCTTAAAACACACCTTAGGTAAAATTTTGGGAATTTAATTCTCTGAATTCAAATGGAATTGAAATTTCATGTGAATTAACCCTTAAATTAATTAAATTAATTACCCTTTAATAAAATAATCATAAAATTTTAATTTAATAATCTTAAATCAAATAATGAACATCAGAATAATAATTGAACTTAATTAAACCAATATGAACCTAATATGAGCTTAATTAACTCAATTAGATAATTAAAAGAATTAAATAATTTAATTAAATAACTTGAACTTAATTAAATCATAATAATCAATTAGTTAACCAAAAATTATGAATAAACCCTCATTGGAAAGGTATTTTAGTGAATAATAAGTGAAAAATAAAATCGCTTAATGAATCTTAATAAATTAAGCTTAATTTAGATTTTAATAAAATAATTAAAACTTTAATTACACCCTAATTACATCTCTAATTAAGCTGAAACTTTAGGAACATAAAATTGGCATGTAACCCCACTTTCAATAATTATTATACAAATTGGTCTATAAATTTGGAATTCTTGATTTTCCAAATCTCTAGGTCAATATGAACTAAATAATAATTAGAATAATCATTAATTCATTAAATCAATAAATAAATTGAACTAAACTGAAATAAAACATCATAAAATTCATCAAAACTTCCCAAGTCAAAGAATCTAATCAAATAACAAAGTTTTAAGAAAATTAATGCTTAATGAAATTCAAATATAATTGAACAACTTAAGTTAAACTTAATGAATCACTTACATCTTTAATGAATTTAAATAATAAAATTAAAACCTAGATTAATCAAAGATCAAGTAATTAACCTAAGTATTTTAGGTTAAGAATAATCAATGAACAATCTAAAATATTAATTCATATTAAATGACTTAAAATTTAAACTTATTTAATATCTTAAGTTAAATTGAATGAAATCAAACTTAAATCAAACTCTTTAAATTAACATATGCCAAATCAAATGAAATCCATATAATTTAATTCAAAATGAAATAAATCAAATAAATTAAATCAAACAAAGCAATTCAAATAAATGAAATAACATAAATCAAACCCAAACATAAATAAAATCAAAAGGATTAATTAAAATACTTAAGATTTTAGTTAGACTTTGGAAACCTCATTAGGATTTAGGATGCGAATAAAGTGAGTTTCACCTAAAAATGAATTCATTCTATTTCACTTGAAAACCTATACAACTTTAACCAAATACAATGAACATAAAAATATGAATTAAATCATTAAATCATTTGAATTGAAACCAACCAATGGTAAAAAATTAAAATAATTCAAATTTCAAACTTCAAAACTTAAACTTAAAGGCCTAGCAAAAGTCTTACCACACAAACCCCACTACTAGATTATTTAGGTCGACCTAGATCTAGATTAGATTATTCATGATTTTCTTTTAATCTCTTGTGATATGTTGTGATGTGCTTCACATGTGTGTGGTGTATTGCTTTTTTGGATGCCTAAACTTGTTTGTTAGTTAGGATGGATGTTGGCATTCTTTCTAGATTTAACATTATTTTTCTAGGGACTTGTTAAAGGGATCATAATAAATAAATCATAAAATTATGTTTGCTTGTAGGTGCTAAAATCCTAACATAGTCCATAGAGGGTTTGGCAAGCAACTAATGCTAAGCCCATATGTTTGTAAAATATAAATTGTTTGTGTTGTGTGTATTTCCTAACATCTTTGGACTTAGGATTTTCTTTAAATTTTAAATGTAAATTTGAGCTTAGAATTAGGTTAGGATCTATGGGGTCTAGGATTAGAGTGACCAACCAGAGATGGTGTGGTCCCTGTGGAGCCCGATGGATGTCCCAAGAAGGAGACTTTCTGGAAAGAAGACCCATAGATCTAAACTTGTAGTTCTAGTGGGTTGTATAAGGGAGAACTATTTTCTTTCTTCCATGTGTGATCTGCATTGGCCTTTTCTTATATAATTTAATTTGGCTTGATTTATTTTGGGGTAATAGAAACAACATGCTTTTCTTAGGTTTCTTTCTTGCTATGTTTGTCTGTGATGTATGCGATGTAGGCTCATAGGATAAACTAAATTTTATTCCTAACTAAATCAATCAAAACATAAAAATAAATACAACTCATAATCTTCATATAAAGCCTAGGTATTAAAACAAGATAAAATATGTAGTAAACCCCTTAGTTAATGTCATGCATAATCATATTGTTTCACTCTTGATTAATGAAGGAATTCCATCTTTACTAGGCTTGACCTTTGAGAGCCTATGATGGAAGTACACCTTCTTCTATTTTGATTTGGCCCATGATCTTTTCTAATTACGCATATAAATTGTATCCTTATGGCCTAAATGAATCAGTAAAAAATTATTAAAATCAAAAAATGTGCATTAGTTATATGCATCTTCATACCCTACATGATCTTAGGGATTAGGGAGTAAGTCTAGGTTCATAGATTTCTTTCCTAAAATTACAACATCACCATCTTGCATTCATACTTAGCCTCATGGTTTTAAAATGCGGTGGTTAGCACCTTCTCCGTGCGGTTGTAAGTCCGGAAGAGTCGAGATAGGTTAGTTCCTTCAAGAGAATGACCAATGATTCCAAGAATAGAACTAGTCAAGCATCGACTGTGTGGCACAGACTAGGTTCCAAGCATCCTTTAGAATAAGTCTTCAACCCGCATTTCATCCTTGTCTTTGCTAGAATCTAAGTCCTAGATTTCTAAGAAAATGACAACTTGAAATCTAAAATTAAATCCCAAATTTAAGCCTAATCATAGATAGATGAAATGTCTATGGGCATCCCAAGATCAATAGGCATTTCTACTTTTCCATTTGACTCTTAAAATAACTCTCTCCAATTTGGACCTCCCAATTGAATTTCCAAAAATCAATTCTTGAAAGCTACCTTAGTAGTCTTTAGGAATAACCACTTATTTCTTTAATCGAGAGTATTCTGGAAGAGACCCTTCCTAAGATGTAATTAACTATAGAGGCTTGCCTTTATAGGAACCAAGATCCCGTGATAAAATTGACCTGTTCTACTTTTCTATGTAGTTCGGGAAAATACTTTGGTACACGAAAAGACCCATTAGCCTTAGGAGTCTTTTATTGAAATGATTGAATCCATTATAGGAAAGCATGTTTATCTTTCGAGATAATATGGTATTCCTTAATGTTGTATTTGATCATCTAAATAAAATATTCTAAACTCTATGTGTGTCATTTCTTTTCTCTATTCAGAGAAAAAGAAACCAACATATTTTTTAAGCGACTGGGGTTCCTCTCTCCATCTTTAGAAATAGGTGGTTATTTCTATATATCTAGTGTAGTGCCACTCACCGGGTGATCGCTTTCTTTCCGTTGGATACCTCTCCATTTCATTCTTGGTTGAGCTATCCAACATCTTGAGTTCTAGAACTCTTCATTGTCAGTTAAATGATTGGGTCCTATAACCAAATCTCAAAATAAAATGAAAAGTGAGAAACAATCTTGGCCATATCATTGGTCAACCTTGAAAAGTCAAAACATTGTTTTGACCATAATCTTTATTTTACATTTTTAATAAAATTAATTTTGTTTCAAAAAGGAAAATGGTTGGCCAATTGATCGACCACTTGATTAGCTTTTACGTGATAGTAGCATCGATGGCTCCATTATCAAATTTGGATTTGAAAATCTCAATATTACTACTAATGGTAACTGCTTGCTCAAGCAACCTGAAAGATAAGCAACCTATTTTAGAATTTTCTAATGTAAATCTAAAATGGATGCTTACTAAACAGATTGTTGAAAGGGTCCAACAAGGACTGCATAAAAGAAATTGAAATTACCCACTTGAGGCATTCCTCTAGTCCCTTTGCACTTTTGAAGTAGGCTCCACTCAAAAATACTAAAATGACTAAGAGTCAAAAGAAAATAGGGAGGAGACTGGAGGATAGCTCTTTGGGAGAAAAGGCAAGGAGATGTTAGATATGGAGCTGAAGAGAGATGGATATCCTCTTCCTCATACTTCTCCACTCTTAGGTGGAAGCATTCCATCCTTTATCTGCCCTTAGGAGGAGAATATAATGAAGATTGCTAATTCTTACCCCATCCTTTTATCCCTCCTAAAAGGAGAAACTTTAACCAGGAACATAGAGAATCGCATCAGATTTCTCCGACTTTGCATAGCTACCTAGATCTTCTTCCTACACTAAAGAAGATCTATTGAGAAACATGAAACATCAAGCTTCTCAACATTTAGCTAGACAACTATCGGGAGACCGCCACCTTCCATCATCAAGGGACCACATTTGATAGAAAAGACCCCCATATCCTGCCGTGGTACCAGATGATATTCTCGTCCATATATTTACTTACATGGCATAAAATCAATCTACTAGAGATGGATAGACTTATCCCAAAAGAATAAAAGAGTATATATTAGAAAGTCCCTAAAATTTGAGCATAAAATCCCTTCACCACCTTTACCCTCTTCACCTTTAAAACCTTTAGTTCAATCTAATTGGATGAACCTTTACCACAATTGTCTCGTGAACTACATCCATTTGATCTTCCCAATAAAGGAGTGAATTCTTCTTATTCATCTTCTTATGTTAGGAAAACTATGATGATGCTTAAAAGCCTTCATTGATAGTATCCCTACATCCCAAGGAACATGAATGCTATCGAATTAAGGCCAATGGAAATTAGAACTAACTGATGTCATCTTAGATAGCAATGGTGTTCCACCTCCTTGTCCAAAGAAGAGATGACAACATCATTAAAGAAGATGAAGAAAATGAAAATTTGAAAATAAATTCTGAATATTTCGATCATGAACAAGATGATATGTTGATGATGATTTGGCCCGAGCACATCTATATGGTTGACACCATATCATCTAAAAAGAGCATGAAGAGACACAAGAAGACCGCAACTTCAAACTAACAATTATCCTTCAACTTCAAAAGAAGGATGAGCATTCTATGAACAAGAAAATGGAGGAGATGATTGCCACTATGCAATCACCAAAATATGATTCCATCACTTTCTCAACCCATGATCCTTCCAGATCCTTGCATCCCACCAATGATTGGAGGTCTGGTTTAGAAGAGTACCGACATGAATCAAAACCTGCAATTGTGGTACCTTCCAATACTGAACTAAAGACATTGGTGCAACAACAAGTGAAGGAAGCATTTGCACAAACTCGGGTACAACCATGATTCCACGGGGTAGGCCATACCCTAAGGAATTTGATTCCACTCCATATCCAAAGGGGTTTGTATCCCCATCCTTTAAAGTATTTGATGGAAATCCCAAGCAAAGATTTGCTCACTTCCTGCAAGTGAATTTTGGAAGATGCTCTTATTGATAATTGTTAGCACTGAGCGAAGTTGCTTTCGGGTATGATTTAAAATGCACACACTCAAGGAAGAAATATTTATAAAGAGATTCATGTGTCCAACATCATGTTACAGGAGAGACCTAGGTAGACAAACAGGAGAATCTCTAGTTGATTATATCCTAAGATGGAGAATTCTCAGCCTAAAATGCGAGCCTCAGCTACAAGAGCAAGATGCTGTAGAGATCCTCCTTAGGAATATACATGGCCCTATAGCCTTCCTCCTCAAAGGCTTTACTATTAAGACCTTTGAGAAACTTTTAAATAAAGCCTCTAGTTTACAAGAGGAAGCTCCTAGGATGTCAATCTTAAAAAACCAATCTGAGTCATCCAAGCCTAGGAGGTCTTTAGAAAAAAGAACAAGTAGTATTTCTGCAATGGACAAAGGGAAAGCTCCTATGCAAGTACAGCCAGAGCGAGCTTCATCTTATGAACCACAAAGAAGTAAGTCATATGTTAGAATTTTCCAACTAGCTCTTTCTCGAAAGAATGAACCACTTATTCCTTTAAGAAAGAGCGTGAAGAAAATCTTTAAAAATTAATAAAAGCCGGACTTTAAACTCGATCCAAGAAAGCGAAGAGGGGAAAGGTAAATGATCCCTATTATTGCCCATATCATCGATGTTGGGGCATACTATTGAGGATTGCTTTTCTTTTAAAGACTTTGAAAGAAATTTTAAGAAGGGATTGGTAACTATCCAAAGAATACCGGTGGACGGACAAGGATCCATTAAGGTTATAGGTAACTCTTCTTCTACATTTCAAAATGAATGGGATATAGTTTTATCCCATTCCACAAAGAAACATATGATGAAAATTTTAAAATTTGCCATGCAGGATCAAAATCAGACCCGGGAGGTGATCACCCAGGTTGATCCACTGGAGTCTAGAATACAAGTTCCACCTCACCCAAAGATCTTCAACTACGAAGATAATAAAGTGTGGTGAGGAGGGACATCTATATCTAGTAATAGAATTTTGTATGATAAAGATGGAAAGGCCATATAAGCCTTTATCTTTATGTACTTATTTCAAAGAATGAATAAAAAATATCTCGATGACATTTCTTACATTCGTGCTATTTCTAATGAAAATGAGAATGAAAATATTGAGAATTTAAATATCAAAAGAAGAATCTCATGATGTTTCATATGACTCGATTAAACTTACATGGAAGATTTACATGGTGATCCACTTATCATAGATATAGAAATATCGATCGATCATTCATCGAAAAAGATAGGTCAAAATGAGGAACATGTTGATTCAAACCCGGAGATATTGCTGAAATAAACCTCCAGTGGAAGAGTCTTACCACCTTACCTCCTCCTACTCCTCAAGAAAAGGAAAGCAAATCATGGATGAAAGCACAAGTTGATTCTTACTTAAAGAGATACCGAAAAAATAAAGGTTCCCAAAGTGGATTATAATCTATCTCATCTTAGGAAGCTCCGCTAGATTAAGCATTTATGATGCTCTCATTCTTTCAAAAGAAATGAGAGAATCACTAGTACGCATTACTTGATCCGAGATATGCTGACTCAACTAGCGCCTACTTCCTAAGAGGCTTGTTACTTTAAGGAGATCCGAGTTACTTTCTCCATGAGGATCTACTTTTAGAACCAGGACCATAATCGCCCTCTCTATATTGCTATAAAATTGAAAATATAAGATTGTCAAGAGTTCTAGTAGATCGGTGCATCTAACATCATGAACTCTAGAACATTAGCATTCTTAAAATTGATGAAGACTTAGCTCGATAAGATGTTGTTAAAGGGCTTTAATGAAATAGGTGAAAAAGCTTTAGGCTCAATCACTCTATTATTAGAAATAGAAGGATTAAAAGCTAAATTTCATATTATAAATTCAAAAACTTCCTTTAATGCTCTCTAGTGACCTTGGATTCATGAATATAGAATGGTACCATCTTCTCCACCAATGTATTAAATACACTAGGGATGGAGTGGAGTATGTTATAAAAGGAGATGAAACCATTCGCTATTCATGAGATTGAGCTTTATGAAGATGCTATGTATTACATGCCTAAGAAACCTAGAGTTGATTCTATGAAATCCATCATTATTGAAGCACAAAAAACAATAATAAACAAAGATGAAAAGAAAGAAAAGGAGGAAAAAGAAAAAGAAACAAAAAAAGAACCTCCAATAATTCATATTGATTTGGAATCCAGCTCAGATGAAGATTCCTATCATAGAAATGCTTCAAAAAGGTTTGAGATTTTCTTAGAATCAGATACTGATGAAGAAGAAATCAAAGCATTAAAGGAAGAGTATGACTTATCCACATATGAAAAATTAAAAAAAAAATATGTGGATACTTTAACTTTGACTCCTCTAAATCAAAATAAAATATCTCAATTAGAGGTCAACCCCTAACTTATCGTGAGAAGTGGGAAGGTCAAATTTTATTCGTACTAGGTCCTTCAAGCAAGGAGATGTAAAGCTTGAAGAACCATCTTTCAATGAAATAATAGAACTTCCTTTTGATTGGTACTACTTGTGTAAAGAATTATGTGAAACATGGTTTTATTATAAATATTTGGCCTAAAGATAAAGCCCAATGCATGGAGAGCTTATGGAATCAAAAACATAGAAATTTTCATTCCAAAGCTGGGATTGGGTTTGGTATTGTTAAATCATTTGATGATATAGAGCATTGCTTAATGATAAGCAATCATCAAATAGATCAACTCTTTGAAGTCTCTTCTACTCTTCTAGAGACTCATTCAAAAAACTATGAAGAATCCAAAGATGATTCACTTATGCACCACCAATATGAGGAAGAAATAAAATCTACTATAGATGAATTAAAGGAGATTAACCTAGAACTCGAGAACCCAAAATTGACTTTATTAGCTCTTTGTCAGTCCGAAGATTCGAAGAGTTAATCACCTTACTCTTTGAGTATAAAGATTGCTTTGCTTGAGTTATGATGAAATGGGTTTATCCCGTGATGTAGTACACAAACTAGGAATTAAACCGATGCCATCCCAGGAAGGCTAGATGAATGCTTAGAGTAGAACAACAAGTAATCATTGAAATAAAGAAACTAATTGAAGTCTTTATACGAGAAGAACAATACCGATTGGGTAGCCAACATAGTTCCAGAAAAGAAGAATGGTCAAATAATGCATGACTTTAGAGACTTAAATAAAGCTTGTCCCAAAGATGAATTCCCCTCTATACGAACTCATGGTCGACATAGCTTCCTCGCATGAGATCTTTTCATTTATGGATGGATCATCCGTTATAATCAAATTAAGATGTACCGAAGATGAAAACATACTTTGAACTCCAATAGGGATTTTTGTACATGGTCATGCCATTTGGCCTAAAAATCCGGAGCTACTTATCAAAGAGCTATGACTAGAATATTCATGACTTGATTCATAATCAAGTTGAATGTTATATCGATGATTTAGTCATTAAAAGCAAACTAAAACAAGAACATTTTATGATTTATGGTCATTTTTTCAGGATTGCCACTATAACTTAAAGATGAATCCTCTGAAGTGTGCCTTTGGAGTGACTTCAGGGAAATTCTTAGGGTTTGTAGTGCGGCATCATGGGATAGAAATTGACCCAGAAAAGATAAAAGCTATTATAGAAATGCCACCACCTAAAAGTCTTACGCTAAGATCATTCCAGGGAAGGCTTGCATACTTAAGAAGGTTCATATCGAATTTATCTGGAAGGTGCCAACCCTTTGCAGCATTATTAAAAAAAGACTCCAAATTTATTTGGGATGAAAAATGTCAGGAGGCCTTTGAAAATCTAAAGCAATATTTAATGAATCCTCTATTTTGGCTTCGATTCGGAAAGCCATTAATCCTCTATCTGCTATGGAAGAATCTCTTGGGGCTTTATTAGCCCAAACAAATGAAGAAAAAGAAAATGCTCATTATTTAAGTCAGGCTTATTCTACAAAAGAATTATCCTCTATTGAGAAACATTGTTTAGCCTTTTTTGCCGTAAATCAGGCATTATATGCTTTCTCATAAGGTCAACGATTTCAAGGGTGAATCCTTTGCAATATCTCATGACCCGTCAACTTCGGCATCTAGCATGGTCAATGATTTTATTACAATTTGAAATCACCTATATTCCTCTTCATGTGAAAGGACAAATAGTAGCATTTTCTAGCAACACACCCTATGCTTGAAGAGTCCCCTTTAAATGATGATCTCACAGATGAACAAATCATAACATTAGAAGGTGAACCTATTTCCACCTGGGAATTATATCTTGATGGCGCATCATCATCAAGGAGACATAAAGAGTTAAATTCTTCTACCCGGAAGGCGAATTAGTCTTTATAACCCCAGAAAGGGGAATGATGAGATATTCATATCATTTGGCTGAGCCTTGTACAAACAATGAAGCTGAATATGAAGCTCTTATTACTGGTTTAGAGTTGGCGATCCTTATGGAAATTAAAAATATAAAATTTTGTGGGAATTCCCAACTAGTTATAAATCAAGTAAGCAGAATCTATAAGGTTTTGAATCCAAAACTCTTCAATTATTATAAATATACAATGAAATTACTTGAAAAGATTCCATATGTATCATTGTAGAATATCTCGTCAAGAGAATACCGCAGATGCTTTGGCTAAATTAGCTAAAGAAATCATATGCCTAGAAAAGAATCAATTTCTATAGAAGTTCAAAATCAATGTATTGTCTCCTATAGATTTAGACTACATTAATAGCAAGAAGAAATTCAAAGGATAGCCACTCTAAAGGTCAAATAGAATGTGATTGGAGGCAACGTTTATTGACTATTTAAGTAAAGGGAGGCTTGAAAAATAAATCTTTAGCAAATCAAATAAACAAACGCTTTGTCTTATGCATTGATTAATGATGTTTTATATCAAGGTCATTCACCAAATGTGGCTCGATTTAGACAAATTGGAAGCCCATAAGGTTGTGAGAGATACACTGGATTGTGTGGAGCACACCAATATGACCCAAAATGAAATTAAAAAATCAAAAGACTTGGCTATTATTGGCCATCGATGTTAAATGACCGCATGGAGGTTGCACGTGTTGTCATCGATTAAGTACATGGTGTGGTATTACATCAACCACCCAATGTATTACATCCTGCCTTGGCCATTTGAGAGTTGGGGTACCTACATCATAGGCCCATTGATCCTCCTTCTTCAAAACATTATTTTCCAAATGGGCTGAAGCGTACCACCGAAAGAGGTTAAAGCATATCATGTGTTGAAATTCTTTGTGAAAATGTCAATATCGATTCGATTCCTCTATCATATCGACAATGGTCCATCTTTAGGTCCAATAAAAATAAATCACTTTGTGCTAAACATAAAATTGACTGGAGATACTCAACCATCTATTACCCTAAGGTGAATGGATTGGCCGAGGCATTTAACAAAACATTAGTAAGAATTCTAAAAAAGATACTTGATGAAAACAAACGCCAATGGCATGAGAAGTTGGTTGAAGCCTTATGGGCCTATCACACATATAGGACACCAACTCAATCTACACCATATGCTTTAGTTTTGGGTCAAGCGTTCTTCCATTAGAAGTGCAACTACCTTCATTAAGAATAGCATTAATAATAATTACGATAGAACAAAATCATAAGATTCTTTGGAAGAACTAGATAATCTTGAAGGAAAAATAAAGCTCAACAAAACCTCTAATCAATCGCATGGTTCAAGCACATGATAGTTGGTTCGCCTAGAACTTTCCAAGTGGAGATTTGGTCTTAGTTCTTAGACCAATCTAGCTCATCAAGAATACAGTGTGAGCCAACATGGGAAGGACCATTTGTAGTTGCTTATGAAGGAGGTTCTTACCAACTTATTACTTGATGGCAAGCCCAATACCACCTATTAATGGACGTTACCTAAAGAAATATTATGTGTAACTTGTAACTTGTTGCAAAACAAAAAGATCAATAAAATAAAAGTTTATTTCTCTTATGTTGCTTCAACTTGTCTCATTTATTGAAATATTGAAAACTCATTTGTAAATGTCTTAGAAGTGAAAGCAAACCTTCCATAACCTCTTCATCAAGTTAGACTAACTAAGTGAGAATTAAGTCCATGAGACTTGCTTATTAGTCATAACTATTGAGGATTAGAAGTCACTTTGACCCCTTTCTCATCCATACCTTGATTTGGAGCAAGCCCTTCGTGGCAATTCCTACCTCTTGTACATGATTGGAACAAGCCATCAAGGCCCCTTTCATGCTACAGAGTTAGATTGGATTAAGTCTTTACTAATTTCTAATGCAAGATATAAGTCCCGGCCTTCTTTCTAATCATCGAGTAAGTCCCTGCATCCTACCTTCGTGTACATGATTGGAACAAGCCATCAAGGCCCCTTTCATGCTACAAAGGAAGTTAGATTGGATTAAGTCTTTATGACCCCTTTCTAATAGAGATATAAGTCCCCCGGCCTTCTTTCTAATCATCGTGAGTAAGTCCCCAGATCCTACCTTGTGTACATGATTGGAACAAGCCATCAAGGCCCCTTTCATGCTACACAAGCGAAGTTAGATTGGATTAAGTCTTTATGACCCTTTCTAATAAAAGATATAAGTCCCGCCGCCTTCTTTCTAATCATCGGAGTAAGTCCCCTGGCATCCTACCTTCATGTACATGATTGGAACAAGCCATGCCCCTTTCATGCTACATGGAAGTTAGATTGGATTAAGTCTTTATGACCCCTTTCTAATAGAAAGATATAAGTCCCCCGGCCTTCTTTCTAATCATCGAGTAAGTCCCCACATATCCTACCTTAATGTACATGATTGGAACAAGCCATCAAGGCCCCTTTCATGCTACATGCGAGTTAGATTGGATTAAGTCTTTACAACCCCTTTCTAGCGAAAGATATAAGTCCCTAGGCCTTCTTTCTAATCATCGTGAGTAAGTCCCCAGATCCTACCTTACATGATTGGAAACAAGCCATCAAGGCCCTTTCATGCTACATGCGAGTTAGATTGGATTAAGTCTTTACGACCCTTTCTAATAGCTAGAAAGATATAAGTCCCTGGCCTTCTTCTAATCATCGAGTAAGTCCCCCGGCATCCTACCACATGTACATGATTGGAATAAAGCCATCAAGGCCCCTTTCATGCTACACAGAAGTTAGAGTCTTTATGACCCCTTTCTAATAGCGAAAGATATAAGTCCCAGGCCTTCTTTCTAATCATGTGAGTAAGTCCCAGATCCTACCTTAGTGTACATGATTGGAATATGCCATCAAGGCCCCTTTCATGCTACATGAGTTAGATTGGATTAAGTCTTTATGACCCCTTTCTAATAGCAAAGATATAAGTCCCTTAGTCACATTCTTTCTAATCATAGGAATAAGTCCCAGTTGGCATCCTATTCAAACTTCTAAAGAATGGAAATCGGCCATTAAAGGCCCCATTTCTTTGAACTATCTAAATAGGATCAAGTCCATGTGACTGTTAGTAGTCAAAGTGTGGAGTAGGATCAAGCATTTCAAGCCTCTTCTCCCAAAGATAGCTTTTGAGGTTGGATCAAGTCTTTAAAGGCCCCTCTCTCACTAACTAGATGGATCACGCCTTAGCCCCCATCTTATTAGCTAATCACATGAATCACCACTACTCTCAAGAAAAGTAAGTCCCAAAGGCATTTTCTTGAGCATAATGATTGCATTAAGGTTAGACCAATCTTTGGGTCTACTCTAATAGATTCTTCTTCATCCTAGAACTTAATGAAAGTTTCTAAGAATGAATGAATCACTCCAAAACAAAGATAGGTATACATATACCTATCTTTCACAATCAAAATCAAAATAAATCCAAATCAAAAACTAAAATCATGAATTGGAACCCCAAGCTTATACTTGTATGTTGATCAATCTGGTCAACACCAATATGTGTAGTGTATTCTAGTTAATCCACTACACATATTGGGGTCCATTTGTTGACCTCATTTTTGGATGAGGTTAATTTAGCATGCTTAGACACTATGCCTAGTGACCTAGAATTCACCTTGGGTTGGATCTAACCTATTCATCTTAGGTAGGATCAACTCAAGCATCCAAATTCAAAATCAACTAATCAACTTAATAATCAATAATCATCAATCCAAAATGATTAAAAGTCAACCCTAGTTAACCTAGAATTGACTTAAGTGGGCCCACTTGGTCAAAAAGTCAACCCACTAAAATTTGACTAAATAAAATCACCAAAAATATTTCTAAAAATTAAATAAATAGTTTTAATCATAATAACAAATAAATTTGAGTTCTTTAAGGCTTAGATTAAGTAAATTAAATTCCTTAAAATAAAATAACTTAAATAAGCCACATTGAACTCAAATTGAAGAAAAATCAAAATAACATCAAACTAAATCATATGGGAATGATAATAGGGCATAACCTAACTCCCTATTGGGTGTGTTTAGGTCAAATGGGTCATTTGACCCATAAGAAAATAAGCTTGACTCAACTTAACCCAATTTGGGTTAAGTGAGTTAAACAAAACATAAAAGCATGAAAATTCAAAACCATCTTAACCAATGAATGTGCATAAGAGATTAATCATCTTAAACACCATTAATAAGTTAATTAATCTCTTTAATTAATAAATCAAATAACAAAATAACAAAAAAATAATTAAAAAAAGGATAAAGAGAGGAAAAATTCCCTTTGTCCTCATCCCACATCACCTACCCCAAGACAAAAAAAGCCATCTCTTGAGGTGGTTGGTTTCAACTAAAGGTAATCAAGCATAAAAAATAAAAAAACCAATCATGGAGAGAAGATATAAAAAAAAAAAAAAAAGAGCATGCCATGAAGGAAATAACATATACACACTCTCAAAAAAAAAAGCTCTCATACACCATCCCACACCAAAACGAAGCAAAACAAACTCTCCCCCCTCCAAGTGCTCAACCATGAACCATCAAAACCAAAATTTGGATCCAAAGCTTGGGCTAGTGATCAAACCACAAGGAATTCTCTCAATTCCTTTGGAGAAGTGCTTTCCTAAAGAATCAAGCTATTTCAATTGATTCCACCTTTGAGATCCCCTAAATCAAGGTACATCATTAATGATCCGCCTTTCTCTTAAGAGCTTGCCTTGGTCGTTCCTTACAAAGCTTAGTGTGATCAAGTCAAAGGATTGAAAGAGGATCTTTCAACGATCATGTAGTACTTGAATCATCCAATTTGGTTAAGTATATCAAAAGCTATTAACCAAATACCACACGGTCCTCCGCAGGTTTGAGGGAGACGGACCGCTCGCTTTTAAAAGAAACACGGTCCGTCTAGGCATTGATTAAATCCATTTAGGAATCGAATGATAGGACCGTCCGACCCGGATCGACGGCCTGATATCCGAGATCAACCCGCCACGACGCTTGATCCCGCAAAATGCGGATCATGTACCGCCCATCTTGACGGACGACATGAGCTAATCCTACTCATTTTAATTAAAATGCGTGGGACCCGTCACTTAAAAAACCATTAAAAATGTTAAGCAACAGTTTGATTAATTTAAAAAAAAAAAAAGATTCAGAAAAAAATCAAAAAAATCATATAAAATCAAATAAAAATCAGAAAAATACAAATAAAAACTCTATGGATTCGTCTTGATGAGAGGAATCCATTGAAAGTAAAATCCCCAACTTTAATTGGGTGATATTTCCTTAATTTAGATTTAATAAAAAACATTAAACCTTAATTACTCTTAAATTAATAATCCATTAATTTTAAACTTTGGGGAAATGAAATTAAGCTTAAAACACACCTTAGGTAAAATTTTGAGAATTTAATTCTCAATTCAAATGGAAATTGAAATTTCATGTGAATTAACCCTTAAATTAATTAAATTAATTACCCTTTAATAAAATAATCATAAAATTTGAATTTAATAATCTTAAATCAACATAATGAACATCAAAATAATAATTGAACTTAATTAAACAAATATGAACCTAATATGAACTTAATTAACTCAATTAGATAATTAAAAGAATTAAATAATTCAATTAAATAACCTGAACTTAATTAAATCATAATAAATCAATCAGTTAACCCAAAATTATGAATAAACCCTCATTGGAAAGGTATTTCAGAAGAATAAGTGAAAATAAACTTAATGAATCTTAATAAATTAGCTTAATTTAGATTTTAATAAAATAATTAAAATCTTAATTACACCCTAATTACATCTCTAATTAAGCTAAAACTTTAGGAATATAAAATTGGCATGTAACCTCACTTTCAATAATTATAGCAAACTCAATTGGTCTATAAATTTGGAATTCTTGATTTTCCAAATCTCTAGGTCAATATGAACTAAATAATAATTAGAGTAAGAATTAATTCATTAAATCAATAAATAAATTGAACTAAACTAAAATAAACATCAAAATACTTAGGTAATTCATCAAAACTTCTAAGTCAAAGAATCTAATCAAATAATAAAGTTTTAAGAAAATTAATGTTAATGAAATTCAAATATAATTGAACAACTTAAATTAAACTTTAATAAGATCACTTATCTTTAATGAATTTAAATAATAAAATTAAAACTTAGATTAATCAAATCATATCAAGTGATTAACCTAAGTATTTTTAGGTTAAGAATAATCAATGAACAATCCTAAGATATTAATTCATATTAAATGACTTAAAATTTAAGCTTATTTAATATCTTAAGTTAAATTGAATGAAATCAAACTTAAATCAAACTCGTTAAATTAACATATGCCAAATCAAATGAAATCCATATAATTTAAAATGAAATAAATCAAATAAATTAAATAAAAAAAAAGCAATTCAAATAAATGAAATAACATAAATCAAACCCAAACATAAATAAAATCAAAAGGATTAATTAAAATACTTAAAGATTTTAGTTAGACTTTGGAAACTCATTAGGATTTAGGATGAATAAAGTGAGTTTCACCTAAAAATGAAATTCATTCTATTTCACATTCTTGAAAACCTATACAACTTTAACCAAATACAATGAACATAAAAATATGAATTAAATTATTAAATCATTTGAATTGAAACCAACTAATGGTAAAAAATTAAAATAATTCAAATTTCAAACATCAAAAACTTAAACTTAAAGGCCTAGCAAAGTCTTACCACACAAACCCCACTGCTACACACACTAGATTATTTAGGTCATGGACCTTAGATCTAAATTAGATCATTCTGTGATTTTCTTTAATATCCCGTGATATGTTGATGTGCTTCACATGTCCTGTGGTGTATTGCTTTAGATTGGATGCCTAGCTTGTTTGTTCGTTAGACCGATGTTAGGGCGTTTCTTTCTAGATTTAACATTATTTTTATAGGACCGTGTTAAAGGGATCGCTTGTAATAAATAAATCATAAAATTATTGTTTGTGGTGCTAAAATCCTTAACATAGTCCATAGATGTGGGCTTGGCAAGCAACTAATGCTAAGCCCATATGTTTGTAAAATATAAACCGCTTTGTGTGTTGTGTATTTCCTAACATCTTTGTGTTTTAGGATTTTCTTTAAATTTTAAATGTAAATTTGAGCTTAGAATTAGGTTAGGATCTATGGGGTCTAGAGATGGTGTAGTGGTCCCCGTGTCCGATGGATGTCCCAAGAAGGAGACTTTCTGGAAAGAAGACCCATAGATCTAAACTTGTAGTTCTTGTCTAAGGCAACTCGCCTAATTTTCTTTCTTCCATGGTGTACAGCATATGATTGGCCTTTTCTTATATAATTTAATTTGGCTTGATTTATTTATTAAAGATACTTTTCTTAGGTTTCTTTCTGTATTATTGATGTATGCATAGGCTCATGATAAACTAAATTTTCTACCCAACTAAATCAATTTAAATACAACTCATAATTTCATATGTTTATTAAAACAAGATAACATATTCTTATGTGTCATGCATAATCATATGTTTCATGATTAATGAAGGAATTCCATCTTTATAGGATAAATGATAAATTTTCTACCCAACTAAATCAATTGAAACATAAAAATAAATACAACTCATAATCTTCATATAATGGCCTAGGTATTAAAATAAGATAAAATATGTATCAACCCCTTAGGATGTCATGCATAATCATATTATTTCACTCTTGATTAATGAAGGAATTCCATCTTTACTAGGCTTGACCTTTGAGAGCCTATGATGGAAGTACACCTTCTATTTTGATTTGGCCCATGATCTTTTCTAATTGCACGCAGTATAAATTGTTCCTATGGCCTAAATGAATCATGAGTCAAAATTATTAAAAAAAATGTGCATTAGTTATATGCATCTTCATACCCTACATGATCTTAGGATTAGGGAGTAAGTCTAGGTTCATAGATTTCTTTCCTAAAATTACAACCACCATCTTGCATTCATATGACTTAGCTCATGATTTTAAAATGCTTAGGTGGTGTTAGGCAGCCTTCTCCGTGCTTGTAAGTCCGTAAGAGCCGTGGATAGGTTAGTTCCTTCAAGTGAAGAGAATGACCAATGATTCCAAAGAATAGAACTAGGTCGAGCACCTAACATGTGTTAGAAGCACCTGTAGATTAAGTTCTGAAGCATCCTTTTAGGAATAAGTCTTCAACCCTAGGCATTTCGTAGCCTTGCTAGAATCTAAGTCCTAGATTTCTAAGAAAATGACAACTTGAAATTTAAAATTAAATCCCAAATTTAAGCCAATCATAAGATAGATGAAATGTCTATGGGCATCCCAAGATCAATGCATTTCCTACTCTTTCCATTTGACTCTTAAAAATAACTCTCTCCAATCTGGACCTCTCCAATTGAATTTCCAAAAATCAATTCTTTGAAATCTACCTTAGTAGTCTTTAGGAATAACCACTTATTTCTTTAATCGAGAGTATTCATAGGAAGAGTCCTAAGATGTAATTAACTATAGAGGCTTGCCTTTATAGGGAACCAGGATCCTAGGATAAAATTGACCATGTTCTACTTTTCTATGTAGTTCGTGAGAAAATACTTTGGTACACGAAAAGACCCATTAGCCTTAGGAGTCTTTTAAAATGATTGAATCCATTATAGGAAAGCATGTTTATCTTTCGAGATAATATGAGTATTCCTTAATGTTGTATTTGGTCATCTAAATAAAATATTCCTAAACTCTATGTGGTGTCGTTTCTTTTCTCTATTCAGAGAGAAAAAGAAAATCAACATATGGGATAAATCTTCTTTTAAAACAACAAATTAAATGCCTTTGAATCTAAATGTTCTTCGCCAATCTACAACTCTTCAAAATAAAGATACTAAATCAAAATCTAAATTCATGTGACATCCTTTCATCAAAAATCAAGAAATTTCATCCTAATTATGATTTTAAAATCAATGAAGTCACTAATTAGTGAAATTAAATCTATAAACTCGCATGTTCTGACATGAGATTTCAATTTTAATGTTTTTAAGAATTAAAGTTGGAATTAAATGAAAATTTTGAAATCAATCATAATTCAAACACAAAATTATCAAAAATTACTATACACCGCATTTGCCTAACTACTGATCTAAATTCAAGTGTAGAATTACTTGCTATTAAGAGGGTATAACAAAACCTAAAACCTATAATAAGAGTTTCAAATCGGAAATATTTAAGAAACCAAGTCTATTGTAGTAGATCTAATCCTCATTAAGTTTAGAAATAAGATATAAAGCTCTTAAACATATTCAAATTAATCAATTTTTCAAATCAAATTAAGTAGAATCTAAACCGCTTAAATGAAACTCTATCATTAAAAAAGAATCAAACTCAATCTATCCACCTTCAATTTTATGATGATAAATTAAGAAATACTACAAAGAGCAAAGCCAAATCAAGTGTTGCATTTCACTAATTAATCTCTACAAGAAGGATGTGACTGTCCTGACAAAGATTTTACCAAGAGCCCAAAGATGATAAGATGAGTCATTCGACGAGTGGTTTTAATCCCATTATATTAATGCAATGATAGAAATCATGCTAATGGCTCTCTCCGAAGTTGTGAATCATAGTATAATTGATAACAACTCTAAGAGACTTAAGTCATTTGACAAACATCATCCCAAGTCTACAAGGATTTCTTGACGACGTAACATTACCGATGAGGATCCTTCTATCGTGTTTGACTACTTTCACTAAACTAAGGAATGATGACGTAACCAGATACGGCACGCCATCATTCCTCCAACCATCTGGTTTGCTAAAATGATGTATTTCATATCTTAAATTCTAAACTCTACGTTGTTACTATAATTCGAATCTAACAATAGTTAATGGAAAGTTCTCTCACTTATTAGAGTAATTAACTATGCTTATAGAAACGGAACCGATCTCAAGTCCTTATCAAATGAGGGTGAAATCTGAAGTGTCTATCTACTATTCCATTAAAATTACAATATTTCAATCACACTCTCTCCAATTCATAATTGTCAAAGGAAATTAAATTTTGAACCTACAACATTATTTTAGGTATTTTTGTGAAAATCCTCAAACACTCTTATTAGATGGCTTAGAATTACCCATTTTTGTCATTTGATATTTTTATACATTTAAGTGTCTTAATAACGTCAAAATTAGATGATTTTAAGCTCATAGATTTATTCATATTGCATCATATTGATGCAACTGATTTGACATGGTCCTAAATTTGATTATAGAAATTTCTAATTCAAAAACTTGCATTAAGATTTGTACTTAATTGAATAGATTTTTATGATGGCTTATCATGACATCAGAGGATTTGAGTCCAAAAATCATTAGGTCTTGAGAATCAATGGTATAAACTGACATTTAAAAAAAAATGCAAGGGATGATCACTTGCAAGACATCAGTATAGCTCCTCTCGGAGCCATGAACTAAGTAAATTCTCCTTAACTGTAATTTCACCTTTTAAGTTTACACATCATTCAAGGCAAATTTTTTTGAAAAATTTTACTCCAAACTCTTTTAAATTGCTCAAAAGTGCTAGCAGAGGCTTGGTTGGGTGTCAAAAATACTAAAATTAATTATAAATAGATCAAAAAAATGATCATAGGTAATAAAGTTAAATAAGGCCTGCCTCGGCCAAAGAAATATATAATTACACATTATTTCATATTATTTTTCAATACTTTATTTTCTTTAAAATCACTTTAATTTTGATTTTACTAATATGACGATAAAAATATAATTCTTTATTTTCATTTAGGATAATAAAATCACTAAAATCAATCGTACTCTAACAACCTTCTTTATAAAATTTATCAAAATATTTCAATCACCTATGTTTAATATTCTCTTCTAAAAAAATATTTTATTATTTTCATCCTTAATGCACTTTATCAAAACTAATTCTTTATTTCTCCTATGTCTTTGTTTGGCTAACTCACACATACATCTTTCACTCTCTTCAATATCTAGCCTATAAGATAAATCATTAAAAGTTAAATTTTTTGCATCGCATATTGCTTTCTTAAAATTCTTACGAGTCACTTTATATTTTTTTCAATTCTCTGAGCTTTACATATAAACTAGTTTTTATAACAAAGCTTATTATTTTTTATCTTTTCTTAGATATTTTGACTCTACTACCAACTATTTTTATAAAAATAAGCTTTTCATTTTGATTCTTCAAATATATTTATTGCAACTCATTTAAACTCACTGATATTTTCTCACATAACATTAACTTCCTCATAAACATCTCAAATCCTAAAATCATGTAGCTTAACCTTATACATTATTATTATTTTAATTTATTTTTTTATCTTAAAATACAAAACTAGTAGTCGATGTTGATTACTTAAACATTCATACGGAATGACCTTACAATCTTTACAATCTAAACACTCTATTTTTCTTATCAAAATAATCAATTTGTATTCATTATATCCGTTTAAATGATAATATGTCCATCTCTTTTAAATAAAATATTAATAATTACAAAATCATAAGCTAAAAAGAAGTCTAATATAGTCCTACCTTCTTCATTAATCACTTTGAATTTATAACCATCATGAATGCTTTTAAAATCTTCTATTACTCTACCTATATGTTCATTTAAATATCCTCCAATAAATACTATATTTTTAAGCAGTATATTTTATATTAACCCTTCTAGGTCATTCCAAAATTTTTCTTTTGAGCATACATCTAGACCTACTTGAAGAACATAAACAATTATAACATTAATAATTTTAACATCAACAATAATCTTTTAAACTATAAACTATATTTAATCCTATTATTTTTCACAGTATTATTCTTTAAACTATTATCTATAATCACACTTACACCATTTCTAATACGAATTCTACTATAATGTCAAAGTTTAAAACATAAATTATTAATCTCGCTGGCCTTCTCTCCAACTCATTTAGTTGGAGAGATCAATCATCAAAAGTACATTGCCTTATTCAATGCTGAATCCCAATCAAGACTTATGTCTTCAAAAGATGTAAAAGACTTCAATAAATATTTATCATCTTATTGTATGATTTAGTGTCGAATCTTAAAATCTCACGAATAAGCTAATTGAATTTGAGATAAAAGACTTAGGGTATTAGTGCCTTAAGGAACATTTTGTTTGAGGCTTCTTAAAATATATTCAATTTATAATACTAAAAGATTATAAGTACATTTATACTCTAATATGTGCATGCACGTGCATACATGTGTGTGTGTGTGTGTGATATTTTAACATGCCTTTTATTATTATTTTTTTTTCAAATTAGTTTGTTGTTAGATAATTATACAAATCATTGGATAGTGAACAATGATATAATACCTTGAATTTTTATTAAAGAAAACTTATGATATTCAAACAAATTTTCTAGATTTATTAAAAGTTTGATTTGCAAGCCATTTTACCACATTATAGTATAATTTGAACTCTACTTTACATTTTTTTTTTTTCTGTTTTTATAAGCAATCTATGCATAAAAATAATAAGTTTCTTATTTGACTTCTTTCTTAAGGAAATACAATATCTTTATGAAAAAAGATTTGTATAGAAAACTTGAATCTATTCTATAAACAATTTTAGAAAATATTTTGTTTGTTGCCCTGCATCTATGCATATATTGACATGATCATATTAAATCTTCACTAAGTATTGTAATTTTGAAGCATGTATTCTGATTTGAGAAGTAAAAAATTAGTCTATTATACATCACATTATATGATATGATTAACTAGAATACCCAATTTGCATAGAATATGTGTAATGGTAAATATCATTATGTTGTTATACATGATAAACTAAAATACATAGACTACTAATGGCACCTTTAGATCCTCTATATTCTATATGTTTAGGTAGGTCTATTAAAAGGATGTAAGTTATATTGGTACATCCAATCCTTCTATCACATTATCACCAAGAGATATCTTAGATTTGTGATTACAAATTGCTTTTAGCATTAACTTGGCTCTGCCTATTTTCCTAGATTAATTCAAATCTCTCTAATTCAATTCGCAAAGCATATGTATAATGGGTTATTTACCAATCTCACTTAACTTAGTGTGGCCTAAGCTTTAGATATCCTATTATTGATAAACATAGCTAAATCTCTCCCTTCATAAATTAGACTTATTATATTAATTCATCCTAATCATTCTACAACCCAAACTCATCTCAAACCAAGTCACTAACTAGATTAAGTTCACATTTCTTAGTTAACCTGGGACATTATTTATATCTAATGAGTCTCATTGGACCTATGGTCTCATCAGTTCACTCCTAGCATCCTGGCACATAAACTTGGAGCTTGCATATAATAATAGCACCCCATAGCTAGCATTAGAAGATATATGTTGATTTAGTTAGGCATTAAGGTACTCCTTAGCCAATCTAAGATTTGGACAACCATGAACATCCTTTGCTTAATGTAGTGCTCCTAAACCAGCCAATGACACCACATTTGTATACCCTTAGACTTGATCTAGCTATTTTGTGACCCAACGGGTCAAAAATCAATCCAAAGTCGCTGATCAACCAAGTGGGCAACCCAACCTTTCTTTAGCACTATCTTGACCATTAAGCTAATCTTACCTCAACCGCATCAAGATACTATAGACTGATGCATATGTCCCTAAACCTTAGTTGCCCATTTAAGATCCATCTAATCAAACCTAAGCCCATTAGATTAAATCTTATTAACCTTAGGCCTTTAGATTAAGATTAGTCAACCGCGGAACCATTAAAACCCTCTAGGTTAGATACTAATAAATCTTAGTTGAACTTAGGACACCTACTTCACTTATGACCCATTTAAGTTATGCTTGGTCAACCCTAGGTGCCAATTAAACCATTTGGCCAATTAGGTCAATTAGCCTAATTAAGCATACATAATGCAACCTATGTTAGTCTACAATGAACTTTAAGGCTCCTAGATCCTAACTTATCATCTAGACTTATTAGGAACCACCTCAACAACTAGTCAACACTAAGTGCAATCAATTAAAAATAATCAAATATAGTTTAATTGATTAAAATCTTTAAATTTAATCAAACCTTGATTTGTCTAATGCAATCTTTAGAAGTAGTAAGACTTAAATTACAATATATGTATCAATGGCCCCACTAGAATCAAATTTTTAAAGGCCTAGTCAATCTTATTCCAATCAAGTTGGTGCCTAAGTTGATTAAGCTAATAAATCAAATGTAATGCAATCTAGGATAACATAATCCTAAGACACCATAGAGCCTAATTAGCCATCCATATACCCTAAGGCCAACATAATCAAAGTATTACATGTTTGGTCAACCCCTTAATACAATAAGTGATCAAACCTTGGCTTAAACATATCCTACTTCCCAATAAGATAAATCATTGCATGAGGAAGGACATGTAGCACCACTTTAAAGTAGATGGTCTTCGCTATTTGCACACATTCTAAAGTACACACAATAAAATCCTATCCCCAGCTTAAAACGAAGAGAAAAAGAGGTGAGGAAGGGGACTTTAAAAAGAGACTTGGTCTCAACATTGGAGTTCCTACCTGTGATTTTTTGTAGAAGCATAAATGAATTAGGAACTGGCCTGCTCGAGGCCTCTACTTCTTCAACACCACAAAGGTAAGCTTTTGTTTAATCTCTCTAAACTCAAATACTTTAAAACCTCTTATATAGTATGTAGAATGCATAGTCTTAGATTATTCTAGGCTCAAGAAATCCCTTGAGCTGGATTGAGCTTTTCCATACACTTATACAAAGAGCTCAAAGATTTTAAAAAAAATTCATACATATCACATATTCTTATTTATATATCTAACACCTAAATTGAAATGTTATTTACATAAATATTAAAAATTAAGTGTTAGAAATATAAATATGATGCAAAGGCCCCCCCCCAAAAAAAAGAACCATCCAATAGCAATTGTCTCCCTACCTGACCAAACTCGACAGTCGACAATCCCCCATGCAACCACATGTGGCGAGGCGAGGCCACGTATGTTCTAAGTTTCCCAAGAAGTTGAGGATCATTGCCCTTGGATTTTAGACTCAAGATTTGACGACATTCTATTCATCGCACAATACGTTATTTAACAACCATTACACACCGTGTGGACCCTTGTGCTTTTGATTTTAATGAACAAAGCTTCAAAAATGGTAAACAACGACATACGATGTATTTAATGCCGCTTAGCATGATTAATCACAATCATCCCCACCCACAGATTTGGATGGATATGTGGATACGCCCCAAAAAAAATGATAAACAAATATTTTGCTCAAATTTTCAAAAAGAAAGGTTGTTGCCTTCCCAAAATCAACTCTTAATTAATAAAATTAAAAAAAATGTCTTAATAAATTAATAGTTTATATGGTTTTAAATAAATTTCTCTAAATTATTTAACATCAATTCTAATCTTTTTATGAGGAATTTGGTTTAAAGATTATATAAAATATTTGATCAATCAAACTTTATTAAGTTTTAATTTTTTATCAACGCTTAAAATTGAAATTTGTTTGATAAGATGACTTCATTTAAATATAATGGTGTCTCCACTATTTGCATATGCTCTTATATGCATTTAAAAAAAAATAGTAAAATAAAAATAACACAAATATGAATAGGACATATTTGAATTGAATATCATTATTAAATATTAAAAACTATTTTAATATTAAATAAAATACAAAGGTAACTTCAATCTAAGAGGGCTCTCTTAATTCATCAAAAAATTGTATTTTCTATAAGCCTTAAATACCTAAAAAAAGAATGTCAATGATGCAACTCCAAAATAGATCCCCAATTATTAAACTAGCAAGCTTGGCTTGGGCATTTTGTTCTCAAGATATATGAATGATCAGATGTGTCATGATGTAGTAGAAAATTAAAGTGACTTCACCAAGCTTATGTATTATACCGGTTGTAACTTATAAGCATTAAAATTTTTCGTATGAGAAGCCCCTAGTTAAGAATCACTATGAATTAATAGGCTCTTAAATCCAACTTTAATAATGAGCTTGCACCCTACCACTAAGGGGGTTCATATGTGACGACACTGTTAGTTGTAGAGGTTTTTAGCTAGAGTAGATACTCTAATATGTCTACCTAGGGGAGATAAGTAGGATCCAACCCCAACACTGGAGCTTCTAGCTGCTTCAACATATAACATTCAAAGAGGTAATAAAGAAAACAGAGTAGGTGATTCAACAGATCCTAGCAACTAGACTTTTGAGGCATTTCTTTAATCATTTAAGAACGAATTATAATTGGCAACTCTTGTTTGTCCCTTTGTCTCAATATAAGTGATATTTGATTGAAGTAGACAAACATAAAGATCTTGGTAATAACATGTGAAAATCTGTTCAATGAATTGAGTCATATTAAACGAAATGATCTTCACAAGAAGGTGGGAGCGGCAGAGGATGCTCTTCCAAATGAATTATTTGACATTACTCATTGTAATCTTAGCAAGCAACTCAATTTTCACCCACTTAATGAAGTATCCAATAAGCAAAATGATAAACTTTTATTATCCAAAGGATATGAGAAAAATTCTGATATAAATTCCCCACCATGTGACGTGAAGTTTCGCAAATAAGACTTGAGCGAACTATATATATATATATATATAAAAGCTAACACATCATACTTTAATATAATGATATCCTTATCTTAATATTTTTGGAGCAAGTGCCTTACCCCGAAGGGCTTCTCACATATTCCTAGGTGTACCTCCCTGTGGAATCCGAAAATTCGCCGCCAAACTCTTTTGGAATGAAAAGAGTTATTTTAGAAGTCGGTGAAAATTTCAAAAGGCAGATAAATAGTAGATAAGACACTACCCAAAGATTTCATCCTCGTTTGATGAGAACTTTTTTAAATCTGGTTCCATATTTCCTATAGCAAGCTCTATAGTACCTCTCCCAATATCAGATAAGACTTTCGAGCTACCAACTAATCATTAAATAACGAGTATATAATAACAAATGAGTGAGTTTGAAAATTTATGAAATTTATCATTTTAATTTAAAACTTTTGGTGGGAACGATGACGCGCCTGATCTAGATCCCATGGTTCACATCCCGGCCGTCACCCGCCTACGAAAGTATAGTCGATCCAACCCGACAAGGATCCTCACGAACATTACGATATCGCCCGTGTCCTCAGACTCTCAGTAAAGTTTGTCTAAGGTGATAAATATAAGTCAACCTATTTAATATGGTTTTTTGCTCAACCAAATACATTATATATTTCATACCAAAGAGCAAAGTTGTGAACATACTAATGGCCGACTATAATTTAGTAGTAATATCGGCGAACCACTTCAGAGGCTCCGTGAACCGCCATTTATGTGTGTTATTTCAGAAAACCACGCCAACGAGGACACCTGGCCACGCCCCACGAGCTTAAATAATTGAGTGTGAAGATATTTACGATTCGATTTGACATCGTTTTGTGAGCAAAAATTTTTTTAATTTGTCACCCCGTGATAAACAATTAGAGGGATGTGATTGATTTTAAGTTTTAATTTAAATAATTTGTTTCATTTCATTTATATTTTATTATTTTATTTGAATTTTGATTATTTTATGATTGATTGATTTGAATATATGATCATTGATTATTTGAATTTTAATAAGAATCACTTTTTCGATCATGTGACTAATATCGCTAAGACTTTGTCTACTCGCTTATTTTCTACTGTAGACGTTCATTATCGTCTCAAGATAATCCTTCAAACTTTGTCAATTTCAAATACACGTTTGACTTTTCTTCGAGGCTCAACTTCGTAGTTTACGTCCGATTCATATTCGTAATTATATAAATGTAATTAACTTCTCGAGATTAACTTAAAAATCTAATAATATCATAATTAGATTTTTAGGTTTTGTTAACCCAGACCCGATCCAAAGACCAAATCGGGATGTGTAGCATTTTTTTTTATGTTGCATTTGGATTGCATATCTTTCTAGATATTTGATCTAATGAATACTTCAACATATATTACTGCTCTTTTAAATATCATTATACGTGAATGCCTAAGTTGAAGTAGTTGAATTTGATATGATGCATCAAATGTAAGTACGAAGTTTTGATATGAATTTTTTATGTTAACTTTAATTCTTGGCCCCAAGCACTAAACTAAGGAAGATCTATTCATTTGCTTTATATCTAACTTACATATGTTCCTAAATGTCTGAACATTTCAACACACATACGAATATCTGTTATTTTTTATTTTATTGCATGGACATATGAATGTCAAGGTTGAAATGTAGGTGTCAATTTGCAAGTTTGATTTTTTTGATATGATATTTTTAGGTTTTGTTAACCCGGACCCGGTCCTAAGACCAAACCGAAAAGATAAAGATCTTTCATTTGTTACATCTAACTCATATGTTCTTAAATGTCAACATCACATACGGATTCTCTTTTAAAATATCATATATATGTGAACGTCTAAGTTGAAATGTAGGTATCAATGCAAGTTTGATTTTTTGATATGACATTTTTAGGTTTTTAACTCAAACTCCCCAAGACCAAACCGATATAGATCTTGTCAACTCTATCTCTTCTATGATCGATCTAAATTAATTATTTCAAGATCTACCGCTCTCCAAACCTTATCAACTCAGATTGAATATATGATCTGATTGACTTTCTCCTCGAGATCTCAAAAAAAAGATATAATAACAATGATGCAGATAGATTTATCTTTTATCATTCTATAACAGAATTAACTTCTAAGATTTTATTAAGTTGAAAATAGTATAATGACATCATTAGATTTTTAGATTTTTACCAAACCGGGGAGTGTAGTATTTGTTCTTTCATTTCATTTGATTGCTTGCATATGTCTATTTGAGCATTTAAGCTATTGAATACTTCAACATGTATACAAGTAGCTATTCTTTTAAAATTTTGTATGGATATTGAAATATCTAAGTTGAAGTACTGATATTTGACATAACATAAATGTTGAATTGCAAGCACAAATTTTGATACCTAAAATCATAAATTAAATGTAGATCCCTGCTCACAAATATGAATCCTTCTGTTTCATCAAGTAGAGTTTCTATAAGACTATAAGACACGAAATGACTCTTTCAACTATTTGTCATGAGTCAAGTATAAATCTTATTCTCAGAAGATATGCTCTTTTCACATACTTGCATGGATCAAGTGAGAGTATGTTCTTAATGATATTGGCTTTTTCAAAAGTTTGCATGAATCAAACAATTAAGCAAAACATTGTTCTATGGAGTAAGCATGAGATTACTCTCACTTTCATATTAAAAACATTCAAAATGAATGAAATTTAATAACACTTTGAATATGCATAATGGATCAATTCACTATGCATTTAGCATGAATCTTAATAAATTCACATGTAAGGTTATTTCATGATATGTGCAAGAGCTTAGCTCCTTTGGACATTTACATAAACCATAAAACAACAAGTTTAAGTAGAATTGCCTAGTGCATTTGTCATCAAAGTTCATTCAGTTTATGGTTTAAATTTTCCTTAAGCTCTCTTTAAGGCTTAATGAAGCATATGTTGTATTTCAAATGGTAATTGAAAATGTCAAATCATCATTATTGAAATATCAAATCATGTCTTATACTTAATAAATTATCAAATCTCTTATAATTTATATTTGATTCAACTTGAGCATTTATTTGAATCAATTTATCAATATTTTCATAAATATTTTGAGTTTTGATTCATTTTCTTTGACATATCAAGTTTACGATTGACATCATATCAAATTCAAACTTTTATTGATTTATTCAAAGAACCTCCGCCATCCCCGATGGAGCTACTGAGAGACTTCCCCCACCCAGAAAGGTGTATGTGTGTGATCGAAAATTTATTTACCCACCACAAGAAAGGCGCGTGCATGGGTTAACAAAGATAAGATTTCCTCGTTAGGAACAACGCAACAAAGATTTATATCATAATGTTCCGCCACATTGGGAACATAACTATAATAACATATTTCACCGCGAACAATGTGAATACTTATAACAACATATTTTCCCCACACGGAACAACGTAACGTACTTATCATGTGTTCCCGCCCGATTGGAACAATGTGAACGGTACTTATCACAAAGATATTTCCCGCCACGTTGGAATAACGCAAATACGTACTTATCATAAGTTTTCCACCGCATTAACAATGTGAATGTACTTATACATAAAATAATTTAACAAATTTACATTCACATGTGCATGAAATTAAAATATAACTGATACTCCTTTGCTATAGCACCATTTTCATCACCATTTTACTTGAATTTTGCATTTGGAATATTCAAATTTAACAAACTCTAGATCATATGTGAGTATCATTTTATCCTTCTCATTTTGAATATAAAAGAGAAAATATCATTAACAACTAGAAGTGATGACAACAATCTTGTATTTCATTTTCTTTTGCTTAGCAATCCAAAGGGGACATATGCATTCTCATTTTGAATATAAAAGAGAAAATATCATTAACAACTAGTACAAAGAAGTGAGCAACAATCTTTAGGTATTTCATTTTCTTTTGCTTAGCAATCCAAAGGGGACATATGCAATGAATGAATATGTATAAGGATTTAAAACATCTCTTTGTATAATATTGGCCCTTTTAATGTGTAATGAATCAATCATGCAAATACTTGATATTAAAGCAACACATCAAATCCATTTACTTGAGGAGCTCCATATTCCCTCTTCATCTCACTTGCACAAGAAAGAAACCCTAACATAAAGGGAGCCTCGCTCTCAGAAATATGCAAATAAAAAAAAATGTTGTAGTGGCCATACATAAGCAAGTTTACACCTTCAACAATAGGAAAAATGTAACACTAAATCCTTCAAAGATTAAAACTTTACCACTTTACTTGTCATAAAAGGATTTGATTTGATATGAAAATCTAAACGGAATCCAATTCACATCATGTGAAATAATAAAGACATCCACATTGTATCATAAAGATGTTCAAACTCAAATGTTAAGCTTAATATGCATTAATCTGAAATTTCCTATTTAATTAGGTGATCATTTGCATGATAATAAGATATCAAGTGATCGAAAAAGGCAAGTATGCAAGTAAGGACTAAGCTCAAAAGCCAATCATTCCTTTCATCCTCTCCTTATGTCAATGAAACTAAGTGAGAACAAGGCCCACCATTAGCAACTAGTGCAAGGAAGTAAGCAACATGCTACGCTTACATATATAAACTGAAATTTCAGATTGAGCTAAAACAATTGCTTGTTAAATATTCAAGCAAACTTCAACCCCCATAGGACAAGCAACCATATTAGGTTTTAACAAATGCAAAAAAATTTGAAATTTTACTTTAGCTAAACATTCATTTGCATAATTATAAGTAACCAAATGATAGAACGGGATGAGGACAAAGCGAAAATCATGTCATAAATCATCACCACAAATCTAAAATCTCATATTTAACTAAATAACTATTTGCATGATAATAGGTTACCATATGTTAGAAAGAGTCAAAAATAAAACTAGGGTAACTTCATACAAGTAATAACCCTACTAATTTCCCTTTCTTCTTTGTTTATCAGCTAAAAAAAAAAGAGTAGTATGCAATGATAAAACATGTGTAGACGCTTGATAACAAAGCAAAGATTCAAATCATTCCACACATCAAATATCACATCTCCTCCTCATTTCAATTTCATAGAGAAAGAACAACCCAATTTCAGAAGATATGCGCAATAAGAGTTTACCAAACCCATTTCATCCAAGAAAGAGAACCAACATAATAGTGTAAAACTTAGGGTTGAATGGTTCACTTGAGAAAGAAAGAGGAAGAAAAGTTCTACTTTGGCCACCGCTCCAGAAGGAAATCATGGAAGGGAAAGGGAAAGGCACAAACCGAACAATATCCCACGCCGCTTGCCTATCAAACGAGAGGAAAGGAGAGCATAATCAGAGAGAGGAAGTCGCCTAGAGCTCTGGATCCGCTTGAGACGCAATGAGGGGATCGTGAGAGGGAGAGAGGAGCCTCAGTCGAGAGCAGGAAAAAAAAAATGAGAAGGAGGAATTGAGTGAATACCTTAGCCACTCGACCTCTTCGAGTCATTAGGGTCGCTCGGCCTCATTTAATTGGTTGCCTAAACGGCAATCCAATTAGAAATAGCAAATATATTCTAATCGGGTGGGCGTATGATAAGGATTAGGGATTAAGAGATTAAAAGCTTTATCTTCTTAATTGCAAATTAATATAATTTCAATATTTTATGAATTTACTGTGATAAACCCTAATATGAGTGTCAATTTTAGATTTTAACGAATCATGATCGATTTGATCGAGGTCGTGACAACACGCCGACAAGTGAAATTGGCTTAAATTGCATGTGAATCGATCGACGTCGTACACTTTACCGAATCGACCGCGGAAGGCGTCATCTGATAAGTTTCGAAGTTTCGGTGACAATGACGCGATCAATTTCGCGAATGGAGGTCATTCGAATGTTGTTGAGGCTTCCTGACTTCAATATGTGCGTAATTTCATTAAAAAATGATTTTAATTATTTGATTGGTTATTAACTGATTCAATATTTTTTATTTAATTAATTTTAATATTTTTGACGCATTACGAAGTTGAATTTTCAAATCGAAGCGAATTTGATTGAATCTGATTGCGATTAGGGGGTTTTAAAACTGATTCATGCAATGTTCCTCTCGTTAATTATTTATTTTAGCTTTCATGGTTCATTTGTCTTATAAACTATATTAAGTCATGCCTCCCAACAAACATGGGCACAGAAGCACTGTTTTGTTGCAAATAAGTTGACCCAGATCTCCAAGAGATTTACTTGGATGTCACGCCAGGTTGTAATTTCAACAACTTTTACCGCTTGAAGTGAGTATAATTCTCGTTGGACAAACACGAATTTCATCGTCAATAACCTTGAACCTAGAAGTTGTCATCAATGCTTTGTGTTTGATGGACTAGATAAAAGAGATGCTTTAACTTGTCATCATCAACTTGTCAAGAGAATTTGGAATGTCTCAGGCAGGCTTTGACTGATGTTAAAGACTTCCTCCAAGAGTTTGAAATTTATATTTTCCTCCGCCCCGCTTTGTAATTTGATTTTGGAGTTGATGATTCAGATCTGGCTCTGCTTTTGTGCTTGACGACTTGTTGAAGATTTCATCTCAAATTTGAAATTTGTATTTTCCTCCTGTCCTGACTTTGTGCCTTAGTGGACTTGATGGAATTAATGAGATGAGAATATCCAGGACTAATTTTCAAAGATTTTTTACCCTGGCTTTATTCCTCGCTTTATGAAAAAAATTCAAAACTGTCAAACCGGCTTACTTTTGCAACTTTATATGCGGGTGAATTGTATTCAGCTCTGTTGACAAAGTCACAGAGTCATATGCTTGCATGTAATGCATATGTTGATGACAAAACCCCTTTTGCTTTGTGCATGTGATTTCTTCTCCCTTGCTTGATTGACTTGCTAAAGAAGAATTTCCTTCCTGCTTCTTTATTTGATACTTTATTAAAGGAGTTAAGCCTGCTATTAAATATTGATGATAGATATATATATATATATATATATATATATATATATATATATATATATATATATATATATATATATATACTTTTGGAATTTTGAAAATGACCTTATGACCAATATGGATGATTTCCTAGTCTGGGTCACTTGAATTCACCAAGTTGGAGAGATTTGGAGATTTGGACGCTCTTATCTTTGAACTGACGAAGTAGGAGGATCTCTTTACCACCTTGCGATGTTGAGTAAAACAGATCTATCAACACTACTGATTACATGTGAGTCCGACCCATACACCTACTTGAGACTTGATGATAAATTTTATCATCTGCCAAGATGGAGATCTCTTACTACGACCTGGCGTGTTGAGTAAATATACTTGTAATTCTATGGGAGTGTTGAGTCCTTATACACCAACTCGAGCCTTTAGATTTGATGTGAGATGGGAAAATGTATTTCCAACTTGGTTTGCTAAAGCGACTTGAAAATTTTCTTCTTCAGAAGACTTTTAAATTGGAGAATTTGAATATATAATTTTGAGTATGCGTATAGGAATCTTGACACTAGGCATGATGTCAACCCAAAGAGAAAGGAAGACCCTGTGTCTTACCAAGAACGTCTGACATTTTACTATGAAACTTAAAAAATGCCCCCTGTCTAACAGGGGGATTTTTATTTTATTTTGGAAATGCATTTTTGTGTTACAAGAGAATTTTCAATCAGAATTTACAAATGTGTTTGATGATGAGGACTTCAAGTACATAATTTGTTGGATTACACTTTTATGTGTAATATTTTTTTAAATACCGACCATTGATAGGAGTCATTTGTCTTTCACCTTTGAAGTCAACGATTTCTCCTTGATATGTCTTTTCAATGACTAAGGGTCCTTCCCATTAGGTTCAAATTTACCAATTTTATGAGGGATAATTGACTTCTCACTGACCACCCCTTCCAAAAAAACTCGAGGACGTGTATGATCAATGCTTTGGACATCCTCGCCGATGACTTCTAGATTTTCGAGCTAAACCTCTGAAAACACATCAAGCTCTTCCATCCTAGACGACCATTCTCATCTTGGGTAAGATTTTGTTGAATGGCTACCTGAAAGGTAATTCAACTGAGTGGCAAAACTACTTCAGCCCAAACACTGCATAGTAGATTTTGTAGGAGTCATATGAGTGGTGTGAAGCTATAACGCTTTCACAAGCTTTATATGCCACTCCCTTTTATTTCTTGTGAGAATTCTTCTAAGAAATTTGACTAATATTTTGTTAAAGGCCTTAGCCAAGCCATTTGCTCTCGGATTATAAATTGACGAATATTGTCGATCAATCTTAGTTAAACCTATAGACTTTAGTGCTTTTGAAAGTCAATTATTTGAAATGATTCGTAGACACCAAATCTATGTATTAATGAGTGAAGAAGTTGGTCACCGCTACCGTAATTTCTTTGAATGGAGGTTCACCACTTAGAGAAATAATCGAAGATAAAACAATGGCTACCGATGGTGGATCAATTGTCCAATTACATCCATCCCCAAAGACTCAAATGACTAAATGCTATCATTGGAAAATGGATTTGAGGTCGATGAATTATATTAACACACTCATGGCATCTCTTGCATGATCGATACAATTTTACCATTATGGCCAGTATCCCATTCTTTTAATTTTAAAGCCATTTTAGGACCGATTGGTGCCACAAAATCCTTGATGAATTTTAACAATTACTTTATTTCTATTCCCAAACATCGAAATACATCTGAAAGATCTACGATAAAGGCAAACATAAGCATATAATAAACATTTTCTCAAGGTGTGCAACATATCGACTTATTGCAATTTAATTCTTCCCAAGTAGTCGATGAAGGGTTGTCTCCAATCTTCCTTCTCTTCCACTAATTAGTATGTAGTCGTCATCGTCCATATTTGTCATTTTTTTAGCTAACTTAGTTAAATCGCTTATTCTTAAGCAGAGACTCGAGTCATGATGACATTTGAATTTGCTTCATAAGCTCGAGAACTCGCGTAAGAAAGCTATTCAAGCTTGTTGATTTGAGAAAGGCCCAACACTTGATTAATGACGAGTTGAGAATCATAAATTTGGATTCTAAACTCCATGGAAAATTTCCTCTACCGCCACCAACGCTTCATATTATGCTTCATTATTGGTTCGTGGTTGGGTTAATCTATAAGAGTGTCTCATTATGACACCTTCTGGCATAATCAAGATGAGACCGATACTGGCTCGAGCCTTTGGAAGGTTTGAGGGTTGAGTATATTTGATGGATGAAGCTCCATCAAAATACAATTCCCACATTTGCTACTTTTTCTTTTCATATATGCATGATCTGCTCGTCAGGAAGATCATCATTACGTGATGAATCTAGATGGGATGGAAAAAAAATAGAATTTTCCCTTCACCGCTTTGGGAACGTATGTGATATTAAATTGTAAAAGGACAACCCATCTGCAGCGCCAATTAGTCTTGTCATCAACTTCAACAGTCGATCCGAGATGAGAGTAATTTTATGAGATAACATATAATGACGTAACTGAGCAAAGAAAATTAACGCCAAACAATGCTTCAATTGGAGAATAACGCTTCCTCCCTCTATATTAATGTAGCGGCTTTCCTTTCCTTCTTCATTATCTATGAGCACCTGAGATTCTTCCGCACGCGGCGTGATGAGAGGCTTTCATGGATTGGGGTCAAGAATAGGTGGATTCAACAAATATCTCGATCGTCGGCCTCTTGACATTCTTCGTCCCATTTGAAAGGAGTATCTTTCTTCATTAGTTTTGCAAAGGGTTTACATCTGCCTGAAGATTTGATATAAATCTTCTAATGAATGCGAGATGTTCTTGTATGGAGCGGAGTTGATGAAGACTTTTCGGATGAGGTATTTCAACAATTGCTTTTATTTTGTTTGGATCGATTTTAATCCCTCTGCAATGCACAACATATCCAAGGAACTTTCCCGAGGAGACTCCGAAGGCACACTTGAGAGGATTCATCTGGAGGTCATATTTTCTAATTCTTTCAAAGACGATCCTTAAGTCACCGAGGTGATCTTTGCGATCTATACTTTTGACAACGAGGTCATCAACGTAGCACTTTACTTTTTGATGAATCAACTCATCAAAGTTTCGTGTCATACTTTGGTATGTACGATTCTTCAAGTCAAGGGCATGACCGTAGCAAGATATGCCAATTGGCATCCTAAAGGAGGTGTCGCCTTTGAGCCATTTTGATTTGATTGTAACCTAACGATCCCCCATAAATGAGAACATGGTAAAGTTATCCACTATAGTTCCAATAAGGAGCGAAAGTCATCCTTTGACAAGCTTTGTTTAAGTCCCGGAATCATACATATATGAATACCATTCTTTACCAGATATTTCTTATCTATCCATATTTTTCTTCTCTAATGAAAACATACCTTTTGGTTTCTGAAAAAGCTTCAACCTCCATCTAGCCTATATTCTCTCGAAAAGAGCTTTAATTCGTGGATAAGCATGCAGTCCATTTAAGAGCAAGCATTTTTTTTCCCACTTTATCCAGGGAAGTATGAGGCACGCCTCCATAATCTCAAGTTCATCCTATGCTCCTCTCCATAGTATTTAATCTTTATCATTAAAAAAATGTCATTCTCGCCTTCATTATCACTCAACTTCTATATAATGTATTCCTCTTTTTGGACCATTATCTTGGATGAAACCAAATCCTTTAGTAGTGTGCTTATTTCTTCTACCAATGATTTGAGAACTTTTTAGGAACCACATCATCTCAAAGAGCTTAATCCTTTGCTTACTTGCTCCAGCATGGACCCCATGCTTGCGCATTAGGTTTTGCATCTTTGGAGAGTAATATTTTGGTATTCTTGTGCATAGCTTTTCCTCTCATAACTCAATTACCCAATCGAATCTTCTTCGACATCCCCGATGATAAAACATGCTTCCTGGCTCATGTTTTCCAGGGAAAGGAGGTACATAGGTCACAAATTCCTCGACTTTGTGAGTTTCTCAAGGGGTGATTTTTTTGAAATGTTGAGGAGGAATAAGAGTGACTGAGTGTACCTCATATATGGATATGATTTTAAAGCAGTGCATTGCACACCTTCAAAAGCGATTCAAACTCATAATCAGAGTCAAAATAATCTTCTTCAATCAGTGTTTTACTTGAAAATCCACATGGACCTTTGGATTTGAAAGGAACACATTCATCTTCTTCTTCAGTATCACTGCCTAGATGAGGGACAATGTTATTGATTTTAGACTTGTTCTTTATATCCTTAGGGATATTTGAAACAATCTATTTTCGTTTATTCATTTTAAATTTTCCATTCTTCTTAACTTATTCTTTTATGAGTTTTAAAATAGATGATATTTATTTTGTTAGCTTTTGATTCATTCAAAGGAAGTAAATCGATCCCGATATATCTTCATTTCAACGCAGCAAGGTTGCATATCACCCACAATTTTGCATTCTTCCCCATCCTTTGAATATTTCATACATTGATGCAATGTAAACGAGACAATGTCATACTCATGAAGCCATGGTCAACCCATAAGAGCTCTAAATGAAGTATCTGCATTGATCACATGAAATTTGGCTTCTGTGTTTAGGTCTCCAAATTTAAGAGGGAGGATGAATGAACCAATAGTTTTTGTCCCTTCATGTTGAAACCTTGAACCAGGACTTTATCTCGTCCAAGATGTTGTACGTCTAGAGATAGCCAGCTGAGGGTTCTCAAATTCATAAGATTCACGGAGGAATCGGGATCAATTAAGATCCGTGGTATCATAACTTCATCACTTTCAACTGTAACATACAGAGAAAGATCTTAGCAAGCATAAGATCATCTTCAAAAAATATGATGGATCTTGAATATGCAGTCTGTTAGACAACGCCGGCAAAATATGCTTGAATTTCTCCTTTTGAGAGCTTCTTAATGTGTTATGAGATCTTCCGACATCGGCTTCATACGCCAAGCAAAATTTTTCTTAAGTGGGATAGAATATCGTAATTGATCCTTTATCTGGTGAATGCTTCTTATTTGAATCCTTAGGGATGACTTTTTCATTGATTTCAATTTCTTTTCCTTTATCTTTATTTATTAGCTCTTCCCTCTATTGAGATGGTAGCACTCGACCACTTCTCAATCAAGATTGAAGTTACTTCAAGATCTGAAGTCTTCGATGACTCGCTTTTCAAGATTCCGCTCGCCTAAATGATGGGCTAAGATTCGTAATCACTAATTTTACATTTTTCATGTTTACCGACATGGCGAGCTCTGATTCATCTTCATTTAGGAAACAGAGTTCTTCTAAGCTGTTCTCAACTGCACTTGAGCTATTTCCTTTGCATTCGAGTCTTCAGATGACTGCCAGCCAAAGATTCGCTTCTGTCAATTTCAGCTAAGATTCGTAATCACCGCCTAATCTTACATTTTCATGGCGAGCATGGCCCGATTCTTCATCTTCATTTAGGAAACAGAGTTCTTCTAAGCTGTTATCAACTTCATGTACCATCAAGCAAGATTCAGGGGGAAGTTCTTCATCTTCTTCCCCTACTTCTTCATTTATTTGAAGATTAGTAATGAATTCAACAAATGTGATGGGTTGTCTTGTTGGCTGTATGTAATCATCCATACTATTGATGATTATTTTATGCTAATATACACTCATCCATGTATCATTTATGCCATAAGATATTCTTTCTTTTCTTTTAATTTATTCTTTCGCTTACTTTTAATTTCTGGCCTTCTCTTATAGATTTGGCTAGTTGTTCTTCAGACGAACTTAGTTTTCATAACTTGGGTTTTGTTTTAAAACTCAAGTACTTCAAGTGGTGATTTCCAATCAATAATTTGAAACGCCTTCCAATCGTTAGGAGCAACTGCAATCCTTCATCAACTAATTTCTTGCTTTATCTTTATTTGATGGCTTTAATTAATTTCATTCTGATTAATTTTGATGATAACAAACAAATGCTTGGATGTTCTAATGAATATTTTTATGTGTTTCATATATCAATTGCTAATTACATATCCAATACATCTCACAAATTGTTAGAAGAAATCAAGAATAAAAGAATGAAAGGGAAGCTTTCAGCTTTTTAGGTTATATGACTATTCATATGAGTTCTTTGGCATGAATCAATTTGCTCACAACCTAACATACTTATTTTAATGAGGTTAATTTATATAAATCTTTATTTAATTAACATTCAATTATATTTTTTTCTACATAGCAATAAAATTGTCAAAGTAATAAATGATCATAACTATTAAGTATAATTATTTTATTTACTTAATATAATTAGGTATTTTAATTTAATTTGCTGGTTATATGATAACTAACATATTTATGATTATATATAAATTATATCATAATTTTAAATATCATGTCAAAATTAACAAAAATATATAAAATTTTGTATTTTAGCCAAAGTCATTGTTTAATCAAAGAATATATCGATTTTATCTCCATGGATTCCTTGGATTTTTTCCTTTAAAATAAGTGGTTACATGACCCACTTTGCATTAAAATTGAATTTATTATGATTTTTAAACATTTGATTTTAATAAATGCATGCTACATGCTTTGAATATATTAAGAGCTACATTTGATTACTTTTGACTTTCCCATGTGAATAAAAATTTTGCTGCTAAATTTAATATTTTTAATATAAATTATATTTTTATTGAATATTAAATTATCACATGATAAATGAGGTTTGTATAATATATTTCTTTGAAATAATTTTTTAAATGATTCTTGCCTATAAATTCTCATTCTCTTCATGAAAGCATCCCTCATTCAAAATTCAAAATCTCCAGAAATCTAAGAAAAAAATCTCTTAAATGTTTTTCCAAGTGTTCTCCAAATATTGCAAGATCAAATCCTTGGTTTGGAAGCTTCAACATCTTCAACTAAGCAAGCCTTTTAAATTACTTGAGTTTGTTTTCTTGATCTTAATACTTTTAGTTGTTCATATTTTCACCATCTATTTCTTCTTTCTAATTTATACTTTTTTTTAGCTTAACATCTTTCACATCAAAGTTTCTCAATCATTTTTTTGGTGAAAAACTCTTGTGATAATTTGTAGGATCTATTTCAACTTGAAATTTTACTTCCTACAAATTTCTTTTGGTTTCTTGAAATATTTCTTCTTTGGTCATTTTGAAAGATCATTTATTCTTAGATCTATTTTAAGCATTTTAAAATAAATTATTGAAATTATTTTCATATTTTTTAGATCTCTCTTTTTTAATTGAAAGCTTACTATTAACTTAGATCTATCATATACTTATTTTTTTTTTATTTTGTGATCATTAGCATTAATTGAAAGAATCTTTTGGTTAAAAAAAAAAAAATTACTGAAATTTATTTTATCTGAAAAAAGAATATTGTGAATTTATTTTGAAATCATTTGTATTATTCTACAAATTATAATAACTTAAACATCAAGTAAGATCACTTTAAGATATTTATTTTATTAAGTGAGCATTTTGAAAATTTTTGAGTTGTAAAGTGATCATTTATAAGTTGTGAGATCACTTTTGAATTTGATTTCTTGGTATATTTGTGAGATTTACTTTATCAAAATTTATTATTTTGTATTTTTTTGTGTTGTAAAATTTATTTTGGGGTTGTACTCCCTAGAGTACATATCATTTTGTAGTTGTACTTATGCTAGAGAGTACTTTTGTAAACCATTTTCATTTAGTGGATTAGAGAATACGTAGGTTTGGGGTTTAACGAACCACGTAAAAAAATCGTGTGCCTCTTGTCTATTTACTTTATCAGATTTTTTATTTTCACGCATTTAGAATTATATCTTATCATTATAAAATCAAAATCTAATTTTCTATTTAAAATTAAAATTTAAGTTTTGAAAATTTTAATATTACCCACTCTGCTATGTGTCTCACATTGGTATCGAGCCTAGGCTCTTTTATTGGTTTAACATCCAAGAGTAAATCTTTCACTATGGCACAAGGTTTCACAAAGGGTTCATTACCGGAGGGACAATCCACTCATAGACCTCCACTTTTAGATAGTGTACCATTTGATTATTGGAAAAAATAGAATTAGTACATTCTTAAGAGGTCAAGATGATGCATGGTATATGTTGACACATCAATATCATACACCCACAGTAAAGTAAATGGCATTAAAGTAGAAAACCTTTTGAGGAATGGTCTATAAAAAGAGAACTTGATGAATTAAATGCTAGGCTTGTAATACTTTACATTGTGTTTTATTACGATGATTACATGAAAATTTCTATGTTAAGTACGCAAAAGAAATATGGGATAAACTTATTATAACTTATGAAGGAACAAGTGAAGTTAGAGATGCTCACATAAATAGACTTGTTCATGATTATGAGTTATTTCATGTCTCCTTCAATCTATTTCATATGTATACTAGATTTATGAAAATAATTAACACATTACATTCTCTTGGAAAACATATAGAATCAAGACTTAGTTTATAAGATTCTTAGATGTCTTCCAAAAGAATGGGAAGCTAAAAATATTAGTGAAGCTAAGATTTATCTACTTATCCACTTGAGGTTCTTTGATAGCATGAAGGTTATTGCTCAAAGGGATAAGATGGATAACTCAGAAAAAAGGAGAAGGAGAAAGGAAAAGCCATGCATTACAAAAGTTGATGATAGTGATGAGCATAACACCTCAAGCTCGATGGTGATTGTGATGAGGTGGTCATGCTTTCCAAAAGGCTTGGGAACTTACAAGGAAGAAGAATCAAAGGTATAAAAATCTAAAAATTATAAATTTCAAACTAAGAAATTTCCTACAGTGAAGGGATCATTTGCTATCATTGTAAAAAAGCTGGACACATAAGAGGTGATTGGAACTTATTGAATCAAAGAAGAAATTGATGTAAACAAAGAAAAATATGAAGGAGAAAAGTACCATAAGAAGAAGAAGACTTTTATGGGCCAATCCAGATTCAAATGAATCAATCAAATTTCATCGATGAAGAGGTCAACATATGTCTTATGGCAAATGGAGAATTTGACTTAGATTCTCAAGAGGTATGTAATGATATATCTTATGATGAATTAGATGATGCTTTTAATGATTTAGTTATTGAATATAAAAATTAAAAAGAAAATACAAAACCTTAGAAAAGAACATTTAGATATGCATTTTGTGATTTAAAAATGAATGTGATAATTTAAAAAGTAAAAATACTTCTTTATTAAATTGTTCCTTGGTTGTAGGTAAACTTGAAAGAGAGAATATCTTATTAAAAGCAAGATTAGAATTATGTTTAAAATCACAAGTTCATTATAATACTTCATCAAGAAAACATTTAATAAAAATTATTTGCATCATACACATCCCACTCATATATCTTATAATTATCATTCTAAATCATATGCAAACACTAATGTTTGGTGCAACTATTGCAATAAAAAAAAGGGCATATTTCATTTGATTGCTATGCACGTAAAATACAAAATACTAAGCAATCATCTTATGTATGGGTAAAAAAGGTACAAGCACTACACAAACCAATGCTAAATATCTTACTTCAAATTTAGAATGTGGACCCAAACATGTTTGGGTTCCAAAAGTTAACATGTGAGTTTATTTTGTAGGAATGCCTTCAAAGCAAAATCAAAGAAGGCATGTGGTACTTGGACGGTGGATGTTCAAGACATATGATGAGATAAAGATAAATTCACAACTTTAGAATCAAGTGGAGGATTTGTTACATATGGAGATAATGCAAGGGAAAATCATTGGCATTGGTTCTATTTGTAAGAATTCTATCACTTTAGATAAAGTTTTTCTAGTAGAAGATTAAAACATAATTTAATTTCTATTAGTCAATTATGTGATAAAGGTTTGAATGTAGTATTCCATGCATCATATTGCATTATAAAAATAATGAAAATGTTTTGCTAGTAGGAAAAGATACAAAAATATTTATGTCATTGATTTAGATAGCTTTCATGATGTAAATTTAAACTTACTTTGTTTTAAAAGCACTCATGATGATATATGGTTATGGCATAGAGACTATGTCATATTAACATGCACACACTTAATAAAATTGCTAAACTTGATTTAGTAGTTGGTTTGCCTAAATTAAATTTTCATTCAAACTATGTTTGTGATGCATGTATTCATGGTAAACATTCTAGAAGCTCATTTAAAAGTAAAATATTGTTTCTACTTCTAGACCTCTAATTATTACACATGGATTTATTTGGTCCTATTAGCACCACTAGCTTAGGTGGAAAAAATTATGGTTTTGTGATTGTTGATGATTTCTAGATATACTTGGGTTTTATTTGTAACTTACAAGGATGATGTTTTTGGTGAGTTTAGAAAGTTTTCTAAATATATTCAAAGAGAACAAGGCCTTTTGATTAATAGGGTTCAAACCGATCATGGTAATTTGAAAATAAATTATTTGAGGATTTGTGATGAACATGGGATTAGACATAATTTTTTGCACCTAGAACTCCCCAACAAAATGGAGTAGTAGAGAGAAAAATAGAATATTAATTGAATTAAGTAGATCTATGCTTGATGAGTATAAATTGCCAAAATATTTTAAGCAAGAAATACTGCATGTTATGTAAGATGAATAGGATCTATTTTAGACCAATTTTGAAGACAGACACATGAATTGTTTTTGGAAAGAAGCCTAAGATTGAACACTTTCATGTATTTGGATGTAAATGCTTTATTTTGAATAATGGAAAAGATCATTTAGGTAAGTTTGATTGCAAATGATGATGGTATTTTCTTAGGATACTCTCTTTCTAGTAGAGCTTATGAGTTTACAATAAAAGAAAAATGATTGTAGAAGAATCAATACATGTTATTTTTTGATGAAAATTTGATTGATCCTATTAGAAATGAAGTGATTGATGAAGAGATTGATAACTTTAAGAAAATATCTTTAGAAGATAATATGGATGATTCATTGCCTAAAGAATGGAAATATAATAAAAATCATCCAAAGGAACTAATTATGGAGATCCTTCAAAAGGAGTTATGACTAGAAGATAGTAGAAGTTGTAGATCATTCAACATTTTTATCGATTGAACCTAAAAATTTAGAAGAAGCATTAAATGATAATTTTTGGATTATTGCTATGGAAGAGGAGAATCAATTTGTAAGAAATGATGTTTGGGAATTAGTCCCAAGACCCCAAGATCAAAATGTCATTGGAACAAAATGGATCTTTAGGAATAAGCTAGATGATTCGTTGTATTATTAGAAATAAAGTTTGCAAGTACACACAAGTTGAAGGTATAGATTTTGAAGAATCTTTTGCACCAGAAGAAGACTAGAAGCTAGTTACTTGCTTATGCTTGTTTTAGAAATTTTAAACTTTTCAAATGGATGTCAAAAGTGCATTTTGAATGGATTTATTGACCAAAATGTATTTGTAGAGCAACCAATTGGATTTGAGAGCCTTGATTTTCCAAATCATGTGTATAAATTAAAGAAAGCCTTATATGGTTTAAAACAGCTCGCTTGGTATGATAGTTAAGTAACTTTTGATAGATCATGGATTTAGAAAGGGTAGTAGATACCACTTATTCCTTAAGAGCATAGATGATGATTTGATTGTGGTACAAGTGTATGTAGATGATATATTATTTGGAAGTACAAATGAATCTTTATGCCATGAGTTCTCATCTTTGATGTCTAAAGAGTTTGAAATGAGTATGATGGGAGAACTTAATTTTTTCTTAGGTCTTCAAGTGAAGCAACAAGAAAATGGCACATTCATCATCAAACTAAGTATATAAATGAATTGCTTGAGAGGTTTGACATGAAAAGATTTAAATCTAGTAAAACTCCTATGAGCCCATCTATAAAATTGGATTTAGATGAATTAGGAAAATCTTGATCAAAACTTTATAGAGTATGATAGGTTCACTTTTATACCGCTAGTAGGCTGATATTATGTTTGCTATTTTGTTTGTTTGCTTTCGCCAACCCAAAGAATCTCATTTAATAGCGCGTATATTTCGGTATTTGATAGCACTACTAGTTAGTTTATGGTATCCTAAAAATTCTTTATCATGTGATTTGATTGCTTATTCTGATGTCGATTTTGCAGATGCAAAGTAGATAGAAAAGCACATCCGCATATGTCATTTTTAGGATCATCACTTGTGTCTTGGTCATCTAGGAAAAAAAATTTAGCTTTATCCACACCGAGGCTGAGTACATAGTTTTAGTTGGTTGCTGTCCTTTGGTTAAAGCAACAATTAGAAGATTTTGGTATTAAGCAAGATCACATTCTAGTTCAATGATAATACTAGTGCTATTAGTTTAACTAAAAATCCTATCCAAAGACTCTAACCAAGCATATAGAAATTAGACATCATTTTATTAGGGATCATGTTTTGAAAGGTGATGTTAATATTAATTTTATTAGCACAGATATTTTTACAAAACCCTTACCAGAAGAACGTTTTTGTACTTTAAGACGCATGCTTGGAATGTTAGATCCTAATATTTAAAATTGTATGTAGTTTGTTCTCACTTTTTGATGTTGTCAAAAGGGGGAGAAGAGTAAAATGTTGGTTAATATTAAGTCTATTTAATGCATACATTTAGGGGGAGCAACATTATTCATCTCATATGCATAATTTTTTTAATAGAATTTCTTTCAAAAACTATGATGAAAGGTCAATTTGCACCTTCATCAAAATCAATACCCAACATTAGTTTGTCATCATCAAAAGGGGAGATTGTTGGCTTAATTAGCCTCAATTTGATTAATTTTGATGATAACAAACAAATGCTTGATGTTCTAATGAATATTTTATGTGTTTGATATATCAATTGCTAATTACATATCCAATACATCTCACAAATTGTTAGAAGAAATTGCAAGAATAAAAGAATGAAAGGGGATAATGTGAAGCTCATGATTTTAGGTTATATGACTATTCATATGAGTTCTTTGGCATGAATCAATTTGCTCACAACCTAACATACTATTTTAATTTAATGAGGTTAATTTATATAAATCTTTATTTAATTAACATTCAATTATATGTTTTTTCTACATAGCAATAAAATTGTCAAAGTAATAAATGATCATAACTATTAAGTATAATTATTTTATTTACTTAATATAATTAGTATTTTAATTTAATTTGTTTGGTTATATGATAACTAACATATTTATGATTATATATAAATTATATCATAATTTTAAATGTCACATGTCAAAATTAACAAAAATATATAAAATTTTGTATTTTAGCCAACGTCATTGTTTAATCACAGAATTCATTTCTGATTTTATCTCCATCGGATTCCTTGGATTTTTTCCTTTAAAATAAGTGGTTACATGACCCACTTTTTTTGCATTAAAATTGAATTTATTATGATTTTTTAAACATTACCTGATTTTAATAATGAATGCATGCTACATGCTTTGAATATATTAAGAGCTACATTTGATTACTTTTGACTTTCCCATGTGAATAGCAATTTTGCGCTAAATTTAATATTTGTTTAATATAAATTATATTTTATTGAATATTAAATTATCACATGATAGATATATTGTATAATATATTGAAATAATTTTTAAATGACCTTCTTGCCTATAAATAGCCTCATTCTCTTCATGAAAGCATCCCTCATTCAAAATTCAAAATCTCTCCAGCAAATCTAAGAGAAAATCTCTTAAATGTTCTTTCCAAGTGTTCTCCAAATATTGCAAGATCAAATCCTTGGTTTGAAGCTTCAACATCTTCAACTAAAGCCTTTTAAATTACTTGAGTTTGTTTTCTTGATCTTAATACTTTAGTTGTTCATGCTATTTTCACCATCTATTTCTTCTTTCTAATTTATACTTTTGGTGGATTAGTCTTTGAACATTGGTTTTCACATCAAAGTTTCTCAATCATTTTTTTTGAAAACTCTTGTGATAATTTGTAGGATCTATTTCAACTCTTGAAATTTTTAGCTTCCTACAAATTTCTTTTGGTTTCTTGAAATATTTCTTCTTTGGTCTTATTTTGAAAGATCATTTATTCTTAGATCTATTTTAAGCATTTTAAAATAAATTATTATTGAAATTATTTTCATATTTTAGATCTCTCTTTTAATTGAAAGCTTACTAGCCAACTTAGATCTATCATATACTTATTTTTTTTATTTTGTGATCACATTAATTGAAAGAATCTTTTGGTTAAAAAAAAAAAAAATTACTCCTTGCTGAAATTTATCTTATCATGAAAAGAATATTGTGAATTTATTTTGAAATCATTTTGTATTATTCTACAAATTATAATAACATAAACATCCTAGTAAGATCACTTTAAGATATTTATTTTATTAAGTGAGCATTTTGCCAAATTTTTTGAGTTGTAAAGTGATCATTTATAAGTTGTGAGATCACTTTTGAATTTGATTTCTTGGTATATTTGTGAGAGATTTACTTTATCAAAATTTATTATTTTGTATTTTTTTTGTTGTAAAATTTATTTTGGGGTTGTACTCTCTCAGAGAGAGTACATATTGTTGTGGGTTGTACTTGCCCGCTATAGAGAGTACTTTTGTAAACCATTTTCATTTAGTGGATTCCTAGTGGCTAGCGTGACGTAGGCCGTTTGGGTTTACGAACCACCTAAAAAAATCGGTGCCTCTTGTCTCTATTTACTTTATTGTATTTTATTTTGTGCATTTAGAATTATATCTTATCATTATAAAATCAAAATCTAATTTTCTATTTAAAATTAAAATTTAAGTTTTGAAAATTTTAATATTACCCACCACCCCTTGCTATGTCTCACAGATCCTGAGATGAGATGATTACCTTGGTAAACTCTTTCTTCTGACGCACCAATACACTATCAAGAGTAATTCTCCATTTCTATATGACTTCTCCACGTAGAGTAATACGTAACTGGTTAAAATAGTAGAATCTTCATAGATGTGATTCATGGTATGGGCAATAAGACTATCAACTTGTCTTCTTCAAGTCTTTACACTCAGAAGGACCGCTTGAGTGCATGCTTGAATAATTTAGACACACTTTTCCTTAAAGGAATAACACCTTTCACGCGTTTCTACTTTTTTTTGTCATTATTGTGTAGATTGAGTCATCCTGAGTCATTCTCTTTGTTTGTTTGTCGTCATATAAGTTTTGACATCATTACCTCAAGTATGAGCTTGTATGGAGTAGATTAAATGACTATTTTGATCTCTTGGTAAATGTATTTTCTTTATCTAATGCTATAGACTAATGCTATTCAGATCTTTCAACGGAAATGTGTTTACCTTTTGGTTTAGCTTTTGCTCTATTAGATTTATCTGGCTATCAAATTATATAATTTCTAAATTAGCCACCCTATCGTACTCTTGAAATGTGTGATAATTAAAGTCAAAAAGATAAGGTACCATCTTGTCATCAATGTCATCAATGAGTTTCTAATTGTTATTCATATTTCATTAGACCCCAAGCCATATTGTTAAATGTTTTCTTTTTAATTAAAATTTGGTTTCTTTGTAACCTTTAAAAATTATTAAGAAAATCTTTAAGAAAAGATAGCAATAATGCAACTGAACGAGTTCATTTATTGAAACTAAGATATCATTCAAAAAGAAATCAGATTTAACTCAAAAATAACGATTATTAGGTTACCACAAGATGTTTTGAACTGTTGATCATTTGAAATTACCATTTCAAATAGATTAAACTATTGAATATCGAAATTTGATCATACTCTGATATAAAGCACCATTGCCACCATTTATAATTAGACATTTTAATCTTCATTCTGATAATATCAAGTTGATAGTCACATTGATGTACTTTGATATTCTAAGAAACATTGTTTTAATTGCTATTTCAATTGGATTCAAGATAGATTATTTATTTAGGATTATTATAATCAAGCAAAAAATGATTATTTTACATGTTATAAAATTTTTTGCATCAATCATTATCATTATTATCATCATTTCGATTTATAAAAATATTTCTTTATTGCTTTCATTTTACATTGAATTTGTCTTAGCCAAATAGACAAGGTGATTTTCTTTTATCCTTCTTCTTCTGTTGTTTTCTTAAAGAATCGAGATGCTTTATTTGAACATTTGTTGTGAGGAATGGTCTACGATGCATAAATGGTATTGGAATATGATGACTCAATTATTGTATCATGTACATATTTCAACATTTATGATCCTCTTTCTTCTTTGTCCTATGGATTTCGAGGCATCTCCATAGATTATTAAGTAATCTACTTCTTTGATTGGATGTTTAACCTTCTAATTGATTGACAGATATGAGGATTCTCCAAGTTTCATATCATATACTTTATCATTATTCTTTTTGTCATCGCTAATAACTTTTTGGGATCTTAATGCACAAGATGTCATATATTTTAAGACAATTTTAAATAAGCTCCATATTTTCTTACCTTTCCAATGTGAATAAGTCTCCAAATGCTCATTGACATGGATTGGTTGCATTTCGAGGAGAATGATCTTTAAATAAGATCCTTGATAAATGATATTCTTTTCATCACTCTCAATATAAACTTGGAGAACCCGACGCATTTGCAAATATGATTTTTCTTGAGGAGTTCAGTCAAATATAGCTTGATTGATTAAATAGATTCCGCTTTATTATTTATCAAAGGAAGAAAAATCACCTTTATAATTGGTTATTCATTAAGAATGAGAATTAAAACTTTTTTCTTCTTTCTTTTGTTAGATGAAAGATATCCCTAGTAAAAGGGTTAAATTGTGTTTTGGGATGAGATATCCCAAGAATAATCTAAATGATCAATCTAAAATTTTTCAAAGATAGAAAGTTTCTTTGAGTGAAGAATAGTCATTAAATTTGATCTTTAGATGATTCATGACGCAGATGAAAGACTTTAGAATGATCAAGAACTTGTTTGATAATATACTGAAAATCATGAAACATAGTTTAATTAAGAAGTGCCATCTCCAAGAGTGACTTAGATGTGTTCTAGAGATATTCTAGGTTAAGACAATTAAAAATAGCTACAATATCATTTTCTTCCAAAATATGGATACAATAATGAACATAAAAACTAAATAAAATCTCAAATGACTTAAGACTTTATAGAAAAGTTTTAAGTTTTCGATTTTGACTTTTTTCCATTTGTTTTCATTTAGTTATTATTTTATTTTATACCCACCAATTATAACTTAAATTGATTAAATAAAGATGGAAAAGAAATTTCAAATGATTAAAATCATCTCAAGTAGAATTTTTATTAAAATTTTTAGTGAAGAGAATAAGAATTAATTTTAGATATTTGGTGAGAACTTTAATATTTATTTTATAGTATTTTATAATTAAGAGAGAAGCTTTGATAACACAACAAATTAAATAACAGTATAAATGGATTTAAAATTTAAAATTTATCATTTTAATTTAAAACTTTTGAACGATGAGCCTACTAAATCCCATTTGTCATCTTTATGGTTATTAAGATAGTAATATCAAGGATCCTTACGCTGAACATACTTTATTAAGGTGTCAGATAGTTTGTATAAATATAATATTAACATAAATTTTTTGAACCAAATTCTATATTTCACCAAAGAAAGGAAGGGAACATAATTATAAATAAATTTAATTGATCATATGCGAACCACCCTAGCTTAATACATTTATGTGAAGTATTTCACCAAAATCAAAGAGACTTTGAGCCACATCCTACACTTAAATATTTGAGTGTAAAATATTATGATTCGATTTATTTCTTTAGAAATAAAAAAATTTTCTTAATTTTCATCAAAACAAAAATAGGGATGATTTTAAGTTTTAATTTAAATAATTCTTCATTTCATTTATATTTTATTATTTTATTTGAATTTTGATCATTTTAGATGATTGATTTAATATACGATCATTCAAATTTAATAAAGAACCACTTTTCTTTCATAACTAATATTGGTTAATATCCTTTACTTTTATTTTTTCTACGAGATGCAAGTTCATTCTTAAGAAGATAATTCTTCAAATTTTGTCTAAAACTATGATCGTATAGACTTTCTTGAGCTTGAACTTTAAGAATATCATTCATATCTTATAATTATATGATGTAATTAGTTTGATATTATTAACTTAAAATTATAATATCATAATTAAATTTTGTTAACCTAACATCCTAAAACCAAAGATGTGTAAGACTGCTTTTATCTTGATTAGATTATAATATCTTTCTGATATTGATCTAATGAATATTTTAACATACATACATGTATGTTTCTTTTAAAATATTAAAATAAATACGCAATGTCTAAGCATGAATAATTTGATGATGATGATGATCAAAATGCAAGCATGAGTTTTGATGAATTTTTTAAGTATAACTTAATTCACCAAGACCAAAACCAGAAGTAATCTGCTCTTTTGTTTTATATCTAGCTTGCATATGTTCCTAAATGAACATTTCAACACAATACAAAATTTGTTTTTTTATTTTATCAGATACATATGAATGCCGAAGTTTAAATGAGGTCAATTTACAAGTTTGATTTTTGATAGACATTTGTTTTATAACAATCTCTTAAGACTTAAGAAAATAGATATGTTCATATTTGCTTTTACATCTAACTTATATGTTCTAAAATGTCAACATTTCAACACACATAATGAGTATTTTTTTAAAATATTTTAAATGTAAATGTCTAGTTGAAATATATGTATCAATTACAAGTTTAATTTTTTTGATATGACATTTTTGGCTATAACACATTACACCAAATGGATATGATTTTCAACTTAACCATTTTCTTAGAGAATACTAAATTAATTATTTCAAGATTTATCGTTTCTCCAAACCTCACAACTCAAGATTGAACATAGAGTCTTAGCTTTCTTGAGATTAACTTAAAAAAAGATACATTAACAACGATATCGATATTTATCTTTTTGTCATTCTATATAATTAACTTCTAAGATTTTATTAACTAAAATAAAGATAAACATCATTAGATTTTGTTTTATAATAATTCATTAAGACCAAAAAGTATAGATTTTTTTCATTTCTTGATGCTGATTATTCAACATTTAAGTTTATCAATACTTAACATACATAAATGTTTTTTTTAAATTTTGTTGATATTAAAATATTAAGTCATGAGTTAACATAACATAAATGTCAACAATGATTTTGATAAAAATCATAAATCAAAATGTAGATATGTTTCAAATATAAATTTCAGTGTTTATTTCATGATCAAGAAATGCTTTTATAAGACTATAAAGAAATGAATTTAACTATTATGAAATAATGTATAAATCTTATTCTATAAGATATGTTTCTTTCACATACTTGCATGGATCAAGTGAGAGTATGTTCTTAATGATATTGGCTTTTTCAAAGTTTGTATGAATCAAACAATTAAATTAAAACATGTTTATTTGGAGGCATTAGATTACCTCATTGCATATTAAAGACATTCAAATGAATGAAATTTAATAACACTTGAATACGCACAATGGATCAACTAGCATTTATAAATAATGTTAGTTCATGATATGCAAGAGCTAAGACCTTTAGACATTTACATAAACCATAAAATAATAAGTTTATGTAGAATTGCCTAGTGCATTTGTCATCAAAAAGTTCATTTAGGCTTATATTCAAATCTTCCTTAAGTCTTTTTCTTAATGAAGCATATGTTGTATTTCAAATGATAATTGAAAATGTCAAATCATGTTCATTATCAGATATCAAATCATGTCTTACGCTTAATAAATTATCAAATCTCTATTTAGATTTGATTCAACTTGAGTATTTATGATTCAATCAATTTATCAATATTTTCATAAATATTTTGAGTTTTGATTCATTTTCCTTTGACATATCAAGTTTAAAGCGTGCATCATAAATTCAAACTTTTTTTGATTTATTGAAAATTTAGATTGTCATGATAAATCGCTTAGAGTAATAAAAGAAAGGCATGGTAAGTCGTGACAATGATAATTTATTATCGCTTAAGAAAGACGTATGGTTAACATAGATAGATTTATTTAATTACGAAAGACTTATATCAATATAAACAACGAAGACTTATAGAAGATTTTTCTCGCCAGGAACAACGCAATTTAATCGATTTTATGAATTTACTGCGCGATAAAGAGATTATAATTTTAGCTTTTAGTTGACGCACGACGATCGATTTTTTGCGATCGAGGTCGTTTAGACAACGCCAATCATCAAATTGATTTAAATTGTGCGACGCCATGCTCAAATCGATCGACGCTGTGCACTTTTTCGCCGAATCAAGGCGCCGTTGATGGTTTCATGTTTTTAAAGGCGCGATCGGGCCAGAATGAGGTCGTTCGGACGTTGTCGAGACTTCCCGACTTCGATATGCGCGTAATTTCATTAAAAATTGATTTTAATTATTTGATTGGTTATTAATTGATTAATATTTTTTATTTAATTAATTTAATATTTTCAATGCATTACAAAGTTAAATTTTCAAATCAAGCAAATTTGATCGATTCCGATAATAGGGAGTTTTAAACCCGATTCATGCGATGTTCTCGTTAATTATTTATTTGCTTTCATTTCATTTGTCTTATGTACCATATGTGAGTGAACAAAAGTGCATGATCACTTCTAATTAGTAAAGGCTATATTAATAAATGCTCGCTCAATGATGTTGCGACTTATGATTAATCTCTAATGATGAATTTATGATAGCAAATGACAATTATTATGTCTTAAAGCATTCTCCCATCTCATAAAAAGAAAATATCGAGTCAATCTAAGTTTGCTCAATTTATCAATAGATCATATTTCCTAAAATCCTAAATACATGGAAAGTGTATATTAATGACACACCTTTTAAAATAGAACCAGTTCTTGAAGTGACATGCTTCGAGAGGGTATTGGCTCGAGCATTTTGTTTACAATATATGTGGATGATCTAATGGATATTGATGTAAGAGAAGTGGTTTTCACCATATTGAAGTATTATATACTAGTTTTAAATTATGAGCATCAACCTAAGAAGTTGAAATCACTATGAATTAATAGGTTGTAGACTCCACATTTAATAACAAGTCTTAGTCTTGCCATGATGGCTTCATATTCGATAATATTATTGGTTGTATAATTTTTTAGGTAGAGTCCATCCTCTAAGTTGTCTGCTATAAAAAGAAAAATAGGATCCCTACTATGGTACTAGAGCTTACAGAGGCTCCACCAATATATAATATTCGATGAGGTGATAGAGATTAGAGAGTATCTATTTCCATTAGCAATGTTGGAAACAACACAAAAGTAATAAATAATTATTACTTGATATACAACACATTGTGATCAAAATCAATCATAAAACGCTTATAAAATAACATATTTATGATCAATTCAAGCTATAAAACTAACACAACATAGCACTTAGAATTGTCATTCTGATTGATATTAGTAGCAATGCAATCTTCAAAAGTGTTTGATATAATTTTTTTAATGATTTGAAATCAATCATTAGCAATTTTGTATGATTACAATAAAAAATGTGATCATATAATCGATCACAATTTATCTATGACTATAACTTTACTAATCAATTGTGCAACCAATAATGTGATTTCAAAATTAAAAAATGACCATGAGGAAAGCAAACAAATGATGTTCCCAATACCGATGGATTTATTTATTGAAAAATTCATAAGGTTCCTAGATATCTCCAACAATCTAATGGCTTCCCCATCTCATTTTATTCACCTAGCCATCTATGCGTCTTTTCTAGATCTTCCTCTCAGTTGTTGTTGACCACCAATGCTCCTCCTTACCTTAATTTAGAACAAAAGTGCTCCATTGATGAATCATTAAGATAACATTTTTTATATTTTTATTCAAATAGTTAAAATTCTTATTATATTTATATGTTTACTTAATTTTTATTATTTCCACAATGAATTCCCAAATTTCATATTTATGTATTCATATAAAATATACGTTAGATTTATCGTAGGTTCAGGTGTTATTTTACTTGTTCTTGTTATATATTTTCTATTAAAAAATTACATATTGATTTATGTATTTAGAAAGAACTGTTCAATGATTTTATTATTAACAAGTTAGGTATTTTAAAGATTTTTTTTTATTTGTAATGCTATGAAATAATTTAGAAAATTTATCATCAAACTAATTGGTGGCAATTTAATTATTTAAAGATGTTATATATGTTAGAATATTATTATTAAGATAAGTTATTGGGTGATGTAAATGACATATACATGTCCCAACATGATGGATAATTTTATTAGACCTACCTGACTTGGTATTTCAAGTTTTATCTAAACAGAAAATCAGATCACAAAATTAATTAATATTCATTTATTAGTGACTTAGGATCTATTTGAGACAGTTGTAACTATATAAAAAAAGTATGATATCGCAAGAAATTGTTATTCAAAGAAGATCCAATGGTATATAAATTTTAAAATTTTATAAAATCAAACTATAACTTTCTATCACCACAAGAATGCCAAGTTCAAAAAAACTCAACTTTCACATGATTTCTCAAAACACAGCCGAATGTAGCGCCTCAAACACGCCGCGTAATGTGCCACAACACACTATCATTGCCGCCCCAAACAGAACCTACAACATACGAATATTAGAACTCAATGGTCTCGAATGTCTAATATACTTTTCTCAAGAATAAAATGATTAATAGATGAATTTATTAATAGAGTTTAGAGTTTTCTATGTATGTTGGTTATAAATATAATCCTTCTATTTTGAAAGAAAAATTTAGATGTAACTATAAAAATCAAGGATATGCAACACTCTTGTTTATATTTCTACTATATTAATATTGTGTGATTAAGATATTTTTTTTTTTTTTTTTTGTATCCAGGTGAGCGCTCAAAAATAATTTATTAAAATTCTCAAAATTTTTTTAATCAATGCGTCACAGAAGCATAATTCATCCTCATTCCATTTAATCAAATCAAAATTAGAATTTTAACTGTCTTTTTTTATAATTATTTGTTCATCTTTATGAATCCTACAATTATCAATCAGAAAGAGATTTTATAAAAAAAAATATATATCTGTGCAACGCTCTGCGCCAATTCCTTGTCGCATCTCCTCCCGATATTTTATTCGTTTATTATAATAGACAAGATCCGGATTTCGCACCTGTGTGTAGCCGACCTTGTGGCCAAAATTGCGACAACAAGGTAAAAAACGGCTATAAAGACGGCTATATTGTGTGTTATGATATCACATTGGCGATTCGACACAGAAACAGACAGCGGCCCCGCATTAAACTCCCCCTCAGTTCAGGCAACAACAAAGCTTTTCTCCGTACTATAATAATGGATGTTAAAAAAATTGAAGAATTTATATACATATCATATTTATGTATTGATATATTTTACATTTAAATTTAAATATTTACTTAAATAATATTTAAATTTTTATTACATCAAAAATATCACCCTAATTACTTTTTTCAAATAAAATATATCTTTTTTTGCATAGAAAAAATGCTAATTTTATAAATATTCAAATTTGAATATAAAATATATAAATACATAAAAATTCTGTATGATATGTATATAAATTTCTCTAAAAAAATATATAATGCAAGAATAAAACTTATGTAGTAATATTTTCATATAATTTTATCAAATTCAAAAATAATTAAAATTATAAAACAATTATTCAAAATTAATAAATATTTACTTTTAAAAAAAAATTACCTATAATAATATTATCATATATAAATTTGTAATTTCTAAATGATATAAAATATTATATGATAGTTCTCAAGCTCATGTGCACATTTTTATATGATAGTTCTCAAATTTAATATTTTATAATTTTAATCAAAACGGGCTACACATATAAAAACATCATTAATATTAATTAATTAGATAAAATATATATTTTAATACATATACTTTACACTCATTCAGACATTAAAATATTATATAAATTAATTATTTATTTAAATATCAGGTAAAAAATATATGTAAATTTAATGCAGATTAATCCTATAAAAAAATTATTATTTTTTTGCTTGCATATATATGAATTAAGAATATCGCAAACTGCATCAGGATATGAGAGAGAGAGAGAGAGAGACGCGGAGGCGACTTACCGGAGAAGAGAAGCTTGTCCAGGCTCTCGTTGGCTACGTACTCGTAAACAAGCAGCTTGTCCTCCGCGTTGGCGCAATAGCCGTAGAGATTAACGACGTTCTTGTGCTGCAACCGAGAGAGCAGCGTCGCCTCGTTCTTGAACTCCTTCCCACCCTGCCGCGACCCTCTTCCAAGCCTCTTCACCGCCACCAGTCGCCCATCCTCCAGCTGCCCCTGCTCCCCGGTCAAACATTTCATCAAACATTCGGCGTGCAAGAGCGCAAACGATCTCTATTACCGCGATTGAATGATCAGCACAGAGGAAGGGGATATATAAATCAAATCACCTTGTACACGGGGCCGAAACCCCCTTCGCCGAGCTTGTTCTTCTGGTTGAAATTGTTAGTTGCGGCCGCTAGGGTTTCGTACCGGAAGGATTTTTGCTCTCTTGCGGCGATCGCCTCCAGGTCTTTTTTATTCAAACCTGCCACAACGTAATTCATTCAGATCGCAATCAAATAAAGGTCCGATGCTTCGAAAGAGGGAAGGGAACCTGTATGCTGACGGCGAGTGAAGGGCCTGAGGAGATTCTCGAAAAGTTTCGCTAGGTTCTTCATGAGAAAGGGAGAGGAGAGGGAGGTGAAAGACCGACTAAGAAGAGAGAATGGGTCCGCCAGGGTTAGGGGAGCGAGCTATCCCATTCTCTGCAGGTGTGAAGAGCTTTTCTCCTACGTTTCTTCTTTCTCATCCTCGTTTGTGGAAATATACATTTATGCGTAAAAAGGCTTCTACGAGTATGCGATGATGATACAGTAGTGATGGGACCCTCCTTCGAGAGACGGTCACGTGGGGCCCGGCTGACGACTGAGGGATGGCCTGTTGATGAGCTGGCTTTGCGCAAGCATACAATTCCACCGGGTTTTCTTTTATGGATTGATTTAAAAGAGTAAATTAATTTGCCCTAGGATTTAAGGGGATTATGTGGATGAGAAAAAAAAAAGAAGCTTTTGGGGATTTTTTATTGGGATTTAAATCAAAATATTTATATTTTGTTATTTAATATATTTTATCATAATTGTTTAATTGTGCATATATGATGTTATTAAAATTTATAAAATTAATAAAATATGATAAAATAAATAAAATATTTTTGAAATTATTTAATATATTTTATCATAATTCTTTAGAGGATTGTAGTAGATTGATTTAATAGGAATATAAGTGTAATATTCAAGTAAATAGCACTTTAACGATCATAAAAGAGGTGATATCATTCAAATCAAAATCAGATGTCATTTTGAGATATCTCAAAAATGATTATTCGAAAAATATAAATTTTATTGAAACTAGAACTTAATCGAAATAAATAAATATAAAATTAATTTATTTAATTTTGATATTTCCTTATATTATATTTATATTAAAACAATCAATATTGTGGGGAATTATAAAGATCCTATATCCTCATAAAGAGACAACTTATTCTCTTTTATTTTTTTCATAAATATTTTTTTTAAAGCAAAAAAAAAATCTTATATTAAAATGTTCCCATTAAAGAGTATAAGGAGCCATAAGTTGATCTTGTATGTTAAGTCAAACTATATGCATCAAACAAATTAAAATGTATATAGAGGCGAATGTCAAAATTTTATTTTTTAAAATCAACATAAAATAATTATTTTTATATATGACCAAATTATATTGATTTTTTTTATTAAAAAAAAATGCAAATATAATAAGTCACATATTTTAAGAGTGCGCTAGCAGCGTTGCTTTGCATTTTAAGAAAGCAATTTCGTTTGACGATTAATATTTTGGCTGCTTTTAAAAAATTTTTACATTAAAAAATGCTGAACTAGAAGTTATTAGACTAATTTAAAATTGTTTTTGATTTTTCAAAAAAATATATAATAATTAATAATTTTAAAATTAATTTCTCTACAACCTTTTACAATCCTTTTCAAAAAAGTTACATCTTAAGAATACGTTATGATATTATTTTAAATAAATATATAATTTAAACCCACATAATCATTTTTTTTATTTAATTAACCAATAAATTTATTTAAAAAATTCATATATGCATAAAGTTTACTAACTGACATCAGAAGAATATTTTTATTATGAAAATTAGATTAATCCTTGTATATTTAAGCATGTTATATATATATATATATATATATATATATATATATATATATATATATATATATATATATATATATATATATATATATATATATATATATATATATATATATATATATATATATATATATATATATACAATAACTTGACAATATTAAATGATTTTAACAATATTTTGAATTACATATATAATTCAAGGAAAATGATTCTATTACTTAAGCTACCATTAACGCAAAGATAAAAAAGAAATAACAGAATTTAATACCAATTTAAATACTTTATCATATTTTGGTGTAAAAGAAATAAAAACTATTTTTGTTTGTTGGATGAATGTAAAGTAAATATTTGTCGAATATTTTATTATGTAAATTAATTATGAATTTATTCACTAATTAACATTCAATTAAAAAATAAATATATATAAAATATAAATAAATTATAAATAAAATTTTTTTTTTGAGAAAAATAAATAAAATTAAATACAAATATAATGTTTAATATTTAATTATTAGTAATTAATTTAAATTTTCAAGATATTAATTATTAGTTTTATAAATAAATAAAATTTGAATATTATCATTTTATATTAACATAATAATAATACATATATATATATATATATATATATATATATATATATATATATATATATATATATATATATATATATATATATATATATATATATATATATATATTTAACTTACTATATTAAACATTAATTAATTAATAGGAATTTTATTAAATAAATTAATCGTCAAGTTATGATTTAATATTTATTTATTAAATAATTTTTTTTTAATAAATAGCTTACTCATTTATTATTTTTTTGCTAAATAAACTAAAATTTAATAATTATTTTAATTTTTTTGATTTATCGTGAACTATTTACCATCAATTTAAATAAATATAATTATATTTATTAAATTATAATTGTTATATAATATTTATTTTAATTCAAGTTAAAATAAATATTAACAATTTCGAAAGCAAATAAAAAAAAAAGAAAAAATTCTCTTTTTCGCAGAAATAAATGGTTTGGCACTCTCGTTTTTCCAAGAAGAAAAAAAAAATCTCTTTTTCCTGGCGTTCCCCTCAGCTCCGCTCTGCGCTCCACTCCGTGCTCCGCGCTCCACAAAATCGAAATAAGCTCGTTTTCAACTATTTTAACAAAGTAGAAAGAGATTTCGTTTACTCAAAAAATTATACTAATTTATTTTAATTCCATCCAAACAACAAAAAAAGATAAAAAATATAAACCAATTATAAATGATTCCATTTACCGCTAACCAAATAGCCCCTTAAAGAAAGTGTAGAAATTGATTATTGATGAATTATTAAATATTTTTTTAATAAAAGTATAAATGCAAGTTTTTTTTAATTTAAAATTCAAATTAGTGCTTAATGCCGCTTATCAAACCTTGTTAAATATTTATTTTATTACCTGTGTTGAGGACACTTTAAAAATCGTATATTATATATATATATATATATATATATATATATATATATATATATATATATATATATATAATATATATATATATATATATATATATATATATATATATATATATAATTTATGTAAATTAAATTGAGCTGAACATATCTAAATTATTTATAAAGATTTAATTGGAAATAGTCCGATTTAAATTAAAAATTTATTATTATTGTTTGATTGTAGCTTAAAACTATTAAGTCAATTTGAAATGAAGTGAAACATGATTTAGTGGCCGGTTAAGTTCCCTAAACATTTTAACACGAAGACAAATCACGGCAGCCCCATTTCAACGGACACCAAATTCTGGCCGTCCATTTTGAATTTGACGGACCACAGTGATCCTCTTAGGTCATTCCTAAACAGTAAGATTTGCTCGCCGTTTCGAAATCAACGGATCAGAACGAATGGAATTTTGATGTTACAAACTCTTTATTTCGATTTCAAGATTTCAAGATTGTCTCCTCATTCCAGCTATCTCTCTCTCTTCCACTCTGACTGAAGAAAGATTTCGCAGGTGTTCTCTGTATTGCTCCTCTTGGGATAATCAAGTGAGATTACTTCTCTCTCTCTCTCTCTCTCTTTCTCTCTCACTGAAGAAAGATTTTGCAGGTGTTTTCTGAATTGCTCCTCTTGGGATAATAGGTGAGATTACTTCTCTCTCTCTCTCTCTCTCTACATCATTCTTTTCCATTTGGTGAATCAGCAGTTCGCTAGGTTTTTCTTTCGTCCTGAGTGCAAAGAACTTAGGTTTCCTTTATTGATCAAGATGGTCCATTGCTCATGTCCTGATTAAGATGTAATAAAGAGTTCCAACTATGATTTACTGCATTTTAACGGGCCCTCAATTCAAAGAAATGGAAATCAACTATCGTTAGATCCTGGAGCCAATACATCTTATAACTTGTTGAGCTGCTGATCTCCAATTTGTTCTATTCTAGCGACAGTATTAATAATAAATCTCCTCAATGAACCTTATATATTTTTATTATGAACAGTAGGATCATCCACCTTTACAAATTGCTTGCGTGCTTCCAAGAATTAGCTAAATCACATCCCCAATCCGTTTGTTGTTAGTCAGTGGCGTGGTTAGCAGCATAATTTGCTAATTCTGTAAGCCCTAATGAACCTTTAGAAGATTTTATGTTGACATTGTAGGTTTTCTTCTAACTTCCATTTTAGTTTGTGGATGTTTGAAGGCTGGGGGTTGTTCTGTGACACCTATTTTGATAATTATGCTTATATGTCAGCTTAGTTGAAAAATTTTATCATTTAAACACACTTTGTTTAAGAAGCACTACATAATATGCCTTAATTATTGTGCCAAAACTATGAAGCATTATTTTGAGCCAATTTTATGAGGAAAACCTGCTTTTTGATGTTCTTCGATTTATGTATCATCATGATTATTCGTTTTAGAAAGAACATCATTTTGTTACATATTTTAACTTAGAACAGCCCTAACTTCTGTTCGATGTATTCGATCAATGTTCTAATAGAGTTTTTAAGTTTGGTTTGCTATTTTACTATTGATTATCTGTGATGGAGCATACCCATTTGATCATGATAATCTTTACTTCACAATTTACTGGTGCTATGATACATAGTTTCCCTGCAGCATGGCTAGAGCAGATTAAATGTTATGCATTGCAAAACACAAATTAAACCATCGCTAATGGTTTTGTTTTGATGAACCTATGGAGTCTACATTCATGAGTTTTGATGCAGCCAAATCAATCTGAACATCTGTATCCTCAACTCTTCAACTTATTATAGCAGAAATGTGTTTTGTGATGTGTTTACTTACCATCACTAAATTCTGCAGGGAAAACTGTGTGGAGTGTGACAGCAGTTGCTCCAGATGGCCATATCTCATAATGACCAGCTTTCTCAGATTGAAACAACCTGTGGATCTCTTCTATATGAGCTTCAAGTAAATTTAAACCGGTGCTCTTTACATATTGTAAAATATTTATAACTACCTTATTCAACTTGTTCCAATTTAAACCTGATCCTTGAATAGTTAAATTTTCTATATTTTGCTAGAATCAATATTTTTGACATTTAAAAATCATCAGGATATGTCATTTATAGCTGACAAGCAACATTCTCAGAGCATTAAAGATACTCTAAATGGTATTTTATCATATTGAAATGTCCATTGATTCGAATGCCATGGAATTCAGATGATATGGGATGAAGTTGGAGAATCCAATGCTGAAAGAGACAAAATGATTCTTGAGATAGAACAAGAGTGCTTGGAGGTATATAGAAGAAAGGTTGATCAAGCAAACCATTCCAGGGCCTATTTGCGTCAGGCAATAGCTGATGTGGAAGCTGAGCTAGCTGCAATCTGTTCTGCTTTGGGCGAGAGACCAGTTCTTCTCAGCAAGGTTTGTCTCTGCTCAAGGCATTTCACAGGAGGGTTGTATTACAACTGAATACTTGATTATTATGCAACTTGTCTGATTTAACATCAAACCAAACACTTCTAGTTCTTATTTCTAACCCTTTTTTGAAGAAAGTAATGGAAGATGCATGTAACTTATTCTCTTCCTAATTGTATAGCCAATGTGGTTTGGAAATAGGGATTATAAATCCATGTTTAAAGGTCCCTTATGTGCTTTTTGATTAGAATGTTTTTTGCATTTCTTGTTGTTGAACCACTCTGTGCAGTCCAATCCAAATCCATTGAGTTTGAAGGAAGAGTTAAAGGCTATAACTCCACAATTAGAAGAGATGCGAAAGAGAAAAAATGATAGGTTGAGTCAGTTTCTTCAAGTCATGGAACAAATAAGGAAGGTCTCAAGTGAGGTTTGGCCTGATGGACAACCTCAATACAAAATGAATGTAGATGAATCCGATCTGTCCACAAGAAAGCTTGAAGAATTTCAGAGACAGTTAGAGGCTCTACAAAATGAGAAGGTCTGCTCTTGCTTCCTATAAAAATGGAAAAAACTGATAGCTTTATGGTGCCACAGACCATCATATCTTCAGCTCTTTTAATATAACGAGCTCTAAATGTTTAATTCTGCAGGCAGATCGCCTGAAGAAGGTGTTGGAAAATTTAAGTACTTTGAATGCATTATGCATCGTTCTTGGTATAGATTTCAAGCAAACCGTTACAGAAGTGCACCCTAGTTTGGATGTTGCTGACGGGTCAAAGATTGTTAGCAACGAGGTGATTGAAAGGCTGGCTTCTGTCATACAAAGCTTGAGGGAGGTTAAATTACAGAGAATGCAAAAGGCAAGTTACATCAGTGCTAAAGGTTTCTGCTTTGCGAACGTTACTGATACTTTTTGAACTGTAATAGCTTCAAGATCTTGCAACCAATATGTTGGAACTTTGGAATCTAATGGACACGCCAATGGAGGAGCAACAGTTATTTCAGAACGTTACATGTAATGTTGCTGCTTCAGAACATGAAATTACAGAACCGAACACTCTCTCAGCTGACCTCCTCAACTATGTGAGTTTAACACCTTTGGGAGATAAACTGTTAACAAGCATTTTCATTTCATCATCATCATCATGCATTGTAGTTTTTGTCAGAAAATGTGGGACAAAATTTATTCTAATGATGCAGGTAGAGGCAGAAGTAGTGAGACTTGAAGAACTAAAAGCAAGCAAGATGAAAGAGCTGGTTCTGAGGAAGAAGACTGAACTAGAGGAGCTGCGTCGTAGGACTCATTTGGTTGAAAATGGTGACAATGAGGTGGATATCTCAATTGAAGTCATTGAATCTGGTAACTCTTCTGAACTAGATATTCAGATAATTAAATTATTTCATCTTTGCTATTTTATCCCCTTCAATACAAAATAACATTTTTGATTTTCTGTTGCAGGTGCTGTTGACCCCTCTTTAATCCTGGAGCGGATTGAAGCCCAGATTTCAGGTGTCAAAGAAGAAGCTTTTAGCAGGAGAGAAATACTTGAGAAGGTTTAAAAATGGATGAATGCTTGTGAAGAGGAGGCCTGGCTAGAAGAGTACAACAGGGTCAGACAGATGATTTTTTGATCCACCTGTCCATTTTTTTAATTGATTTTTCAAGTTGCTGCTGAACTAAACTAAATCTGATTGATTTAGGATGAAAACCGCTATAGTGCTGGTAGGGGATCCCATCTAGCATTAAAACATGCTGAAAAAGCTCGAGCAACAGCTCAAAGGATTCCAGGTCAGTATTCCAATTACCTCACTTCAACTACCTGAACAACTAAAGCATTTATCTCTCATCCTATCAATCCCATTCACTCTTTCACCATAATAGAATGTTTTTTTTTTTTTAAGTGAGACTCGAAAGAAAGGGATATAGCCGCATTCTATAGATCTGTATGTAGTTCAAGCTAGATATTATAAAGTATTTAGTTAGACCATCTGCTTCAGTTGATCCTATTGTTTTAATCATTCTCAGGAATTGTGGAGGCTTTATGCAAAAAGTCATAGCATGGGAAGAAGAAAGAGGAGTTGAATTTACATATGATGGTGTAAGACTTTTAATTTTTCACTACCAATTTTATGTTGTATTAGAAATGATTTCCATTCCATCTACTTATTTTCAGCTCCAAATAGGTGGGATAAGACTAATCATAATGATCTCTGCCCGACTCCTCATTGCAGGTTCGCCTTTTGTCAATGCTGGAAGAGTATTCTTTCGTGCGCCAGGAGAAAGAGCGAGAACGAAAACGACAGAGGGTACATACATCTTTCCTTGAAAGCATTTATATAATGCAAAGTCTTACAGCATTATCATATGCACCATCACTTATTTTCAGGATCAGAAAAAGCTGCAGAGCCAGTTTATAGCTGAGCAGGAAGCACTTTTTGGATCCAAACCGAGCCCCTCGAAGCCACAAAACTCCAAAAAAGTTCCTAGAACTTCTTCTGGCTTTGCAAGCCGAAGGTTATCCTTAGGACCTGCAGTATTGCAGCCAATGAAACCGGATTTCCCTTGCATTAAGGCAACATGCTCAACAAAGAGAGGAAATGAGTTCACTTTTGTTTCTCCTGGTTTGTTCCTTCAAACTTCTTCCAACAAAATTCCTCCTTTTTGACTTGCGTTTTGTTTCATAATGTTCTTCAGATGCTTTGCTTGTAAAAATATCACATCAAATTTTAATTTTTTGCTGAAATTTGTGACCAAAAGGCTATATTTGTACATGTATCTCTTACATAGTTTCACCAGCATAAGCAAGGTTTTATCTTTGGTAGTATCTGTAACTTTATTTAATTTTATGATCATTAAGATAGCTTGCTAAATACTCAAACTTGGATTCTCCAGCCAAGAAAGGAGTAATGGATGTCGGGATTCCAGTGAAGTTGCCATCTTTCAATTCAGATAACATGAATTCTTTCCAGTCTGAACCACCTCGAAAGTCCTTTGGTGTGACGAACACAAACACTCAGCAATCAGAAACACCAAGAAAGCCATTTGCTCTTCTTGGTCCAGCTAATTTCCCGCCGCTTACTCCTTCACAGTCCGTCCACACAATGGTTTGGGAAGAGGAAAATCAGCTAATGCAGCCATTATCAACACCCAAAGAAGGTCCTGGAACAGTGTTGCAGCCGATGCAGATGGTCACTACTCCAGCAACAACCATTCCAAGAAAGCTGGATGAGAAAGAATATTCCTTTGAAGAAAGAAGACTTGCACTTTACCATAGAAGATAGGGAGGAAATAAGCATAGCTTGTTCTTTTCTTCTGTTTTAAGTTGATCGAAGTAAAATAACGTTCATTTTATTGCTATTTTATGTACTTTAATGCGGAGCTACCGTTAGCTCCATTCAACACAATCTTATTAGATCCTCTCTGATTAGTTTAACTGAGACAATGCCTTGTGAAGGTGCAATTGCTAATTGTGGTAAATGAAAAATAATTTGGTTAGAATATTTTTGCTCAATTTTGATAATAATGGAGTAAACAAAATGATATGTGATATTTTTATTATATTTAAATGACATGAAATTATATGATTTGTAAATAAAATCAAAGATAATGAAAGAATTTATTATCAAATACATGATAAAGTATTAAAATATTAAGACATTTATATTTAATTAGTAAACTAAATATCAAAGAAAAATTAACATGTCAATTTTTCCAAAACTACCTTAATAAAAATTGAGTCTTGGTTTTTTAGCAAGTTTTTTTTTTTGTACTATTTAGCCTAATATCACATCATATTTGGATTGGAATCTATCCTTCACCAACAAACAAACAAAAATAATACAACAACAACAACAACAAGCCTTAATCCCACTAGTGGGTACATGAATCCTTCGCCTCCATTGTGTCCTATTATGTGTCAAATTCTCATTTAAATCAAGTATACTAAGATCATTTTTATACATCTTAACCAAGTCTTTTAGGTCTACCTCTACCTTTCTTAACATAAGGCAAATCTAATGCATCTACTCTCATAATCGTCATCGACGACGCTTTATGTGGCCAAACCATCTAAGCGACTTCTCCTAATCTTATCTACCAGGAGCTACTCCAACTTTTTCCCGAATATACTCATTTTACATTCTATCTCTAAGAGTAAAGCCACTCATCCACCTAAGCATCCTCATCTCAGAACACTTAACTTAGTCTTATGCTTCTCTTTATTGGCCAACATTCGCACCATAAGTCATTGCGTGTTTTACCACCATCTTATAAAATTTTCCCTTAAGTTTAAGTGGAACTTTTCTATCACATAATAAAGCCGATGCATTCCTCCACTTCAACCATCCAACTTGAATTCTACTAATAACATCTCCATCTATTTCACCATCATTTTGAACAATATAGCCTAAATATATGAAATCACTCTCTTATTAATGACTTGTTCACCTAATGTCACAACACTACCACTAGAACTTCTACAACTAAAATTACACTTCATATATTTAATTTTAGATCTACTTAAACAAAACCTTTAGACTCTAAGTTGACCTCCATAATTCAAGTTTCTATTGGACTCTCTCTAGTCTTATCAACAAGAAGAATGTCATCAAAGAAAATCATACACCAAGGTACATCTTCTTGTAAATGCCTAGTAAGAACATCCATAACTAAAGTAAAAAAGATTAAAGTTGATCCTTGATGTAATCCAACCTAAAATAGTAGAAAATATTTTGTCAATCCTCCTTGTGTTTGGACACAAGTAATGCTAGTATACATATCCTTAATGACTTGAATATAACCAATATTAACTCCTTTCTATTCTAGAACTCTCCAAAGAACATCTCTTGAAACTTTATCATAAGCTTTCTAAATCAATAAATATCATATGTAGATCCTCCTTACTTTCTCTATGCTTCTCCATCAAACCTCTTAACAAATGTATAGCATCCATAGTAGATCTACCCATGAAACCAAACCCATTGTGAGAAACTGTATCACATCATAACCTATGCTCAATTACTCTCTCCCATAATTTTAATGTATGGCACATTAACTTAATTCCTCTATAATTTGCACACTTGTGCATCACCTTTATTCTTAAATATAGAACCAACAAACTCTTTCTCCACTCATCTCACATCTTTTAGTCTTTAAAATGACATTAAAAAAGATTTGTAAGCCAAGAAATTCCTTGATCTCCTAAACATTTCCACACTTCTATTGGAATATTATCCCCATACCGCTTTTCCACATTTCATTTTCTTTAAAGCTTTACTAACTTCGATTTACTAATACAACGATAAAAATGAAATTTTCTATTTTGTTTAGATATTAAGGTTGCTAAAATCAATCGTACTTTCAGATCCTTCATTGAAAAGTTTATCAAAATACCTCATCCACCTATTTTCAATATCCTTTTCTAAAAAAAAAAGCATTTTATTATTTTCATCCTTAATACACCTCACTTGAACTATGTCTTTACTTCTCCTATCTCTTTGGTTGGCTAACTTATACATACATCTTTCACCTTCTTTGGTATCTAATCTATTGTATAAATCACTAAAAGTAAATTTTTGCATCATATCGCTTTCTTAGAATCTCTACAGCCACTTTATATATTTTCCCAATTCTCCGAGTTTTTACATCTAAACCAAGTTTTATAACAATACTTCTTATTTTTTATCTTTTCTTGCACACTCTGACTCCACCACCAACTATTCTTATTAAAAGAAGCTTTTCCTTTTGATTCTCCAAGCACATATTTAGCAACTTGCTTAATTTCACTTGCTATTTTTCCCACATAATGTTAGCTTCCTCATGAACATCCCAAATTCTAATCTCTTGTAGCTTACTCTTAAAAATATTTTTATTTGTGTCTTTAAGTGTCCCCATCTAATTCTAGGACAATAATTTAGTTTATTTTTTCTCTTACAACCTTTCATCTTAAAATCTAAAACTAATAATCGATGTTGGGTACTTAGATTTTCACTTGGAATGACCTTACAATCTTTACAATCTAAACGATCTATTTTTCTTATCAGAAAATAATCAATCTATGTTTTACTAGATCCATTTTTATAAGTAATAATATGTTCATCTCTTTTCTTAAATAAAGTATTAGCAACTACAAAATCATAAGCTAAAGCAAAATCTAATATAGTCCTACCTTCTTCATTAGTCACACCAAATCCGTAACCACCATGAATACTTTAAAATTTTCTACTACTCTACCAACATATCCATTTAAATCTCCTCCAATAAATACTTTTTCTTCAAGAGGTATCTTTTGTATTAATCCTCTAATTCCCAAAAATTTTTCTTTTGCGCTTACCTCCAAACCTACTTGAGAAGAATAGACACTTATAACATTGATAATATTTGTATCAACAATAATCTTTAAAGCTATAATTCTATCTCCACATCTATTAATATTTATAACATTATCCTTCAAACTTTTATCTATAATCACACCTACACCATTTCTAGTTCGACTTTTACCAAAATACCAAAGTTTAAAACCTAAACTATCAATCTCCTTGGCCTTCTCCCCAACCCATTTAGTTTCTTGAACACATAAAATATTTATCTTTCTATGAACCATAATATCTATTAATTCCATTAATTTACCTGCAAGAGTTCCTATATTCTAAGATCCTAACCTAATTCTAGTTTCATGGACTAACTTCTTTGCCCACATCCATATATGGGAACCCTTGCTTATTTAACATTGCACCCAGGCGCCGATGCAGAGGCTCTAGCACATTTTTCACCGTATTCGCCATACTTTAGGGACGCCTAGATAACACAACAATGATTTAAAGGATTCCTGTCATGATTATTTCGACAAGTTTTATGTGGGCTGTCGACTACCTAACGCAACCCTCCACTTTTCACATTCGGACTTGGGACCGATAATGTACCTAACAAACAAAAATAATAGTTAAACAAAAATTATTTTGGGATTGGTGAGCATTGAAATTCAATGTTAATAAGATTAGTGTTAGCGTACACGAACTCAAATTGATAGAGAGGAGAGAAGAACACTTTATCACTCGACCATGATGGAAATTACTAGATAAAAGTTTTTAAGACTTCTTTAAAAAAATGTTAAAAATGTTTGCAAATTAAGTGCACCTAATATATGGTATTTGATATACTTTTTAAAATAAGTATAATATTCTCATGTCTTATAGGTGATTTTGAATATTAATAACTTGATAAATTTGAGTGTTCTTTTTTATTTATAAACATTTGTCGTATTAAAATATCAAGACATGTGGAAATCTTTTAACAACAAATTTTGTAAATATGTTTGTAAGATTTCTATGTATATTAAAAATGTTTAAAATAATAAATAAATAATGATTTTTTCAATAATTTTGAAATATATAAGTGTGTGTAAGGAAAGATCAAAATACAAAATTTATTATAAAATTGATTTAGATATAAAAGCTAGTTTGGAATCACTTTTGTTTTTTTTTATTTTATATTTCATATTTTAATTTTGTTTTGTTTTGCTTAAAAATAAAATATGTTTGATTGTACTTGTTATTTTGAGTATTTTTAAAAAACAATATTATTTATTTTTAAAAGCAAAAAATAAAATCACATAGAAAATACTCTAAACAAATATGTTTTCAAAATAACATACAAATAAAAATAAAAATAAAAAATAAAAAACAAAATTGATCCCAAACAACCCCTTAGAGAATTGATATATACATATGTGGGATCCGAAAATTCATCAACCTCTCGATTAAAGAGAGTTTGATAAAATTTTCGAAGAGATGGAATAGTAGATAGACACACCAGAGATTTTGTTCTCATTTTGAGGACTTTATATCTGGTTCCTGTTTCTATGGCTCAAGCACTTATAGTTAATTACCCCTCCCAATGCTGAGAGAGAACTTTCAATTAAGGCTAGTCGTTAGATCGCTAAATGCATAGTGTATAGTAGCAGCATACAGAGTTTTGTAATTTAGAGTTTAGATTTATAAAATTTATCATCTTTGAAACTTAAAGTGGATGGTTTGGGAATGATGAGCCCATCTAGATCCTATGGTTCCATCATCCCTTCGTGATCCCTACCTACTTAGTCGAGAGGTAGTTGACCAAACCCAAAAGGATCTTTGTTACAGCCATTGGTTGCGTCCAAGTAATCAGACTTGGGGTAGTGTTTGTCTGGAGACATGCTTAAGTCTACCTATGAGGGCTTTTTTTCTTATTAAGTATACCCTATGGTTCACATCTCAATGGGTAGAGCCATTAGATAGCATATGGGCTACCGTTGTAATCATAATATAATGGTGCCATTTAGTAAATCACCGAAGAACTCCGGTCAATGATCATACGTAGACTTGGTCAAACCACGCTGCAGTGAGGACAGCCACGCATGATGAGATTGGTTGAAAGTGAATATAAAATACACTTGATTTGACATTGACTCTTTGAGAGCTATTTTCTTAATTTATCACCTTTAACAAAGCGTCGGAAGGTGGGTTAAATTTTAAATTTTAAGTTTTTAGATTGAATTTCATTTAAGCATTTAACACTTAATGACATATTAGATTTTGCATTTAGATTGATATTTAATTTACATTAATTTTATTTAAAATTGCAATCATGTTTCGATGAAAGTATTACCTCCGATTGAAATCTTCATTCAACACAGCCATCATCGGGGTTTATGAGTTTGTTGATCATTTAATTTATTATTTGATCCGCCGACTCTATTAGTTTAATAATAGAGGATCAAATCTATTATATGATAAAATTAGCTTCTGATATTTTAATAAGTTAACATTTTTATAATAATTGGATTTTAAGTTTTGTTAAACTCCTGCCTTAAGACCAAATCGGGAAGTAACTAACACAACCTCCTCAGACACTAAGTTTAAGCATTCAGCGCATTGTCGGAACCCATGCGGGTGTTTAGTAATTTTGATTATTTTATTTCTAAATTATGAGATTAATTCTATATTTTCAGTTAATTCTAACTTAAATTAGCCTTTTCGTGACATTAAAATTTACACTCTAAATCTCTATCCCACATGCATGTATTTATAGCTTAGATAATTTCATCTAATTAATAAAATCATTGATTTTGAAAATCATAATGAGAATAAAATTTCTTAATTTTGATTGAAGGAAGTCTATAATTTTGTATAATTTAATTTAGATCGTCTCTTGTATGAAGAATTGCATATGGCATAGGTTTCAATTTTATATTTTGATTCAAAGTAGTGTATTTTTGCTTATACTTAACTTGACAGCAAAAATAGATCGGCTATTTAGCTTATGCATATTGATAGGATTTTACATCTTTTCCAATCATCATATTTAACTTTTATTCTCACCCATATACAAGCTATTATACCTTTTTCAACTTAGCTTATTAAATATAAGCCTTGTTGCTTAAGTTATGCTTGAATTGCATTTATATTTGAATGCTAACTTTCAAACTTACTATAAGCGCCTTGTGATTAGGTGTTTAATCCCATTTCGAAATAACCATATTGGATCAAATCGATTGAAAAAAAAAATTTAGAAATCGAGTGGATCGAAGATTTCGATTTAGTCGAAATGAATCGATTCTAGATAAGTTCGATCCGACGAAAGTGAAATGAGTACTCAAATCCAAACGAGAGCCAACTCAAAAATCCAAACGAGCCTCAATTGGCTTGAAAATCAATTTCAATTTAGGATTCATAAATTTTTGAATATATAAATAATATAATGTAAACATACAACAACTACAAGCTACAGTTGAGTTGAAAAATAAAATTTTCAAAACATTATAATTTCACATTACAACTAAATAGTTTTATAAATACAAATTTTGTACAACTCTCACTAATATTATACATTCGATATTTCATATTTGATCACCTAACAATAATAAAAAAGTTTATAAAATGATGCAATTGACATAAAATAAATTAAAAATAATGAAAATATTAAATTGTCTTTATTTGTGGGACTCAGTCGAGAAAATAATATCCATCTTCAAGCATTAGCATTAGAAAAAATTTGTAATTTGTATATTTCACTTCAATAATTGTATGCTCCAACCTCAGTTCCAAAGCCATCCATTAGCAAAAGATAGAGAATCTCTAACAAAAATTACAAAATCTCACAAATCAGAAACATCATGTATTAATATAGTAGTAGACTCAGAATAAAGGCTCTTGGTTGCTCGACCATCCAATGAGAGGCTTGAGAGCCACCATTAATGAAGCAAAAATAATTGAGTTAGCCCAAATTACAAACATATTCTCTTCTCATCACTGTCCAAAATTAAAAAAATCAGAAATTCACCATGATAACCCCACTTTAGTCTTTAACACCATGGGTCCACGCCATGGGTTCATAAGTAAGAAGTATAGAACCCAAAACAAAACCTCGAGAAATAGAATATAAGAAAAAAATTAATGAGAAATAGGTTTTGTGAAATAATGGAGAACCAAAAAAGTAAATTATAGCAAAACAAGATTTTATACAAAACTCAAGAAAAAGTAAATTACCTCAACCCAGTCAAACAACATTGCAATTCTCTATTGGTGAGAATGGAGAACCAAAACCAAAATAAAAAAAGAAAAGTAATAGATTTGTGCCCTCAAAAAATCGAGATGATTGGTTAATTTTGGGTGACATTAAACAAATTTTTCACTAAGAGTGGTAAACTAATCGAGTAAAACAATACTTGGATATAACAATCATCAAAAAACATCATGATCTAACAAAGTTGAAAAGTTCCATAGTTCCATAATCTCTTAGAATTATTGATAAAACAATATAATGTCATTCAAAGCAATAATATTATATGACTTGATATAATAATTCATATTTTCAAATTCTAACATAGCATGCATCATAGATAAAATGTAGTAAGAATGTAAGATGAGTTTGTAAACAAACCAAAATTTGAAATTTAGATAAAACTTAAAGACAGATCAAGTATGTCACCCCAAATGATTAAATGGTCTCAAATTTAGATCATCAAATCATCATTCCACTAGAAATATAAAATCAATCAATCACCAAGCCTCCATTAGGCCATCTCAATTTAATTTTATCATTGGACATCATATCTTAACATAAAATATTAAAGCAGTAAAATATATAATAAAATGCTACATAGCTCGTAATAAATGTCACAGACTCTCACATAAGTATATAACATAACCAAACTACTTAAGAGTCTCACAAAATATTTATTGAAAATAAAAATATGCAGAAAGAAAAAAAAAAAGAATTGAAATGATATCACGATTTTCATATTTGTGATTTAGTAGATAAGCTTTCGGTACACTTATAAGTAAGTTCTCTTCCAGAACATAAAACTAAAATTGCAATAAAAAAAATGAAACTCATATTTGAATAGAAGAAAATTGCATTATAAAATAAAAAAAGTAAGTAAATATTACTAATGGATCTTTTGATGATTTATATGCAGCCCGAATCCAGTTTCCACTACATACTAAAGCATCTAATATTTTTGGTGAAATTGAACTTCTATAATCGCTAAGTACACGACCCCCAGCACTAAAAGTTGATTCAGAAGCAACAGTTATTACTGGGATGGTAAAAATATCTTTGGCCATCTTTGAGAGAGAGTCCCACATTTCATGGCTATTTTCATATTCTAAAATATCAAATTAGAATGGCATTTCACACAAGCTTCATCAAGGTATATCTCCAAATCATACTTTTGTGGAACTAAAAGGCCAGTAGAATCTATGAAATCATACAAACCAGCCAGATCATCATGTGAAGCATTACCACCTTCAGTTGTGGTTATTTCAATTTGAGAGGTGGATGCTTCAGTAATTTCTTTGCCCGTAGGCTGCATATCAACAAAATAATAAGAGTATAGCTCAAAAAGTTTTTGTTTGACGTTGTCCTTCTCAATCGCAGTGGCACCATCATATATTTGTGGATAGTAATAATTTATGGAAAATAGTTTCATTCTAGGATCTAAAATGCGCAATTGAAAATAACATTGAACACTCATCAATACTTATCAAATTTAGTTTCATGCTACTTGCCATGTTTGAAATGAAAATGGTATTAGATAAGCATTCTCGATCCAATGTTTTCTTGATTAGAACTAGATTGGGAAGCAGTCTATTTGTAGTAGGATAGGTTGAACTTGAAAAAATTTCAATTATTTGATGAAAAAATTGAAGCATTTCTCTTACTTTCTCAAAGTTAACCCAACCTTCTTGAGAAGGCAACCATATATAATTGAGATCACGCAAAGCATATTCAGGAAATACATTCTTATAATAAAAAGCAAACTCTAACATCTTGTATGTGGAGTTTGAGCGATGTTAGGCACATCAATGCAAAGTGCCTTTCTTTGTGGATAAGCCAATCTCTTCAATCTCTCCAAATTTATGTAAGTGACTTAAGGATCATTTTATAAATAAGAGATTCTCTTACCCTTTCAATTATTCTCGATCTCTTTCAATCCATCCCACCATTAAGTTTAAAATATGAGCGGCGAACATGAAAGAAATCCCATCATCAAAATCGGATCTTCTAGTGAACAATGCTTTCAAATTTATAGTTGCTACGTCATTTGATGATGCATTGTCTAAAGTTATGGTACTAATTTTATTTTGTAGTCCCCATTACAACAAACTTTCAGAAATTGCCTTAGAAATCACAACCCCACTATGAGGAGGATCCAAATCAGTAAAACTAATTATCATGGATTGTAATTTCCAATCAGAACTAATGTAATGCACAGTTAGACACATATAACCAATAGTTTGATTTGATGTCCATCAATCACTAGTAATCGAAACTCGATCAACAACTTTTAAACTTTTTTTTCAATTTATCTTTTTCAATTGTATGCACTTTCATACACTCTTCCTTGATGTTATATCTTGAAATTTTATGATAATTTGGATTCATTGATTTCATCAAGATATTGAACCATAAATGTTCAACTACCATGAAGGGATATTCATGAACAATAATCATCTTAGCCACAATATTTTTTATTCTAGAATGATCATAAGAAGATGAAACACACAAAGTAGATGTTGAACCAGTTTCCTCTAAATCCTCTGCTATTGGATCAAATAGTTTTTGCTTATTTCCTTTATTATCAACCTTGCTATAGTGATTTATCTTGAAATGTCTACTTAACGAGATGTGGTTCTAGTTTTTTTGTTTGACATAAGATTTCACACAATAATTACATTTAAACTTCACCACTTTTCCCTTTTCATTTGTAATTTCACTAAAGTGTTGCCAAACTTGATCATTGTCTTTTACCCTTATTCTTTTATTTATTTCACCTACACTCTCATTCGAGTTGTTGCATTATCATCAATAGGATGACTTGAGGAATTATTAGATTTGCTTTGAGAAGGACTTGTCATCTATAAGAAATTACATTACCAATTCAAATAAAAATCTCAAGATATCAATAGATTAAAAATACACATAATTTATTGCAAGATAGAATATACCAATGATGCAAAATAGAAAAGTCTTGATAGCTAGAAATGATCAAATTCCCATTAATTTCAGAATATATAGAAAACATTAGCATGGGACATGCTCAAGTTAGTAAGTTGGGCCAAACCAGATCGAGTCATGGCATTGATTGAGTTGACAAAGTCGTTGGTGAGCCATCCAAATCATTAAATATATAAAAAAAGTTTACAAGATCCATTGACTAAAGACTATCCACAACATAATAGGTTACTTTAAAGAACTAAAAAGGATAAATTCCTCACCCATCAAGCATTAAATGATGATAATTTTAAGATCTCAAGTGCTACCTCAACCAAACCAACATAGTAGAAGCTCTACATCTTTTACAAGAGAGAAAAGAAAGTTTAAAATGTGTGACTTCCAACTTTAAGAGAAGAGAAAAACTTCAACAATAATAAAAGCAAACATGAAAGAGGTCATGAGCATGTTTGGGGATCCAAAAACTCTTGTATTCCAACAACAAAACAACAACTATAAGAAAAGAGAAAGTTCTACAAGAGTTTGTTTAATAAGTCATTAAAAATTGACGATGATAAATTTCAAATTAAATACTTAAATTATAATAAGTATCACTATGCTTGATGATGTAAAGGAAACAAGAACAAAATTGATGAGTCATAGGAGAGAAGAAAATTACATTATGCCACTAGCTTACAATGAAAATAATAAAGACTAAGAGAATACATGATGCCTAGACATTGGTGTGAGCAATTACATATGTAGAGGAATAAGTATGCTCATACAACCCAACGAGTCAATAAGCAGTAGTGCCACTTCGGAGATGGTTCAAAACATCAATAAAGTGAAGTTGTACATCCTTATTCACATAACATATAAAAGACATCAACCAAATCAACCAAATCAACTTTGTAAGGAATATATATATAACGTTTAATTAACCTCAATTCAATCAGTTTCAGAATATATAGATATCGTCGCCATCAAACAAATTAAGCGTTAAATGTGAACAAATCAGTATGATGTGAACATACGTAACCTGACATTCGAAATCATTTCTCACCACATTACAACTATAGAAGTGTGAAATGTTGAAAATCAAAACCTAGAACAAGGCTAAGTGGATAACCTCTGTAAACAATACATCAGTAAAAAAAATAGGTCGAGCAGCACATGTATAGCTACAAGGATCGCAAGTCATAGCACAAAAATAGAGATACACATGCATGACAAGAAACACCACAACAAACCATCTTGAGCTTGAGCTTGGTCCCTTGGACACTTAGTTAGGTAATAAAACAAAAGTAACTTATGAAATCTCTAAACTCAAATAATTGAAGAACCGAAACATCCCCAAATCATAGCATGAAATACTTACGTCAAGAAATGAAACAAGTAGGTAGTAATTCGAGCAAAAAGCAAACCGCATACAAATCGCAATAGTCGAACGAAGATGATAGTGACAAAGAAACACCTCAACCAATAGAGATCAAATCAAGTCACGATAGGCGATATTGTGAGCGAGTGAAGCGACTTTTTCGAAAAAAATTAGGGCATGGTAACGAGCGTTGAAGCGAAGAACGAGAAAATAAGAGAAGATGGGCCACGGAGATCGGGAGAATCGAGTGTCGAGGAGTCGAGGACTCGATCCGAGGCCGGGCTAACATATTAGAGACTTAAAGTAATAGTAAATTCATCTCCCCATTGATTTAACGATTCCCTCGATCAGACGGTGGCCTAATTACTTCGATCCGATCGTGAGTCGCGATTGAGCGTGCGCTCGAACGACTTGAAATAATTTCGAGCCAAATTTCTGGCTCGAAAGTCTTCGTTGCTTGACTCGATCGATTGATCCGATTAGTCGACTATCGAAACCACGATCTTCGTAAATTTCTATTGCTTGTGATTTTGATTATGAATCCAATTATGTTTTCTCTTAGATCATTTAAAGTGACACATTGTAAGAATTATATTTGTGGTAATTAACTATGTATCAAATTCTTGTGTATCTCACTTAAACTTTCTCAATACTTTTCAACTAGCTCGTAAGCTATCAAGCTTTGTATAAGTTCTCTTTATTTAATTATGTTCAATTGACATCATTTTAATTCATTTGGACAAGTTATAATAACTTCTGTTTATTGTGTGAACCATTTAATTTGTGCTTGCAAGTGGATTATCAATCCTTTTTAATTATTTCAATGCTTGAATGTTCATTGAAAGGTCTCGTAGGTATTTGGTGAATTTCTAAAATCATTTCAAGCTTGACTTAAGATTTCTAAGCTATTCAATTTAATTAGTGAGATGAATAATTATATTCAAACGATCACTAAAGGTTATATTTGTGCTCATTGGTAAGTTGTATGGTTGTGTTTATAAGCAAACTATCAGACTCCCTATAAGCACTTGTTCTCAGTCTAAATGTATTTAATATTCTTAGCAAAAAATATAATATACCTAAGTGCTCATAATTTTATTCATAATTTCTTTTGTTGAAAAGAAGACTTTTAAATTCATCACCAATCATTTGTTATTTCACACAATATTTAATTGAAATCTTTTGGTTTTGCTTAACATTAAACGGGGTAGTTCAAATGTCCATTTGATTTTATTCCTCGAGGTCCTCTTTTCAAAATTAATACGTGCACTTGTATTTATTTTATGCATTATAACTTCACATTTTAGCTTGTTATAACCAAAGCTTTGATTTAAGTCTTTTATTTAATTCTGTTTAAGCTGTTGATTATTTCTTTTTCCATCTCTTTTTTATTTTCTAAGTCCCAAAAATTTGAAAAAATTCTAACAATATTTATCGTCCCAGCAAAATTTCTATTTTGAACTGCGTTTTTATTGTGCGGATAGATTGTCTTACCTACAATCTTAGCTTTAAGCTATTAGCGTTAATTAGATCTTCACGTGCAGAAATATATAGTTTTCACATATTTAAGCTCCTCCTTTTTTTAAGTCAAAATTTAGTTTAAATTTATGATTCAACATGTCTAATAGTTTTCTTACTTGATGCTATTTAAGCATGGCACGGTATCTTTCATTAATTCGTCACATCCTTAAAGGCATTGCGAGCTAATGCATGAAAGAAATAAATATATATATAATTTCTACATTCATTTCTTTACACACCCACAACCAACGATAATAATAAATAATTTAACTCATAATTTTGGATCGTATGAGAGCCTTCGATTTGAAGGAAATTAGGAGAACGAGTTCAAGCTTGCGGTTTATGGATTGTGTGATTGAGGGAAATGGGAGGAAAACCAAATAAGAGAGAGACTGTTTGGCAGCAGGATTTGAGCAGGATTTAACTTAAATCCAACAAATCGGTATTTTTGCAAGTTAAATATGGCTTTACTCAATCTTGTCGGTAGGCAAATTTATGAGATTTAGAGGCGTACGAAGAAGGGTGAGTTTTGCTCGGCTGCTATAGAAGAAAATCGAGACGAGGAAGGTGGCTCAGCTTGCAATAGGGACGGAAGCATGCAGCTACCTTGCGTGTGTGTGCAGGAAGCTAAATCGGCGGAGAGTTCTTCAAGCCGAGGATAGGAGGGATTGGAGAAAGAGAGAATGGGAGAAGGTTTTTGGATCAAATTGAGCATGCGTGAGAAGAAGAGGAGAATGAGATCTTATGGTGTGCGATTGAGCAAACAAGGGAGCATCGGATGGTTGCGGCTTCGAGGGAAACATGAGGTGAATGCTTGTGTGCGGAGTTTTTGAACCCTCGTGATAGGGGCTTCAGTTTGAAAGAATCATGCCAACTAGAGAGGGAATGAGTCGAATGAGGAGGAGCGAATGCTTGTGGCTCGATCAGAGACCAAGAGAGAGGGAGATCGATGGATTCACCTGCAGTTGAGGAAAATAAAGTAGCAAGATCGTGCAGCTTGGATGGAGTCGGACAGCAAACAGAAACTTTGATCATACGTGGCTTGTGGTAGGGAGAGACGGAATAAATGAAAGGGAGAGGGTTTCAGATTGAGAGAGGGAGTTACCTTCGGTTGAGGGAGATGGGATGAAGAGGGGATGCTTTGTGCAGGAGAGGTTTTGGCTTGCGTGCGGTTGGAGGAGTTCGAACGAGAAAGGGGGAGACCGGCCAGTGAGGAAAAAAATACCTTATGCACTTTTAGGGAGGAAAGAGGGGATCAGAGCGAGCAGTGTTTTCGCTTGCGGTTAAGGAAACTGAAGCTGAGAAAGAGAACGATTTCAGTTTATCTGGAAGGCAAATCTAGGTCAACAAATGTTCCCAATAAATATAATTTATACATAAAATAAATCATATTTGTTGAAAATTAGTTGATCTTTCGTGTTGACCATGAATTTTAAAAGGATTATTTTTAAAATAAGTTTAGTGTTAATCTTAATTAGGCGTTTAGGCATAAAAATTTTTTTTTTATAAAAATAAAATCGTTATCTGATTGAAGAGCTCAGTATGTCATGGATTTAATATTTTGGAGGCTTCTGGGTAAGAGAGAGAGAGAGAGAGAGAGAGAGGTGGCGATTTTTTTTTTTACTTTCGGTAGAGAGAGGGGTTTTTTAATTTTTTAATTAATATAATTATTTAAAATATTTAAAATATATAATTTAAAATATTTTAATAAAATATTTAATAACTAAATATTTATATATTTAGTTATTAATTACTTAATTTATATATATAAATAATTAAATATATAATTTAAAAATATTTTTAATTATATATATAAAAATAGAAATTTATTTAATAATTTTTGTTAATTAATATATATTTAAAATATATAATTAGTTAAATAAATTAATAAAAATTTAAATTATATAAATACTTAGATATTTATATATTTCAAAATATTTAGTTATTTATATATTTATTTATTTATTATATAAAGCCAATAAATTATAATATTTTATAAATTTTATAAATAAAGTAATTATATATATATATTTATAAATTTATTTAGTTATTTATATATTTTAAATAATATAAATATTTTTAAGTTATATAAATAATTTAAAATATTTAAAATATATAATTTAAAATAATTTTATAAAATATTTTTTATAAAATTTTTTATTTATTTATTTATTTATTTGTTTATATAAGTCTATAATAATAATAACAAAATATATAAAAAAAATAAATATAAAATAAATAAAATAAATAAATAATTTTTAATAAATAAATAAAGAGAATAAATGCAAATATAATATATGTATGTATATGTATATTAATATATATAACAATATATATATATATGTATGTATATATATATATATATGTATATATATTATAATTATATATATATATATATATATAATATATATAACTAAATATTTTATAAAATATTAAATAACTAAATATTTTTATAATTTAAATATATAAATAACTAAATAAATTTATAAATATAATTACTTTTATTTAAATAATTTATAAAATATTTATATAATTTAAATAACTAAATATTTATATAATTTAAATAACTAAATATTTATAAAATATTTAGTTATTTATATATATATTTAATATATATATTTATTTTAAATATATAAATAACTAAATAAATAATTTTTTTAATAAATAAATAAAAAAAAATGAATTATATAAATATTTATAAATTATATAAATAAAGTAATTATATTTATAAAATTTGTTTAGTTATTTATATATTTAAATTATAGAAATATTTAGTTATTTTATATTTATAAAATATTTAGTTATTTATATATATATATATATTTATTTATTATATATATTTATTCCTTTATTTATTTATTAAAATTTATTTATTTTTTTTTTTGTTATTATTATTATTATTTAGACTTATATATATATATATATATATATAATTAAAATATTTTGTAAAATTATTTTTAAATTATATATTTTAAATATTTTAAATATTTTGATTATTTATATAACTTAAAATATTTATATAATTTAAATATAAATAACTAAATAAATTTATAAATATATATATAATTGCTTTATTTATAAAATTTAAAAATATTTATATAATTTATTGACTTTATATAATAAATAAATAAATATATAAATAACTAAATATTTTATAAATATATAAATATCTAAGTATTTATATAATTTAAAATTTTTATTTATTTATTTAACTAATTATATATTTTAAATAAATAATTATTTTTAAATAAATAAATAACTAATTAAATAAATAAATAAATATATATATATAAAAATAACTAATTATTTATTTATATATTTTAAATATTTTAAATTATTTATATAACTTAAAAATATTTATATAATTTAAATACATAAATAACTAAATAATTTATGTATATATATATGTATATGTATATATATATATATATATATATATATATATATATATAAATATATATATATATAATTACTTTTGTTATATAATTTATAAAATATTTATATAATTTATTTCTTTTTGTTTGTTTATTAAAAATTATTTATTTATATATTTTAATTATTTTTAAATTATATATTAAAAAATTAATAAAAATTATATATTTTAAATAATTATATTAATTAACAAAATTATTAAATAAATTTCTATATTTATATATATAATTAAAATATTTTCAAATTATATATTTAATTATATATATATATAAATAAATAAATAAATTAATAACTAAATATATAAATATTTAGTTATTAAATATTTTATAAAAATATTTTAAATTATATATTTTAAATATTTTAAATAATTATATTAATTAAAAAATTAATAAACCCCTCTCTCTCTCTCTAAAGCAAAAAAAAAAAAAAACATACCCCTCTCTCTCTCTCTCTCTCTCTCTCTCCTACAAAAGCAAAAAAAAAAAATCCTCAGCGGTCTTAGTCAACGACTGGAATCCTTCAACATCGTCATTGTATAACGACTAGCCTATTTTCATAAAAATTTTTTTTTCATGCCTAAATGCCTAATTAAGATTAACACTAAGCCTATTTTAAAAATAATCCCAGTTTTAAATTACTTCAATTTCAATAGGTTCATTGAAGAGATTTTCTTTTATATCTTTATGGATTTGAATTTCCTCCAACCCTAACTTCATGCTCGATCAGGTTGGATGGAAGAATTGGTTTGTTTGTTTTGAGTTATGAAATTCATTATGTTCTAGCTTTAAGCTTGATAGACTTGATGAAGAATTAACATGATTTGTCTATATTGACTTATTAGGAAGTGCATGTATGTCTTCAGTCCTGAGCTTGCTACTTTGATGGACTTCCCGAAGGGTGCATATAGATAACCCAGCCTCTCAGCTTATATTAGGTCTATAATGTCGAGTTATCAGCTTAGCAGTGTGTGCTTTAATAGACTGAATAACTACAAAATTCTTTTAGTTCAGCCATTGATTTTGTATGAACTATGAAATTGCTTCCTCGGTCTTATGCTTGCTTTGATAGACTTGATGAGAGATTGGTTTTGATCTGTGCTTTGTGCCTGATCAAATCATTTGAGAATAGATTGAAATATCACCCTGCAGGTAATATAAATATTGATTTGAGGTAGGTCTAAATTGAGAGTTTTCTCAGATTGTCTTGGTCTATCGATCAGGTAGAAAGATTTTTCACTGTGATCTTTTCTTACGGCTTATTGAGCGAGGAGAGTGTCAACAACTCGACCATTTATAGGCTTATTAAATTTGACCTTTAGAACCTACTCGAGTCTTCGACTTAAGTTATGATGGGTTAATGATTTGGTCATCGGACTAACAAACGAGGGCTCTTTCACTGCAACCTTTTCTTACGGCTTATTAAGTGAGGAGAGTGTTAGCAACTCGACTATTTGTGAGCTCATTGAGTTCAACCTTTAGAACCCATCAGTGTCTTAGACTTGAAGATGTAGATATTGATATTTTTCCAACTCAGTTGATTGAAGCTTCCAAAATTGGAAGTTCTTTTGACTTGATCTCCGACATTTGATGAATCTGGGAGATAAATTTTTGATATTTAGGGCTGTCTTTTCATGCGTAGAAATAGATTTTTTTTGTTTCTTGCAAGAGCTTGCAACTTTAATAATAATAATTATTGATATATTCAAGGATCTCAGCCTTAAAATCGATGTCAACCTGAATATATATACAAGAAAGCCCCCTGTTTCACATGAGAGGATTTAACAATCTTGATTATAAAAAGGGGCTCCTGTCTAACAGGAGGATTATAGATTAGCTCAAAAATGTATCACAGAGTTTGAACTTCTTCAATATAAATAAATATAAATCATTCTAATCATTATGTATATTTATCTGAGAATCTCGGCTTGAAGCACGATGTCTACTCAGATAAATATATAAAAATGCTCCCTGTCTTGCAAGGGAAATTCTAAAGTACTTCAAAAGAGCTCTAAAATAATTTAAGAAAATATATCAATATTTGAGTTTATATATTTGATCTTAAGAAGGTTTTAACATGTAACATTAATTTCATCTATGTATAGAGATCTAAAAATGCCTCCTATGTAACAGAAAAATTTTCAGGGAAAAGTTTTTCATCTTGAGTAAGTATATTTATTTAGGGATCTCGGCATGAAGCATGATATCGACCTAAATATATATACTAAAAAAATTCCTCCTATCTTGTAGGGGGATTTCTATTATACCTCGAGATTATATTTATCTTGTATAATTCTTTTTCAGGTATCGACTATTAATTGACGATATTGGTCTTTCACCATTTAGGTCAATGAGTTGGTATGCCCCTCCCTGATACACCTTCTCAATGATAAAAGGACCCTCCCAATTAGGCTCAAATTTTCCACCAATTCTTAGATTAAGAATAATTGGTTATCTCAGCACTAAGACCAATTCCCCTTTTGGAATGTTCGAGATCGCACTGTATGATCAAAAGCCCTAGACATCTTTTCTTGATAAACATCTAAATTTTGATGAGCTTGCAATCTAACTTCATCAAGCATGTCGAGTTTCTCCATTCTCAAACGAGCATTTTGATCTTCAGTTAGATTGTATTGGATGGCTACTCGAAGTAAAGGCAACTCAACTTCAAGGGAAAGGATTGTCTCGGTTCCAAATACTAATGAATAAGAAGTGGCTTTAGTCAGCATCTTGTAGGTAGTTCAATACGCCCATAATGCCTCTATCAATTTGGTATGCCATTCTCTCTTATTTTTATTGAGGATCTTCTTGAGAATTTAATCAATTTCTTATTGAAAGCTTCTGCCAAATCATTTACCCTTAGATTATATATTAAAGAATATTGCCAATCAATTTTATCTCGTTCAGCGAATCTATAAATCTTTGTACTTTTGAAAGGCTGTATATAAAAATTATTCTGCACGACATTCCAAATCTATAGACCATATTATGCATGAAAAAGTTGATCACTCGATAAGTAATAACTTCTTTAAATGGGGTAGCTTCAGCCCACTTATAGAAATGATCAGTTGCTATAATGAAGCGGTGTCCAGCTGATGACAATGGATTAATTGGTCCAATTACATTACCCCAACATTCAAATGACTAGGATGCTATTATTAGGTGTAGTGGATTTGGAGGTTGGTGGATTATATTCCTATGTACTTGACATTCATAATACCTCTTGGCATGATTGATATAGTCTCTCACTATAGATGGTCAATGATAGCCCATCCTTTTGATCTTTACTGCCATCCTAGGACCTGGTTGATGTGCACCACAAAGTCCTTCATGAACTTCAACCATCACTCTACTAGTTTCATCTATATTTAGGCATCGTAGCCACATTTGTTCACAGGATCTACTAAAGTGTTATTGAAAGCATCTCACAACATTCTCTTCTCGATTTGAGCTGCCAAAGATTTATTATTAAGTAATTTACCCTCTTTAAAGTAGTTGTTGAAGGGTTGCCTCCAATCATATGGTTCTTCTACTATAAAGGTTTCCCATTACTTTTTTGAAGCAATGTCATGCTTAGCTTTTCTCAGTATAACTCCTTGTTGATTTTAGGGAGGATGAGGAGCTCGCATCCTGCTACACCGAATTTGATAACCCCTCTACCTACGAGAATTGATACTTTGCTGGCTCTAGAACTCATCGAGTAAATATCTGGATCATGACATAATCAGCATTCATACTTGCCATCTCCTTAACTAATTTAACTAAACAACTGATTTATTATTTTTGAATTGAAAGACTCGAGTTTGTGTAACATTTAGTATTTGCTTCATAAGCTAAAGAACTCTTTTGTGATAGAAAGCTAACTCAAGCTTGTTGATTTTATAGATGCCAGTACTTGATTTATTATAAGATGAGAATAACCAAAAATATATAAGTTTTGAATGTTTATAAAAATAATTTCTTCAAGACCTGCTACAAATGCTTCATACTCAGATTCATTATTAGCTCTTGGCTCGATCAACCCATATGATCATCTCATTATTCCTCCCTCCAGTGTTATGAAGATGATGTTGATTCCTACTGTTGCCCTTGGAAAATTTAGAGATTGGACTTGTTTGATTGAAGAGGATCTATCAAAGTACATTTTCCAAATTTGTGATTTTTCTCTTTCATGAATGAGCAAGAAAATTTGCTAAGATATGCCCATTTAATGCTTTATGTGGAACGTATGTGATATTAAATTGTAAAAGTAATATTGCCCATCTTGTCAAGTCACCTGTCAATCGCGGTCTTGTCATCAAGTACTTCAACAAATTGATCTTTGAGATGAGAATAATTTTGTGAGATAACATATAATGACGGAGCTTTTGGACTATAAAGATCAATGCCAAACATTGCTTCTCTATCAGAGAGTATCTCATTTTGGCTCCCAACCTCCAACTAATATAATAAAGAGCACTATCCTTGCTTTCTTCATTATGTTGTGCCAATAATGCTCCAAGAGACTCTTCTAATGCAGCTGTGTATAGAATGAGGGGCTTCCCAAGGGTAAGTGCTGCAAGGATCGGTGGATTTAAGAGGTAGATGTTGACCTCATTTTTGGAATGAGCTCTCAACCCATCCATCTTAGATATATGACTTCTCTTAGACTTTAAGAGTTCCTTAGTCTTAAGAAACTTCTAGTGATTAGGTAAACACTCAACCTATCCATAGAGACTTAGAAGAGTTAGCCATAGGAATATGTCATGCCTTAGGGGTGTTTGAAAAAAATTCGCCTACCCTATAGCTTGGACCAAATTCCTCACTTCCTCTGTTCAAGTCAAACTCAAATCAATTCCAACTTGATGGATTTTTTCAAACTCAAAGTAAACTCCAAATGATTGAAGCTCATGATTGAAATCTAAATCCCAAAAATATTTCCTAAGTCCTTTGATTCCCTTTCATGGACTTAGCCTAAATCAAATCTAAATCAATTCAAATTCAAGGAATTTTCTCATAACCTATTTATATTCTCATTTATATTCACATATATAAATGAAATGCAAATTCAAATCAATCAAACTAAATCCAAAATTCAAATCCAAATCAAAAATATTTTTTAAGTCCTTTGATTCCCTCTCATGGACTTAGCCTAAATCAATTCAAATTCATGGACTTTTCTCATAACCCATTTATATTATCATTTATATTCATAAATATAAATGAAATATAAATTCAAATATTCAAAATTAAATTCAAAAATTAAATCCAAATTCATTCAAAAATTAAATCCAAAGTAAATCAAAAATCTAACCTAAGTCTTCAAGTCAAAATCTTGAACTTAGCCAAATCAAATTCAAATCAAGCCAAACCCTTGATTTTTCTTTATGATTTAATCAATCCTAAATATAAACATAAACTTTAAATATCAAACCAAAAATAAATTCAAAAATCAAATCCAAATTCAATAAAAAATCTAACTTAAGCCTTCAAGTCAAAATCTTGAACTTAGCCAAATCAAATTCAAATCAAACTCAAATCAAACCAAACCCTTGATTTTTCTTCATGATTCAATCAATCTACAATCATAAATCCAAATATAAACATAAAATTTAAATATCAAACCAAAAATAAATTCAAAAATCAAATCCAAATTCAATCAAAAATCTAACCTAAGCCTTCAAGTCAAAATCTTGAACTTAGCCAAATCAAATTCAAATCAAGCCAAATCATTGATTTTTCTTCATGATTCAATCAATCCTACAATCATGGATCCAAATATAAATACAAACTTCAGTCATCAATCCAAAAATCAATTCAAAACTCAAACTCAAATTCAATTAAAATCCAACCTAAGCCTTCAAGTCAAAATCTTGAACTAGCCAAATCAATTTCAAATCAAGCCAAACCCTTGATTTTTCTTCATGATTCAATCAATCCTTCAATCATGAATCTAAATATAAACATAAACTTCAATCACCAGATCAAAACTAAATTTAAAAATCAAACCCAAGTCAAACTCATGTTCACCTTTTGAACTTGAAATTGTCAAATGAATCAAATCCCATTTGACTTCAAATCACTTGTAAATGGATTTATATTTCAATCATAAGTCCATATGTGAGTTTAATCAAACTCAAATCAAGCTTTGACCAAGCCATTTGACCTACTTAGGCTCACTTGTCCCAAAGTGACATAAAGTATCCCTTTTGAGCCAAATTCCCAAATTGGATTGAGCTACCCCTACCTTTCTTGGGAGAATAGATCATGGTACTTCCTTTTTGAGAAAAGAAACTGCACCATCAAAATATATCTCCCATCAGCGGTTGCCGGCCTCCCCTAAGTTCATGATTTGTTCATCAGTGAGATCATCACTAAGCGGAGAATCATCAGGAAGTGGGTGTGCTGGTAAGAAATCCGCTAGTGCCCATCCTTTACTACACGGAGGGGTATGAATGTGATATCAAACTACGAAAGTATCATGAACCATCGTGCCAAATGTCTGTATAGCTTTGGCCTTGTCATGAGGCACTGCAATGGATTTATTCTGGAGATCAAGTTCACTTTATAAGAAAGTAGATAGTGTTGTAACTTTTGGGATGCAAAGATCAAAGCTAGGTAATGTTACTAAGCCTCACATTGTAAGCAACAATCATCATGAGATGATCGATCACTCAAAATCGGGTCAAACAAGTCAAACCTAAGGGTTGACCAAGTCAACATTTGACCAAAATGGAACATAAAGTAGGTAAAATTCACCATAGGCCAAATTGATTGAAACCATTGATTAAAACTCATTCATGATCAATATTTGAACTTGACCAAGTCATCATTTGAGCTTAACCTAGCTAATTGGCCACTTGACCCAAGTTGACCCAACTTGACCTAAAATGTTAAAATGCATCAAAACTTGATCTAAGCTAAATTGATTGAAACTAATGGGTTAAGTTCATTCCAAATCACTTGTTGAACTTGACCAAAACCCCAATCGACTAATTAGACTTAACCTAGCCCAATTGACCTTGAACCCAACTTGACCTAAAGGTCAAATTGAGCCAAAATCAAATTAAACCAAAATTGATTGGAAACAAAGATACCAATTCATTTCAAATAATCAACCAAACATAAACCAAATCATGGCCTAACCCAAATAGGTTAAATAGGTTAAATTGGTAAACTTGACCCGTTTGACCTAAATGAAATCAAATGAATCAAATCCAAATGTGAACCAAATTGAACCAAACCAATGATGCCAAAACATTTCAAATGGTTATATGAACTTGACCCAACCCTTGGTTTGACCCAATTTGACCAATTGGTCAACTTGACCCAAGTTGACCCATTTTGACCTAAATGGGTCAACATGAGCCAAATCATATCAAGTCAACTCCAAATTCAATGAAACTTGGCCTAACCCATTTTTCAATCATACCAAACATATTCAAAATGAAATCCAAGAAAAATGACCATTTTACCCTTAGGCCATAGGGTAACCTAGAATCAAAACCATTTGGAATTTGGTCAATTCCTTTTCATGGACACTTGGCATTCTCTTAGTGGACCAAATGATCACTAATGGACATGGTGCACATGACGTTGGGTTTAAACCCAAATAACAATCCACCCACTTAGGAATTAAGCACATGGGATCCCTCCTCCACTCAATTAAAGCATATGGGAGCTTCACTACTCCACTCCACACTCAAAATCAAACCATGTGCAAGTCCTAACAGCCTAATAAACCCATTGAATGAGGTCAATTGGATCAAAATAGCAAAGCTCTTCATGACCATCCGATTCACCTGGGGAAAGATATACTCCTCCTAATTCACTTGAATTCATATGACACACACTCGATTGAGCTAAGGGAATTCAGATCTAGCATTAGCAAGTCTCCCCAAGCTTCCTAGAGTGAATTGGAATTCTCCATTTTCAGTTTTTCTTAGACTGAAAATAGGGGAGCTCCTCTATTTTTCCAACTTAGCAAATACCTAAAATCAATCCAATTCCTCCTTCAAGCACCCTCAGAGGGCCTAGTCGAACTCATCCCAAGCTTCTTCCAAGCTCCAAAGGCAAGGGAAGTGGGATTTTGATCAAGGCCGAGCCCAATTGAAGGAGAGATTGGTCCATAGGAAGATCCACTCAACCAAATCACCTCAAATCTTCAATAGAGCTTCGTCTCCACTAGACGAAGCTACCTCATCAGATTCAAGCATCGGTGATAGCCTCCAGCGAGGTATGGGTCAAAATAGAGCTTAAACTAGAGAGTGTGTGGTCTTTTGTGAAATAAATTTTCACTTCATGTTAAATTAGCTGTTGGATCTTCATCCCCTTCCATGATGATGGTGTGGGTTGAGTTTGGGCTCAATTTGAGCTCAATCGAGCTCAGATCATGCCATGGAAGGTGGACGGTTCCTCTTTCTTGCATAGAAGCTCAGGGACGGATCATGGGCCATCCATCAGTGCATTTTGGATGGATGACCATGATTAAGATGCGTAGGAACATCTGATTAATCCCTTAATACCACAAGTTTTATCTCAGATGTCCGATCTTTGATTGGACAGATGGGGAGAAAGCGTGTGACACTGCCATTGATGCAGCGCTACGATGTGATAACTTAAGTGGCCTCTCCCATCGCAGCGCGTGAAAAGCGCGTGCCGCAACAGCCTCCACGTGGAGCCGACGGGATTAGATATTTAATTAATTATCCTTAATGGCTGCATCTTCATAATTGCATAATTAATTCTAAAAAAATTATAATAATATAAAGTAAAATGCAACTATAAAGATAATTCAAAGGAGAATATTCTAAAATTATTTTCAAAGAATTTTGAATATTATATTTTTCTCAATTAGGGTTTTAATGAAAACTTAATAACCTTAATTACTCCCTAATTATCCCACTGATTAATTCCAAATTTCTCATGTCTCTTATTGATTTTGGTCCATAATCTAATTTCTCATGCATTAGACATATGAATCCTAAAGCTTGTGTTCAAATTGATTGTCCAAAATAAAAATAAAATGTAACATAATTTGTATTAGATTTAAGTCATGAACTCATGCCCTACATGATGTAGTCTCTCAGGGAGTGTGTTTAAGGACTTAGTCTTTTTTCCAAATAAACAACAGCTTAGCTATCTTGCAAAAGCATTTGACTTGCTTACATGTTTTAAAATCATAGGAGGAGTTAGTTGGCTGCCACCCCCAGATGATTGTAAGTCCAACAGTTGGGTGGTTTATCCTCTCTCTTGGAGGTAAACCAAATACCCATTTTTGCCTTAAATTTAGGTCGCTATTTGGCCTCGCCATAGCTCCTTAGATTTAGTTCAGAGGTTGCTATTTCCCTTTGCTGACTACGAGCATAAATCCTTACCTCTTAGGAATTTTCATGATCTTGTATCATGGAATTGTAAGCCCTAACTTTTTAATAAAAATTCAACTCAAATAAATCAATTTAATTTCAAAAATATAAATCCCAACCATAGGATAATTTAGGATGCTTACTAGGCTTCCTAGTATCCTAAGCATCCCCTACTTATCTTCACTTGGCTTCGATAAGAACTCCCTCCTCTTGATCGATCCCACTTGACTTTTTAAAAAATAAACCAATCGATTGATAGTCTACCTTTCAAAATCTTTAGATAACGATCATTTACCTTATTCAAGAGTATTTCTAAGGAATCCTATTTCTTAGGATGTCATTAACTATGGGGGCTTGCCCTTGTAGGGAACTTAACGAACCCATTTAAAATAAACCCTGCTTTACTTTTTCATGTAAAATAGGGGAAGAATCTTTGGTACATTCCGAAGACCAATAGTCTTTAGGAGTCCTTATTGAGGTGATTAAGTCCATTGTAGGGTGGTGACTTCTATCTTTTGAGATAGTACACCTCTTCTCAATGTCGTACCTAATCACCGTAATAAGAATATCTTCCTATCTGCGTGGCATCCCAATAAGGCATTATGTATATTTCTATTTTCATTTACCCTCTTTTCCTAAAGGGGGATGGATGAAGGGAGGAATATATATAATTTTCACCACATTAGATTTTAATGCTATTGAAGGCTTCTTAGCACTCCTTGTCCCATTTGAATAGAGAATTCTTCTTCATCAACTTTACAAATGGTTGATAGTGTCCTGATTAATTTGATATGAATCGTCGGATGAATGCAAGCTATACTTATAAAGAACAGAGCTAATGCAAACTCTTTGACGGAGGAATCTACAAAATTGCCTTGATTTTTGCAGGATCGATTTCAATTCCTCTATGACGTACAATGTTCCCAAGAAATTTTTCCAGAGGACACCCCGAATGCACATTTTAGAGGATTCATCTTGAGATCATATTTTCTGATTCTCTCCAATACAATTCTTAAGGCTTTAAAGTGATTTTCACGACTTAAGCTCTTCACCACAAAATCATCAACATAACATTCCACCTTCTGGTGAATCAACTCATCAAAAATATGCGTCATGGCTCTTTGGTATGTAGCTCCAGCATTCTTCAAACCAAGATGTATGAATGTGTAATAATAGATGTGTTAACCTCACTTTTAGAGTGAGCTCTTAACTTCCATATCATAGATCTATGAATCTTATAGGCACTGAGAGCTTCTTAGTCTTAAGACAATTCTAATGATTAGGTGAACACTGAACTTAACCATAGAGAGTTATAAGAGTTAGCCATAGGGATAGGTTGTGCCTTAGGGATTTAGGAAGACTTGCCTACCCTATAGCCTTGAACCCAACCCTTGCTTCCATCTTTCAAACAAAACCTCAAATTCAAATTCAAATTCTAAATCCAAAACTAAATCCAAATTCCTATCAAATGATTGAAACCCATGATCAAATTCAAACTCCAAATCCCTTCCTAAGCCCTTTAATTTTATTTTATGGACTTAGCCTTAACCAAATTCAAACCAATCCCAATCCAATTGGTTTTCTCAATTATCAAATTCAATCTCCAATCAAATTCTAAATTAGTTCCAAACTTCAAATGATTGAAACCCAAATCAAATTAAATTTCCAATTTTATCCCTTTCAGCCAAATTCTTGAACTTGGCTAAATGATATCCAAACCAATTCAAAACTCATGGATTTCTTTATGATTCAATCATTCCTACAATCATTGACTTAAATATAAACATAAACTATAATTATCAAGAAATCCAAGCTAACCCAAATCAAACCCAAGTTAACCCTTTTGACTTGAAATTATCATATGAACCAAAACCCATTTGGCTCCAAACCACTTGCAATTGGATTTATATTTCAATCAAAGGCTCATGTGTGAGTTTAACTAAACTTGAATCAAGTCATGATCAAGCCAATTAACTTATTTAGGCTCACTTGACCCAAAGTGACCTAAAAGGCCTTTTTGAGCAAAGTTCTAATTCAACCCAAATTGGATTGAACTAAGCCCATTCAAACCTCGCAACATGATCAACAATCATCCATAAGTTAGTAAATTGTCTTAAATTGGGTCAAACCTAGCCTTTGACCAAGTCAACACTTAGCCCAAATGAAACCCAAATTAGCCAAAATCCACTATATGATAAATTGGTTAAAACCATTAATTCAAACCAACTCATAATCAATGATTGAACATGACCAAACCTTCACTTGAGCCAAGCTAAGCCTAATTGGCCATTTGACCCAAGTTGACCCAAATTGGCCTAAAAATCTAAAATGGGTCAAATCATGATTTGATATAAATTGATTGTAACCAATGGCTCAAGTTCATTCCAAATCACTTATTGAGCTTGACCAAAGCCATAATTGAGCCCAAGTTGACCAACTAGTCAACTTGACCTAACTTAGCCCAAATTGACCTAAAGGATCAAATTAGCCAAAATCCAAATTAAATCCAAATTAAACTAAACCAAAGATTACAATCATTTTCAATTAGACAATTGAACTTGCCTCAACACCTAACCTAGCCCAATTTGGTCAAATTGGTCAACTTGACCCATTTGACCTATATGAATCCAAATGAACCATAACTAAATCCAAAGCAAATTGAATCAAACCAATGCCACCAATACACTCCAATTGGTCATGTGAACTTGATCCAACCCTTAGTTTGACCCAATTTGACCAATTGGCCAACTTGACCCAACCTAACCCAATTTGACCTAAATAGGTCAAATTAAGCCAAATCAAATCAAATAAACTCCAAACCACTTGAAATTTGAGCTAACCCACTTTTGACCCATCCTAAATTTGTCCAAACTAAACCCATAATAAAATGACCATTTTGCCCTTGGGTTTAGGGCATCCCATGAGATAAGACACATGCTCATTGAGTCATTTTCTCCCCCTAACCACTTGACACCCTTTCATAGGTCCACTTAGGCACCTTGGACTATGGCTGACCTGACCCAAAGGTGGTTGGGTCGGCCATGATCCATGGGGAGGTGAAATCACCTCCCCATCCCCATTGAGCTTTTCAAACCACCAAAGATAATCACTTCATCCTTTGGCAACCACCTCCACACCCTCATCTAACCAAACCGAGCCACATCATGCACCCAAGGACCTCCATTAACCTTTGATGTGGCTAATTAATCAAGAAGAAGCCAAACAAGCTATGTTTGATCCAAGGAATGAGGGGGTATACCCCCCTCATTCTCACTCAAACTCACACACTCAGACTCAATTCAGCCCTAGTAGCCAAGGAGAGAGTTCCCAGAGTAATTTCCAAGCTTTCCCAAGCTCCCAAAATCCTCATTCTTGGTCTTACACTAAAATGAAATAGGGGAGGCCACCTTCGATTCCCATTTGCTCAAATCTCTACCAAAGTGCAATTAACTTTGCACACACCTTCCTTGGAGCCAATCGAGCGAGAATGAGTCCTTTCCCAAGCTTCCCAATGGTCGGAGGGTAGAGTTCAATCAAGCCGAGCACCTACGGCTAGCAGATTGGTCTTCCGAGCAAACTACACCAAATCAAAGATCGTACAACTCAACAGAGCTTCCTTTCTACCAAACAAAGCTTCCTCAATCATTAGAACTGCCAGTCATAAGCTCTGGTGAGGTATGCCATTAAAATCGGTCCTTGAATGAAAATAGGTTGGTCTTTTGTGAAAAAAATTTTAATGTCATGCGATTTCCTCTGTTAGATCTTCTTGTTGTGCTTCCCCAAAGGTGTGAGATCATTTTCATCTCCATCCGAGCTTGGGTGAGCTTAGATCAAGCAGCGATAGATGGACGGTAGCCATTATTTGACTCTTGGGAGGAGATATATCATGGACTATCCATCCTGAATGATCGGGATGAACGGTCTTGATCTAATCATGCTTAGACCCCCTGATTAATCCCTTGAAATCATGAGTTTAATCGTGGCCGTCCGATCTTAGATGGGACTATCCACGGAGTTACTGCATGCACTGCCATCCGAGTCATCACTTGGATGTGACAACTTAAATAGTGAAAATTATCATGCCACTTGGAAAGCGTGCTGCGTCATCTGCCCGATGGGATTAAGACTTTAATTAGGGCTAATTAATTAGTTTTTAATCCTAAAACTTCTTAAATTCATTACAATTCTAGAAAATCCAAAAAAAATATAAACTTAGGCTCATTTTAAAGATATTTCAGAATAGAATGTAGGAAAATTGTTATTAATTGATTTTAAATAGTGGATTTGGCTTAATTAAGGTTTAATTGGAAATGTAATTAGTCAAATTGATCCCTAATTAATCATCCAATTAATCTCAAATTTTTTGTGCATGTTTAGGGAGATGACCTCTACCTCCCCTATTTTTATGGGATTTTATTGGTTGCTTAATTAGGAAAACTAATGGATTAAGCCTTAATCACTTTTAATGTAATTAATGATAATTAAGTAAATGAATAGTAAATTAATCAATCAATTAAACTTATTAACCTCTGTTAATGATGTTGAAGTATAAGGAAATGAATTAGGACTCCCTCTTCCAATCTTTTCTTTAAGTCTTCTCTAATACCTCCTAAGTAATTAATTAATTAACACCCCTTAATTAATTAATTAACAAGATTAATCAAAATCCAAATCATACCTAAACCTTAATCAACTAATTAAAAGGATTTAGGGTTTGAGACTTAGACTCTCTTCTTTGTCTCTTTCTCTAAGCCCATCTCATTTTTGGTTGGTTAAGATTAATTAAGGCTTAATTAGTTAATTAATGAACTTATTTAATTCAATTGAACATGTTTCTCTAAATTAATCTTAGGTAGCTCTTTGGGTATTCAATAACCTAAAGTGAGAGATAATGAAATTATGGTTAGCTCACATGTGTGAGTAAACAATAAAAGTAGTTAAGTGAGATCCCTTATGCTTAATTAACTATTAATCATGAGCCAATTGCATTAGGCCCCTTTCATTTCTTAGGAGCATTATAAATTTACTTTCCATGTGTTTGCATATCATATTGATTCATTATTAATTAATTAATTAACTTAAGCTGATGTAGGTAAGGGTTAATTAATCCACTTAATTCATATCCTAACCTAAATAAATCATAAAATCAACTTAAATACTTCTTCCTTAAACCAAAATTAACTCACACACGAAATGGGATTAGGACCAGCAAACCTATGTCACTTTTCTTAACTCAAATCAAATATAAAGATGAAACAACATTAAAGAATTTTGGTTTATTTTAAAGGCTTTATTTAATATCATTGTTCTTAGGAATTAATTGGAATGAATGAGATTATGTGCTTATGTGCCTTTATTTATTTCAAATTATATTAAATGTTGCTTGCCATATATAATCATGCATTAATTTCTTTTAAAATTAACTAAATGAAATGGTTCTTTTTATGTCAAATTATATGTGGTGATTTAAATTAAAAATAGGTTTGGCTATTATAACTATTAAATCAAAAATTATTTTCAAAAGCCTACAAATCAATTATGATATATGGAGTGATGTTAATTATAAATAGCTATAAGTTTTCATGTATTGATAATATAAGATATGCAATATGAAGTTTTCTTTCCTTATCTTACATGGATTCATATAGGATTTATAAATGTATAGTTCATTTGAAAAGAACACAATATTTGTTTAAATATATTCCTATGCATTTCCATGCTAAGACGTAGGAAGAATTTCATATCACATATGTAAATCATATAATCAAATCAAATATGACTTATTGCATGACTTCTTCTTCTTCTTCTTGTGGTTTATTTTATACATTCATCTATACCTGAGAAAAGTGGTATATTAGTCTGGACACCTCGGGGCTGCAAGGTTTTAAGTAGCCCTAAGTAGGTCTTGTACTTTATGCCCCTAGTGCAGAACAATGATAATGTACTCACTTAAAACTCTTATACATGTGTATGTGTGATGTGGCCAATGAATAAGAATCATACATCAAACAAATCAAATACAATTTTTGCATGGGTTTTTTCTATCTTTGTAGTTGCTTATACATCTATATGTATCTAAGAAAAGTGATATATTAGTCTAGACACCATGGGGCTACGAGGCTTTAAGTAGCCATATGTTGGTCTTGTACCTTACATGGTGCAGAACAATGGTGACGTACTCACTTAAAACTTTTATACATGTGAATGCGTATCTAGCTAATGGATGAAAAATCCTTCTTTTCTATTAAAAAGGCATGCATTCATAATTCAATCAAATAAAATAATTAAATTCTAAACACACTTCTTTGCATTCATCATTCAAGTATGCTAAAAATATAAATTACATGTATAGGTATGCTTAGGATTTACTCATATGCATGATATACATGATGAAAAGAAGAGAATGAATATGTGTTATGTGATAGTAATCCATTCTAATTAATCTTAAGATGTCTTTCTTATTGAATAAGATCATTTAGAGTGAATCTAAACTTAGGATTGATTAAAACATATAATAAGCCATTCATTAAAGGAATTTGATTAATTAACTTGCTTTAGAAGTGACTTAAGGTAGGGATGAAAGAGAGACTCTCTCTCATTCTTCTCTTTATAACACTTAGTTGTTAAGTGTAGACCATATGAAATAAAAGAAAATATTAAGTAAAATCTTCAAATCAATTAACTCACTTAAAGAAAAATCAACCCCTTTATTATAAATTAAATCCCTCACACTTAGTAAATTATAACTCTAAAGCCTAGTTAGGACATACACATAAGCTTTTATTCATACACATTAGACTAAGCCACCATTTCTATCTTTATGTTAGGGCGTACGGTTTGATGTATGCTTATTTTGTGATGTATTATTTTAGACTAGATGTTAGGGTGTATGTGCGTAGTCTGGATGTTAGGCCGATATTAGCCTAATCATATTTTCTATAGGGGGTTATGCTTAAGAGGCAGTCATAATAAAAAAATAAATGCTTTTGCTGTGCAGGTTGTTTTGCCCCTAAACATAACTCAAGTTAGGACATGTGGGCTTGGTTACCCTTGTGTGGGGTGCTAAGCCCAAATTTTTTATATAATTGCTTGGGTTGTATGGTGTGTTTAGCTAACATTTATTTTGTAGGTATAGTTGAATTTACTTTCCTTCTTTTAATGTAATTCTGCATTAAAATTTGGATGAATATTATGGGGGATTAGGATGAGCATTGGTTATAAGACTAAGTCTTATGTACCATGTGATGCCTTTGGAGTAAGCATATCTAAATCAATCCAAAAGGAAGAAAGAAATGGAGCAAATCAAATGAAGAAATAGAAGATGATGAAATGAAGAAGGAAGAATGTAGAATGAAGCCCCCCATAACATTCATTATTCTTAATTGTAATTATTTTCTTGTAATCTGGGTTGTATAAGGGTAGAGCTCGGCTACCCATATTTTTTTTCAGGTTGTACAGTGAAACTCGACCGCATCAGCCTTTTATTCTTTTATGATAACTTTATAAAAATTATATGATGTTTTGTTTAGCTTGTGCATTAGAAAAAGTATGCCTTTTCATAGTTTGTTTATGATTGGTGATTGTTGTATGGCCTGGATGCGATTAGGCTCTTAAGATAAAAATAAATTTTCTATCCCATTAACAACTCATAACTAAACTTTTAAAATAACTCATAATCTCACATAAAAGCCTAGGTATTAAATGAAGATAATAAAATATTTAGCAACCCCTTAGTTGGATGTTGTATGCATAATATCATGCATAACCATCTTGTTTTACTCTTGTTAAGAGAGAGCTTCCATCTTTTTCAGATAGAATGGGCTTAACTTTTAAGAGCATATGATGGAAGAACACCTCTTTCCCTTTTGATTTGGCCCATAATCAATTTCTCATGCATTTAGGCATACAAAATTCCATAGCATGTGTCAAAATAAAGTGTCATAAATTACATGAAATTTGATAAAAATTTGCATTATATTTAAGTCATTATTCATACCCCTCATGCTCTAATCTCTTTGGGAGTGGGTTTAAGGACTTAGTTTCTTTTCTAAATAATAACAACCTACCCATCTCACAAAAGCATATGACTTGCCTACATAGATTTAAAATGTAGGAGGAGTTAGCTGGCTGCCACTCCAGGCGATAATAAGTTTAATAGTTAGATGGTTTACTCTCTCTTATGAAAGTAAGCCATATACCCACTTTTGCCTTAGATTTAAGTTGTGTTTTGGCCCTCACCAAAGCTCCTTAGATTTAAAATTTGAGGTTGTTGTTTTCCTTTGCGGGCTACAAGAATAAATCCTCATCTCTTTGACATTTCCATAATATTATATTATGAAATTATAAGTCCTAAATTTCTAATAAAATTTCAACTCAAATAATAAATCTCCTCAATTTCAAATATATAAAGTCCAACCATAGGATAGATTAGAGTGCTCACTAGGTTTCCTAGTATCATGGACACTGCATACTTATCTTCTTTGGTATCGATAGTAACTCTCTCCTTTTGAACCATCCCTCTTGATTTTCTAAAATATAACCAATTTATTGATAGTCCTATTTTTGAATTCTTTGGAGGCAACAATCATCTACTTTAATTGAGAGTATTTTTAAGGGATCCACATTCCTTTAAGATGTAATTAACTATGGAGGCCTGCCTCCATAGTAAACTTAACGAACTTGGTTTAAATAAACTTTGCTTTACTTTTTCATGTAAAGCAGAAGAAAATTCTCTAGTATATTCGAAGACCCATCATGCCTTAGGATTCCTTATTAGGTGATTAGGTCCATCACAGGGTAGTGATTTCTGTCTTTCGAGATAGTGCACTATTCCTTGATGTCATACCTAATCACCTCAATAAGTATATCCTCAGATCTGCGTGGTGTCCCCTCACATATACACACACAAATAAATCCAAAAATAAATACCACAGATGTTAATAGGTGTTCTGAATGATGTATGTCTTTCATCTTCAGGTGTTATCTTGATCTGATTATATCCTGATGAACCATCCATAAGAAAACATATCATAGTTGGATGTATTATGATCCAACAATTCTGGTATAGGAAGTGGGAGGTCATCTTTTGGGCAAGCTTTATTAAGATCTCAGAAGTCAATACATATACGAATCTGACTATTTTTCTTCTTTACTGACACTATATTAGCTATCCAATCAAGATACTTTTCTTCTCATATTAATCATGCTTCAATTAGCTTTTTTGTTTTAATGATCACCTGTTCTTTAATTTTTAATCTCATTCGCCTCGAAGCTTGTTTAACAGGTGTTATCTCTAGATTGATTGCCAATTTATGAATTGCTATATCAGGGGATAAGCTTGGTATTTCATCATATTCCAAGCAAAGCAATCCATGAATTTACAAACAGACACTTTTAGCACTTCAACTTTCTCATCAGGTAGAAGGGAACTAACAAAAGTTAGATGGGGTTCATCCTCAGCTCCTAAGTTGATTTTTTTGAGTTCATCCATAATAGTTGTTTATCCACCATCTTTGAGTTCTTCAGGAGTAGGCTTGGCTTCTACTTCTTCATCATTTGTAAGAAGAATTTCATGGAGATCAACTTCTTCATTACTATTAGTTTCGATCTTAACTTATATTATATTATAACAAACTTTATTTTGATGAGATTTGTGAATGAACCCAAGACCTTTAGTGCCAAACTTATCACTTCTTCATGATGCTTATGGACTTCTTTGGTTCAATATTCTATTAAAGATTAGAGTTCTATGTTTAGTAATTTCAATATGAATTCCTAGCTTATACATCATTCTTCATAATTTTAGTGGATAGTATATTGGTATTCTTATTGACACCATCTCATCAGAACCTTCATGTTGAGTAGGCCAATCAAAATTGTAAGGATGAGACTCTTTATATTTGTAAAATAAATTTCATGTTCCGCCACTCTCACTTAATGATGACACATAGAATGTTATCAATTCTTCAATGTTATGAACCTCCAGTGGAGTGATTTCTTTGAAGTACTGCTGAAGGATGGGTATAATTTTGAAGGAGTCACCTGACACTGTCAAGTAAGCTATCCTTCTTGATGCGACCTTTTGAACCCTATTTTTATAAGTAGATTCAAAGTTATAGTCTGAATCAGAATCACTTATTTTGTATTTTGTCATTCTTGAAAGCTTATAAGTTCCATTAGGTTTGACATAAATATTTTCTTCTTCTTGTGTACCACTTCCCAAATGAAGAATTGATCTTCTTGATTTAGGTGTACAGGCAAGTGCTTTAGGGAGAGTCAGCATTACCTTATTTCTTCTTCTTTGCTTCTGCTCTTCCACCTTTTGAAGTTGCTTTTTAATCCTTGAAGTGGATGCTACTTCCTCAAGAGGCTCTGTTGGCTTAGGCTTTTTAGGGATGAAATATTTTACATCTTTATAAATCTTTGCTTCATGGATGGAGAATGGTTATAGATTGCTAGGAATTCTAAACTCTTCTCCATCTCTTAAGTACTTCATACACTAATGCATAGTTGATGGGACCATGCCATACTCATGCAACCATGGCTGACCCAAAAGAGCTCTAAACGATGTATCAGCATCGATTACATGATACCTGGCTTCTGTATACAAATCTGAAAACTTGAGTGGGAGAATAAAAGAACCTAGGGTTTTCCGCCCTTTCTCATTGAATCCATGAACCATCAACTTATCCCTCCCAAGATGTTAGATATCAAGTGATAATCCTCTTAATACTTTTAGGCTCATCAGATTAATAGAAGAACCTAGATCACTTAGTATTTGGTTGATCATGCCACCACTCTTTGCGGTAACATATAGAGGATGATTGTGATCTATTGTTCTCAACATAAGGTGTTCTTCAAAAAATGTGATTATTGGGAGATCTTGAGTTTGCAATGATTTAGTCATACATTTTTTTTGGCAAAGTAAGCTTCATAACTCTCCAGATCTTTGAGAGCTTGTATCAAAGTTTCTCAAAGATCTTTTGACATTAAGAGAGTCTCATACACACTTAATTGTGCAGGGATCTTTCTTAGATGTGATATAATATTATAATATATCTTTTCGCTTGATTTAGGCTTTATTCTAGGATTTTTAGAAATATTATCCTCATTGACTTCAATTTGTTTTCTTGTCTTTATTTGAATTCTACTTATTTGATGATGGTGGTAAGACTTAACCACTTCTCAACTGAACTTAAATCACCTTATCTTGCTCAAATTCCTCTAAAGAAGTAGTTTCTTCAAATTCACTTTTTATTTTAGAAGATTGACCAAAGGAGTTAAACCCACTTTTCAACTTCATACATTTCATATGTGATGTTGTTGATGAGTCATTAGACAAAATTTAGATGTTAACTCCTTCAGTTTTCTTTCTTTTCTAAGAAGAATTTTGATGGGTTGGTCGAGTCTGACTGACTACCATTGTCATTTTGGAGTGACTTATGCTGAAGAGCATACATTACATAAATAATTCAGCATGTCTCTATTGAGAAAGATTCACCATTATCTTCTTCATCTAATTCAACAATATGGAGTTTAGGCATAAAGTCTACAAGCCTAAATGGTTGCCTTGTCAGCTGGTGATACTCTCCTAATTTATTAATAATCTTTTGAGTTATAGTTCTTTTCTTGATCTTCTTTTTCTTAGTCGACTTCTTTGACTTATGAGGCCTACGTTTAGTAGACTGCTCCTCATGCTATGATGGAGTAGCCTTATCAAAATACCACTGAGAAGCTAAAATTCTTGGTTTAGGCATTTCTTTTAAGTCCAATATAGGTTCAAGTGGTGATTTCCACTTAACACTAGGAACATATTTTAGCTCCTTCAATATTTTCATAGTCTTCTTACTGACTATTATTTCCCATTTTTCAATATGAATTGATTTTATTTCTTTTTATTTAATGGATGATACGAAAGAAGATGTAATCATCTTGGTAGATTCTCTTTTTAGGTTGACTATAACACTATCGAATAATATAAATTCATCTTGATACTTTCTTTCTAGTCAATCTTTGAAGACATAACAATCTTCAATAGGATGACTGATCACCCGATGATAGGGACAATAATTTGGATTATTGATTTGATTAGCTTCTTCAGGCCTTTTACTTTTTGGTAATTGTAGACCAACTTTGACTGCTTGTCAAAACAATTTAGCCACATTATCTCTTCCAAAGTAATATTATTTGTTCAGCTTTTCCTTAAGAGATAGTTGCATTCGTTCATCATCTCTTATCATTATTTTGGATGCTCTCCACCACCTAAAAAAGTTTGAGGTTTATCATTACCTCCCAATACCAATTTTGGTTATGAATTAGGATGAACAAGCTTCCTTTATTGTCATTATATATTGGTTTTTTTTCTTTTATCTACATTATAGATCACTCATTTTTCACCACTTGAACTATAGGATGTAGCATGAGTTTCATTTCTTCTTGAGTCTAAAGGTTTGTTTTTCTTTGATTTATCTATATAAATTTTAGATTTAGGGCAATTTAGCTTTTCAAATTTGGCCACCCTATTGATCAAGTCCTCAAATATTGTGATTGATGTCATACATAAAAATGGTGCCATTTTATCATCCATATTTCCCATTAATAATTGAATCTCATGTACTTCCTCCAATTATTGTTCACATTTCATGCTTAGGTTACACCAATGAGTTACGAATTTTGTCACCGACTCATCTTTTCTTTTTTTTAGCAAGGCAAGGTCAGATCCTTATTTTCTCAATTGCACTAGCGAACCTTTTCATAAACATTATCTCTAGCTCAGTGAAGGTTTTAGCTAAATCATTCTGCAGTTTTGCGTACCACTCAAAAGTGGTTGAAGTCAGATGACAGAGAAAAGCAACCATCATTTCATTCCGTGTTATCACAAGTAGCCTTGAATTGGGCTAGATGTTGCTTTGGATTACCATGCCCACTGAAAATATTAAATTTTGGTACTGAGTAACCTTTCGGGTATGACACTTGATCAAATTCAGCTGGGTAAGGGCGATCCTTACTCATTAGCTTTTCAGCCTGCTCTAAAGCTATAATTGTCTTTATCTTTTCATTAATTAATATTTTAGTTGAGTAGCTATTATCATTCTCAATGTATTGGCCGCATTCTGAATTATAGGTTGAAGAGCTAGCTGATTAGCTTCATTCCTCCCTTCGGGTGTAGCATGTATTGTAGGAGTTTGAGGTATCAGAGTGACTGGTGGTATTGAGGTTGAATTATTAGCTACCTGTTGATTAGTAGATGAAACATGTACTACATTTGATGTGATATTCTTCCCTAACATATTCATCATGATATTCATTTATACCATTATGGTGTTTATTTTTGAGATGTTCGTGTGTGTAAATGTATGGGACACCACGTAGATCTGAGAATGTACTTATTGAGGTGATTGGGTACGATATTGAGGAATAATATACTATCTCAAAAGATAGAAGTCACTACCCTACAATGGACCTAATCACCTAATAAGGACTCCTAAGGTCAATGGGTCTTCAAATGTACTAGAGATCTTTCCCCTACTTTACATGGAAAAGTAAAGTAAGGTTTATTTAAGTCAGGTTCGTTAAGTTTGCTATGGAGGCAAGCCCCCATAGTTAATTACATCATAAGAAATGAGATTCCTTAGGAATACTCTCGATTAAGGTAAATGATTATTGTCTCCAAAGATTTCAAATATAGGACTATGAATCAATTGGTTATTGTTAAAAAAATCAAGTGGGCTTGATCAAGAAAAGGGAGTTATTATTAAAACCAAAGGAAGATGAGTAGGGGATGCTCATGATACTAGGAAACCTAGTGAGCATCCTAAACTATCTTATGGTTGGGTATTATATTTTTGAAATGGTGGAGAATTATATGTTTGAGTTGAGTTTTTATTAGAAATCTAGGGCTTACAATTCCATAACACAAGATTATAGAAATGTCTAAGAGGTGAAGATTTATGCTTGTAGCCCATAGAGGGAAACAACATCCTCAGATCCTAAATCTAGGAAGCTTTGGCGAGGGCCAAAACGACCTAAATCTAAGGAAAAAAATGGGTATATGGTTTACCTCCATAAGAGTGAATAAATCACCCGACTGCTGGACTTATAACTGCTTGGAGTGGCAGCTAGCTAACTCCTGCTATGATTTTAAGTACATGTAGACAAGTCTTATGCTTTGCAAGATGGCTACACTATTGTTTATTTAGAAAGGAGACTAAGTCCTTAAATGCACTCCCTAAAAGACTAGATCATGAGGGGCATGAATTCATGACTTAATTTAATGCAAATTTTGTCATATTTTATTTTGATTTTTGGACATTTTTTATTTGACATGGGCTATGGGATTTCATATGCCTAATGCAAGAGAAAATCAGTTATGGGCTAAAATTAGAAAGATGAAGGTGTGTTTCCACCATGGCTCTCAAAGGTTAAGCCATTTTCTCTAGTAAAGGTGGAACCCCTCCGTTGGCACGAGTGAGATAATATGATTTATGCATGACATGAGATATACATCATCCAGCTAATGGGTTACTAAATATTTTATTATGTTGATTTATGTCCTAGGCTTTAGGTGAGGTTATAAATTATTTAGTTTAATTTTGAATTAATTTATTAGATAGAAAATTTATTTTTCCTAGAGGACTAATTGCATTTAGGCCATTCAACAACCATCAAATAATTAAGAAACTAGAAAAATCATGCAATCCTAATTGCACAATCATAAACATAACATCAATCAATTTATAAAATTAGTACAAAAGAATAAGAGGCTGATGTGGTCGGGTTCCACCGCACAACTCAAAAAAGGAAAATGAGTAGCCGAGCTCTACCCTTATACAACCTAGATTAATGAAAAAATAAATTACAATTATGAAGTGGCAAGTGTTATGGGGGTCCTCATTCTTCATCCTCCATTCTTCACTCCTTATCCTTCATTCCATCATCTTGGTTTGCTCCATTTCCTTCTTTCTTTTAGTTTGACTTGGGTTGTAGTTTGCTCCAAGGCCTCACATGATATATAAGACATAGTCTTATAACCAATATTAACCTTAGTCCCTATAACACTTATCCTGATCCTAATGCAAAAATTATATTAAAATGAAGAAAAGTAAATCTAGCTACACCTGCAAAATAAATGTTAGCTAAACACACCATACAACTCAAGCAGTTATAGAAATAATTTGGACTTAGTACCCCACACATGGGTGACCAAGCCCACTTATCCTAGTTTGAGCTATGCTTAGGGGCTAAGCAACCTACACAACAAAAAGTATTTATATTTTTATTATGATGGCCCCTTAAGCACAACCCCCTGTAGAAAGCATGATTAGGCTAATATCAGCTTAACATCCAGACTACACACATACACCCTAACATCCAATATAAAACATTACACCATAAAATAAAATCATGCATCAAATCATGCACCACCCTAACATAGAGCCAGAAGTGCTGACATAGCCTAATGTGTGTGTTATTTAAGGCTTGTACGACATGTCTTTGCTAGACTTTAGAGTTATGATTTGCTAAGTGTGAAAGATGCAATTTAGATGATGGTTTCATTTTAAGTGATTTAGTTGACTTGTCAATTTTAGTTGGTGATTTGATTTGATTTGAGTGAACCTACACTTAGTGACTAAATATTGTAAAGAGAAGAAAAGAGAAGAGAGCTCTCTTTCAACCCTACCTTAAAGCATTTATAAGGTAGATTCATTAATAAATTTCATTTAGTGAATAGTTTATTATGTATTTTAATTAAATCTAAGTTTAGATTAGTTCTAAATAGCCTTATTCAATAAGAAAGGCATCTTAGGATTAGTTAGGGTTGATTACTATCACATAACACACACCCATTCATTTCTTTCCACCATGTATACTATGCATATGAATAATTCTAAGCATACTTATACATGCAAATGCAAATCTTAGCATACTTTGATGATGAATGAAAAGAGATGTGATTTGAAGATTTGGATATTCCATTTGTTAATTAGATCATTAATGCATGTCTTTGTTATGTAAAAAAGAGGGATTTTTCATTCATTATCTGAATGCACATCCACATGTATAAAAACAATAAGTGAGTATGATGCCATTATTTTCTACATAAGGGGAGTAATGTACAATACCTACTTAAGGCTACTTAAAACCTCACAGCCCTGCGATATCCAGACAAATATACCACTTTTCTTAGATACATGTAGATATATAAAAAGAACCAAATGGATAAAGAATCATGCAAAAGATTATGTTTGATTTGGTTGTGTAATTTACATGTGTAATATGAAGGTCCTTCCTAAGCCTTAATATAAAGATGCATAGGAATAGATTTAGGCAAGTGTTGTGTTCTTTTCAAATGAACTATGCACTTGCAAATCCTATGTAAATCCTTATTAAGAGAAGGAAAGAGAACTTCATAATACACATCTATGCTATCATCACATGCAAGCTTATAAATATTTATAACTAGCATCACTTCATTTATAATCTTTGATTTATAATTTTTTTAAAAATTTGGTTTAATAGTAATAATAGCCACTCATATTCTTAATTTTAGCCAACACATGCAATTTGACATAAAAGGAAACATTTTGTTTAATTAATTTTTTTAAAAGAAATGAATGCATGATTTTATATGGCAAACAATATTTAACATGATTGGAAAGAAATAAAGAATGTAAACACATGACTTCATTCACTCTAATTAATTCCTAAGGACAACCATATAAAATAAGATCATTTAAAATGAATCAAAACTCTATAAGGAGATTTTTATCTTTGAATTCGATTTGATTTAGGAAATATGAAAAGGGTTTGGTAGTCCTAACCCATTCCTCCTCATGTATGAATTAGTTTGGTTTAATTTAGAACACTTAGATTGATTTTATGTTTTGATTAGGTTAAGGTATGAATTAAATCTATTAATTACCTCTTACTTATGCCACTTTAACATAATTATCCAAGTAATTATGCACCAACATATGATATGCAATCACATGGAATTTAAATCAGCAATGCACTTAAGAAATGAAGGGGCCTAATGTAATTGGCTCATAATTATTGGTTAATTAAGCTAAAGGGTTTAAGTAAGTACTTTTATAACCCTCCTTCATATGTAGTTTGACTATAATTTTCTTTGGAATTCTTTTAGGTTATTGAACACTTAAGAATTTACCCAAAAATTGAATGATTGAATTATGGAATGATTTGGTTTTGAGTTTGATTAATTAAGCTATTTAATGAAGTGATTAAGCCATTAATTAGTTGCAAATTGATTAAGTATTATCAAAATGAAATAAACTTAGGGGAAAAGGTTGAAGAAGAAGCCCTAATCTCATTCCCTATGTCTCTTCACTATTTCATAATGATTAGTAAGTTTAATTAATGGATTCCTCACTATTTAACATGTTAATTAATCATTTAATTAATTAAGAGAGTGACTAAAGATGAAATAAACAATTCCCCTAATTAATTAAGCAATAAATTTTAAGAAAATCATGGGAGGCAGAGGTCATCCCACTAATCAATCAAAGAAAGTTTTGAATTAATTACTGGAGTAATTAGAGAGTAATTAGCTTAATTATATTTTCACTAAAACCTAAGTTGAGTCAAAATCATTATTCAAAAGTAATTGATTTTAACTTTATATTATTCTCCTTTGAATTACCTTTAAAATGAGTGTTTATTTATAATTTTTGGATTTTTCTATAATTAGTTATGATTTTGAAATTTTCATCATTAAAATTAGATTAATTAAGCCTAATTAAACCCCTCGTCCGCCAAGTATGGCCGACGCGGCACCGATGCAAAGGCGCTTTTCATGTGACGTGATGGATGACCAAGATTAATCACGTGGTTTAGGAAGAAATCGGAGGGATCTAAAGTGTGCTTAGACCGATTTGATCAATGGATATGATGGTCCTGATCCTTTCCTAAGGGATGATGGATGCCGTCCATCGATCATCACTTGATCTAAGCTCACTCGAGCTTGAATGAGCTCAAATTCATCCCACACCTTCTAGGAAGCACAAGCAACACATCTAATGGTGGAGATCATGTGACTTGATCATTTCTTTCACAAAGGACTATGCATGTTTTACTCTAAGGTCAGTTTCAATGGCATACATCATCAGAGGCTATCACCAATGCTTCCAACGATGGGGGTAGCTTTGTCTAGTAGAGATGAAGCCCCGTTGAAGAAATTCAGTCTTGATTTGAAGTGATTTGCTTAGTCGACCAAGCTCCTATTTAATGACGATCGATCTTGATGAAACTCTTAGCTCCGGTCATGGGGAAGCTCAGGATTTGATTTGTTTTGACTCACCTTAGTACAAGGATGGTGTGTACAAGATTAATTTGACTTTGGTTGAATATTGAGTAAATTGGATTTGTAAGTCTCCTCCCCTATTTTGACTTTGAGTAAAATTGAGAGTAGGGAAGCAAGGGTACTTGAAATGGGGAAAGTTTGGATGCTTCACTGACTCTAGGGGTTCGAGGAATGAATGTATTATGGTTTGAGTGAGAATGAGGGGTATATCTCCCTGGATCGCATGGTGGGTGGATGATTTGCCATTTTGGCTCAATGGGTTGGATTAGCTAATCTGTTTGAGTTGCAAAACATCCCACATGGATCATTTTGGGCAGAGGAGTGAGGGAGAGTGGCTGCGTATGTGATTGGTGAGTGGATTTGGTGAGTCAAGTGTCTAAGAGTGAGGGGAGATGGGCCTCCTTCATGCGCACCCAAGCTCATTGGGTCATGTTCACCACCCTCCTTGGTGCCCATGTGGACCAATAGAAGGATGCTAAGTGGCATTGGGAAAGAAATGGCCAAATTCCAAGTGAATTTGGTCATTGTATACCCTTTGACCTAAGGGCAAAGTGGTCATTTGGATATGTGCTTGATTTGGGCAGATTTGAAATGACTTAAAAATGGGTTGGGATGAATTTCTAGTGATTTGGAGTTCATTTGATTTGATTTGGCTCAATTTGACCCATTTGGATTAAGTTGGGTCAAATTAGGTTAGGTTGACCAAATGATCAAATTGGGTCAAATCATGGGTTAGGTCAAGTTCAAATGATCATTTAGAGCCTATGGGTATCATTGGTTTAGAATTGGTTTTGATTCATTTAGGTTCATTTGGGTCAAATGGGTCAAGTTGACTAATTTGACCCATTTGACCCAATTAGGTTAGGTCATGGGTTGGTTTAGGCTTGGTTGATCATTTGAAATGTATTGTAAGCTTTGGTTTCAATCTATTTTAATTTAGTTTGATTTCAAGTTGATTTTTCCTTTTAGGTCAAATTAGGTTCATGGTCAATTGGGCTAGGTTGGGTCTAATTTGTCAATTGATGCTTTGGTCAACTTCAACAATCAATTTGGAATGAATTTGACCCATTGGTTGCAACCAATTTGGCTTAGATCATGATTTGACCCATTTTGGCTTTTAGGTCAATTTGGGTCAACATGATAGGAGGGCCAATTAGGTTTGATCTAGCTCAAGTGAGGGCTTGGTCATGTTTAATAATTGATTATGGGTTGGTTTAGATCAATAGTTTCAGTCAATTTGGCTTATAGTAAATCTTGACTTGATTAGGTTTTATTTATGCTAAGTGTTGACTTGGTCGAAAGCTAAATTTGACTTGGTTTAACCTAATTTGAGTGATTGATCATTCTAGGATGATTGTTGATCACAATGTGAGGCTTGGATGAGCTTAGTTCAATCTAATTTGGGTTGTATTAGAATTTGGCTCAAAATAGTCCTTTAGGTCACTTTGGGTGAAGTGAACCTAAATGGATCAATTGGCTTGATCAAGGCTTGATTCAAATTTGGTTGAACTCACATATGGACTTATGATAGAAATATAAATCCAATTGAAAGTGGTTTGGAGTTAAATGGGTTTTGGTTTATTTGACAATTTCAAGTCAAAAGGATGAACATGGGTTTGACTTGTGTTAGTTTTATTTTGGCTTGGTGATTGTAGTTTATGTTTAAGAATTTGGATTTGAATTTTTGATTTTAATTTGAGATTTAGTTTGAAAGAAGGAAGCAATGATTGGGTTCAAGCTATAAGGTAGGCAAGTCTTCCTAAATCTCCATGGCACAATCTATTCCTATGGCTAACTCTTCTAAGTCTCTAGGGTTAGGTTAAGTGTTCACCTAATCACTAGAAGTGTCTTAAGACTAAGAAACTCTTAATGTCTAGAGGAGTCCTATGTCTAATATGAAGAAGTTGAGAGCTCACTCCAAAATTGAGGTCAACAAAGGGCGCCCAATAGGTGCGGTGTGACTAACAAGGCATACCTCACGTATTGGTGTTGACCGAGATGATCAACAATATTCGAATGATCAAAAGTACTAATAGCAATGATCTACTCCTAAATGAGGTGTAGAAGGAATCAAGATCTTTGTGCAATGCAACTCTACTTATGTCAAAGATATAAGAGAGCGCAGGAGGAATCCACTAGGGATTAAGTATGTGAACCTTCCCCCAGGGTAAAAGGCTTAATTTATCCACTGGGAATAAGAGGTTGAGAAATATGCTGGAGATTAGAATTTGGAGTCCACTAGGGAAGTTGGAAAGATTTGAATCTCACTGAGGAGAAGCTTACCGATTTGATTGTTTAATTTGACTCCATTAGGGGAGGTTGGTTGGTTTTGTTTTAGATTTTAAATTTTGAATTTTGAGATGGACCCTATCATTTGTGGGCCGTACTAAGTAGGGGCCATGTCGACCTTGGCCTACTTCAGATTTACCAATCCAAAGAGGTAGTCTACCAACCATATAGTAGGACTATCCAACCGAAGGGGTTGCCTTCGATGTACAACGAATGTACCAGGGAAAAAGTGTAGCAGAATTACATCTTCCAAAGTAGGGATCAATCACTGGGGTGATCTATTGGTGACACTATGAATCAAACCCAACTTTAGGCTGACTACTGAGTGAATGCCACTAGGGAACTTAAATCACCTTAAAGATAGTCAAAATTAATTTTATTTTAATTATATTTGATGGATCCCATCGATTTTCAATGGACCACACTAAGTAGGGGTTGTGTCGGCCTTGGCCTACTTTAGATTTACAGATCCAAAGGGGTAGTTTCCCAGTTGAAGGGAAGAACTATCCAACTAAAGGGGTGCCTTTCGGTTTGCAGTGGCCAATTTAGGAAAGAAAGTATGGGGACTCATATCTTCCTGAACAAAAGATTACTAGGGCGACGCATTAGCAAGGTAACATGTCAACCTGACCTATGGATGCCCATCGGTTTGAAATAGTCATGCTAGGAAGAATGCGTAGCAGACTTACATCTTCCATAGTAAAATGACTGTCGGGGCAACCTGTTTGTGGCAAACAGATTGAACCCGACCTAAGGGTGACTATTAAGAGAGTGCTGATCAGGGGACTTATCTCAACTCAAGTATAGTTAGGCAATTATTATAGGGAGTTTTGCTGACACTGCTCTAAAGATAGGATGCCTGCTTGGGAAAGAGGCCATTGGGGGCTTGAATTCCTAATCCATAAGAGCATACATTTATTTATTTGTTTGTTTATCATGGACCTTATTGATTTGTGAGGGATCACATTGAGAAGGAGCTTATATCAGCCCAAACCTATCTCAGATTTACTGGTCCAAAGGAGAATCTATGCATCCACTGAATAAATTCTCCAATGACAGGGGTGGCTACTAGGAAAGGGGGATTGTCCAATCCAAGAGTAGTCTGGGTAGTGTCTAAATGGGGTCACGAGGATGTGATCCAAATAGAGTGCCAGTAGGGAAGGGGCCATTAAGGGCTTTATCCTGGTTCCTGAAAAAAGATAAGGCTTATAAATATTCTATGGCCAACTCAAGGAGAATGCACGGGGACTCATATTTGTCAAGAGTGGTGTATCCACCGGGTGAGTTGCTATCAATATAGTGAACATAAACCAACCTAAGGTGCTCACGGGTTAGTGAAAATCAGCCTAGGAAGAAAGCATTGGGGACTCACATCTTCTTGGAACTGATTGTCGATAGTCTTCATCTTGACATGAGCTTCATTCCAACCTAGGGCTTACTATTGAACCAATGCCATTGGGGGACTTATATCAACTCAAAAGTAGTCAAGAGGAAAGGAGCCACTAGGGGACTTATCCATCTCAAATATACTCGACCTAGTCAGTGCATGATGGTTAGTTCAAGAAGAAAGCGTGTGAGCTTACATCCTCTTAAATAAAGTCAATCATGAGGCAGCTTACTGGATACACAGTGAGGTTTACCAAACTAAAAAGGCACTCATCATTTTGCAATGGTCAAGTTAGAAAGAAGGCATGGGACTCACATCCGATAGATAAGTGATCACTGGGATGATAGACTAGCAAGATAGCATATCAACCTGACCTAGAGCAGCTAATGAGTGAGTGCCATAGGGGGTTTGCTCCCACATCAAAATAGCCTGAGATAAAAGATATGTGTTTATGTTTATGTTTTGTGTTTGTGTTAAAGGAGGATAGGATTCTGCTTAGGTTCTCTTACACCTATCCTAAAACACACTCAATAATTGATGAAATGGTGCTATGGATGGTTGTTGTGAGCCTACTAAGAAAGGATACCGCTTGGGTTTTCTTACACCTAACTTAGTTGTGGTAGTCAAAATAGAATGCCTCTAGGGTTCTCTTACACCTACTCTAGTAGCTCTGGGGAATCGAAATAATTTGTGTTCATGTTGTGAAAGGCAGATATGATGCCTCTTGTGTTCTCTTACACCTACCCTAAACACATCATGATAGATTTATAAACAAGCAAACAATGCTTCGAATGAAGAGAATATTTTAATGAATTAGAATGGAATCTTTTTAAGATAATTATTTTTAAACATGATTTTATGGATATTATTTCTTCAAATAGAGCCCATTGATTGGAAGCATCGGGTGTTCCCCTTTATAATTAATAAGTTGATAAGATCCTCATTGATAGGCCTTCTCTATGATAAAAGGGCATTCCCAAGTGGGTTCAAACTTGCCTCCCATCTTTCGAGAGGCAAAAATTGGTCTCCTTAAAACTAAAACAAGCTCTCATACTTGAAAAGCTCTAGGGTAGACCAGCTTATTGTGAGCTGGAATCATCTTGACTTTGTACAACTTGAGGTTCTAGCATGCTCGCAGGCATCTCTCCCCAAAAACTTCAAGCTCTTCTAACTGTAACTTGGTGTTCTGCTCTATAGTGATTTTACTACCCTTTGCTATCCTTAGTGATGGAGCTGAACTTTTAATGGTAGAATGACTTGGGACCCATACACTAAGAAGAACGGGGTAGATTGGGTTGGAGTTTAGTATGTGGTGTGATATGCCCACATGGATTCAACTAGCTGCTCATGCCACTGTCTCTTATTATCATCAAGTGTCTTCTTTAGTATCTAGATGAGAGTTTTATTGAATGCTTTTGCTAAGCCATTTCCCCTAGGATAGTATATAGTGGAGTATCTTCAATATATACCATATATTCTGGCGAAGATGTTGATCTTGGTACTTTTGAATGCAGTACCATTATCAGATATAATCCGTCGAGGCACCCCGAACTTATATACGATATGATTCTTAAATAACTAGAGCACATGCTGATTGATCCTCTCTAAGTGGGATTGCTTTCGCCCACTTGGAGAAGTAGTCGGTGGCAGCTAGAATGAACCGATTACCCTTATAAGAAGGAGGATCAATCAGACCCACTATGTCAGTACCCTAACACTCGAATGGCCATGAGGCCAATATAGGGTGTAGAATGTTGGGTGGTTGGTGCAAGACTACACCATGTACCTGACATTGGTGGCATCTTCTAGCTACATTCATGTAGTCTATAACTGTCGAAGGCTAGTAGTATCCTAGTCTTTTGATCTTTTCCTTCATCTTGGACTGGATTGATGCGCTTTGCATAGACCTAAATGTACTTCGGTCATGATCTTATGAGCTTCTTGTTTGTCTAAATAGCATAGCCACATTAGATCGAAAGACTGTCAGTACAAGGTGCCATCCACAAGAGCATAGGAGAGAGCTCTATGCTTCATCTGATGGGCTTGTGATTTTTCTTGATGTAGTTTGGCTATGTTCAAGTAATCTATAAATGGTTGCATCCAATCCAGCTCCTCATCCTTTTTGGCAACGGTAACCTCCCCTTCAAGAGAGAGTTTCTTGATGAGTTCAGCATCAATAAGGGATAAGACTTGTTTATTTTGGACCCTTATTAGAATGGACTCATCTTCCGGACATGCGAACTCCTTGGCGAGTTTGGCCAAAGCATCTTGTTGACCTCATATTTAGGATGAACTCTCAACACCCCCATCTTAGACATATGACTTCTCTTAGACTTTAAAAGATCCTTAGTCTTATGGCACATCTAGTGATTAGGTAGACACTCTCACCTAGCCCTAGAAGACTTAGAAGTGTTAGCCATAGGAATAGATCATGCCTTAGGGGTGTTAGGAAAATCTCCCACCCTTTAGCTCAAACCATTCCTCACTTTCCTTCTTTCAAGTCAAACTCCAAATCAATTATATTTGATTTTCTCAAACTCAAATCAATTCCATGAATAATTTCCATGATTCAATTCCATAATTGAAACCCATGATAGAAACCCATGACCAAATTCCATCAAAAAAATTTCTATGTTCAAATTTCCTAAGTCCTTAACCCTTTCTTAAGGACTTAGCCAAAATCATGATCTAAACCTACTCAAATCTTTGAGATTTTCTCATGATCCATTTATATTCTTATTTATATTCACATATATAAATGAAATATAAATTCAAAGCCATCAAATCAAACTCAAAATTCCAAAACAATTCATGAAAATTCTCTTAATTTTCCATTAAAGGACTTAGCCAAAATCTACTCTAAACATTGATCAAACCAATTCAAGTCCTTGAGGTTTTCTCAAAACTTATTTATATTATCATATATAAATGAAATATAAATATAACTCAATCATATCAAACCCTCAAATTAAATTCCAAATTTAAAATCATTCCTTAAATCCCTTAATTTCCCATTAATGGATTTAACTAAGCTTTGATCAAACCTATTCAAGCGCATGGGATTTTCTCAAAACTTATTTGTATTCTAATTTATATTCTCTATATATAAATGAAATATAAATATAAATCAATCAAATCCAATCTAAAAATTAAATTTCAAATTAAAAATTTCTTTAAATTCCCTTTAATGGATTTAACCTAAATCATGATTAAACTCTTTCAAATTCTCAAAATTTTATCATAATAAATTTATATTCTCATTTATATTCACAAATGTAAATTCAAACAATCAGAACCAACTCCAAAAATCAAACTCAAATCCACTCAAAATCAAATCTAAGTCTTTCAAGCCAAAATCATGAACTTAGTCAAATCACTTTCAAATCAAGCAAAACTCTTGATTTTCTCTCATGGTTCAATCAATCCTACAATCATGAGCTCATATATAAATCCAAACCTCAATAGAACAATCAAAACCCAAATCAAAAATAAAACCCAAGACTCCTTCATATTCTTTCTTTGAATATGAAATTTTCAAATGGATCAAAACCCATTTGACTTCAAACCACTTGTAAATGGATTTATATTTCAATCATAAGTCCATGTACAAGATCAATCAACTTCAAATCAATCTTTGACCAAGCCATTTGACCCACTTAGGCTCACTTGACCCAAAGTGACCTAAAGTATCATTATGAGCCAACTTTTGATCCTAACCAAATTGGATTGAACCAAACTCATATATCCCTCTCATCATGCTCAACAATCATCATGGGAAGATCAATCAATCAAATTGGGTCAAACCAAGTCAAACCTAAGGGTTGACCAAGTCAACACTTAACTAAAATGAAATCTTACATAGCCAAATCACCATAGGCCAAATTAATTGAAACCATTGATCTAAGTTCACTCATGACCTATGTTTGAACTTTACCAATCCAACATTTGAGCCTAACCTAGCATAATTGGCCACTTTGACCCAAGTTGATTTTGACCTAGGTCAAAATGTGTCAAAACTTGATCTAAATTGATTGAAACCAATGGGTCAAGTCCATCCCAAATCACTTGTGGTACTTGACCAAAGCCTCAATTAGTCAACTAAACTAACCTAGCCCAATTGACCTTAGACCCAACATGACCAAATGCTAAGCCAAATTGAACCTAACCCAAATTGATTGGAAATAAAGATACCAATCCTCTCCATATGACTAACCAAACCTAAACCTACCCTTGACCTAACCCAAATAGGTCAAATGGGTCAAATAGGTCAACTTGACCCATTTGACCTAAATGAGACATATGAACTTGACCCAACCCTTGGTTTGACCCAATTTGACCAATTGGCCAACTTGACCTAAGTTGACCCATTTTTGACCTAAATGGGTCAACATGAGCCAAACCCTATCAAATGGATTCAAAATCCAATGAAACTTGGCAAACCTATTTTCTCAACATACCAAACATGCCCAAAGTGAAAAAAAAATAGTAAAATGACCATTTTACTCCTAGGCCATATAACAAATTTTGGCCTAGCCCATGAGTATTTTGGTCATACACTCTTCACAATCACTTGAGGCTTTCCTAAAATCTCAAGGGGACTTAGTGATGAGTGGTGCACCCAACCCAATGGGTTTAGGTCAATGCATTTGACCCATGGACCAAGCCAGACCCTTAGCCTAAATATTGAAATTTCAAATTCCCTCTTAAGCTTAATTCAAGCACATGGGAAGTTGTCATTCCACTCCTCTAGCCAAACCGACCATGTGCACACTCAAAATAACCAAAATGGCTCACTCCATAGGCTTAATTAAATCAAAATGGCATGGACATTGCCGATTGTCCGATCCTTCAAGGGGGAGATATACTCCCCCTTAATTCACTTCTCTTTTCATTGACTCACACTCGATTGAGCACTAAGAATACTTTAGCAATAATCAGAGAGCTTTCCAAAAGGTCCCTAGAGAGGATTTGAATTCCCCATTCTTTGGTTTTGCACAGTGCAAAATAGGGGAGCTCAATCCAATAGTTATTTTCCTCTACACTTGATCTCCTTCCAATTCCTTTTGCACACTTGATTTAGAGCTAAGTCGAATTGGCCTAAGCTTTCTCTGAAGTTCTAAAGGCATGGAAGAGCTCAATTCAATCAATGTTGCACAGATCTTAAAGGGGAGTTGGTCTACCCATCAATCCACTCAATCCACTCAACCCCAAGACCTAGGAACTTCAACAGGGCTTCGTCTCCACCAGACGAAGCTACCTCATTGAGCTTGAGGATCACCTCTGGCGAGGTATGTAATTTTTCAGCCACTTAGCTTGATAGGTGTTGGTCCTTTGTGAAAGGAATTTTCATTGCATGAGAAATCAACTATTGGATAGGTTGGTAATGATGCCTAGATGGTGTGGGTTTGTGTCTTGTATGATTCTATGCTAGATCTGGCTCAGATCTCCCTTTGGATCATGGACAATCTCCATTAATCCTCAGGGAAGAACTTCTCCTCATTCATCATCCGTATTTTAGATGGATGGTCAGATTATTTACGCTTTATAAATCCTTTATCCATTTAAACCAGGGTGAATCTCCAGCGATCTTTGATCAGATGGTGAAGGATATTAGCGTGTGTCACCACCGCCTTTGTAAGGTGACAACTTAAGTTGTCCCCTCATCTTGTGATGAAAAAGCCGACCACCATATGCGTATTAGTGAGGATTAATGAGGGATTAGTTCGGGGTTTTAATTAATTCCTAATTAATTCAAAAAACTTCTGAATTTTATAACTCTTCATAGAAAAACCAGAAAAATAAAATAAAAAATACCATGGATAGATAATTTCATCTAGAATATTTTAAAAATGGTTTTAATGTATTTTGAATTACCCTTTTCTCTAAATTTGGGTTTCTTTAGGAATCTCAATTTGCTAATTATATTCTAATTAGGTCACCAATTAATCTCAAATTTTTAGGGTTCATTTTAGGGGATGACCTCTGCCTCCCCTAATTTTCTTGAGATTTATTAAGGCCTTAATTGGAGAAATTATTATTTCATTCCCTAATTACCCCTTTCATGTAATTAAGGGTAATTAAGGTGTGATTAGTGGATTTACCCTATGATTGAGTTTGATTAAGGTCAGATCCAGTGAGTAGGGATTTTATAGAATAATTTTAGAGTATTTCCCTAAGCTATTCCCTAAACCCCTTTTCTCTCCTTAATCCCCTCTTAATTCATTAATCACCCTTTTAAATAATTTTAAAAAATTCTAAAAAGTTCCAGAACTTAATTATCTACCTTGGGTAGATGCTTAGGTGTTTAATAGCCTAAGTGTAATTAAAAAAATTAAAATGCCTTTCATAAGTATGAAAGGGTGTTTTAAAAGTACTTAAGCTAAACCCCTTAGCTTAATTAACTTTTAATATTAGGACTTTTCATTATTAGGTACATTATAAATTTAAATACCTTGTGGGTTTTATGTCATCTCATTGGCTCATAATTACTTAATTAATTTTTATAAGGTGGTGTACGTAAGGGTTAATTAAGCCACTTAATTTATACCTTAACCTAATAAATGCTTAAAAAGGATTTAATTATCTGAAAATTAAAAAAAATATATAAAACACATGTGGGAATGGGTTACGAACAACAAAATCATCTCACCTTTTTAAAATTAAATCAAACTTCAAACTAAACAAAAATCATTTTAAAATTCACTTTGATTTATTCTAAATTTTCTTATTCCTTAAGATTGTCTTTAGGATTTATGTAAAGTGAGTTAGTTTACATGATTGGATTGCTTTAGATCTTTCCCAACATGTTAAGTTGTATGCCATGTGATTCATGCATTCATAATTTCGTGTTTCAAATTCTAAAATGAAAATTGTTTACTTTATGTCAAATGTGCATGTGTTGGCTAAAATAAAATATGAGTAGTTATTATCACTACTAAATCCAAAGTATTTTCAAAACTTATAAATGAAACATCAAATCTGAAAGTATGCTATTCTTATACTTTAGTTATAAGCTTGCATGTGATGGATTATAAAGTAATGTTTAGTATAGCCTTTCCTTCCTTTCTTATGTTAGCATAGTTTTGAATAAGAGTTGGTAAGTTGTAGGATTCATTTGAAAAGAACCCAACACTTACTTAATTCTATATCCTATTCATCCCTATGCTATCATCTAAGAAGGATTCCCTATACTTGCATGAATAAATTGCATAAACAAAAATGAATCTATTAAACAACTTTTTCATCTTCCTTTTCCCATTTCATTTCTTTTACATACATGTGTGTACTTAAAGAAAGTGGTATATTAGTCTGGACAATCCCGAGGTTGCGAGGCTTTAAGTAGCCCTAAGTATTCACACTTATTGAATGGAAAGTTCATTTGTAAACAAAATAAAATTTTTCAAAAGCACATGTGAATATCTTCATTTAATATACTTAGGTTTATTAAATGAAGATTTCATTCCTAACTAAAAATAAAATATCATTTAGGAAATCCCACTTAAACATATCCCACATATGTTTTTAAGTTGAAATTTCACTTAGCATAGTCAAATTTGCTAAGTGAAGTTTCTAAATTCAAAAATTCAAAATCAATAATCATATTTCAAATTTTTTTTTTCAAAACACATTTGGAATTTCACTTAGCATACTCAAATTTGCTAAGTGAAGTTTCCAAATCCAAAATCAAAATCAACAATCATATTTCAAAATTTTCTAAACATTTGAAACTTCAGTTAACATACCTAAATTTGTTAAGTGAAGTATCCAAATCCAAAATTCAAAATTTTAAAAATTTCCAAACAACATTTGGAACTTCATTTAACATACCCAAATTTGTTAAGTGAAGTCTCCAAATTTAAAATCTAACAAAATTTCAAAATACATTTGGAACTTCATTTAACATACCTAAATTTGTTAAGTAAAGTTTCCAAATCTAAAATCAAAATTTCAAAAAAAAAAAAAAAATTCAAACACATTTTGGAGATTCATTTAACATACCCAAATTTGTTAAGTAAAGTTTCCAAATCTAAATTCAAAACTTTTCAAAACATATTTTGGAACTTCACCTAGCATACTCAAATTTGCTAAGTAAAGTTTCCAAACTCAAAGAAAAAATTTCTCACACACATTTGGAACTTCTTCCCTTAGCATACCCAATTTTCTAAGAAGTTTCCATTTTTCAAAAATCAAAAATGAAATCAAAATTTTAAACACACCATTTGGAATTTCATTTAGGATACTCAAATTTGCTAAGTGAAATTTCCATTTCATAAAATTGAGTGGGACTTCATCTTTAGCATACCAAATTTGCTAAAGTTGAATCTTCGCTTTCAATCATTTCTAAAAAAAAAAAAAGAAAAAAAGAAGCACCTTAGGATCCCCTTAGCATGCTAAATTTGTTGAAGGATCCTACCCTTTTTTCAAAATCAAAATTTTATGTTAGCATTTTATAATTTTCAAAATCAAATAAAATTCACTTGGATTCTTCACTAAGAATACCTAAATTTGAGTAAGAATTAAAATTTTCAAAAGAAATAATCACTTTTACTTCACTTAGCATACCTAAATTTGCTAAGTAAGTAAAAATTCCAAAATAATCAAACAAAACAAAATCATTTGACCCTTGCTTTAACATACCAAAATTTGTTAAAGGAAAGGGTCCTCAAAATCACAAAAATTCAAATTCAAAACATCAATGAACCTATGGAAGCATCTTATCAAACATTTTGAATCCATATTTCAACATACCTAAATTTGTTGAAGTTTGGATTCATGCTCAAATTTCTCTTTCAATCAATCTTTCCAAATTCATTTGAACCCCAGTTAACACTTCAAAGTTGTTGGATGTGGGTTCAAAATTTCAAAATTCAAAAAGTGAAAATCTATGGAGACAGAAAATTGATGCATGTTCATTTCTCATTGTAGATCTTTTTCAATCAATGCAAGTACAGTTTCAGTTTCAGTTTAGTTCAGTCAGTGCAATGGCAGGTTACCAGAATTTATCTTTACTTTTCCTCACGACATGGATCTAGGCTTGGATCAAGCTGACTTCCCTCATTTGGATCATACCCATTTGATCCATTTTGGCTAAGGGTTTGAGGGAGCCAAGATCACTTGTGAGGGCATTCCCCTCACAACAGTCAGCATGAAGAAGGCGACCGGGCAGAAGCCAGTCATCAGGGTAGACTTACCCTCTGATTCAGATGTATCCTCAATGAAGAGGAAAGTTATGGCAGTACCATAGACTTCAAACTTTAGTGGTTTTGACCGTACCAGCAGTTCCAGTTCCAGTAGCAGTTCATCCAAGAGTTGCACATGTGGGCCCGGTTCGTGCTAGCACCCTACCATGTGTACCCTCCAAGGGTAAGTCTCCCCTAGTTTCAGGGATTGCCTCCCCCACATTTGAGTATGGGTCTAGCTCACACTCCTCTCGTTCTACTCGCACCAAGTGTAGGATCAAGAATCATATGGTCAAACGATTCCATACTCGGATAGCCAAAGAGCTTGAGCTAGCTGTAAGATCAGCCATGGATGAGTCTCCCATGATCACTTCACCACTGGTTATGGAAAACCAATTTCATCCTCTCTGAGGATCAGATAGAGAAGATGCCAAGAGGATCATTCACCTCCTCTAGTGGAGAATGTACAGCTGACAATTTTTAGGAGTAGGAGCTCGTACACTGGCCTTCGCTCTATTTTATGCTAGGTAGGTGGAGCATATGGATGCTCAAAGTCCGGTACCCAGTTTGATCTTTGATTTGTTATCCCCCATAACATGGGGAGGCAGATTCATCAAGAGAGGGCCTGTGAGGCCATACATCATACATTAGTAGAACAAAAGGTTCATCGATAGCCGATTTGGTTAACTTTTAGCCGCTACCCATCTTCGACCATGTTGATAGTATTCTCCTCATGGGGACCGACCATCATGAGGCTAGTTCATGCAAAAGTTGTAGTGTCTCTACCCCACCGCTCTACCCCACATCTGCCATCACCAATGCAGGTTTCAACATCACCCATTCCATCCAAGGCCATGAAGGCTGCATCCAGGGAAAAACATACCCTGTTGGTGATCCGACTATGGCCAAGGGATCACACTCCTCCTAGACCACCCATTATGGTAGGGCCGAGCTCTCCTGCTCGACCTTCTGCCCGAATGGTGTGTGGAAAGAGTGGCAACCCCAGAGCATCGTGGTCATTCCTTCACCAACTCCACCCATTTAGCCGGATGTGAAGATTATGATGGTTATCACAGATATTGTAGATGACAGTTTAGTGGCAATAGTGGTAGAGGATCATCCTAGATTGTTACCCAATAGCCGGTGCCTCAAGATTATCATTCTTCTAGTGAGTGCCGCAGATTGACTCCCTTCTGGTGAGGTTTGGTGCCTCTCAATGATAGCGATCCGGTCAAAGCTATTTGTACCTGCTGAGTTAGATCGATCCTTAGATGAGACAGTTGCACACTATTTTATGTAGAAAAAGGAGATCTTAGCGTAAGCATGGTCTAATGAAGAAAGAGCCAGCTTCGATCCCAATGAAGATGACTTGATAGGGGATTCAGTTGGCGTATGCATGGTCGATACTAGAGGTTCTCTTCTTAGGGAGTAGTATGCCATGAAAGGTGATGAGGGTGATCAAGGAGACACCGCAGAATCAGCCCATCACCTCCAACAATAGTTAAGGAAATATGAATAGATTGATAGGATGGTACAATAATTGTAGGACTTGTTAGTAGTAGTGTCAGTGCTTCAAAAGCAAGCCCCTCTAGTTCATCCTGAACCAATGCATGGCGAGCTTATAGCCTCCTTAGCCACTGTGTTCAAAATCCAACCTTAGGTTAGCTTCCATCGATGACTTCTTCTACAGCTCTTATATTTCTTCTACTAGTAGAACTCTTGTATGGATAAGGGCATCAAATCTCTTACTCCACTCACTCTACTTGACTTCTACTTTGTACCTCCAAATACTTCCAAGAAATTGAAGAATAAAGCTGATTTGAATTACATCTGTGTCTCTTCTAATGAGTTATCTTCTTCTATTCCTAATGATAACTCTTCAAGTCTAATTAACTATAATAATTTTGATCTTTCACTTTCTAATTTAGAGTTGGATCTTCCAACTCTGAATACTATGGATTCACCACTTGAGATAAACTTGGAATCATCTGATTCTGAGGGTCCCATAGGAGAAGTTGTAGGTGAGCCTGAAGTGTAGGTAGAACTTGCCACCACCTTGCCTCTAGAGATTACCGAAGTCATCCTTTATAGTGGCAAGGTTCTACCTCCTAGGGCAGCACCTCTAGATAGAGGGAAACAAGTCATTAGTACTGAAGATCAGAAGCCCTTCCACAAGGTGCTCCACCCTTGGACATGCTTGTGGAAGATCAATTGAAGGTGGACTACAATGTCCTTTCTCATCTAAGAAAGTTGCCATCTAAGCTAAGCATTTATGACACCCTTATCTTATCCAAAGAGATGAGGGAATCACTAATCAAGGCCCTCCTTGGTCCTGAGATATGCTTAGCTCAGCTTACCGCTATAGGTGAGGAAGCACACTATGCAAAAAAAAGCCCAAGGGATCACCTTCATAGATGAAGGCCTTCTATTAGGGGACTTGGAGCACAATTGTCCCCTATTCATTACAGTCGACATGGATAGGTTTAGACTCACTAGGGTTCTCATGGATTCAGGTGCATCAATAAACATTATGAGTCTAAAGACCCTTACCTATGTGAAGATCAACATCTCTACTCTCCGAGGAGATAGGATGATGTTGAGAGGATTCAATGATCAAGGCGAGTGGGCTTTAGGTTCCATAGTGTTACCATTGGAGATTAATGACTGGACGACTGAAGTTAAGTTCTACATCATTGATTCGAATACTTTGTTCACTGCTTTGCTTGGTAGGCCTTGGATACATCAGAATAAGATCATTCCATCCTCCCTTCATCAGTGCATCAAGTTCAGAAAAGATGGAATTGAGTACCATATAAATGGGGATGAAAAGCCATTTTCAGTTAGAGAGATTGAGATCTATGAGGATGTGACCTAATATCTTCAACAAAATAACTTTTTTGTGAACTTGGACAAAATTCAAATGCAAATGCAAAAGAAAAGAAAATGAAGCAAAAGAAAAGATAAAAGAAAATGAAAAGAAAAAGGAAAGTCCAAGTACACAAGAAAGGGGAATTGAAGAAGAAATAGATCTGCATATCACATTTCACCCACAGTTCATTCCATCATATGGACATGTGGATAGGATGGCTCAACCTCCACCACACAGAAGTAGAGGTAGAAATAGAGGCAGTTCCAGAGGTGGGAGACCCCCTAGTTGGCCTTCAGCCAATTGAGGTTGTGTTCCAGTTCATATGTGTACCCCTACTATTCACATAGACTTGAAATCCAACTTGGAGGAAGAGTCTAATGTGATTAGTGTACCAACCAACCCCACTTAGCGGGTTCCATTGGAGGTGACTTTTGATCCATCTAGAGATGAAGACCGGGCCTCCAAGCAAAGCAAAGTATTCAAATTTAGTTTATGTGAAACTGTTCGGCAGTAGTTGGGAACCTTAGCTCTTACCTCACTTACACCTTAAAAAGTTGAAGGTATAGTAGTTTAGGAAGTCCCTAAGTCTTCCATGAAAGTAGAAGAGGTTATTTTTGGGTTCATCATCCTTAAGTCTAGAGCTTGATGTTGACTTGAGGAAGATACTTTTAAAGAATTAATGGAATTACCTTTTGACTTTTACTCGCCTTGTGTTCAAAATCTTATACAAAAAGGTTTAGTTCCTCACACTTGGTCCAAGTATAGGTCAGAATACTTTGAAAAATCATGGAATAATACAGGCAGGGAAGCACAATCAAGTGCATGACTAGGATTCGATATAGTGGGTTCGGTTGATGACAAAGATTATTGCCTAGTTATTACCAACCATTTGGAATCAAATATGTTATTCTCACACATCCCCAACTCTTATGAGAATGTGTGTTTAGAAACTTCAGATGATCTAGATGATCTTCAAGTTAAAGAGACACCTTCAGAATTTGAAGAGGAGATTCATTCAACAATTGACAAGGTATAAGAAATCAATCTTGGGATAGAAGAAAATTCTCGCCTGACATATATCAGTTCGTTGCTAAATGAAGAAGAAACCAATGACTTTGTTAGGCTATTGATTGAGTTTAAAGACTACTTCACATGGAGTTATGAAAAAATGCTTGGATTATCTCCTGATATTGCAGTCCAAAAGCTAACAATAGACCCTAACGTTACCCTTATTAAGCAAGCTCCTAGACGTATGCGATTAGAAATTGAACAACAGGTCATTTCTGAAGTCAAGAAACTAATCGATGTTGGTTTCATCAGGGAAGAAAAATATCTACTTGGTTAGCTAGTGTCATCCCAGTTAAGAAGAATGGCCAAATTCACATTTGCATCAATTTTAGGGACTTAAATAAGGCCTAAGGATGAGTTTCTCTTCCTATAGAGTTAATGGTGGAAATTGCCTCATCTCATGTGGTCTTCTCTTTCATGGATGGGTCATCTGGCTATAACCAAATCAAGATGTCTCCTGAAGATGAAAGAAACATTACTTTTCGAACCTCGATTAGAATCTTCTGTTATAAGGTCATGCCTTTTAGCCTTAAAAATGCTGGTGCTACATACCAATAGGCCATGACTCAAATCTTTAATGAACTCATCCATCATCATGTTGAGTGCTATGTTGATGATCTAGTAGTGGAAAGCTTAGAAAAGGAAGACCATCTCTTTGACTTGAGAGTAGTTTTCGAACGGTTAAGATAATATAACCTTAAAATGAATCCCCTGAAGTGTGCATTCAGAGTCGCTTCAGGAAAATTCCATGGGTTTGTTGTTCAACATCGGGGAATAGAAATAGATCCTGAAAAGATCAAAGCTATCTTAGAAATGTCACCTCCTAAGAGTTTAAGTCAACTCAGATCCTTTCAAGGATGGCTAGTGTATCTAGGATGCTTTATCTCAAACTTATTAGGGAGATGCAAACCATTATCAACACTTGTCAAAAAGGATGCCAAGTTCAAGTGGGATGATAAGTACCAGCATGCATTTGAAGATATCAAAGAATACTTGGTGAAGCCACCAGTTCTAGCAGCCCCTATCCCAGGCAGGCCACTGATCCTTTACACTACTGCATTGGATGACTCTCTCGGTGCTCTGTTGGCCCAAGCCAACGACAAGGGGAAGGAAAGCACGCTCTACTACCTCAACCATCATATGATTCCTACTTAAGAAAACTATCCACCTATTGAGAAACATTTCTAGCTTTAATCTTTGCATCTCAGAAGCTATGCCACTATATGCTTTCTCATAAGGTAAACTTGATCTCTCGAACCAATCCATTGCAGTACCTCATGATACGCCAATGCTTTTTGGATGTTTGGCTCATTGGTCCATGATACTCTCATAGTTTGATATCACATTTGTACCCCTCAGTGTAGTAAAAGGTCAGGCACTAGTGGATTTCTTAGCACACCCACTTCATGCTGATTCTCCACTTAGTGATGATCTCGTCGATGAACAAATCATGAACTTAGGGGAGGCCAAAAATCACCAATGGGAGATGTATTTTGATGTCGCTACTTCTTTTCTTAAAGGTGAAGCACCATGATCTATTCTCCCAGGAAAGGTAGGGGTAGGAATAGTCCTTCTAACTCCAAATCACAATGTGATGAGATTCTCATATTATCTTTCCAATCACACCAACAAAGGCGTATGAGGCTTTGATTATCAGTTAGCCATCACTATCAATGTCAAGAGCATCAACATCTTTGGGGATTCTCAGTTGGTCATCAACCAGATTATTGGATCTTACTAGGTTCTCAAACCCAAGCTTCATCATTACTACAAGTATACCATGAAGCTGTTGGCTCAGATTCTCGAAGTCACCATCTACAAGGTTCCCCAAACTTTCCAAAGAGTTGACATGTCCGAAAGATGAGTCCATTTCAATAAGGGTCTAAAATAGACAAGTCCTATCCCTTATTGATTGAACTCATTTGGAGACTTTCTCTTGAAGGGAGGTTGTCATTGCCAAAATGGACAAGAAGCTAGATTGAAGGCAACAATTCATAGATTACTTGAAAATCAGCAAACTACCTCAAGAGAAATCATAAGCCCATCAGGTGAAATATAGAGCTCTCTCCTATGCTCTTGTTGATGGCACCCTGTACCACCGATCCTTTGACCAGATGTGGTTACATTGTTTAGACAAACACGAAGCCCGTGGAATTGTAGCTGAGGTACATTCAAGTCTATCTGGAGTGCATCAGTCCGGTCTGAAGATAAAGTTGAAGATCAAAAGATTTGGATACTACTAGCCTTCTATGATCACAGATTATGTAGATGTAGCTTGGAGATGCCATCAGTGTCAGGTGCACGATGTGGTCCTCCACCAACCACCCAACATTCTACACCCTACATGGGCTTCATATCCATTTGAGTGTTGGGGTACTGACATTGTAGGTCCGCTTGATCCTCCTTCTTCCAAGGGGTATCTATTCATCTTAGCTATCACCAATTACTTTTCCAAGTGGGCGAAAGCCATCCCACTCAAAGAGGTCACAGCTCACCATGTGCTTCAATTTTTTAGGAATCATATCATATATAGGTTTGGGGTGCCTCGATAAATTATATCCAATAATGGTACTGCATTCAAAATCACAAAGATCAACAGCTTTTCCAGAAGATAAGGTATAGATTGAAGATACTCCACCATCTACTACCCTAGAGCTAATAGTTTAGCAGAAGCATTCAACAAAACTCTCATCCAGATACTGAAGAAGACTCTTGATGATAATAAATGATGGTGGAACGTGCAGTTGGTTGAAGCCTTGTGGGCCTACCGCACTACATACTGAACTCCAACTTAGTCCACCCCATTTTTCTTAGTGTATGGGTCCGAACCTGTTCTTCCTCTAGAAGTTCAACTCCTGTCACTAAGGATAGCTTTGGGTAACAAGATCACTAAAGAGCAAAATGCAAAGTTATGGTTAGAAGAGCTTGAAGGTTTGGAGGAAAGTCACCTATGGGCTTGCCAAAACCTCAGTTGTATAAGGACAAAATGATTCAAGCTCACAATAAGCTGGCCCGCCCTAGGTCTTTACGGGTAGGAGAACTTGTGTTAATCCTAAGGAGACCAATTGTTGCCCGTCAAAAGATGGGAGGCAAGTTTGAACCCACTTGGGGAGGTCCCTATGTCATAGAGAAGGCCTACCAAGGAGGATCTTAACAACATATTGATTGTAAAGGTGAACATCCGATACTTCTAATTAATGGGCTCTATCTAAAGTAATATTACCCATGAAATAAAACTTGTTTGAAAATAATCATTAATAAAAAAAAAAAAATCTGATTCCATTCATCAAATATTCTATTCTTTCGAAGTGTTATTTACTTGTCTTACAAATCCACCATGATGTGTCTAGGGTAGGTGTAAGTGTCCCCCAGTGGCATCCTATCCCTCTTTCACAACACAAACACAATCTCCTGATGCTATTAGAATAGGTGTAAGAGTACCCGAGAGGCATCCTACTTCGATTAGCATAACTAAGTTAGGTGTGAGAGAACCTCAGCAGCATCCTTTCTTAGTGGGAATTCTTGTTGCCATCCATGGCATCATTGTATAATTCCTCATGTGTTTTAAGGTAGGTGTAAGAGTCCCCAGTGGCATCCTATTCCTTTTAGCACATGCACACAACAAACACAAATCTTTTAGTCTCAAGCTATTTTGATGTAGGAGCAACCCCCCTTTGGCACTCACTCATTAACTGCTCTAGGTCAGGTCTACATGCTACCTCGCTGGTATGTCACCCTAGTGGTCACTTATTTGGAAGATGTGAGTCCCCATGATTTCTTCCTAACTTGATCATTGTAAACCAATGAGCACCTTGTTAGTATGATAGTCTTCACTACCCAGCCAATAAGCTACCTAATGTTGACTTCATTTAAGAAGATGTGAGTCCCCGTGCTTTCTTCTTGAACTAGCCATCTTGCTCTAACTAGGTCGAGTATATTTTAAGGTTTAGGGTAAGTCCCCCAGAGGCTCCTTTCCTCTTGACTACTTTTGAGCTGATATAAGTCCCCCAGTGGCATTCACTCAGTAGTCGCCCTAGGTTGGATACAAAGATAGACTATCCCAATAATCGATTCATTATAAGGATGTGAGTCCCCGAGCATTCTTCCTAGGTTGATTGTTGCAAATTGATGGGCACCTTAGGTTGGTTGATATTCACTATGCTGACAGGGACTCACCCGGTGAGTATACCACTCTAGGCAAATATGATTCCCCATGCTTTGTTCTTGAGTTGGACACGGAATACCTATTAAATTTATGACTAGCCATGTCATTTTTTCCAGGGTGTTGGATTAAGCCCTTACCGCCCCATCCCCTGTAGGAACTATACTTGGATCAAGTCCTTTGTGACCCCATTTAGACACTACCCGGGTTACTTTTGGATTGGATAGTTCCCCTTTCCTAGTAACCATACCTATTGGGCGCCCTTTGTTGACCTCATTTTTAGGATGAGCTCTCAACACCCCCATCTTAGACATAGGACTTCTCTTAGACTTTAAGAGTTCCTTAGTCTTAAGACATGTCTAGTGATTAGGTGGACACTCACTCCCACAGAAGACTTAGAAGAGTTAGCCATAAGAATAGGTCATGCCTTAGGGGTGTTAGGAAAATCTCCTACCCTTTAGCTCAAATCATTCCTCACTTTCATTCTTTCAAGTCAAACTCCAAATCAATTATATTTGATTTTCTCAAACTTAAATCAATTCCATGAATCATTTCCATGATTCAATTCCATAATTGAAACCCATGACCAATTCCATCAAAAAAAATTCCTAAGTTCAAATTTCTTAAGTCCTTGACCCTTTCTTAAGGACTTAGCCGAAATCATGATCTAAACCTACTCAAATCTTTGAGATTTTCTCATGATCCATTTATATTCTCATTTATATTCACATATATAAATGGAATATAAATTCAAATCCATCAAATCAAACTCAAAATTCCAAATAATTCATGAAAATTCTCGTAAGTCCCTTTAATTTTCCATTAAAGGACTTGGCCAAAATCAACTCTAAACCTTGATCAAACCAATTGAAATCCTTGATATTTTCTCAAAACTTATTTATATTCTCATATATAAATAAAATATAAATATAACTCAATCATATCAAACCCTCAAATTAAATTCCTAATTTAAAATCCTTGAAATTCCCTTAAATTCCTTAATTTCCCACTAATGGATTTAACTTAAACTTTGATCAAACTTATTCATACTCATGGGATTTTCTCAAAACTTATTTCTATTCTCATTTATATTCTCATATAAAAATGAAATATAATTATAAATCAATCAAATCCAATCTAAAAATTAAATTTCAAATTAAAAATGTCTTTAAATCCTTTAAATTCCCTTTAATGGATTTAACCTAAATCATGATTAAACTCTTTCAAATTCTCGAAATTTTCTCATGATAAATTTATATTCTCATTTATATTCACATATATAAATGAAATATAAATTCAAACAATCAAAATCAACTCCAAAAATCAAACCCAAATCCACTCAAAATAAAATCTAAGCCTTTCAAGCCAAAATCTCGAACTTAATCAAGTCACTTTCAAATCAAGCCAAACTCTTGATTTTCTCTCATGGTTCAATCAATCCTACAATCATGAGCTCATATATAAATCCAAACCTCAATCAAACAATTAAAACCCAAATCAAAAATCAAACCCAAGACTCTTTCATATTCTTTCTTTGAATATGAAATTTTCAAATGGATCAAAACCCATTTGACTTCAAACCACTTGTAAATGGATTTATATTTCAATCATAAGTCCATGTACAAGATCAATCAACTTCAAATCAAGCTTTGACCAAGCCATTTGACCCACTTAGGCTCACTTGACCCAAAGTGACCTAAAGTACCTATGAGCCAACTTGATCATAACCAAATTGGATTGAACCAAACTCATATATCTCTCTCATCATGATCAACAATCATCATGGGATGATCAATCAATCAAATTGGGTCAAACCAAGTCAAACCTAAGGGTTGACCAAGTCAACACTTAACCTAAAATGAAACTTTACATAGCCAAAATCCACTATAGGCCAAATTGATTAGAACCATTGATTTATGTTCACTCATGACCTATGTTTGAACTTGACCAAGCCAACATTTGAGCCTAACCTAGCCCAATTGGTACTTATTGACTGTTGACCCAGTTTGACCTAAAGGGTCAAAATGTGTCAAAACTTGATCTAAGCCAAATTGATTGAAACCAATGGGTCAAGTCCATCCCAAATCACTTGTGGAACTTGACCAAAGCCTCATTTAGTCAACTAGACCCAACCTAGCCCAATTGACCTTAGACCCAACATGACCTAAAGGGGTCATGTTGAGCCAAAATTGAACCTAACATAAATTGATTGGAAACAAAAGATACTAATCCATTCCATATGAATAACCATACCTAAACCTACCCTTGACCTAACCCATATAGGTCAAATGGGTCAAATAAGTCAACTTGATCCATTTGACCTAAATAAGTCATATGAGCCAAAACCAAATCTAATCCAAATTGAGCCAAACCAAAGGCACCAAAATATTTCAAATGGTCATATGAGCTTGACACAGCCCTTGGTTTGACCTAATTTGACCAATTGGCCAAGTTGACCCATTTTTGACCTAAATGGGTCAACATGAGCCAAGCCTTATCAAATGGATTCCAAATCCAATGAAACTTAGCCAAACTATTTTCTCAACATACCAAACATGCTCAAAAAAAAAAAAATAATAAAATGAATATTTTACCCCTAGGCCATAGAACAAAATATGGCCTAACCCATGGATATTTTGGTCATACACTCTTCATAATCACTTGAGGCTTTTTTGAAAGCTCAAGGGGACATAATGATGAGTGGTGCACCCAACCCAATGGGTTTGGGTTAACCCATTTGACCCATGGACCAAACTAGACATTTAGCCTAAAAATTGAAATTTAAAATTCCATCTTAAGCTCAATTCAAGCACATGGGAAACATACCATGTGCACACTCAAAATAACCAAAATGGCTCACTCTATAAGCTCAATTGGATCAAAATAGCATGGACATTGCTGGCCGTCCAATCCTTCAAGGGGGAGATATACTCCCCCTAATTCACTTCTATTTCCACTATACTTGATCTCCTTCCAATTCCTTTTGCACACTTGATCTAGGATCTAAGTCAAATTGGTCTAAGCTTTCTCTGAAGTTCTAGAGGCAAGGAAGAGCTCAATTCAATCAAAGTTGCAAGGATCTTGAAGAGGAGTTGGTCTACCCATCAATCCACTCAATCCACTCAATCCACTCAACCCCAAGACCTAGGAACTTTAACAAGGCTTCATCTCCACCAGACAAAGCTACCTCATCGAGCTCGAGCACCGCTGATCACCTCCGACGAGGTATGTAATTTTTTAGCCATTAGCTTGATAGGTGTTGGTCCTTTGTGATAGGAATATTTCATTGCATGAGAAATCAACCGTTGGATAGGTTGGTAATGATGTCTAGATGGTGTGGGTTGAGTCTTGTATGATTCTATGCTAGATCGGTCTCATATCTCCCCTTGGATCATGGACAGTCTCTGTTAATCCTTAGAGAAGAACTTGGCTCATCTCAACCATCCATCCACGCATATTAATTGGATGGCTGAGATTAATTTGCACTTTTTATAAATCCTTTATCCGATTTAAACTACGGGTGAATCCTTAGCCATCCGATCTATGATCGGATGGCCAAGGATATTAGCGTGCACCACTGCCACCTTTATGAGGTGACAACTTAAGTTGTCCCCTCATGCGATGTGTAAGCGCGCCGCGCCACCTGCGCCCCAGTGGTATTAAGCAGGGATTAGTTAGGGGTTTTAATTAATTCATAATTAATTTAGAAAACTTCTAAAATTCATAACTCTTCATAGAAAAATCAGAAAAATAAAAGGAAAAATTTCATGGATAGATAATTTCATCTAAAATATTTTAAAAATGGTTTTAATGAATTTTGAATTACCCTTTTCTATAAATTTGTGTTTCTTTGGAAATCTTAATTAGCTAATTATCCTCTAATTAGGTCACCAATTGATCTCAAATTTCTATGATTCATTTTAGTGGATGACCTCTGCCTCTCCTAATTTTCTTGAGATTTTTGAGGCCTTAATTGGGGAAATTGTTATTTCATTCCCTAATTATGCCCTTCATGTAATTAAGGGTAATTAAGGTGTGATTAGTGGATTTACCCTATGATTGAGTTTGATTAAGGTTAGATCCAGTGTGTAGGGATTTTATGGAATAATTTTGGGGTATTTCCCCTAAGCTATTCCCTAAACCCCCTTTTCTCTCCTAAATACCCTCTTAATTATGGGTTAATTCATTAATCACCCCTTTAAACAGTTTTCAAAAATTCTAAAAAAGTTTTAGAACTTAATTAATCTACCTTGGGTAGATGCTTAGGTGTTTAATAGCCTAAGTCTAATTAAAGAAATTAAAATGCCTTTCATAAGTATGAAAGGGTGTTTTAAAAGTACTTAAGCTAAACTCCTTAGCTTAATTAACTTTTAATTATGAGCCAAATTGCATTAGACATTTTCATTATTAGGTGCATTGCAAATTTAAATATCTTGTGGGTTTTATGTCATCTCATTGCCTCATAATTACTTAGTTAATTTTTCTAAGGTGGTGTAGGTAAGGGTTAATTAAGCCATTTAATTTATACCTTAACCTAATCAATGCTTAAAATTAAATTTAATTATCTAAAAATTAAACAAAAGTACAAAACACATGTGGGAATGGGTTAGGAATAGGAAACTCATCTCACCTTTTCAAAATTAAATCAAACTTCAAACTAAACAAAAATCACTTTGAAATTCACTTTAATTTATTCTAAAATTTCTATTCCTTAAGAATGTCTTTAGGATTTAAGTAAAGTGAGTTTGTTTACATGATTGCATTGATTTAGATGTTTTCTAACATGTTAAGTTGTATTCCATGTGATTCATACATTCATAATTTCATGTTTCAAATCTAAAATGAAAATTGTTTACTTTATGTCAAATGTGCATGTGTTGGCTAAAGTAAAATATGAGTAGCTATTATCACTACTAAATCCAAAGTATTTTCAAAAATTTTAAATGAAACATCAAATCTGAAAGTGTGCTATTCTTATACTTTAATTACAAGCTTGCATGTGATGGATTATAAAGTAATGTTTAGTATAGCCTTTCCTTCCTTTCTTATGTTAGTACAATTTTGAATAGGTGTTGGTAAGATGTAAGGTTCATTTGAAAAGAACCCAACACTTACTTAATTCTATACCCTATTCATCCATATGCCATCATCTAAGAAAGGTTGCCTATACTTGCATGAATAAATTGCATAAACAAAAATGAAATTATTAAACAACTTTTTCATCTTCCTTTTCCCATTTCATTTCTTTTACATACATGTTTGTACTTAAGGAAAGTGGTATATTAGTCTGGACAACCCCAAGGTTGTGAGGCTTTAAGTATCCCTAAGTAGGTCTTACACCTCACAGTTAACAATGGCGTTGTACTCACTTATGCCTTTCTTACTTTCATGTATGCATGTGAAATTTTGGATAAGAAAAACCTTTTTCTACTTAAGAAAAATCATGCATATTCAACTTCTAAATTTTATTAAATTGATTACTTAGCATGCATCATAAAGTGTGTTAACTACTCTCATTTGCATGTATAGATATGCTTAGGGTCCATCCATATGCATGTTATATATGTTGGGAAAGAAATAAAGTAATGTGTGTTATGTGAATTTTGATTCATTTTATGTAATTTTAAAATGCCTTTCTTTTTGAATAGGTTAGTTTAGGGTTTATCTAAACTTAGGATTGATTAAAAGATGTAATCAAAAAAGTCACCTAAATGAAATTAAAATGTGAAGTTACCTTTAAAATTACTTAAGGATTAGGGAAGGAAAGAGAAGTTCTCTTCTCTTTCTTTCTCTTCATAACTTAGCAATTAATTGTAGGTTTCACTTAAACTAAATTAAAACATGCAATAAAAATAACCCAAAACACTTAAACAACTTAAATGAAACCCTCCTCTAAGTTGAACATGTCCTTCACACTTAGAAAACTTGAACCTAAAGTCCTATGCTAAGCATACCACACAAACCTTCAAAGCACACACATTAGCATAAGTCACCACTTCTAGCTTTAGGTTAGGTCGGTGCACGGTTTGATGTTATGTTTTATTTTGTGATGAATATTTTAGACTGGATGTTAGGGTGTATGCTCATAGAATGAATGGTAGGATGTGATTAGTCTAACTATTCTTTTATGCAGGGGATTGTGCTTAAGGGGCACCATCATAAATAAAATATAAATTCTTCTTGCTTGTAGGTGCTTATACCCCTTTGCATAATCCATAGGCCAGGTGGACTTGGTCACCCATGTGTGGGGTGATAAGTCTAATATACATGCTTGGGATTTATGTGGTGTGATTTAACTAACCTTTGTTTTGTAGGTGTTAGTTAGATTTCTACTTTTCCTTTTCATGTAAAAATTTGTATAAGTAGGATTTTGGAATGATTTGTTATGGGGATTAGGATGAGCATTGGTCATAAGATCCCATCTTATGCACTATGTGAAGCCTTGGAGCATCCATCTTCCAACCATCCAAAAGAGGAACCAAAAGAAAAAGAAGAAAAGAAGAAAGAAGAAAGAAGAATAAAGCTTGAAGACCCCCATAACAATGAATTCCTTTGCTTAAATTGTAATTCAATTCATTTGTAATTTGGGTTGTATAAGGGTAGAGCTCAGCTACTCACATTTGATATTTTTGGGTTTGTAAGGTGGTGCCCAAACACAAATGACCATTTATTCTTTTTGTGATTAGCTTTATAAATTATTTAATGATTTATTTAGCTTTTGCATTAAGTGGCATGCTTTTTCCTAGTTTCTTCCTTGCTTTATGTATGACATGGATATGGATTAGGCTCTTTAGGGAAAAATAATCTTTTATCCAACTTGACAATTAAAATTAAAATTAAAATTAAATAACTCATAACCTCACCTAAAGGTTAGGATTAAAATCAAGATAAAAGAATTAGCAAATCCTTAGCTGGATAAGCATTTCTTTATAATATCATGCACAAATGCCTCTTATTTCACTCTTGATTGGAGGGCTTCCACCTTTTCCGAGAACTTGACCTTTGAGGGCCGTGGTGGAAACTCACCTCTTACCATCTCACTAATTTTGTCCAATAATCTGATTTCTCATGCATTAGTCATAAAAATTCTATTAGCCTGAGTCAAAATGATTGTCCAAAAATAAAAATAAAATGAAATTTGAATTGCATTAGATTTTGGTCATTTGAAGCATACCATTTATATGATCTAGTCTCTTTAGGGAGTGAGTTTAAGGACTTAGCTTCTTTCTAAATAAAAATAGCCTAACTATCTTGCATAAGCATAAAACTTACCTACATGTATTTCAAATCATAGGAGGAGTTAGTTGGCGGCCACCCCCTAGACAGTTGTAAGTCCAAGCTGTCAGGTGGTTTGTCCTCTCTTGTGGAGCCAAACTAATTACCCATTTTTGCCTTAGATTTAGGTTATGTTTTTGGCCCTCGCTGAAGCTCCCTAGATTTAGGTTCTGAGGTTGCTTTTCCCCTTTGTAGGCCATAAGCATAATTTCTCACCTCTTAGGCATTTCCTTAATCTTACGTTAAGGAATCCTAAGTCCTAAAATTCTAATGAAAAATGCAACTCAAATAAATTAAATCAATTTCTAAAATGTAAAGCCTAATTTTAGGATAGTTTGAGATGTTCGCTAGATTTTCTAACATCGTAAGCATCTCCTACTTATCTTCTATTTTGGCTTCAATAATAACTCCCTCTTTTGATCAATCTCATTTGATCGCTCAAATACAAACCAATCAATTGATAGTCCTTCCCTATTAAAATCTTCAAAGACAATGATCATTTACCTTAATCAAGAGTTTTCCTAAGGGATCCTATCCCTTAGAATGTAATTAACTATGAGGTCTTGCCCCTGTAGGGAACTTAACGAACCCGATTTAAAATAAATCCTGCTTTACTTTTTCATGTAAAGTAGGGGAAGAATCTCTAGTACATATCAGACCCATCATCCTTAAGAGTCCTTATTGAGGTGATTGGTTCGATTAAAGGGTAGTGACTTCTATCCTTTGAGATAGTACACTATACCTTGATGACGTACCCGATCACCTGAATAAGTATATCTGTGAATCTGCGTGGTATCTTACTAAGATGAATTTCTATAAGGTATCTTCTTTTTTTTCTCCATAGATTTGAAAGACAACTCCCTTATAGGAATATTTTTTAACCAACACATCTGCTACTGCATTCTCTCCTCAAGGAATCTTGTAGATGGTGACCTCAGGGATTTGAGCCAACAGCTTCATGGTGTTCCCACGGTAGTGACAAATCTTAAGTTTTAGAACCTTATAGGATCCAACAATCTGGTTGATGACCAGCTAAGAATCCTTGTAGGTGTTGATACTTTTGACACACACTATAATAACTAACTCCAGACCGATAATCAAAGCCTCATACTCAGCTTCATTGATGTCCCGAGGTTGATTTATTTGAGCTTGTTGATGGTTAAATAAATTTCTTCTTCAAATTCTAGAGGTGCATCTTTGATTTGAAGATCATCAGGATCATCTAAAGTTTCTAAACACACCTCCTCATAATAGTTAGTGTGGTTTGAGAAGATCCTATCAGACTCCAGATGATTGGTGATAATTAAGTAAGTGTCATTATTGAGGACCCCATACTAAATTCTAGTCCTAGTCTTGATTGTGCATCCCTGCCTTTGTTGTTCCATAGCTTCTCAAAATACTCTGACATATGCTTGGACCATGTGTAAGGAATCAAGCCTTTATTTGCAAGATTATGAACACAAGGTGAGTACCAATCAAAAGATAATTCCATTAAATCTTTATATGCATCATTCTCAAGTTCTACATCTTCTTCTTGACTTGAGGATGATGATCCTAATAGGAATATCTTTGGCTTGACATCCATGGAAGATCTAGGGGCTTCCTTAACTACCAAACTCTCAACTTTTCAAGAAGAAAGAGGGGTTAGAGCTAAAGTTCCCAACTGCTGCCTAATGGTTTTACATAATCCTGATTCAATACATTTATGCTTTGTTTGGAGGCTAGGTCTTCATCACTGTCTGGCTTGAGTGTCACCTCCATTTGATACCCTCTGAGAGGGTTGGCTGGTGTGATAATCACATGAGACTCATCATCTAGCTAGATTCTAAGTCTACATGAATAGCAGGAGTACTCCTGTAAACTGGAACATAGCCCCTATTTGCTGGCTGCCAACCAGAGGGTCTTCCACCTATGGAACTACCTCTGTATTTACCTCTGCCTCTACCTGGTGGAGGTCAAGTCATCCTATCCAAATGTCCATATGATGGAATAAACTGGGTGGAATGAAACATGCAGCTCTACCTCTTCTTCGGTGTCACTTTCTCGCTCACTTATACTTTCCTTTTCCTTTTCTTTTTCTTTTTTTTCATTTTTTCCTTTTTTCTTTTCTTTTGTATTCAAATTTTGGCCAAGTTCATGAGAATAGACATTTTGATTTTGAGGAAGATAATAGGCCACATCTTCACATATCTCGACCTCTCTAACTGAGAATGGTTTTTCATCTCCTTTGACACAGTATTTAATTCTATCTCTTCGAAACATGATGCACTGATGAAGGGAGGATGGAACCATCTTATTATGGTGTATCCAAGGCCTACCGATCAAAGTAGTGAATGATGTATTCAAATCAATTATATAGAACTTGTCTTTAGTCTTCTAGTCACCTATTTCCAAAAGTAACACTATGGAGCCTAAAACTCTTTCACCTTGTTCATTGAATCCTCTCATATCATCAGATATCCTCAAAGTTCAGAGATGTAAATCTTCAAATAGATAAGGGTTTTTAGGCTCATAATATTCACTAATGTACCTAGATCAATCAACATCCTATAAAGTCTAAATCTGACCATATCCACTGTGATATAGAGGGGGCAGTTGTGCTCCATATCTCCCAGAAGAAGGTCTTCATCAATGAATGTGACTTCTTGGGCTTCTCTTGAATAATGTGCCTCCTCTCCAACAATGATCAGTTGAGCTAAGCATATTTTAGATCAATAAATGCCTTGATTACTGATTCTCTCATCTCTTTGGATAAGATAAGGGCATCATATATATTTAGTTTAGCTGAAAACTTTCTCAGGTGAGTTAGGACATTATAGTCAACTCTGGGTTGGTCCTCCATAAGCATATCCATAGGTGGAGCATCCTGTGGAGGGGCTTCTTGCTCACTGGTACCAATGACTTCCTTTCCCTTATCCTGAGGTGCTACCTAGTAGGTAGAACTTTGCCACTATGAAGGTTGACTTTGGTGACTTCGTGAGATGGTTTAATGGAAAGTTCTATCTGCTCATTAGGTTCACCTACATCTTCTCTTATAAGACCCTAAAATCAAATGATTCCAAGTCTATCTCAATAAGTGAACTCATATTATTCAAAAAAGGAAAGTCCATCAATGAATTAGAAAGAGGATGATCGGAGTTATTATAATTATTAAGACTTGAAGAGTTTTCTAAAAGAGTAAAATCAGAGAACCCATCAGAAGTGGCACAGATGTAATTCAAACTAGCTTTCTTCCTTGATTTAGATTTAAAAGGAGGTACATGGTAGAAATCTAGTAAAATAAGTGGGGAGAGGGATTTAATGCCCTCATCCGCTGATACAAGATGTATACTAAAAGAAGAACTAGCTGAAGTAGAAATGCCAGCTGAAGTAGTAGGTGCTACGGTGGAATGGAGGCTAGAATTGGTCGGTGGTTGCACTACTTGGCTATCTCGGGCAGGTATGGGCTGCTGCTGAGCTCCTACTTTCCCTAAGTTATCTTTTGACAACTTGTGAACCTTCCTTGATGTTGGAGATTCGAGCTGCCTTAGGCACCTGTAAGGAAAGTTTCTTGATTTTAGAAATGATCTTTTTAGAGGTTTGGTATAAAAAATATCCCAACCTTCTTTTATTTTGATAGGATCACATGTATCCCTAAGGATTATCCTAATAGAACTAGATGGTTGTTATACTAGATATTCCTTAGGGATAAGCTATGCTCAAACCAATCCTTAAATGTAAAGCAATCCTCCAAAACATGACCTAACATGCTGTGGTAGTGGAAAAAATTAGGATCATTACTCCTGCCCACTTCCTCCAGCTTCCTAGGCTTGGGTAACTAAAAATCGAGCTTCTTTAAGAGGTTCTTAAAGATTTTTTTGATTGCCTCCCTCTTAAATGAATAAGGTTTATTTAATTTATCCAAAATAGTAGGTGTGTGATAGCAACTTAGGGAAGTTATGTATACCACTACTAAGAGTATGGCGAAGGAGGAGGCGGCGAAGGCCATGGAGGCTGCTGCGGCAGCCGACAAGATGGCTAAGGCGGTGGTAAAGGAGGTGAAAGTGAAGGCTGTCGAGCTCGAGGTCTCTCATACTAATCTCTAGCTGGTTGCTTCCCCTTATCCAATGCTACTACTGCCCTGGCTTCTTTTCATAGGCTTTCTGCGGCTTTGGCTTTAATGACTGATCTTGAAAAGATAATTGTTTGGCCTCCCCTTGTAGACTAGTTTCCTTATTGATTAACTTCTTAAATGTCTTAATGGTGAAACCTTTAAGCATGAAGGTGACTAGGCCATGAATATTCTTTAATAGAATTTTAATAGCATGTTGTTCAGACAACGGTGGTTCATATTTCATGCTTAAATCATGCCATCTAAGAATATAATCAATGAGGGACTCACCGGGGTGTTATTGAGTTACAATGAGATCGCCCACAGTTACCCTTTGCTGAGCTCCAACAAACCTCTTAACAAATAGTTACTCTAACTCAGCAAAAGTCTTCACTGAATCATTAGGAAGTTTAGTGTACTAATCAAAAGTTATGCCCACTAGACTGCTAACAAAGAGATGGAATAATAATGCATTCGCCACCCACTTAAAGTGTGCTATATGTTGGCAAGGGTTCCCGCTACCATCAAAAATTTTGAAAGAAGGAGGTACAAAACCCTTAGGATATTGGATAACATCGAATTCCTCTAGGTAGAGTCTACCCTTTAGAACGGATGAACCACCTTGGGCTTGTGCTAGCTCTTCCTTCACTTATTATTCAAACATAAGTTTGATGTCTTTTTCTTGCATGGAGCTACTGTCCACTACCTTCCTATACATGCTAGTACTGCCCTACTCTACTGAAGGTGAACTCTTGGGTTGATCCATGTGGTGTTTATTTTTGGGGTGTGGGACACCATGCAGATCTTAGGGGGGGTACTTATTGAAGAAATCGGGTATGACATTAAGGAATGATGTATTATCTTGAAAGATAGAAATCACCACCCTATAATGGACCTAATCATCTAATAAAGACTCTAAGGCATGATGGGTCTTGAATATACAGATCTTTCCCTACTTTACATGGAAAAGTAAAGTAGGGTTTATTTTATTTGGGTTAGTTAAGTTTCCTATGGAGGCAAGCTCATAGTTAATTACATCTTAAGGAATGAGAATTCTTTAAGAATACTCTCAATTAAAGTAGATAATTAGGGTCTCCAAAGATTTCAAGGTTAAGACTATCAAATGATTGGCTATTTTAGAAAATCAAATGGGATAGATCAAGGAGAAGACTTATTTTTGGAATCCAAAGGGAGAAAGTAGGAAATTCTCATGATACTAGGAAGTTTAGTGAGCATTCCAATCTACCCTATAGTTGGGCTTTATATTTTTGAAATTGAAGAGAGTTGATTATTTGAGTTGACATTTTATTAGATTCTTGGGCTTATAATTTCCACAACATAAGATTGTGAAAATGCCTAGAGGTGAGAATTTATGCACAGCTGAAGGAATAGCTACCTCATATTCCTAAACTAAGGAGCCTTGGTACAAAATGAAGGCACAACCTAAATCTAAGGCGAAAATGGGTATATAGTTTACCTCCACAATAGAGGATAAACCACCTGACTGCTTGACTTATTACCTGGAGTGACAGCCAGCTAACTCCTCCTACACTTTAAATCCATGTAGGCAAGTCTTATGATTTGCAAGATGGCTAGGCCATTGTTCATTTAGAAGAAAACTAAGTCCTTAGACTCACTCCCTAAGAGACTAGAGCATGAGTGGTATGAATCCATGACTTAATCTAATGCATATTTTATCAAATTTATTTGATTCTTTTGGACTTTTTTGTTTTGACATAGGCTATGGGATTTTGTATGCCTAAATGCATGAGAATTTGATTATAAGCCAAATCAAGAGAGAAAGGGGTGTCTTTCACCAAAGGCTCTCATAGGTTAAGCCTTGATTCTCTGGCAAAGATGGAAGCTCCCTCTTAACAAGAGTGAAAGAATATGATATGCATGATATTATACATTCATCCATCCTACTAAGGGGTTACTAAAAATTGTATTATCTTGATTTAATTCTTAGGCTTTTATGTGAGGTTATGGGTTATTTTAAAATTTTAGTTATGAGTTGTTAATTGGGGTAGAAAAATTAATTTTATCCAAGAGCCTACCAGCATCCACCATTCAAGCATCAATCATAAATAAACTATGAAAAGCATGTTGTTCTAATGCAATCTAAACACAACATCAAACAATTTTATAAACTACCATAAAAGAATAAAAGGCCAAGGTGGTTCCAAGAAAAGAGAAAAGAAAAGATGGGTAGGCTCTACCTTTTACAACCCGGATTACAAAATAATATATATGCTATTGGGGTCTTCTTTTCTTCATTTCTTCATTCTCTTTCTTTTGATTTGATTTATTCCAAAGGCATCAGCACCCAGGGACTAAGCCTTACAATCATCCTAATCCCCAATATCCTAATTCCTATAAAATTACATCAAAAATAGAAAAGTAAATCTAGCTACACCAAAATAAATGTTAGCTAAACACACCATACACCCAAGCACTTATATGAATAATTTGGACTTAGCACCCACATATGGGTAACCAAGCCCACCTGTCCTAACATGGGTTACACTTAAGGGCTAAACAACTTGTACAATAAAACCATTTATATTTTTTTATTATAGCGGCCCTTTTAAGCATAACCCCCTATAGAAAATATGATTAGGCTAATAACGGCCTAACATCCAGTCTACGAAACATACACCATAACATTCAGTCTAAAATATTACATCACAAAATAAAACACAACATCATACATACAACGCCCTAACTTAGCACTAAAAGTAGTGACTTAGTATTCTAATGTGTGTGCTTAAGGCTTATGTAGCAAGACTTTACTAGGCTTCTTTAGTTTAAGTTCCAATTTGAAGTTTGAATTTAAATTTTACCTTTGGATGATTTCAATCTAAATGATTTAATGATTTGCTTTTCATTTTTATGATTTTTGATTTAATATTTGAGTTATTTTTAGATTATATTTTAGTTAACTTTTTAATTGTTTAAACTCTAATCTTAAGTGTTTATTTGAGTTTCTTAAGATTTAGAAGATCAAATAATTTTTCTTAAGAGTCTAGATGCTCAATTGAAGTAATTTAGGTCATCTTGAAGATTTTTATAAATTTTTGAATTTTTATTTAATTTATTTTATTAAAATTGATAATCTGAATTTAAAAAATTAATCTCTCCAATCCCGAAGCTGTTTTAACTTGAAATTTTTATTGGAAGTGCATTTTAACATTTATTTTAATATCTAAAAATTTCAATTTAATCTGACCTATATTTTTGGCTTGATTAATGAAATATGGTTTTCCCTAAAACCTAAATTATGCTAACAATACTTAGTAAATTTTGAGTATTTTGGGTTTGTTGGATTCCTCTCGGATAGATAAATCCAATGAGTCTTTGTTTGCAATTTTTGGTTAAGTATTTTATTTTCTATGAAGTTTTGAAGTTTCAGATGATTTGAATTATTATTATTTTTTAAATATATATATATGTATATATATATATATATATATATATATATATATATATATATATATATATATATATCATGGTTTGAGGGAAAGATAGTGACCCACTTTCTCAGACCATCGATCATGTCGGTCATTAGAATTGATCTGAGAGATCGCATCGGATACAGATCATGCATGCAAACCACGCGATGATGATCATTTAGTGATGCAAAGCTTCGGATCGCTTTCGCGATCGCGATGTCGTCGCCGGCGCATGATCGGATGGTCCGATCATCACGACGAAAGGTCGCCGCGATCGATGATCGAAGGATCGAGCGTGAGCCGGTGATGAACATGTTTTTTGGGTATTTTGGAAAAATGAAAGTTTTAAGCCAAAACTTGTCCAAATGGACCATTTTCGTCGATTCGCAAAAAAAATTTTATTTTATTTGGGATGATTTAAAATAAAAGTGCGATTTTCTAAAGGAAATTCCTAGAATCGCAAGAAATTTGATACAAATATGCAAAATCTAAGGCCATTTGATTTAGTTACCTCACCGGGATTATTTCTTGGGTGAAGATCCGAGGGAGATCCTGTGTGTGAAACTTTAGAAATCTTTAGCTCTTCTCTCTTGAAATTTCCTTCTCATATTTACCATAAATTCTTGAGCTCAAAGTCGCTAAACGGGGATGGGTTCCCTTTGCTTTGGAGAGTTTTGGGAGTGAATAGTGGTGGTAGGAAGAGATTTCAAGTCATCTTCCCTCTTTTATAATGGCCAAAAATTCAAAATATTTTTGAATTTTTTGGTTCCAAATTGATTGCCATCTAGTTGGGGTGGTTGGGATGGATGCTAGATTGATTGAAGATTTTGGATTTTTGCTCCAAAGTTCTCTCTTACTGCCACATGATCAGATTTATTCAATCAAAATATTGGGGACATGTGATGGGGGGTTAAGTGCATGTGATGGGGGGAATTAAATGAGGTTAGGTGAAATCCTATGTGGGGATGATTCATGAGGGATTTAAAATGGGTTGGGTTTGTTTTGGACTATTCCCAAATGGGTTTGGGTCAGATTTGATCAGCCCCCAATGGGTTTTGGCTTAATTTCAAAGGATTTGACCTAATTTAGGCCATACAGGTCATTTTGACCCAAATTATTGTTGAAATTGAGTTAGTTTGATTCATGTTGATTGAATTGAAGATGAATGTGGTCTTAGTTTGAATTAATTTGATTTAATTTTGATTTAGGCCAAATTTACCCTTTAGTCCAATTTGGGCTAGGTTGAGTCAAGTTGGAGTTGACTCGATTGATCAAATTGGGTTTATTATGGCTTTGGTTAAGTTAGTAATCAATTTGAAATGAACTTGAGTCATTGGAATCAATTTGGGTTAGATCATGATTTGACCCAATTTGGTTCTTTAGGCCAATTTGGGTCAATTTGGATCAAATGGCCAATGGCTTGGTTTGGCCCAATTGATTGCAATTGATCATCCTAGGTGATCAAAATCATGGTGTAAGATTTTGGTGAGCTTCAATCCAATTTGGGTTGATTAGAAGTTGGCTCAAATGGGTAGGTCACTTTAGGTCAAGTGCACCTAAGTGAGTCAATTAGTTTGGTTTTGGTTTGATTCAAATTTAGTTGAACTTATATATGAACCCTAGATTGAAATATAAGTTCAACGACAATGAGTTTGGAGTCTAAGGGATTTTGGCTCATTTGAAATTTTCAAGTAAAAGGGCTAAGTTGGGTTTGACTTGTGTTTGTTTTGATTTGATTTGATGATTGTAGGTTTATTTATATTTGGGTAGATAATCAAATGAATGATTGATTCAATAGATAATTGATTGGTTTTGACTTGATAGATAGAATTTGGCTAAGAAAAGGCTTAAAGGGTTTAGATTGAGTTTGGATTTGATTTTGATATAGTTTTGATCATTTTAATTTGGATTTGATTTATATTTGTGAATTCAAATGAAGGAATAATTGATTTATAAAGAGATCAACTGAGTTTGATTTGATTTAAGAAAAGTTTTGGCTAAGCTTATGAATATGGTTCATATGGCTTAGGAAGGGGTTTTAGGGTTTGGATTTGATTTTGGGTTTCAATCATTTGGAGTCAAATTTTGAAATTAGATTTGGAATTTGAATTTGAATTTAGAGATTTAGTTTGAGAATTGAGTCTGGGTTTATGCTATAGGATAAGTAATTTCCTTAAACCCTAAGGCATAGCCTAATCTTATGATTAACACTTCTAAGTCTCTAGGCTTAGGTTAGGTGTTCAGCTAATCACTAGATGTGTCTTATGACTAAGGAAATCTTAGTGTCTAAAAGATTCCTATGTCTAAGAGGATGTTAAGAGCTCACTCCAAAAGTGAGGTCAATAATCCAGGACATGCAATAACTCAAGTTGACTAGTCTTCATAATGGTAAGGTGTACTGCTGAGCTTAATTCTAAAGTGCTAGAACTGTTGTTAATAAATCCTGAACTCTCCTTCTTATACTATCAATATACTCATCTCTCTGCTTGAGTTGTTGAAGAAGGTGTTGGGTTGAATAGGCTGCATCACCCTATTTGATCGTAACACCTTCCGAACTACGATGATCCCGAAGGAGGGAACCTATAGTATCAACCATATGTACCTCTGCTGAGTCTTCCAGTAAATCATCCTCATTGGGGTCGAAGCTAACCTTCTCCTCTTTGAGGCTAGACCAATCATACCCTTGGATTTGTTTCTTTTCAGTAAAGTACTGTGTCAAGATATCATCTAAAGAGTGATCTAACTGTGCCATCATAAATACTCATGGCTGACTGGTGGTGGGATCATGCTCGTTAATGGAGATACACCTGACCTCCCCTACTACTGGAGTGCTAACCCTGAGGGATACACTCACTAGAAGACACATGCTCATGACTGTTAGCTGCTATGGGTGGAGTGCTTCCCCTTGGGGGGATCTACTGCCATGGGGACAATATAACTATCCCCTTCTCCTTCTACCACTATTATATCCATAATCGATTGAGGTGATGGTCGTTGTGGTGGAACGACTTCAATGCTGCAAAGTCGCCACTCCCTCTTCCTCATAATTGAAGTAGGAGGTCGAGCAGAGAGCTCGCCCTCACCTAAGTCGGTGGAGTAGATAAAGTGGGATCCCTTGGCCGTAGTCATATCACTAGTGGGGCTTTTTTCTCCTCTGATGCTGCTCTCATGGCTTTGGGTGGAACTAGAAGATGGATCCTGAACTGGCAATAGCGGATGTGGAGTGGAGCGATGTGGTGGAGACAACATCGACTGCCTCTGTACGGGAGCTTTCCTCCCATGATGGGTGGTACCAGTCAACAAATATTATTGGTGTGATCGACACATAGCATCGTCGAGAGAAATCTGAGGGTGAGGCTATTAATGCGGAATATCTTCTCTCTCGCTAGTGATGTGAAGCGATATGACCTCTCTATCCCTCTCCTGATAGATTTTCTTGCCTACATTGCGAGGAATAACTGATCACAAATCAAATTAGGTACTGGACTCTGATCGTCCATAAGCCCTGCCAACTTGGCATAAAACTGTCCTGAGGCCAACATATGACCTTCTTATCTCTAATAGGCATCTCATAATGAATAGGAGGTGGAGGTGATACTGTAATGCTCCTGACATCTTCCTCTCCTTCAAAATCAGAAAGAGGATGAAACTTATTTTGAATAAGAAAAGGAGAAACCACCCTAGGTGACCCTCTTCTGCAATGTGAGATAATGTCTCTATCTCTTTGGAAATGCACTCGTGGTGCCACTTGATCTTGCAGTTCCTATTGTGGTGCTGGGTTCTGCTAGGTGGAGCAGTATGGGAGCTAGACCCTACCTCAAAGGTAGGAGAGACTATCCCTGAAGCCAAGGTAGCCTTGCCTTTAGAGGAAGCCAATGAGTGGTAGCCTGGGTGATGGGAACAACTGGTGTGAACAGATGTTGTGCAAACTTCTACCACCTTTCTCTTTAGTGAGAGAAATTTAGAATCAAGGGCATCTCAATACAGATGGCTGGCTTCCACATCCCTACTAACAGTGGTGAGGGTTGCCCCCTCACAAGTAATCTTGGCTCCCTCAAATCCTTGGCCAAAATGTATTAAATGAGCAAAATTAACTTGGGGGAGGCTGATCCAAGGCCAAATTCATCCCAAAGGGGAAGGTGAACACATACTTTTGTGAATCCATCTTGTCTTGTCAAAGAAAACTAGACTGAGTTGAAACTGAATTAAAATTCTATAATGTTGAAAATAAACTCAAATCAGATTTTCAGCCTTGGTATTCTGCTAACTTTTTTAAATTTGATTTAGTGTTTGAACCCACTCAATAATTTAAATATGTTAAGTGGGGCTCATTGAATTTAGGAGAGATTTTGAATAACTTGGAGGAGAGATTTTGTGTACATTTGAGTTTAGAAACCACTTTCAACAAATTTGTGTATGTTAAATGGGTTCAAAAAATTTGTTAGAGAGACTTTTGATGCTTCCATTGGTTCATATTTGAATTTGATTTTATGTTTGGGGACCCTTTATTTAACAAATTTGAGTATGTTAAATAGCGGTCAATTGATTTTGTTTTAGATTTGATTTTGGGATTACTCATTTAGCAAATTTTGGTATGCTAAATGAGATATTTTAAAATAATTTTTTTTGCTTATTTGCCCATGATGTATATCATGCATGAATTTATAAATGAAATCTTTACTTAGTAAATTTGTGTATGCTAAAGAAAGCCCAAATATGTTTGATTTTTGTTTTGGTTTTAAAAATGGGATCTTTACTTAGCAAATTTGTGTATGCTAAATAAAGTCCAAATGTGTTTTATTTTTTTTATTTTGATTTTGCAAAATGGGAGCTTTACTTAGCAAATTTGTGTATGCTAAATAAATCCCAACTATGTTTGATTTTTGTTTTGATTTATGTTATTTTTGAAAGGGGGGATTTATATTTAACAAATGTGGTGTGTTAAATAAATCCAATTTATTTTCAATTTTCTTTCTAAAAAATGAAACTCTCATTTGATAAATTTGAGTATGTCAAATGGAATTCGAATGTATTTTGATCTTCATGATTTTTGCAAAGGAGACTTCCATTTAACAAATTTGGATATGTAAAATGGAAGTCAATCATATTTTATTTTTCAAAGATGAAATTTTTGTGTGCGATTATTACTTTTTTTGAAAAAAAAGAAAATTCCAACTTAACACATGTGGAATGTGTTGAGTGGAGTTTCAATGGTGTGATTTCATTTGAAATTGAAACCTCCATTCAACACATTTGGATATATTGAATGAACATGCTTATTTTCAAATTTGTGCCTTTTTGAAAAAAAAAGGAAAGAAACTCCAACTCTAATATATATGAATATATTGGGTGGAGTTTCAATTTTATGATAAAATTTTATTTGGAAGTGAGATCTTCATTCAATAAATTTGGGTATATTGAATGAGGATCCTCATTTTCAAATATGTGCTTTTGAAAAAGAAGAAACTCCAACTTCAACATATGAGAGATATATTGAGTGGAGTTTTAAATTTATGAAATAATTTTATTTGGAAATGAAACCTTCATTCAATAAATTTGGGTATGTTGAATGAAGATATTCATTTTCAAATACATGCTTTTTGAAAGATGATTTTGGTTTTGGTTTTGAAAAGGACCTACATGTAACAATCCTGAGGATTAGTTAGATGGGGTTGAATTATATATATTTTGTAAAAAATTTTGTGCAAGTATTTTATTATGTGAGCTTTGGGAAAGTGCTTTTGAAAAGTGATATTTTTATAAAAAAAATTTCTCATTGTAGAATGAACCTTACCTTACCATAGAGATGGTGAGGAGGTTCAAAAAAGATATTTAGTCATCTCTTTTGGTTAAATTTTATTTTCACCTATTGGGAGACCCAACTGGGGTTTTAAGACCTACATGGAGTGATGTCCTAAAACCTAAAGGATGTTCGCTAGCTTAGCTTAAGAATGAAATGAGCTAAGTGCCAACAGAAAAGATGGATAGTCTCAAATTCATATGAAATACAAATCCACTATCGATACTTGAAGATAATGATCATCCACCAAGATGGAGAGAGAAACTCTCCCCAACGGAGTTGCCAAAAAAATTTGTGGTGTTTATTTTTGAGATGTTTGTGTGTGTATATGAGAGGACACCGCACAGATCTTATTGAGATGATCAGGTACGACATTGAGGAATAATATACTATCTCGAAAGATAGAAGTCACTATCCTACAATGGACTTAATCACCTAATAAGGACTCCTAAGGCAATGGGTCTTTGAATGTACAAGAGATCTTTCCCTTACTTTACATGGAAAAGTAAAGTAGGGTTTATTTTATGTCGGGTTCATTAAGTTCCCTATTACATCTTAAGGAATGAGGTTCCTTAGGAATACTCTTGATTAAGGTAAATGATCATTATCTCCAGAGATTTCAAAGATAGAACTATCAATCAGTTGATTATTTTTATAAAATCAAGTGAGATTGATCAAGAGAAGGGAGTTATTATCAAAACTAAAGAAAGATGAGTAGGGGATGCTCATGATACTAGGAAACCTAGTGAGCATCCCAAATTATCTTATGGTTGGGCTTTATATTTTTGAAATGGAGGAGAATTATATGTTTGAGTTGAATTTTTATTAGAAATCTAGAGCTTACAATTCCTACAACACAAGATTGTAGAAATGCCTAAGAGGTGAGAATTTATGCTTGTAGCTCACAAAGGAAAACAACAACCTCAGATCTAAATCTAGGGAGCTTAGGCTAGGGCCAAAGCACAACCTAAACCTAAGATGAAAAATGAGTATATGGTTTACCTCCACAAGAGATAATAAATCACCCGACTGCTGGACTTATAACCGCTTGGGTGGAAAACTAACTAACTCCTCCTACAATTTTAAATACATATAGGCAAGTCTTATGCTTTGCAAGATGGCTATGATGTTGATTATTTAGATAGGAGACTAAGTTCTTAAACTCACTCCTAAGAGACTAGATCATGAGGGGCATGAATTCATGACTTAATTTAATGCAAATTTTATCAAGTTTTATTTTAATTTTTAGATATTTTTATTTGACATAGGCTATGGGAATTCATATGCCGAATGAGAAAATTATGAGCTAAAATCAGAAATAAGGAGGTGTGTTTCCACCATTGCTCTCAAAGGTCAAGCCATTTTCTCTAGCAAAGGTGGAAGCCCTCCATTGGCCAAAGTGAGATAATATGATTTATGCATGATATGAGACATTCAACATCCAGCTAAGGGGTTGCTAAATATTTTATTATCTTGATTTATGTCCTAGGCTTTAGGTGAGGTTATGAATTATTTAGTTTAATTTTGAATTGAATAATTAGATAGAAAATTTATTTTTCTCTAAGAGCCTAATTGCATATAGGCCATTTAACAACCATCAAATAATTAAGAAACAAGTAAAATCATGCCATACTAATTGCGTAATTATTGACCTCACTTTTGGAGTAAGCTTTCAACTTCTCCATCTTAGACATAGGACTACTATAAATACTAAGAGATCCTTAGTCTTAGGACACTTCTAATGATTAGGTGAACACTTAACCTAACCTAGAGACTTAGAAGAGTTAGCCATAGGAATAGGTTATGCCTTAAGGGTATTAGGAAAACTTGCTTTCCCTATAGCTTGAACCAAATCCTTACTCCCTTCTTTCAAGTCAAACTTCAAATTAAAATCAACTTCAAATTCAAATCAAACTTCAAATTCAAATCAATTTCCAAATCAAATCTTAAATAAATTTCAACTCAAATGATTTTTCTCAAATCATCAAATCGATTCCAAAATCCAAATCATGAATCAATCTCAAATCAAATGATTGAAACTCATGATTGAATTCAAATCCCAAAATCCAACCTAAACTCTTTCAAGTCAAATCCTTAAACTTAGCTCAAATCAAATCCAAATAACTCCAAATTCAAAAGATTTTCTCATAACCCATTTATATTCTCATTTACATTTACAAATATAAATGAAATATAAATTCAAATAACCAAAACCAATTCAAAAATCAAATCCAAATCTAACTTAAATCCAACCTAAACTCTTTCAAGTCAAATCCTTGAACTTAGCCAAATCAATCTCAAATCAATCAAAACCCTTCAATTTTCTCTTCAAATAATCAATCCTTCAATCACATGCCCAAATATAAACATAAACTACAATCATCAAGCCAAAATCAAACTAACCCAAATTAAACCTATGTTCATCCTTTGAACTTGAAATTGTCAAATGAATCAAAATCCATTTGACTCCAAATCACTTGCAATTGGATTTATATTTCAATCATAAGTCCATATGTGAGTTCAACCAAACTTGAATCAAATCTTGAGCAAGCCAATTGACCCACTTAGGTTCACTTGACCCAAAGTGACCTAAAAGATCTTTTTGAGCTAAATTCTAATCCAACCCAAATTAGATTGAACTAAGCCCATATAGCCTCATATTATGAGCAACAATCATTCTAGGATGATCAATCACTTAAATTGGGTCAAACCAAGTCAAACCTAGCCTTTGACCAAGTCAACACTTAGCCCAAATGAAATCTAAACTAGCCAAAATCCACCATATGCTAAATTGAATGAAACCATTGATAAGTTGACCCAAATTGACCTAAAAAGTCAAAATGAGTCAAATCTTGATCTAAGCCAAATTGATTGCAATCAATGGGTCAAATTCATTCTAAATGGATTGTTGAACTTGGCTAAAGCTTTAATTGGCCAACTGGACCCAAACTAACCCAATTGACCATGAACCCAACTTGACCTAAAAGGTCAAATCAATTTGAAATCAAACCAAACCAAAATTGATTGAAACCAAAGCTTACAATACATTTCAAATGATCAACCAAGCCTAAACCAACCCATGATCTAACCTAATTGGGTCAAATGAATGAAATTGCTCATTTGACCTAAAAGAACCTAAATGAACCAAAACATATATAAGTCAAATTGAACCAAACCAATGATAATCATAGGCTCCAAATGATCATTTGAACTTGACCTAACCCATGGATTGACCCAATTTGACCAATTGGTCAACCTAATTGAAATTGACCCAACTTGACCTAAATGGGTCCAATTAAACCAATTCAAACTAAATGAACTCCAAATCAATTAAAATTTGGCCCAACCTATTTTTTAATCATTTCAAATCTGTCCAAATCAAAATTGCCAAATGACCATTTTACCCTTAGGTCAAAGTGTATCCTATGACCAAATTCACTTTGAATTTGGTCATATTCTTTCTCAACATCACTTGGCATCCTTCTAATGGTCCATTTGGACACCAAGGGAGGTGGTGAACATGACCCAATGGGTTTGGGTCAGCCATGACCCAACCTAAAGCCAAATTGATCCCTCCAATGGGAATTGAGCACTTGGATCTCCCCATACACTCATCTAGCACATGGGCACTCCCTCTCCTCCACTCCTCTGCCTAAAATGGAACACATGGAGTGTTTAATAGCCAAAACCAATCAATCAATCACCTCCATTGATAAAAATTGGCAATGCTTATCTCAACCGTTCGATCCAAGGAGGGAGAGATATACTTCCCCTCATTCCCACTCAAACAACAGGCATTGAATTTGATTGAGCTCTAGGAATCGAAAGCAAGCTTCTCCAAGCCTTGGCAAGCATTCCCAAGCTCCACCCATTTTTCTCCTTTTCAATTTTTCTCAAGCCGAAACAAAGGAGATCCAAATCAATTTCAACTTATCCAATTCTCCACAAAATTCAAATTACTCTTGCAAGCACCATCAATGGACGTAGTCGAGCTCACTCAAGGTGTTTCCCAAGTTACCAATCCACAGGAAGGAGGAATTTGATCAAAGCCGATTGCCATTGAAGGGGAGCTTGGTCAACCGCCATCCACTTCAAATCAAAGCTTGATACCTCCAATAGAGCTTCGTCTCTACTAGACGAAGTTACCTCTTATGTTGGAAGCACCGGTGATAGATTTTGTGAAGGAATTGTAATCCCATTATATCTTAGCCATTGGATCCCTTGCTTGTGCCTCCTCGAAGGTGTGGGGTGAGTTTGAACTCCATCCGAGCTCGGGTGAGCTCGGATCGAGCGATGATCGAAGGATGACATCCACCTCTCACTGCTCGGGAGGAGATATACCACACAACGTCTGTTTCGTGTGATTGGAACAAACGGTTGTGATTAGATCATGCTTAGATATCTATTCAAACCCTTTAGAACCATGGGATTAATCCTGGCCATCTGATCCTTCATCAGACGACCCAGGGGAAAATGCATCCCACCTGATGCGGCGCATGATTTGATAACTTAAATAACCAATCCCATAACGCCACATGGAAAGCGTGCCGCGTCAGCAGTCCACGTGGCACTAGTGGGATTAGTTAATTAATTAGAATATTTTAATTATCCATTAATCACAGAAACTTCATAAAATCATTTTAAAGATAATTCAAAGGAGAATAATATAAAATTAAGTTTAACTAATTTTGAATAGTAACCTTCACTCAATTTGGGTTTTATTGGGAATGTAATTAGGCTAATTTCTCTTTAATTACTTTAACAATTAATTCCAAACTTCCTAGGGTTGATTAGTGGGATGACCTCTGCCTCCCATGATTGTCTTGGAATTTATTGTTAGGTTAATTAGGGGAATTGCTTGATTCACCCCTAATCACTCTATTAATTAAATAAATGATTAATTAACCTATTAAATAGTGATAAATCATTTAATTAAGCTTACTAATCATCATTAAATAGTAAATGGACTTAAGGAATGCGATTAGGGTTTCTTTTCCAAATTTTTTCCCCTAAGTTTATTTAATTTGAATAAAGACTTAATTAATTTGCAAATTGATTAATGATTTAATCACTTCATTAAATGACTTAATTAACTAAACTCAAAAATAAAATTATTCCAGAACTTGATCATCTCAATCTTTGGTAGATTCTTAGGTGTTCAATAACCTAAGAGGCTTCAAAGAAAATTATAATCAAACTATATGTATAGCATGGTTATAAAATACTTAATTAAAATCTTTAGCTTAATTAATTAATAATTGTGAGCCAATATCATTAGGCCCCTTTATTTCTTAGGTGCATTATTGATTTAAATTCTATGTGGTTTCATATCATATGTTGGCTCATAAATACTTGTTTAATTATGTTAAAGTAGTATAGGTAAGGGGTAATTAACGGATTTAATTCACACCTTAACCTAAATAAAACATAAAATTAACCTAATTGTCCTAAGATTAAACTAAATCAATCCACACATGTGGGGAATGGGTTAGGACCAACAAACCTTTTCACATTTCAAAATCAAATCAAATCCAAAAATAAAAATCTCATTAAGAAATTTTTTGATTCACTTTAAATGATCTTATTTTATACGATTGTCTTTAGGAATTAATTAGGGTGAATGAAGTCATATTCTTACATCACTTTTTTTTTCCAAGCTTGCTAAATGTTATTTGCTATATGAAGTCATGCATTCATATCTTTTAATCAAATAAGTAAAATGTCTCATTTAATTTCAAATTGCATGCATTGGCTAAAGTTAAGAATATGAGTGGTTATTATCACTATTAAACCAAAAAGTATTTTCAAAACCTATAAATCAAAGATTATAAATGAAGTGATGCTACTTATAAGTAGTTATAAGCTTGCATGTGATTATAGCATAAGATGTGTTTTGTGTTATTTTTCTTCTCTTCTCTTAACATGGACTTGTATAGGATTTGCAAAGTTTATAGTTAATTTGAAAAGAATATAACACTTGCTTAAATCCATTCCTATGCACTCCTATATTATGACTTAAGAAGGATCCTTACATTACACAACCAAATCAAAAAAAAATCTTTTGCATGATTCTTCATCCATTTGTTTCTTTTTATACATTTATATGTATTTAAGAAAAGTGGTATATTAGTCTCGACATCCCGGGTTGTGATGCTTTAAGTAGCCCCACATAGGTCTTGTACCTTACACCCTGGTGTAGAAAATAATGGCGCCGTGCTCACTTATGTCTTTTATACATGTAGATGTGCATTTTGTTAATGGATAAGAAATCTCCCTTTTCTATATAATAAAAATATGCATTCATGGAATATCCAAATTTTCTTAAACAAAATTTCTTTACATTCATCATTAAGGTGTGCTAAGATTTACATTGTGTGTATAGATATGCTTAGGATTATTCATATGCATGGTATACATGTTGGAAAGAAATAAATGGTTGTGTGTTATGTGATAGTAATTCACCTTAACTAATCCTAAGATGTATTTCTTATTGAATAGGTCCATTTAGAGAAAATCTAAATTTAGGGTTAATTAAAACACATAATAAAATATTCACTAAAAAAATCACTAATGAATCTACCTTAAAAATTACTTTAAGGTTGGGATGAAAGAGAGTTCTCTTCTCTTTCCTTCTCTTCACAACATTTAGTAACTAAGTGTAGGTTCATTCAAACCAAATCAAATAATCAAATAAAATTTATAAATCAACTAAACCACTAAAATAAAACCACCCTTCTAAATTGAATCTCTCACAATTAGAAAATTCTAACTTAAAGCCTAGCTAAGACATACCACAAATGACACACACATAGTCACCATTTCTAGCTCTATGTTAGGGTGGTGCATAGTTTGATGCCTGATTTTATTTTACGATGTAACATTTTTAGACTTGATGTTAGGGTGCATGTGTGTAGACTAGAGGATAGGGCGATCTTAGCCTAATCATGTCTTCTGCAGGGGATTGTGCTTAAGGATGTTGTAATAAAAATATAAATGCTTTCACTATGCAGATTGCTTATACCCTTAAGCATAATCCAAACTAGGATAGGTGGACTTGGTTACCCATGTGTGGGGTGCTAAGTCTAACTTATTTATATAAATACTTGGGTTGTGCGATATGTTTAGCTAATCTCTATTTTGCAAGTTTAATTAGATTTATCTTTCCCATTTTGATGTAAATTTTGTAATTAAGATTTGGAATGAATTTTATGGTGGATTAGGATGAACATTGGTCATAAGACCAAGTCTTAAGCACCATGTGAAGCCTTGGAGCAACCATATTCCAACCAAGCCAAGAAGAAGGAAAGAAATGAAGGAAAAAAGAAATGAAGAAAAGAAGAAATAAAGAAATGAAGAATGAAGACCCCCATAACATAAATTCCATCTAAATTGTTATTATTCATTTGTAATTTGGGTTGTATAAGGTTAGAGCTAAACTACTCATTTCTTTTTAGGTTTGTGTGGTGGAGCCCGACCACATCAACCTCTTATTCTTTTGTGCTAATTTTATAAATTGATTGATTTTTTGTTTATGACTGTGCAATTAGGATGACATGATTTCCCTAGTTTCTTCATTATTTGATGAATGGCCTGGATGTGATTAGGCTCTTAGGAAAAATAAATTTTTTGTCTAATTAATCAACTCAAAATTAAATTAAACAACTCATAACCTCACTTAAAGCCTAGGACATAAATCAAGATAATAAAAGAATTAGCAACCCCTTAGCTGGATGTTGTATGTCTCACATCATGCATAAAATCATATTGTTTCACTCTTGCTAATGGAGGGCTTCCACCTTTGCCAAAGAAAATGGCTTGACCTTTGAGAGCCATGGTGGAAACACACCTCCTTCATTAATTTTGGCCCATAATAAATTTTCTCATGCATTAGGCATATGAAATCCCATAGCCCATGTTAAATAAAAATGTTCAAAAAATCAAAACAAAACTTAAAAAATTTGCATTATATTAAGTCATTACTTATGCATTTCATGATCTAGTCTCTTAGGGAGTGTGTTTAAGACTTATTCTCATTTCTAAATAAACAACAACCTAGCTATCTTTCAAAGTATAAGATTTGCCTACATGTATTTAAAATCGTAGGAGGAGTTAGTTGGCCACCCCTAGGAGGTTGTAAGTCCACTAGGGTGGTTTACTCTCTCATATGGAGATAAATCATATACCCATTTTTGCCTTAAATTTAGGTCATATTTTGGCCCTGCGCAAAGCTCCCTAGATTTAGGATATGAGATTGTTGCTTTCCTTTGCGGGCTACAAGCATAAATCCTAAATCTAGGGAAACAATAACCTCATAGGAATTTCCGCAATCTTGCATTGTGGAATTATATGCTCTAGATTTCTAATAAAAATTCAACCCAAATAAATAATTCTTCTCAAATTTCAAAAATATAAAGTTCAACCATAGGATAATTTGGGATGCTTACTAGTTTCTAGTATCATAAGCATCCCCTACTCATCTCCATTTGGTTTTGATAACAACTCCCTCCTTTTGATCAATCCCATTAGATTTTCTAAAAATAACTAATTTATTGATGGTCCAATCTTTGACATATTTGGAGATAATGATCATTTACCTTAATCAAGAGTATTCTTAAGGAATCTCATTCTTTAAGATGTAATTAACTATGAGGGTTTGCCTTCATAAGGAACTTAATGAACCCGGTATAAAATAAACTCTACTTTACTTTTCCATGTAAAGTAGGGGAAAGATCTCTGGTACATTCGAAGACTCATTATCCTTAGGAGTCCTTATTAGGTGATTAGATCCATTGTAAGATGGTGACTTCTATCTCTCGAGATAGTACATCATTCCTCAATGTCACACCGATCTCTCTAATAAGTACATCTACGGATCTACATGGTGTCCCAACAAAATAAACATTTAATTTTTCAAATTCCCAAAGTTTGAGAAATAAAATACCACAACAATCATAAATATTACATCAATCAATTTATATAATTAGCATAAAAGAATAAGAGGCTGATGTGTTCGGGTTCCACTGCACAACCCAAAAAAGGAAAATGGGTAATCGAGCTCTACCCTTATACAACCCAGATTAATGAAAGAATAAATTACAATTATGATTATGTGGGTCTTCATTCTTCATCCTCCATTCTTCACTCCTTGTCCTTCATTCCTTATTTTGGTTTGCTCCATTTCTTTGTTTATTTTGGTTTGAATTGGGATGTAGTTTGCTCCAAGGCCTCACAAGGTATATAAGACATAGTCTTATAACCAATCTTCAACTTAGTCCCCATAAAAATTATTCTGATTCTAATGGAAAAATTAAATTAAAAGGAAGAAAAGTAAATTTAGCTACACCTGCAAAATAAATATTAGCTAAACACACCATACAACCCAAGCAGTTATAAAATAATTTGGACTTAGTACCCCACACATGGGTACCAAGCCCACCTGTCCTAGTTTGAGTTTTGCTTAGGGGCTAAGCAACCTACAAGGCAAAAAGTATTTATATTTTTATTATGATGACCCCTTAAGCACAACCCCCTATAGAAAGCATGATTAGGCTAATATCGGCCTAACATCCAGACTATGCACATACACCCAAATATCCAGTCTAAAATATTACACCACAAAACAAAATCATGCATCAAACCTGCACCTCCCTAACATAGAGCTAGAAGTGGTGACTTTGCCTAATGTGTGTGCCATTTAAGGCTTGTGCGGCATGTCTTAGCTATGCTTTAGAGTTATGATTTTCTATGTGTGAAAGACTTAATTTAGATGATGGTTTCATTTTAAGTGATTTAGTTGACTTGTCAATTTTAGTTGGTGATTTGATTTGATTTGAGTGAACCTACACTTAGTGACTAAATGTTGTAAAGAGAAGAAAAGAGAAGAGGGCTCTCTTTCATCTCTATCTTAAAGCATTTCTAAGGTAGATTCATTAATGAATTTCCTTTAGTGAATGGTTTATTATGTATTTCAATTAATCCTAAGTTTAGATTCACTCTAAATAGCCCTATTCAATAAGAAAGACATCTTAGGATTAGTTATGGTTGATTACTATCACATAACACACACCCATTCATTTCTTTCCACCATGTATACCATACATAGGAATAATCCTAAGCATACCTATACATGCAAATGCAAATCTTAGCACACTTTGATGATGAATGCAAAGAGATGTGATTTGAAGATTTAGATATTCCATTTGTTAATTAAATCATTAATGCATGTCTTTGTTATGTAAAAAATAAAGATTTTTCATTCATTAGCTGAATGCACATCCACATGTATAAAAGCTATAAGTGAGTAATGCCATTATTTTCTACACTAGGGGCGTAAGGTACAAGACCTACTTAGGGATACTTAAAGCCTCGCAGCCTCGGGATGTCCAGACTGATATACCACTTTTCTTAGATACATGTAGATGTAAAAAAAGAACCAAATGGATAAAGAATCATGCAAAAGATTATGTTTGATTTGGTTGTGTAATTTACATGTGTAATATGAAGATCCTTCCTAAGCCTTAATATAAAGATGCATAGGAATAGATTTAGGCAAGTCTTGTATTCATTTCAAATGAACTATTCACTTGCAAATCTTATGTAAATCCATATTAAGAAGAAGAAAGAGAACTTCATAATACACATCTTATGCTATCATCACATGCAAGCTTATAAATATTTATAACTAGCATCACTTCATTTATAATCTTTGATTTATAAGTTTTTAAAAAAGTTTTGTTTAATAGTGATAATAGCCACTCATATTTTTAATTTTAGCCAACACATGCAATTTGTCATAAAAGGAAATATTTTATTTAATTAAATTTTTTTAAAAGAAATGAATGCATGAATTCATATGGCAAACAATATTTAATATGATTGGAAAGAAATAAAGGAATGTAAACACATGACTTCATTCACTCTAATTAATTCTTTAGGACAATCATATAAAATAAGATCATTAAAAATGAATCAAAATTCTTTAAGGAAATTTTTATCTTTGAATTCAATTTGATTTAGGAAATATTAAAAGGGTTTGCTGGTCCTAACCCATTCGCCCCTCATGTATGAATTGGGTTGGTTTAATTTAGAATACTCAGGTTGATTTTATGTTTTGATTAGGTTAAGGTATGAATTAAATCCATTAATTACCCCTTTCCTATGCCACTTTAACATAATTATCCAAATAATTATGAGCCAATATATGATATGCAACTACATGGAAATTAAATCAGTAATTTACCTAAGAAATGAAGGGGCCTAATGCAATTGGCTCATAATTATTGGTTAATTAAGCTAAAAGGTTTAATTAAGTACTTTTATAACCCTCCTACAAGTGTAGTTTGATTATAATTTCTTTTAGAATTCTCTTAGGTTATTGAACACTTAAGAATCTACCCAAGAATTAAATGATTGAATTCTAGAATGATTTGGTTTTGAGTTTGATTAATTAAGGTATTTAATGAACTCATTAAGCCATTAATTAGTTGCAAATTGATTAAGTGTTATCAAAATGAAATAAACTTAGGGGAAAAGGTAGAGAAGAAGTCCTAATCTCATTCCCTATGTTTATTCACTATTTCATAATGATTATCAAGTTTAATTAATGGATTCATCACTGTTTAACATGTTAATTAATCCTTTAAATAATTAAGAGAGTGATTACAAAATGAAACAAACAATTCCCCTAATTAATCAAGCAAAAAATTTCAAGAAAATCATGGGAGGCTGAGGTCATCCCATTAATCAATCTTAGAAAGTATGGAATTAATTACTGGAGTAATTAGAGAATAATTAGCTTAATTACATTTCCACTAAAATCCAAATTGAGTCAAAATCATTATTCAAAATTAATTGATTTTAATTTTATATTATTATCCTATGAATTACCTTTAAAATTAGTGTTTATTTATATTTTTGGATTTTTCTATAATTAGTTATGAATTATGGAAGTTTCATAATTAAAATTAGATTAATTAAGCATAATTAAACCCCTAATCCCATCGGGCCACGTGGAGGCTAACACGGTGCGCTTTCCACATGACATGATGGGATTAGTTATTTAAGTTATCACATCCGTCGGCTGAGTCAGCTAGTGGCGGATGCATTTTCTCTGTGGGTCGTGATCTAAGATTGGATGACCGAGATTAATCCTACAATTTTGGAAGAAACCAGGCAGATCTAAAGCGTGATTAGATCAGGATCATCTGATCCAATCACGCAGAATCCAAGATCTGTCTTCTCCCGAGTGATGAAAGACAAATGTCATCCATCGATCATCGCTCAATCCAAGCTCACTCAAGCTCGAATGGAGCTCAAATTCATCCCACACCTTTAGGGAATCATAAACAACACATTTAATGGTGGAGATCACGTGACTTGATCATTTCTTTTACAAAGGACCAAGCAAATTTTACTCTAAGGTCAGTTTCAATGGCATACCTCACCGGAGGCTATCACCGGTGCTTCCAACGATGGAGACAGCTTCGTCTAGTAGAGACAAAGCTTTGTTGAAGAAATTTGATCTTGATTTAAAGTGGTTTGCTCAGTCGACCAAGCTCCTCTTCAATGGCGATTGGTCTTGATCAAACTCCTAGCTCCGGTCATGGTGAAGCTCAGGATTTGATTCATTTTGACTCTCTTTGGTCCAAGGATGGTGTGTGGAAGATTAATTTGACTTTGGTTGAGGATTGAGTGAATTGGATTCAGAAGTCACCTCCTATTTTGACTTTGAGTAAAATCGAGAGTAGGGAAGCAAGGGTGCTTAGAAATGGCTGGGAAAAGCTATGAGATGCTTGGCTTCGACTCCTAGAGCTCTAAGGAATGAATTTCTTCTGGTTTAAGTTAGAATTATGGGGTATATCTCCCCTTCTTGGATCAGATGGTGGGTGACAGATTTTCCATTTTTCTGATCGATTTGAGTTGCATAACATCCCACATGGGTCATTTTGGGTAGAGGAGTGAGGGATAATGGCTGCCCATGTGATTGGTGAGTGGATTTGAGCCAAGTGTCTAAGAGTGATTGGTCAATTTGGCCTCCCCTTGGGGTCATGGAAACCAAGCTCATTGGGTCATGTTAACTGCCCTCCTTGGTGCCCATGTGGATGAATAGAAGGATGCCAAGTGGTCTTGGGAAAGAAATGACCAAATTCCAAATGCATTTGGTCATTGGATACCCTTTAACCTAAGGGAAAAGTGGTCATTTGGCTATGAGTTTGATTTGGGCAGATTTGAAATGACTTAAAAATGGGTTGGGCCAAATTTCAAGTGATTTGGAGTTCATTTGATTTGGCTCAATTTGATGCATTTAAGTTAAGGGTCAAATTAGGTTAGGTTGACCAATTGGTCAAATTGGGTCAAACCATGGGTTAGGTCAAGTTCAAATGATCATTTGGAGCCTATGGTTATCGTTAGTTTGGTTCAATTTGGTTTATATTTGGTTTCGGTTCATTTAGGTTCTTTTGGGTCAAATGGGTCAAGTTGACTAATTTGACCCATTTGACCAACTAGGTTAGGTCATGGGTTGGCTTAGGCTTGGTTGATCTTTTAAAATGTATTGCAAGCTTTAGTTTCAATCAATTTTAATTTAATTTGATTTCAAGTTGATTTGACCTTTTAGGTCAAGTTAGGTTAATGGTCAATTGGGCTAGGTTGGGTCAAACTGGTCAATTGAAGTTTTAGTCAAGTTCAATAATCAATTTGGAATGAATTTGACCCATTGGTTATAATCAATTTGGCTTAGATCAAGATTTGACCCATTTTGGCTTTTAGGTCAATTTGGGTTAGCTCGGGCTAGGAGGGCCAATTGGGTTTGATTTAGCTCAAGTGAGGGCTTGGTCATGTTTAATAATTGATTATGGGTTAGTTTAGGTCAATGGTTTCATTCAATTTGGCTTATAGTGAATTTTGGCTTATTTAGGTTTCATTTGGGCTAAGTGTTGACTTGGTAAAAAAAGCTAGGTTTGACTTAATTTGAGTGATTAATCATTCTAGGATGATTGTTGATTGCAATGTGAGGCTTCGATGGGTTTAGTTCAATCTAATTTGGGTTGGATTAGAATTTGGCTAAAAATGTCCTTTTGGTCACTTCAGATTAAGTGAGCCTAAATGGATCAATTGGCTTGATCAAGGCTTGATTCAAGATTGGTTGAGCTAACATATGAACTTATGATGGGAATATAAATCAATTGCAAGTGGTTTGGAGTCAAATGAGGTTTGGTTCATTTGATAATTTCAAGTCAAAAGGATGAACATGGGTTTGACTTGGGTTAGTTTGACTTTGGCTTAGTGATTGTAGTTTATATTTATATTTAGGCATGTGATTGAAAGAGTGATTGTTTGAAGAGAAAATAAAGGGTTTGGATTGATTTGAGAAGGATCTGGCTAAATCCAAGAAATTGGCTTAAAGGATATAAGTTGGATTTTGGTATAATTTTGGGTAAAGTTTTGGTTATTTGAATTTATACTTCATTTATATTTGTGAATATAAATAATGATATAAATGGGTTATGAGAAAATCATTTGAGTTTAGAGTGATTTGGCTTTGGTTTGGGCTAAGTCCATAAGATGAAATCAAAAATTCTTAGGAAAGATTTTTGGGATTTGAATTCAATCATGGATTTCAATTATTTGATTTTGGAGTTGAATTTGGAATTGATTTTGGATTTGAATTTTGGAATTTGGATTTGAATTTGGTTTTGAATTTGAGGTTTGGTTTGAAAGAAGGAAGCAAGGATTGGGTTCAAGCTATAGAGTAGGCAAGTCTACCTAAATCCCAAAGCACAATCTATTCCTATGGCTAACTCTTCTAAGTCTCTAGGGTTATGTTAAGAGTGTTCACCTAATCACTATAAGTGTCTTAAGATTAAGAAACTCTTAATGTCTAGAGGAGTCCTATGTCTAAGATGAAGAAGTTGAGAGCTCACTCCAAAAGTGAGGTCAACAACCATCATGTCATTCATCTTGGTACCAAGCTGTGCAATTTCCTTATCTTTGGCTTCCATTTGATGCAGCATTTATCATTGCTCTATAGCTAGCGCCACGAATCAATCAATATAGGCTCTTCTTCTTCCTCTATTTCTTTTTGTTGTTATGCTCCCTAGTCATCTTCAAAGAAAGAACTTGATTGTCTTTCTCCTTATGCATTTGCTGGGACAATTATTGCTAGAGCTAAACAACGATGCTGATTATAAAATCATGCACCAGGTTGATCATTTCTTGCTGTTGATGATGCTGGGCAGAAAGTTCATCTATATATCTTGTCATATAAACAACTTCTACTTCTATAGTGTCTTTCTCATCATCTTCTTCTTGCACATGAATTTCTGATCGACGCTTCTAATGGATCTCTGGTTCATTATGAGGAACAGACATTTCTTCCATTGGGGGACTATGATCATAGTCAACTTTCTTCCACGGGGGTGAATCTGATTAATGACGGGATCCCCTAGAGGATTCTCCATGGTGTCGACCATCATATCTTTTATCAGTGATATCCCTTCTGTTAGGTATCCACTTCTGATGAGTTATTTTTTTGGTGTATTTATAAATATGTGCATTAGATGTCACACCTCTTTCTTTCATCAGAATTTTATCGCGGGGCCTTGGCCTCCATATCTATTTACCCTTTCATCGGAACCTTTCAACAATAGTTTCTTGGTCATGCAGTCTAAGTGTCACGTTTTGATAGTCACCGCATGAACCATACTTGGCTTGATGACTATTTACCATAAGAGATGGCAACCTTTTTGGTAGAATCTCAGTATCTTTGATCATCACAGGCCTTTGAAATTTTCTTTTCATTAAGTCTCTTTCCTTGGCCATTTTAAGAATGTTGTGTATTCTAGCAGTGTTTCACATTGTATCCTCTTCCGTGGTGGATCTTGATGTTGTTGAGTCTAGAAAGACTACTTCACCGCCAATAGAGCTATTTCTTTTAACCCATTTTAGGTTGTCAAAGTTATTATGGGTAGGAATACTCACTTCTGGTGACAGTATTGCTTGTTCATTGGGTTGTTTGAATGGGATATCCTCTCGCTCAACATTTCTTCTTCTTCTTTGCCTTATTAATTTGCTCGATGAAGAAGCCTCAAAATCATGTCTCACGATAAAGGTTTGATGCGCTTGTGAGACATTAGAGATAAAATATGCTCAGTGATGATTCTCTTCATCATAGGGGCTTTGGATTGACCCAGTCTTTCAAAAATGGAAGTTCTTTGTTGAGAGAACTCCTTAATAATAGTTGGTCAGTGAATTGGTTGGGGAGCATGATGAGTAGGAGCTTTAGTAAACTGAGGCCTTCCGCAATGACCTCAGATGAGTGCACCATGAATGGGTACTTCAGGAGTTGCAGCAATGATAGTTGTGAAATTCATGCTATCAAATTGAATGGTAGCTCCAACATCTTCTATGTTGATGACGGTGTTAGCTAAGCAGATGTTTGCACCACACCTTAGTTGAATAGTGGAAGGAGTGCTCTATAGATCCATTCTGCACAAATGAAAGATGAGGATTAGTAATTAGTAATTGTTATTTCCCGATACTTTCAAAATGCAGAGGTACTACATAACAAAATAATAATGTAATAAAGATATATTCTACAGAATAATTCATTCGACATAGAGTCTCATACATTAGTAATTTGAATTGATTGCACATTTAAATCACAAATTTCTTTTATTTTGAATTTTCAAATATTTTGCTGCTACAATAGCACGTATATGACTAGCCAAAGATGAAAGAGAAACCTATCCCAGTGGAGTTGCAAGAAAGCTATGGGCTTCCAAAAATTTTCCACTGACCTCTAGGTTAAAGAGAGTTTGATTTAATGTTGGTGAAATTTTTTGAAGGCAGATGGAATAGTAGATAAGACACTACCTAGAGATCTCATCCTCATTTTGTCAGGACTTTATATCTGGTTCAAGGTTTCTATAGGCGCAAGCACCTGTAGTTAATTATCCCTTCCAATGCTAAGAGATAACTTTCGATTAAGGCTAGTCATTTGATCACTAAATGCATAGCGTATAGTAACATAATTTTGAGTTTTGTAGTTTAGAGTTTATATTTATGAAATTTATCTTCTTTTAAACTTAAAGAAGATGGTTGGGGGAATGATGACATGCTCGATAGATCCCATGGTTCTCATCGTAGTAGTCCCTTGAATGAGGATGTAGTCAACCCAACCTAACCAGAGGATGCTTGTCAGTAGCCATGGGTTGCATCATCCAAGTAATCTTTGTAGACCTAGGGTGGTGTTTGTCTAAAGAGATAGACTTAAGTCTACCTTAACTAAGAGAGCTTTTTGCCCTATCAAGTATATCTTATAGTTCACATCTCAAAGGGAAGAGCCATTGGGGAGCATACGGGCAACAGTCGTGATCATAATATATTGGTACCATTTAGTGACAACCACCCATCAGAGGACTCTAATCATAACTGCATCATATGTGGAGCCTATTGGCCAAACCACACAGACAGAGGATGCAGGCCATGTCCTTACAGGCATGAGATTGGTTGAGAGTGAATATAGAAATACACTTGATTTGACATTAGCTCCTTTATAAGCTAGAGTTTTTTTAATTTATCACCTTCAACAAAAAGTTACGGAAGACAAGTTCAATTTTTGCTTTAAGTACTTTTTAGATTGAATTTTATTTAAGCATTTAACACTTAATGACATATTAGATTTTACAATCAGATTGATATTTAATTTACATTAATTTGATTTTTATTGCAATTACATTTTGATGAAAGTATCCCCTCCGATTGAAATCTTCATTCAACACAGCCATCATCGGGGTTTATGAATTTGCTTGATCATTTAATTTATTATTTCAGATCCCAACTCTATTAGTTTAATAATAGAAGATCAAAATTACCATTATATGATAGAATTAGCTTCTCAGATATTTTATTAAGTTAAAAATTTTCTAATAAATAGAATTTTAAGTTTTGTTAACTGACGGTCTAAGACCAAACTGAAGCAACTGCGGTATCCTTACAGGTTTAAGCATTCAGCGTAGTGTCAGGATCCATGCGGGTGTTTAATAATTCATATTATTTTATTTCTAGATTATGATATTAATTTCATATTTTCACATAATTCCAACTTAGCCTATACAACCTTTTTAGACATTAAAATTTGTACTCTAAATCTCTATGTCCGAGCACATGCAGATATTTATGGCTTAGATAATTTCATCTAATTAATGAAATCAATGATTTTAAAATCAGAATTATAATAAAATTCCTTAATTTTTGATTGAAGGAAGTCCAATAATTTTTGTAGAATTTAATTTAACATCGCCTTCTGTCTGCTCCAATAACTGTTTGTGACAACACATCCTTCACTACTCCACCAACTACTTGATATCTTTTTCTTGCATGGAGGTGCTATCCACCACCTTCCTATGCAAGCTACCACTATCTTGATTTACTGGAGAAGTGCTCTTCGGCTGATCTAAAACATGTGCTAACACAGGATGATCTACCTTTATCGGTATATGCTGTGGGACTGAGGTATGATTTTGAAGTGCATGGAAGGCTACTAACAAGTCTTCCATCCTCTTCTCCATCCAATTTATGTGATCATCCTTTTGCTTAAGTTGTTGATGGAGGTGTTGGGTTGAAAGGATGACATCATCTTCCTTAACCACCACACCTTCCTGACTATGCTGATCTCTCTGAAGGGAACTCTTGGTGTCGACCATGTGAACTCCAACCGATCCTTAAGAAGATCATCTTCATTAGGATTAAATGTTTCCTGCTCATCCTCAAAATTTGTGAGATCGATGCCTAAGAGTTCCCTCTTCTCGGTAAAGTAAGCGGCTACGATCTCATCCAAGGAATGATCTAATCGTGTCAACAAAAATACTCGGGGATGACCGGTGGAGGGACGGTGGTCACTGACCGAAATGCATCTAACAATGCCTGTCATTGGAGTGCTAGCTCTAGGAGGGTCATGCACACTAGAATAGATGTTCTTATGTCTGCTCATTGGTGGAGTGATGTCCCTATGGAAATCTATTGCCATAGGAATTGTAAGGCTATCATCTTCCACCTCTACAACTGCTAATGTCATTATCTTTGATGGTGGTGGTGGTGCAACCATGACACTGCGGGGTCACCACTCCTACTGAACCATAACTGAGGTAGAGGGTCGAGCAAGGGAGCTCAATCTCACCTCAATAGGTGGAGTGGAGGGAGTGAGATCCTTTGGTCGTATTTGGATCACTAAAGGGTTGGTCTGACGGCTTATTCTTGGCGGGAGGTGAATGATGGAGGCAGAGATAGTGGATGATGAGTAAAGTTGTGTGAAGGTAACACCTACTACTATTCAATGGGAGATCTCTTCCTGCGTGAGCAACACCGGTAAGAATAATCCTATCAGAATGATCGGCCCTAATGGAGGTTCGATCGAGAAATCCATCAGAGCAGAAACCATCGATTTCCTAGCATACCTCTATCATTCCTTCTTGCCTACATAAGTAGATGTGTGATCCTCGATGGCTTTTTCCTTATGGATTTGACCCCTAACACTAGGATCAATGATCGCAGATCAAATAAGGTGCCCAACTTGGCGTCAATGCTCGCCAACCGGGCAAGAGGTCTAAGTTCAGATAGGGCCTCGTGCTCTACCCGATGTCTCATAGTAAATAGTTGGTGAAGGAGAAGCAGTGATCCTCCTGTAATCTTCCTCTCTATCTGATGTTGAGAGGGGGTGGAACTTATTACTAGTTGGAAGTGGAGAGACCTCTCGGGGAGAACCCTCTTAACTATGTGAGATGCATCCTCAAGCTCTTTGGATGCTCGCTCGTGCTCACTCTTATTCTTGCAATTTTTATTTCGATGTTGAGTACAAGTGAACAAGGCAGAGTGAGAGCTAGTACTTACTTATAAGTGGAGGAAACTATTTTAGAAGCTAAGATAGCCTTTCCTTTCGAGATAACAAAAGAGGAGGTAGTAGCTCTCGCTGGAGCAATGGTATGGACAGTTGAATGGATAGGTGTTGAAACTATCTCAGAGCGTGGTGTGAGAACCACTGTAGCTTTTCTCTTCAATGGAGGATACTCAGAATCAGAGGGCATGTCGATGCGGATGATTAGCTTTTGCCCAACCACCTCATCCCTGCTAATGGTAATGAGGGTTTTCACCTCACAAGTAACTCGTGCTCCCTCGAAACCTCATCCAAAGAAAATCAAATGGGTGGAGTCAGTCTCGAGGAGGCTGGCCCGATCTAAGGCCAAGTCCATCCTGAAAGGGAAAGTGAAAATGAACTTCTGTGAAGCTATGGAAACTGACTATAAGGATTGTACTGACTAATCTGAGCTATATCTCTGCATATGTTGAAATGTAATCCGAGTCAGATTTCTACTTTAATTTTTTTCCCGAGAGAGTTATAAGAATTTGGAGTCTTGAACCCACACTAAATAATTCAAATATGTTAAGTGGGGTTTGGTGGAGAGATTTTATTAAGGAGAGTCTTTGCCATTTGATTTTGATTTAGAACCCATACTCAACCAATTTAGGTAGGTTGGGTGGGCTTCTAAAATTTGAGGAGAGATTTCTTGGAGATATTTATGTTTTGTGCATCTTGTTTAAAATATTGATGAATTGAAAGAACCTCTACTTAACAAATTTGAGTATGCTTAGAAGAGGTTGTGATTGTGTGTTTAAACATTTTTGTAGAATGTCTTTGCTTATGATGTGTGAAATGTTGATTTCAAAATGGGGCTTCTTACTTGAAAATTTTGATATGCCAAGTAGAGACCACATGTGTTTGATTTGTGTTTGAAAATAGGAGTTTCACTTAACAAATTTGTTATGTTAAATGAAAGTCAAATGTGATTGATGTATGTTTTGCTTTTCTTTTAAAATGGGATTCTCACTTAACAAATTTGGTATGTTAAGTGAAAGACCAAATGTATGTTTAGAAAATGAGATTCTCACTTAACAAATTTGGTATATTAAGCGAGAATCATATGTAACATGATTTGAAAATGAGATTCTCACTTAACAAATTTTATATTTTAAGTGAGAATCAAAATGTGATATGATTTGAAAATGTGATTCTCACTTAACAAATTTGGTATTTTAAGTGGGAATCAAATATGGTATGGTTTGCTTTTGAAAGAGGGAAGCTTCAATTCTAACATATGTAAAATATGTTAAGTGAAGTTTCAACTTTATGCTATGATTTTATTTGATAATAGATTCCTTATTCAACAAATTTGAGTATGTTGAATGAATGTGGTCATTTTTCAGAATGTGCTTTTAAAAAGATGGAAACCCCAACTTTAGCATATGTGAAATATGTTATGTGAAGTTTCAATTTTATGCTATGATTTTATTTGAAAATAGACTTCTCATTCAATAATTTTGAGTATGTTGAAAGAATATGGTCATTTTCAAGAATGTGCTTTTGAAAATAGATTTTTGATCTCAATTTTGAAAAGAACCTCCATGTAACAATCATAGGGATTGTTAGGTGGGTCTGGTTATGTGAGTTTTGAAAAAGGTGGTTTTGGAAAGTGGCACTTCGCAAAAGAACTCATTTTCTTAATTATTAAGATGAACATTGCCTCACCAAGCTAGTGGTAAGGAGATCCTAAATTTCAATCATCTCCTTTTATTAGTTAATTTTACTTTTCACCTATTACGGGACCCAATAGGGATTTTAACACCTACATGGAGTGAGGCCCTAAAATCTAAAGGATGTTGGCTAGCTTTGCTTAAAGATGAAATAAGCTAAGTGCCAACCGAAAGAAAGATAGTCTTGAGTTTATATAAAATATAAGTCTACTATCGATGCATGGAGATAATAATTATCTACTAGAGATGGAGAGAGGAACTCTCCCCAGTGGAGTCACCAGAAAAATATGTGGTGTTTATTTTTGGTGTTTGGGTGCTTTGTGTGTATATGTGAGGGGACACCACATAGATCCGCATATGTACTTATTAGGGTGATCGAGTACAATATTAAGAAATAGTGTTCTATCTCGAGAGATAGAATTCATAACCCTATAATGGACCAAATCACCTAATAAGGACTCTTAAGGCATGATGGATCTTTGAATATATTAGAGATTTTTTCCCTACTTTACAAGAAAAAGTAAAGCGTTTTTTTAAACTAGTTCGTTAAGTTCCATGGAGAGAAGCCTCCATATTTAATTACATCTTAAGGGAAGTGAATCCCTTAAGAATACTCTCGATTAAAGTAGATGATTGTTGTCTCTAAAGAATTCAAAGATCGGACTATCAAAGGATTGACTGTATTTTTGGAAATTGAGTGGGAGAGATCAAAAGGGAAGATTACTTATTAAAACCAAAGGAGATGAGTAGGGAGTGCTCATGATACTAGGAAGCCTAGTGAGCACTCTAATATATCCTATGGTTGGGCTTTATATATTTGAATTTGAAGAGATTTATTTATTTGAGTTGAAAGTTTATTAGAAATCTAGGACTTATTACTCCACAATACAAGATTGAAAATGCCTAAGAGGTGAAGATTTATGCTTATAGCCTGCAAAGGGAAACAACAACCTCAGATCCTAAATCTAGGGAGCTTTGGCAAGGGCCAAAGCACAGCCTAAATCTAAGGCAAAGAGAGAACAAAACCATCCGACTGCTGGACTTATTATCGCCCAGAGTGGTAGCCAGCTAACTCCTCCTATGCTTTAAATTCATGTAGGCAAGTCATATGCTTTGCAAGATGGTTCAGCTGTAATTTATTTAGAAGAGAAACTAAGTCCTTACACTCACTCTCAAAGAGACTAGATCATGAAGGGCATGGATATTGACTTAATCTAATGCAAAATTTTAACAAGTTTTATTTGATTTTTGGACTTTTTTATTTTGACACTGGTTGTAGGATTTTATATGCCTAAATGCATGAGAAATTGATTATAGACCAAATTAGAAGAGAAAGAAGTTTCTTTCCATCAAAGTCTCTTACAGGTCAAGCATTTATTCTCTGGCACAGATGGAAGCCCTCTCTTAGCAAGAGTAGAAGAATATAATGCATGATATTATACATTCAATCTTCCAGCTAAGGAATTGCTAAACATTTTGTTATCTTGATTTAATTCCTAGGCTTTTATGTGAGGTTATGAATTATTTTAAAATTTTAGTTATGAGTTGTTAGTGAGATAGAAAATTTATTTTTTACCCTAAGATCCTAATTGCATAAAGGCCACACAACAATCACCAATCATAGAGAAACTATTAAATGGCATGTTATTTCTAAAGCACAAGATAAAAAAATATCAAATAATTTTATAAAGCTATCATAAAAGAATAAATGGCCTATGCGGTCGAATACTACCGTACAACCCAAAAAGAAATATGGGTAGCCGAGCTCTACCCTTATGCATCCCGGTATAATGAAAGGATAATTTCAATTATAAAATGATAAGTGTTATGGGGGTCTTCATTCTTCATCCTCCATTCTTCACTCTTCACCTTTCATTCCTTTATTTTTGATTTTCTCCATTTCCTTCTTTCTTTTAGTTTGATTAAGATGTAGCTTGCTCCAAAGGTATCACATAGTATATAAGACATGGTCTTATAACTAATATTCACCGTAATCCCCATAACACTTATCTTAATCCTAATGCAAAAATTACATTAAAAGGAAGGAAAGTAAATCTAGTTATACATGCAAAACAAATGTTAGCTAAACACACCATACAACCCAACAAATTATAAGAATAATTTGGACTTAGCACCCCACACATGGGCAACCACGTTCACTTGTCCTAACTTGGGCTATGGTTAGGGGTTAAGCAACCTGCACAACAAAAAGAATTTATATTTTTATTACAGTAGCCCCTTAAGCACAACCTCCTACATAAAACATGATTAGGCTAATATCAGCCTAACATCCAGGCTACGCACATACACCCTAACATCTAGTCTAAAATAATACATCACAAAATTAAACATTCATCAACCCATGCACCACCCTAACATGAAGCTAGAAATGGTGACTTAGCCTAATGTGCATGTGGAAGAGCTTGTATGGTATGTCCTAACTAGGCTTTAGAGTTATGATTTGCTAAGTGTGAGAGATTTAATTTATAAAGGGTTGATTTCTCTTTAAGTGGTTCAGTTGATTTAAGAATTTTACTTAGTATTTTCTTTTGTTTTATATGGCCTACACTTAGCAACTAAGCATTATAAAGAGAAGAAAGAGAGAGAGTCACTCTTTTATCCCTACCTTAAGAGTCATTTTTAAGGTAAGTTAATTTATGAATTTCCTTTAGTGAATGGTTTGATATGTATTTTAATTAACCCTAAGTTTAGGTTCATTCTAAATATCCCAATTCAATAAGAATGACATCTTAAGATTAATTAGGATGGATTACTATCACATAACACACACCCAATCATTTATTTCCATCATGTATATCATGCATATGAATAATCTTAAGCATATCTATACATGCAATGTAAATCATAGCACACTTTGATGATGAATGTAAAGAAGTGTATTTGAAGATTTAAATATTTTATTTTTTTGATTGAGTTATTAATGCATGTCTTTATTATTTAAAAAGAGGAATTTTCATCCATTAGCTAAATACACATTTACATGTATAAAGTTTTAAATAAGTACGATGCCATTATTTTCTGCACTAAGGGCATAAGCACAAGACCTACTTAGGGATACTTAAAATCTCACAGCTCCGAGATGTCCAGACTAATATACCACTTTTCTTAGATACATGTAAATGTATGAATAACTATAAGGCTAAGAAAATTCATGCAAAAGTTATATTTTATTTATTTGATTTATGATTCTTTATTCATTAGCCACATCACACAACATATGTATAAGAATTTTAAGTGAGTACGATGCCATTATTTTCTATACTAGGAGCGTAAGGTACAATACTTACTTAGGGCTACTTAAAGCCTTGTAGCCCGGATGTCCAGACTAATATACTACTTTTCTCAACTACATATGAATGTACAAAAAGAACCAAATGGATAGGGAATTATGCAAAAAATTATTTTTGATTTGGTTATATGATTTACATGTGTAATATGAAATTCTTCCTAAGTATTAACATGGAGATGCATAGAATAGATTTAGCAAGTGTTATGTTCTTTTCAAATGAACTATACACTTAGAAATCCTAAGTGAATCCACATTATGGTAGGGAAAGAGAACTTCATATTACACATCTTATGCTATTATCACATGCATGCTTATAAATATTTGTAATTAGCATTTCTTTATTTATAATAATTGATTTATAGGTTTTGAAAGTAGTTTTTAGTTTAATAGTGATAATAGCCATTCATATTCTTAATTTAAGTCAACACATGCAATTTGACATAAAAGAAAATATTTTATTTAATTAATTTTCAAAAGAAATGAATGCATGATTTCATATGGCAAACAATATTTAGCATTATTGGAAAGAAATAAAGGAATGTGAACACATGAATTCACTCATCCCAATTAATTTCTAAGGATAATCAAATTAAATAAAGTTATTTAAAATAAGCCAAAATTCTTTAAAGACATTTTTATCTTTGAATTTGATTTGATTTAGGAAATATGAGAGAGGTTTGCTAATCCTAACCCATTTCCATGTGTAAATTGATTTGGTTTAATGAAGAATCTTTAAGTTGATTTTATATTTTAATTAGGTTAAGGTATGAATTAAATGAATTAATTATCCCTTACTTATATCACCTTAAGTTAATTAACTAATAAAAAATAAGCCAATATGATATGCAACCACATGAAAAGTAAATTTGTAATGCTTCTAAGAAATGAAAGGGGCCTAATACAATTGGCTCATGATTAGTAGTTATTTAGGCTTAAATGACTCACTTAATTACTCTTATGATTTTCTCACACATGTGAGTTAACCATAATTTCATTATCTTTCACTTTAGGTTATTGAACACCCAAAGAGCTACCTAAGAGTTAATTAGGGTTGTTTAGATGTGAAGTGGATTTTATATTAAGTTAATTAAGCTTATTAATCCATTTGATTAATCATGTTTATGAAATGAATTAGGAGAGCATCCCAATCACATCCCCTAAGCCACCTTACTGTTCAATAGAGGTAATTAGGCTTAAGTAATTAATTAAACCACTATTAATTCCATAATTATTACTAATTAAATTAAGAGAATGCTTAAGGCTTGATCAATTGATTTCCCTTATTAAGCAACTAATAAAATCTCAAAAAAATAGGGGAGGCAGAGATCACCCCCCAAACATTCGTAAAATATTTGAGATTAATTGGGTGATTAATTAAGGAGTAATTAAGCTAATTAATTTTTTTTAATAAAACTTTAATTAAGAAAAACTATTAAAATTAATTAGTAATAATTTTTCAGATTCTACTCTGAAATACCTTTAAAATGAGCCCTTATTTGTATTTTTTAGATTTTTCTAAGATTGGTTATGAATTTCCAAAGTTTCAGCTAATTTAACCAAATTTTATAAAGTATATTGATTTATTTAATTAAAATAGACCATTTAAACTTCTAAATTTAATATCTTTCATTCCAGCCATAATTTTATCTTGAAATTTTTATGGTAAGTAGATTTTAAGCCTGATTTTAATTCTTGAAAATTTCACCTTAATCCAATTTATATATTTAGAGTAATTAATAAACTTTGATTTTTAGAAAACTCTAATTTAGCTTCAAACTATTGAGTTAAATTTGATGATTTTTGGTTTGTTGGTTTCCTCTTGGATAGAAAAATCCAACAAGCCATTATTTGCAATTTTTTGATAAGTCTTTTATTTTTTTATGATTTTTTGAAGTTTTAGGAATTTTAAATAATTTTTAAAATCAAAAAAATTTGATTTTTCTATTTAGCCCAATCACGCGTGCGTCGACGTCGGGCACCACACGATACCATAATGTGCCATGCATTGTCACGCTGACCGCCCGCTGGGTCGGCGTGGTGCCACGCCGCAAGCGTGGATAGGTGTAGTCCATGAGAAAATGGCTCAGAATGCGGACATGATCCGATTGTTCGATTGTGATCGATGGCCTGATCATGCCGATGATGAGGGCTGAATCATTCAAGTTGTGCATGAAATCGTAATCGTCCATCCCTAATAAATGGAGATCGGATGGCTATTGTTTCGCTTCCCACCTAAATAGCCTATTGGCTCGAATTTTGCTTATTTTGAGCTTGATTTTCAGGTGACCTTTGCTGAAAAGTACTCTAAATCATATTGAGATAGTGTAAAATGAAAAATGCAAGGTTAATCTAAGAAAACTTCCAAAAATTGTGCATACATTTGAGCAAAATGAAAGATCCTACGACCGACTAAAGTTTAATGAAATTATCTCGTCGAGGATGGTTTCCGGTGGCAGTGAAGATTTGAATGAACTCTTAGGTGTGAGAGGAAGCTTTGGAATGAATTTGAACCTTTGTCTCCCTTTGGAACATCATCCTCGCCAATGGTTGGCGCCTCCTTGCTGAAAAAACTTTATTTTTGTGCTCTTTTAGCTCAAAATCACTCAAAGAAGGTGGGGAAGGGATGCCTTTTGCTTGGAGAAGCTCTTGGGAGTTGCATGAACTCAAGATCTTTTCAAAATGAGCCTTATTTTCTTGCTTTGAAGGGGATGACCGAAAATTTGAATAAATGTCATGGGGAGGTGGTTGTGATGGATGATGGCTTGATTGAGGACTTTGGATTTTGCTCCAAAGTCCTATTTTGCTGCCATATGATCAGCTCCATTGAATGCCATGGATGGGGGAGTTGAATGCATGTGATGGGGAGAATTAAATGAGGTTGGGTGGAATCCTATGTGGGATTTGATTCGGGTTTGATTTAGCTGATCCAAATGGTTTCATCGGGTTAAATTAGCCCCCAATGAGTCATAACTTAGTTTCAAGGGATTTGGCTCAATTTGGGTCATATAGGTCACATTGGGTCATATTGGGTTAGGTTTACCAATTGGTCAAATTGGGTCAAACCAAGGCTTAGGTTAGGTTCAAATGATGATTTGAAATATTTTGGTATGATCAATTTGATTTAATTTGGCTTAGGATTGATTTTGGCTCATTTGGAATCAAATGGGTCAAATGGGTCAAGTTTACCAATTTGACCAAAATTGGCCAAATTGGTTTGGGTTATGGGTTGATTCATTTTCAATTGGCTAATTGAAGATGAATGCTACCTTTGGTTTGAATCAATTTGGATTTAATTTGAATTTTGGCTAATTTGACCCTTTAGGCCAAATTGGGCTAGGTTGGGTCAAGTTGACCAATTGGTCAAATTAGGCTTAATTATGTTTTTGGTCAAGTTCAATAATCAATTTGAAATTAACTTGGGCCATTGGTTGTAATCAATTTGGGTTATATTGGGATTTGACCCATTTTGGCTTTTTAGGCCAAATTGGGTCAACTTGGGTTAAATGGTCAACTGGATTTGGTTTGGCTCAATTGAGAGTTTGGCCATGTTTAATCATTTATTATGAGAGTGTTTGGATCAATGGTTTCAATCAATTTGGTATATGATAGGTTTTGGCTAGTTTAGGTTTCATTTGGGCTAAAGGTTGACTTGGTCAAAGGACCAAATTGACTTGGTTTGACCCAATTGATTGCAATTGATCATCCTAGGGTGATCAATAATCATGGTGAAAGATTTTGGTGAGCTTGGTTCAATCCAATTTGGGTTGGATTAGAAGTTGGCTCAAATGGTTCCTTTTGGTCAGGGTCAAGTGGACCTAAGTTGGTCAATTGGTTTAGTTTTGGCTTGATTTAGATTTAGTGGGACTTATATGTGAGCCCAAGATTGAAATATAAATCCAACTACAATCAATTTGGAGTTCAATAGGTTTTAGCTTAATTGAAAGTTCAAGTCAAAAGGGCTAAGTTAGGCTTGACTTAGGTTGACTTAAATTTGGTTTGATGATTGTAGGTTTCATTTATATTTGGATAAATGATTGAAGGAATGATTTATTCAAGAGAAAATCCATTGGTTTTGACTTAATTTGGATGGAATTTGGCTAAGTCTAAAGAATTGGCTCAAAGGGATTAGATTATGTTTGAATTTAATTTTGGATATAGTTTTGGTAATTTGAATTTGGATTTCATTTATATTTGTGAATATAAATGAAGGCATAATTGATTTATAAGAAAATTGATTGAGTTTGTGTTGGCTTAAAGGTTAATTTGGTTAAGCACATGGAGGTGGGTCCATCTGGCTTAAAAGGGATTTTGGTTCAGCTTGATTTAGTTTTAATCATTTGGATATGGATTTCATTTATATTTGTGAATATAAATGAAGGAATAATTGATTTATAAAGAAATAAATTGAATTTGATTTGATTTAAAGGGAGTTTTGGCTAAGCTTATGAAGGTGGTTCATATGGTTTAGTAAGGGTCTTAGAATTTAAACTTGATTTTGGGTTTCAATCACCTAGAGTCAAATTTGGAATTAGATTTAGAATTTGAATTTGAATTTGAATTTGAGGTTTTGTTTGAGATTTGAATTTGAGTTTGATTTAAGAAGGTGTATATGGATTGGGTTTAAGCTATAGGGTAGGAGATTTCCTTAAGTCCTAAGGCATGGCCTATTCCTAAGATTAAGCCTTCTAAGTCTCTTAGCTTAGGTTAAGTGTTCACCTAATCATTAGAACTATCTTATGACTAAGGAGCTCTTAGTGTCTAGTAGAGTCCTAAGTTTAAGAAGAGGAGATTAAGAGCTCACTCCAAAAGTGAGGTCAATAAAAGGACCCCCAATAGGTGTGGTATAACCAAGGCACACCATACATATTGGCATTAACCAAAATGATCCACAACTTCAAGAAGATTGCAAACACTAATAGAAATGATCTATACCTAGACCCAAGAGATAGATAGAATCACGATCTTAGTACGATGCAGCTCTCTTTATGCTAAGGGCATAAGAGAGCTAGAAGGAATCCACTGGGGATTGAGTACATGGACCTTCCACTAGGGAAGCCGGTTCAAGTCATCTGCTTAGGGATAAGAATTTGAGTTTAATTATGAATATGATTAGTTTGGATGTGTATCCGCTGAGGATAAGAATCTATAATTCGATGGGGATCAAGATCGAATTGATTTGAATTTATTTTATTTTAAATGATGTGGAGGCATATCCGCTAGGGATATGTGCTTGAATCCGCTAGGGATTGGGTATGTAAACCTTCCACTAAAGAAGCAAGTTTAAGAAATCCATTGAGGATAAGAATTTGGTTAGATTTCTTTGATTTGTTTGATTAGACTCCACTGAAAGATTGGTTTAATTTATTATGGCTCCACTGGGCAGAATGGTCTAGATTGAGGTCATATCAGTCGGGGATGTACACTCAAGAGTTGTTTGATTCAGATCTAAGCTCCACTAGAGAGGCCAATTTGATTTGCGCCTCTTTGGGGAGAAGTTTGGTTTGTCCAATATGTTTAATTTGACTCCATTGGAGAGGTTGGTTTTGAATTTATTTTGTTATAGACCTTGTCGGTGTGTGATGGACCACACTAAGAAGGAGCAATAGGGCCCTTGGTCTGTCTTAGATTTATAAGTCCAAAGGGGTAGTCTTCCTGCCATAAGATAGGACTACCCGACCTAAGGGGTTGCCTTTTGGCATGCAACCACTATGCTAGGAAGAAGGTGTAGCAGACTTACATCTTCCAAAGAAGGAAAAAGTCACTGGGGTGATCTGTTGGATGGACAACACATCGAACCCTACCTAAGGAGACTATTGAGTGAGTGCCACTGGGGGTCTTACCTCAACTCAAGAGTAGTCATGATGATTAATTTGATTTTAATTTCATTTGACTTGATGTGATTTGATTTAATTTAATTTAATTTGGTGTGTTATATTATTGGCATGTGATGGACCCACTGAGAAGGGGCTATGTCTGCCTTAACCTGTCTCAGATTTATAAATCCAAAGGGGTAGTCCACCAGCCACATGGTATAATAATTTGACCTAAGTGGTTGCCTTTCGATGTACAATGGTCAAGTTAGGAAGAAAGTGCGGGGACTCACATCCTCCTACACAAGGAACCACTGGGGTGATCTGTTGGAAGCAATAAATTAAACCCGACCTAGGGCAACTACTGAATGAATGTTGCTGGGGAACTTATATCAATTCAAAAGTAGTCAGGATAATGTCATTTGATTGAATTGCATTTATTTTAATTTTATTTATTTTAATTTGATGGATCCCCTCGATTTGTGATGGATCCACTAAGAAGGGGTTAATATCAGCCCAAACCTATCTTAGGTTTACAAATCCAAATGGATAGTCTACCAGCCATTAGGTAGAACTAACCAACCAATGGGGTGCCTTTTGGTGTGCAATGGTCAAGTCAGGAAGAAAGCGAGGTGACTCATATCCTCCTACATAAAATACCACTAGGGCGATCACTTGCTTGTGGAACAAATCGAACCCGACCTAAGGCTGCCCGTCGATTTGTGACGGTCATGTTGGAAAGAATGCATAGTAGACTTATATCTTTCAAAGTAAAAATGTCCATTGGGGTGACCCGTTGGTGGCACAATAAGTTGAACCCATCCTAAGGGCAACTATTGAGAGAGTGCTGACCTAGGGACTACTCAAAGTAGTCAGGCAATTTTTATAGGGAGTTTTGTTGACATTCACCTAAAGATAAGATGCCTGCTTGGGAAAGGGGCCACTTGGGGCTTGAATTCCTAATCCACAAGTGAAGATATATTTTGTTTATTTTAAGTTTGTGTGGACCCTATTGGTTTGCGAGGGACCACACTGAGAAGGAGCTTATATCCACCCTTTCTCAGACTTACTTGACCAAGGGAGAATGTGTGCATCCATTGAACAAATTCTCCAACCATAGAGGTGGTTACTAGGAAAGGGGGACTATCCAATCCAAAAATAATCAGAGTAGTGTCTAAATGGGGTTGCTAAGGACGTGATCCAAATAGAGTGCCCACATGATAGGTGCCATTAGGGAATTATCCAAAACCCTGTAAAAGAAAGCCTGTAAGTATTCAGTGGCCAACTCAAGGAGAAAGTGCGGGGACTCACATCTACCAAGAGGATGTATCCTCTAGGTGGGTCACCATCAGCATGGCGATAACCAACCAACCTAAGGTGCCTATCAGTTTGCAATAATCAGTCTAGAAAGGAGGTGTATAGGCTTACATATCTCTAAAGCAGAACTGATCACCGAGATAGTCTGTCGTCAGCTAAATAGGGGCTATCCGACCTAGGGAGACTATTAAACGAGGAGTTTTGTGTAAGGACCAAACCCAAGCTTGAAGTAGTCAAGAGGAAAGGAGCCATTGGGGACTTATCCTAAGCCTCAAATATAGTCGACCTAGTCAGTGCATGATGGCTAGTTCAAGAAGAAAGCATGTAGGCTTACATCCTCTTAAAAGTCAACATGATGTAGCTTACTGGCTACATAGTGAGGCCTACCACACTAATAGGGTGCTCGTCAGTTTGCAATGGTCAAGTCAGGAAGAAAGTGTGGGGACTCACATTTGCCAGACAAGTGACCATTGGGATGACACACTAGCAAGGTAACATGTCAGCCCGACCTAGAGCAGCTAATGAGTGAGTGCCATAGGGGGCTTGCTCCCACATCAAAATAGCCCGAGATAAAAGATATGTATTCATTTGTGTTGTGAAAGAGAAAATAGGATGCCGCTTGGGTTCTCTTATAACTACCCTAAACACATAGAAATTGATGAAATAGTTTCGCAGGGGTAATTGTGACTCCACCAAGAAAGGATGCCGCTTGGGGTACACCTAACTTAGTTGTGCTAATTGAAATAGGATGTCTCTTGGGTTCTCTTACACCTAACATAGTAGCACTGGAGGATTGTGTGTAGTTTATGTCTATGTTGATGAAGGATATGATGTCGTTTGGGTTCTCTTACACTTACCCTAAATACATCGTGGCGGATTTGCATGCGAAAGATATTTCTAACACATACGAGATCGAATTTGATATAAAAAGAAGTTTATTGATGATTATTTTCAAATAATATTTATGGATAGTATTTATTTAAGTTAAGCTCGTTGATTGGAAGCATCGAGCGCTCTCCCTTATAGTTTATAAACTGATAAGATCCTCCTTGGTAGGCCTTCTCTATGGCAAAAGGGCCTTCCCAAGTGGGTTCAAACTTGCCTCCTATCTTTTGACGGGCAACACTTGGTCTTATAACTAATACAAGCTCTCCTACTTGAAAAGCTCTAGGACATACTAACTTTTTGTGAGCTTGAATCATTTTAGCTTTGTACAACTCGAGTTCTGGCATGCCCGGAGGCATCTCTCCTCCAAACCTTTGAGCTCTTCCAATCGCAACTTGGCCTTATGCTCCGTTGTGATTTTACTACCCATGGCTATCCTTAGTGATAGCAATACGTAACTGAACGAAGGCACCCATACACTAAGGAGAATGGGGTAGATTGAGTTGGAGTTCAGATGTGGTGGTAAGGCTTCAACTAACTTCTCTATTGTCATCGTGTCATGAGTGTCTTTAATATTTAGATGAGAGTTTTGTTGAAGGCTTATATTAAGCCAATTTCTCTTGGGTACTATATGGTAGAATATGTCTAATCGATGCTGTGTCTCTGGGAAAAGCTATTGATTTTAGTGCTCTTGAATGCAGTACCATTATCGAATATAATTCATCGAGGCATCCCAGACCTATATACGATATGGTTCTTAAAAAACTTGAGCACATGCTGAGCTGTGACCTCTCTAAGTGGGATTGCCTCCGTCCACTTGGAAAAGTAGTTGGTGGTAGCTAGAATGAACCGATGATCCTTGGAAGAAGGAGGATCGATCGAACCCACTATGTTGGTACCCCAACACTAAAATGGTCATGAGGCCAATGTAGGATGTAGAATGTTGGGTGATTGATGTAGGACCACATCGTGTACTTGACATTGGTGGCATCTCCTAGCTACATCCTTGTAGTCTGTGATCATCGAAGGCTAGTAGTATTCTAGTCTCTTGATCTTGGCTTTCATCTTCAGACCGGATTGATGTGCTCCACATAAAACTGAGTGTACCTCGATCATGATCCTAAGGGCTTCATGTTTTTCCAAACAATGTAACCACATATGATCGAAGGACCACTAGTACAAGGTGCCATCCTCGAGCGCGTAGGAAAGGTCTCTCTACTTTACAAAGTGTGCTAGTGATTTCTTTTGAGGTAGTTTGCTTGTATTTAAATAATCCATGAATGATTGTCTCCAATCAGACTGCTCATCCTCTTTGGCAATAGCAACCTCCCCTTTAAGAGAGAATCTCTTGATGAGTTCAACATCAATAAGGGATAAGACTTGTATATTTTGGACCCTTATTGGAATGGACTCGTCTTCCAACATGCTAACTCTTTGGCAAGCTTGGATAATGCATCTGCTACTATGTTCTCTCCTCAAGGAATCTTGTAGATGGTAACCTCTGGGATTTGGGCTAACAACTCCATGATGTACTTATGGTAATGATGGAGCTTAAGCTTTAGAACCTTGTAGGACCCAAGGATTTAATTGATGATGAGCTGAGAATCCCTAAAGATGTTGATGCATAATAGTGTGACTAACCTGCACCAAAAATTAGAGCCTCATATTCAACTTCGTTGTTGGTGCATGGATTGGACAAATGATATGAGAATCTCATCACATCACGGTCTGGAGTTAGGGGAACTATTCTTACCCCTGCCTTCCCTAGGATAGTAAATTATGGTTCTTCTTCTCTTTGAGAGAAAGCAACACCATCAAAATATATCTCCCAGTGGTGAATTCTAGTGTGCCCTAAGTTCATGATTTGTTCATCGGGGAAGTCATCACTAAGCGTAGAATCAGGAAGTGGGTGTGCTACTAAGATATTCGCTAGTGCCTATCCTTTCATAGTAAGGAGGGGGACAAATATGTTGTCAAATTGTGATAAAATCATGGACCAATGTGCCAACCATCGGATTGCATCTGTCATTCATGAGATATTGCAATGGATTGATCCTGGAGATTAGATTCACCTTATAAGAAAGCATGTAGTGCCATAGTTTTTGGGAAGCGAAGATTAAAGTTAGACAATGCTTTTCAATAAGTGGGTAGCTTACCTCAACAGGGATTAGATGACTAAGGTAGTAGAGAGCATTTTCTTTCCCTTTGTCATTGGTTTGAGCCAACAAAGTGCCAAGGGAGTCGCCTAATGCAGCGGTGTAGAGGATCAATAGCTTGCCTGGGATAGGGGCTACTAAAATTGGTGGCCTCAAGTAGTGCTTGATGTCTTCAAAAGCATGCTATCACTTGTCGTCCTACTAGAACTTGGCATCATTTTTGACAAGTGTTGAGAATGGTTAGCATCATTTTGATAAGTTGGAAATAAAGCATCTTAGATATGCCAACCGTCCTTGAAATGACCTGAGTTGTGTTAGAATTTTAGGGGGTGTCATTTCTAAGATAACTTTAATCTTCTCCAGATCATTTTGTATTCCAAGATGTCGAACAACAAACCCAAGAAATTTCCTTGAAGCTACTCTGAATGCACACCTCAGGGGGTTCATTTTGAGGTTATATCATCTTATCCATTCAAAACTACTCTCAAGTCAAAGATATGGTCTTCCTTTTCTTTACTTTTAACTACGAGATCATCGACATAACATTCAACTTGATAATGAATGAGTTCATCAAAGAATCAAGTCTGTGGTAAATTTTATTTTCATTCTTCAACTATCTTTTGAGAAAAATAAATGAAGAACAAAAATAACACTTCTTGTGTTGGACACCACGTAGATCTATAGTTATTCTTATTAGGGTGATTGGGTACAACATTGAGGAATGATGTACTATCTCGAGAGATAGAAGTCAACATCCTACAATGGACCTAATCACCTTAATAAGGACTCCTAAGGACTATGGGTCTTTATATGTACCAAAGATTCTTTCCCTACTTTGTATGGAAAAGTAAAGTATGATTTATTTTAAATCAATTTTGTTAAGTTCCTGATGGAGGTAAGCCCCTACAGTTAATTACATCCTAAGGGATAAGATTCCTTAGGAATACTCTCAATTAAGGTGAATGATCATTATCTCCACAGATTTCAAAGATAGGACTATCAATCAATTAGTTATTTTGGAAGATCAAGTGGGATTGATCAATAGGAGGGAGTTATTCTTGAAACCAAAGAGAAATAAATAGGGGATGCGCACAATGCTAGGAGACCTAGTGAACATCCCAAACTATCCTATGGTTGGCTTTACATTTTTTAATTTGAAGAGAATTATTTGTTTGAGTTAAATTTTTATTATAAATCTAGGACATATAATTCCATGATACATGATCATGAAAATGCCTATGAGGTGAGGACTTATGCTTGTAGCCCGCAAAGGGAAACAACAACCTTAGGACCTAAATCTAAGGCAAAAATGGGTATATGGTTTACCTCCACAAGAGAGGATAAACCACCCGACTGTTGGACTTACAATCGCCTGGGGGTGGCTGCCACCTAACTCCTATGATTTTAAATACATGTAGGCAAGTCTTATGCTTTTGTAAGGTAGCAGGGTTGTTGTTTATTTAGAAAGAGACTACTTCCTTGTACACACTCCCTCGAGAGACTAGATCATATAGGGAATGAGTAATGACTTAAATCTAATGCAAATTTTTATTATATTTTATTTCCATTTTTGGATAATTAATTTGACACAGGCTATCGAATTCATATGCCTAATGCATGAGAAATTGGTAATGGACCAAAATCAGCAAGAAGGATGTGTGTTCCACCATGGCTCTCAAAGGTCAAGACAAGTTCCCTGGTAAAGGTGGAAGCTCTCCATAAGCAATAGTGAAGCAAGATGCTTTTTATGCATGATGTAAAACATACAACATCTAGCTATGGGATTGCTAAATCTTTTATCTTGATTTATAACCTAGGCTTTAGGTGAGGTTACGAGTTATTAATTTTTAATTTTGAGTTAATTAATTGGATAAGAAATTTATTTTTCCTTAAGAACCTAATCGCATCCAGGCCATTCATTAAAGAAAGGAAGAAACTAGGAAAATCATGTCATCTTAATGCACAAGCTAAAAAACATCAAACAATTTATCAAGCTAGCACAAAAGAATAAAAGGCCTTTGTTTGCTCCATCGCACAAACCCGAAAAGAAATGTGGGTAGCCAAGCTCTACCCTTATACAACCCTTATTACAAATGAATTAATTACAATCAAATAAAAAAATTTCATGTTATGGGGGTCTTCATTCTTCTTTCTCCGTTTCTTCTTTTCTTCATGTTTTGCTTTGCTTCTTTCTTTTCTTCTTTCTTCTTTCTTTCCTTCTTTTGGTTGGTTGGAATGTGGATGCTCTAAAGGCTTCACATGATACATAAGACATTGTCTTATGACCAATGTTCATCCTAATCCCTCATAACATTCATTCCAAATCCTAATTGCAAAATTACTTGAAAAAAGGGAAAGTAAATTTAACTAAAACCTGTAAAATAAAGATTAGCTAAACACACCACACATCCCAAGCATGTATATGAATAAATTGTACTTAGCACTCCATACATGGGTAACCAAGTCCACCTGACTTATTTTGGATTATGCTTAGGGGTATAAGCAACCTGCACAGCAAAAGCATTTATATTTTTATTACGGTTCCTTAAGCACAATCAGAGAAATGATTAGACTAAGATCATCCTATTATCCAGTCTACGCACATACACCCTAACATCCAGACTAAAACATTACATCACAAAATAAAATCAAGCATCAAACCATGTATCGCCCAAACATAGAGCTAGAAATGGTGACTTAGCCTAATGTGTGTGTCATTTGAGGCTTGTGTGGTATATCTTAGCTAGGCTTTAAGGTTAAGATTTTCTAAGTATGAAATGGTTCAACTTAGAGAGTGGTTTCATTTAAGTGATTTAGTTGATTTGTTAATTTTATTTGATGATTTGATTTGGTTTGAATGAACCCACACTTAATTACTAAGTGTTGTAAAAGAGGAAAAGATAAGAGAACTTCTCTTTCCTCCCTACCTTAAGTAATTTCTAAGGTAGATTCATTAGTGATTTTTATTTAGTGAATGTTTTATTATGTGTTTTAATTAATCCTAAGTTTATATTTATTCTAAATAAACCCATTCAAATAAGAAAGGCATTTTATGATTAATTAAAGTGAATTACTATCACAAAATACACAACTCTTTATTTGTTTCTAACAAGTGTATCATGCACATGAAATGATCCTAAGCATATCTATACATGCAAGTGTAAATATTTAGCACACCTTGATGATGAATGCTAAGAGATGTTGCTTAAGGAAATTTGGATGTTCCATGATGCATGCTTTTGTTAATTAGAAAAGAAAGGGATTCTCTTATCCATTAATCAAATGCACATTTACATATATGAAAGACATAAGTGAGTATGGTGCCATTATTTTCTACACCAGGGGTGTAAGGTACAAGATCTACTTAGGGCTACTTAACTCCTCGTAACCCCAGGATGTCCAAACTAATATACCACATTTCTTAAATACATGTACATGTACAAAAAGAAATGAATGGAAAAAGAATCATGCAAAAGGTTTTTTGTTTGTTTATTTGATTTATTAGTTGTTTAATTTATATGTGCAATATGAAGATCCTTCTTAATTTATGACATGGGAGTGCATAGGAATAAATTGAATCAAGTGTTATGTTCTTTTCAAATGAACTATACACTTTTCAAATCCTATACAAATTATGTTAAAAAAAGAGAAGAAAACCACATAACACATTTTAAGTATCACATACAAGCTTATAAAACTTATAAGTAAAATACATTCATTTATAGTCTTTGATTTATAAGTTTTAAAGATAATTTTTGATTTAGTAGTGATAATAGTCATTCATATTCTTACTTTAGCCAAAACATGCAATTTTACATAAAGGAAATATTTCATTTATTTGATTTTTTCAAAAGGATGTGAATGCATGATTTCATATGACATACACCATTTAGCAAGCTTAGAAAGAAATAAAGAGATGTAAGCATGTAACTTCATTCACCCTAATTAATTGTTAAAGATAATCCTATAAAATAAGATCATTTAAAGAAAATCAACATTTCTTAAAGAGATTTTTATTTTTATTTTGAGTTTGATTTAGGAAATATGAAAAGGGTGTTTGCTAGTCCAAACCCATTTCCCTCATATGTGAGTTGATTTAGTTTAAATTTTTAGATAGGTTGATTTTATATTTTATTTAGGTTGAGGTTTAAATTAAATCCATTAATTACCTCTTACCTACACCTCCTTAACATAATTATTCAAATAATTGTGAGCCAACATATGATATGAAACCACATGGCATTTAAATCAACAATGCTCTAAGAAAGAAAGGGGCCTAATGCAATTGGCTCACAATTAATGATTAATTAAGCTAAAGGGTTTAATTACATACTTTCATAACCTTCCCACACATGTAAGTTGGAAATGATTTCTTAAAAGACACTTAGGTTATTGAACACCTAAGTATCTACCCAAAAATGGAATTGATTAATTTCTAGAATGATTTAATTTTGAATTTTGATTAATCAAATTTATTAATGAAGTGATTAGCCATTAATTACAACTTGATTAAATGTTTTCCAAATGGAGTGAACTTAGAGAGAAGAGATTGGAAAAGGAATCCTAATCTCATTCCCTAAGTCCCTTCAATATATAATAATGATTTGCAAGCCCAATTAAAGTATTTATCATTGCTTAATAAATTAACTAATCACTTAATTAATTAAGGGAGTGATTAGGAATGAATCAATCGATTACCCTAATTAAACCAGTAATAAATTCCAAGAAAATTAGGGGAGGCAAAAGTCATCCCACTAAACATACCTAAGAAATTTATAATTAATTAGTGAAATAATTAAGGAGTAATTAACATAATCACATTTCTAATAAAACTCAAATTGAGTGAAATATACTATTCAAAATCAATCACAATTAATTTTATATTATTCCCCTTTAATTATCTTTAAAATGAAGTTGGGTTTGCATTTTTTGGGGTTTTCTACATTTAGTTATGTATTTTTGAAGTTTCTATGATTAATAGGTATTAGGGAGCCTAATTAATTAACTACGCTCATCGACTCCACATGGCCTACTGACGCGACATGCGCTTTCCACGTGGTGCAATGGGATTAGTTTTTTAAGTTGTCACATCTTATGTCGCGTCAATCGGTGGCACTACACATTTTCTCTTTGGACCTTCCCATCAAAGATCAGATGATCATGATTAAACCCATAGTATCAAAGGGATTAATCACAGGATCTAATGTGTTTTAATCAGGACTATCCATCCAAAACATGTGGGATGGATGGTCCATGATTCATCCCTGCCCTCGCCTACGGGAGACGGAGGTCGTCCGTCCTCCATGGCTTGATTCAAGCTCACTTGAGCTCGAATTGAGCTAGAATTCAACCCACATCAAGAGGTGTGGGGAAGAACATCCAATGGTCAAATTCAATTGGGATGATAATTCCCTTCATAAAGGACCAAATAAAATTCTCCTTAAGCTTAGTTTTGAAGCATACCTTGCCAGAGGCTATCACCGGTACTCCCAAACATTGAGGTAGATTCATCTAGTGGAGACGAAGCCTCATTAAAGGTTCGAAGGCTTGAGATGAAGTGGATCTTCCTATTGAACAAAATGAGCTTCAATGGCATGCAGCTTTGATTGAATTCCTCCTTCCCATGGCTTGGATGATTGGGAATTGATTTGGGTGAGCTCAATTAGGTCCCTTGATGGTGCTTGCAAAAGGAATTTAGATTCTGGAGAATTGAGTTTGGATTTCTTCCTACACCCTTATTAAGAGAATGAGGAATTGAGAAGAGCTTGGGAATTGCATGAGAGAGCTTGGCGAGCTTACCTTAGGTCTCTCTAGCTTAATCGAATACAAGTCACTTGAATTGGAATGAAATTAGGGGGAGTATATCTCCCCCTACTTGGATCGGACGGTCGTGAGCCTCCTTTCCATTTTGATCAAATTGATCTCATTGAATGGGTTTGTTAAGTTGTTAGGAGCTTCACATGGTTTGATTTTGGTAGGGGAGTGTAGTGGAGGAGTTTCCCATGTGTTAAATGAGAGTATGGAGTGATTCCATGTGCTCATTTTCCATCGAGTGGTCAGTTTGGCCATGGGTTGGGTCATGGCTGACCCAAACCCATTGGGTCAGGTGCACCACATATCTTGGTGTACAAATGGACCACTAAGAGGATGCCAAGTGGTCTTGAGTTGGAATATGATCAAATTCCAAGTGAACTTGACCATAGGTTACCCTTTGACCTAAAATGGTCATTTGGCTTTGATTTCAATTTGGGTAGATTTGGAATAATTTAAAAATGGGTTGTGCTAATTTTCAATGAATTTGGTGTTGATTTGATATCATTTGGCTCATGTTGACTCATTTAGGTCAAAATGGATCAACTTAAGTCAAGTTGACTAATTGGTCAAATTAGATCAAACTAAGGGTTGGGTCAAGTTCATATGACCATTTGGAGTGATTTAGTATCATTAGTTTGGTTCAATTTGGTTTATATTTAGTTTTGGTTCATTTGATTTCACTTAGGTCAAATGGGTCAAGTTGATAAATTTGACACATTTGACCTAATTGGGTTAGGTCAAGTGTTGGTTTAGGTTTGGTTGGTCATTTGAAATATTTTGCAAGCTTTGATTTCAATCAATTTTGGTTTGATTTTATTTTGGCTTGATTTGACCTTTTAGGTCAAATTGGGTTCATGGTCAATTGGGCTAGGTTGGGTCTAGTTGGCCAATTGATGCTTTGGTCAAGTTCAACAAGTGATTTAGAATGAATTTTACCCATTGGTTGTATTCAATATAGCTTAGATCAAGATTTGACATAATTTGACTTTTTAGGTCAACTTGGGTCAAGTGGCCAATTGGGCTAGGTTTGGCTCAAATGATGACTTGGTCATGTTCAATCATTGATCATAAACTGGTTTTGATCAATGGTTTCAATCAATTTGGAATGTGTTGGATTTTGGCTAGTTTAGGTTTCATTTAGGTTAAGTGTTTACTTGGTCAAAAGCTAGGTTTGACTTGGTTTGACCCAATTTGAGTGATTGATCATCTTATGATAATTGTTGCTCACAACGTAAGGCTTAGATGGGCTTAGTTCAATCCAATTTGGGTAGGATTAGAATTTGGCGCAAAAAGGTTCTTTAGGTCACTTTGGGTCAAGTAAGTAATCAATTGATCGGCTTGATTAAAGTTTGGTTGAATTCACATATGGACTTATGATTGAAATATAAATCCATTCGCAAGTGATTTGAAGTCAAATGGGTTTTGATTCTTTGTCAATTTCAAGTTCAAAGGATGAACATGGATTTGATTTGGGTTTGAGTTTTGAATTTAGTTTTGGTTTGATGATTGAAGTTTATGTTTATATTTTGATTCATGATTGATGGATTGATTGAATCATGAAGAAAATTCAAGAGTTTGGATTGACTTGAGTTTGATTTGGCTAAGTTCAAGAATTTGACTTGAAAGGGTATAGGGTTGTTTTAGGTTAGATTTGGGTTTGAGTTTTGAATTTAGTTTTGGTTTGATGATTGAAGTTTATGTTTATATTTGGCTTCATGATTGAAGGATTGATTGAATCATGAAGAAAATCCAAAGGTTTGGATTGATTTGAGTTTGAGGTTAATTTGAATTTGAGGTTGATTTGAATTTGAAGTTGATTTGAAAGAAGGAAGTAAGGTTTTGGTTCATGCTATAAGGTTGGCAAGTTTTCCTAATACCCCTAAGGCATAATCTATTCCTATGTCTAACTCTTCTGAGTCTCTAGGATTAGGTTAAGTGTTCACTAATCACTTGAAGTGTCTTAAGACTAAGGAACTCTTAATGTCTAAGAGGAGTCCTATGTCTAAGATGAAGAAGTTGAAAGCTCACTCCAAAAGTGAGGTCAACAGAGTCATGGCCTGTTGGTAGGTAGCACCGGCATTTTTAAGGCTGAAAGGCATGACCTTATAGCAATAAATTTTGATCGGGGTTTGAAAAGTAGTGTTTCTTCATCTTCAGGGGCCTTTGTGGTGTTTATTTTTGGGATGTATGTTATTAAGTGTGTGTTTATATGAGGGGGCACCACATAGATCCATAGAAGTACTCATTAGGGTGATCGGATATGACATGAAGGAATAATGTACTATCTCGAGAGATAGAAGTCATTATCCTATAATTAACCTAATCACCTAATGAGAACTCCTAAGGCATGATGGGTTTCTTAGGAATACTCTCGTTTAAGGTAAATGATCGTTGTCTCCAAATATTTCAAAGATAGGACTATCAACAAATTGGTTATTTTTAGAAAATCAAGTGGGATTGATCAAAAGGAGAGAGTTATTATCGAAACCAAAGGGAGATGAGTAGGGGATGCTCATGATACTAGGAAACTTAGTGAGTATCCTAAACTATCTATGGTTGGGCTTTATATTTTTTTAAATTGAAGAGAATTATATGTTTGAGTTGAATTTTTATTAGAAATTTAGGACTTACAATTCCACAATATAAGATTGTAGAAATGCCTAAGAGGTGAGGATTTATGCTTGTAGCCTGCAAAGTGAAATAGCAACCTCAGATCCTAAATCTAGGGAGCTTTGGCGAGGGCCAAAGCATGACCTAAATCTAAGGTAAAAAATGAGTATATGATTTACCTACACAAGAGAGAGTAAACCACCCGACTATTGGCTCACCAACTACCTAGAGTGGCCACCAACTAACTACTCTTACAATTTTAAATACATGTAGGCAAGTCTTATGCTTTGCAAGATAGCTAGGTTGTTGTTTATTTAGAAAATTGACTAAATCCTTAAACACACTCCCTAAGAGACTAGATCATGAAGGGTATGAATATTGACTTAAATCTAATATAGATTTTGTCTAGTTTTATTTTGATTTTTTTTGACAATTTTATTTGACACATGACATGGGATTTCATATTCCTAATGCATGAGAAAATAGTTATGGACCAAAATCAAAAATAGGAGGTGTGTTTCCACCATGGCTCTCAAGGGTCAAGCCATTTTCTCTAGCAAAGGTGGAAGCCCTCCATTGGTAAAAGTGAAATAATATGATTTATGCATGATATGAGTCATACAACATCCAACTAAGGGGTTGCTAAATATTTTATTATCTTGATTTATGTCCTAGGCTTTAGGAAAGGTTATGAATTGCTTAGTTTAATTTTGAATTGATTAATTGGATAGACAATTTATTTTTCCTAAGAGCCTAATCGCATCTAGGCCATTCAATAATCACCAAACAATGAAGAAGCTAGAAAATCATGCCATCCCAATTGCACAATCATAAACATAACGTCAATCAATTTACCAAATTAGCACAAAAGAATAAGAGGTCATGGTCATCAGACAACCCAAAGAAATGAAATGGGTAGCTCTACCCTTATACAACCCCAAAGTATAAATGAATAATTATAATTAAATGGGATTCATGTTATGGGAGTCTTCATTCTTCATTCCTCATTCTTCATTTCTTCATTTAATTTGGTTCTTTTCTTTCTTCCTTTTGACTTGATTGGAATATGGTTGCTCCAAAGGCATCACATGGTGCATAAGACTTGGTCTTATGACCAATGTTCATCCCAATCCCCCATAACATTCAATCCAAATCTTAATTGTAGAATTTACATCAAAATGGGAAAGGTAAATCTAACTAAACCTGCAAAATAAAGGTTAGTTAAACATGCCACACAACCCAAGCAGTTATATGAATAAGCTGAACTTATAACCCTACATATGGGTAACCAAGTCCACCTGTCATAATTTGGGTTATGCTTAGGAGTATAAGCAACCTGCATAGCAAAAGCATTTATATTTTTATTACACCGCCCCTTAAGCACAACCTTCTATAGAAAAAATAATTAGGCTAAGATCGTCCTATCATCCAGTCTACGCATATAAATCCTAACATCCAATCTAGAATATTAAATCACAAAATAAAATCAGGCATCAAACCATGCACCGCTCTAACATAGAGCTAGAAGTGGTGACTTAACCTAATGTGTGTGTCATTTAAGGCTTGTGTGGCATGTTTTAGCTAGGCTTTAAGGTTGGAATTTTCTAAGTGTGAAAGATTCAATTTAGATGGTGGTTTTAGTTTAAGTGATTTAGTTGATTTATCAATTTTAGTTGGTGATTTGATTTGGTTCGAATGAACCTATACTTAGTGACTAAATATTGTAAAGAGAAGAAAGAGAGGAAGAACTCTCTTTCATCCCTACCTTAAGTAATTTCTAAGATAAATTGATCAATGAATTCCCTTTAGTGAATGGTTTATTATGTGTTTTAATTAATCCTAAGTTTAGATTTACTCTAAATAGCCCTATTCAATAAGAAATGATTCTTAGGATTAGTTAGGGTGGATTGTTATCACATGACCCACACTCATTCATTTCTTTCTACCATGTATATCATGCATATGAATAATCCTAAGCATACATATACATGTAATGTAAATCTTAGCACACCTTGATGATGAATGCAAAGATATATAGTTTGAAAATTTGGATATTCCATTAATGCATGTCTTTATTATGTAGAAAAGAGAGGACTCTTTTATCCATTAGCTAAATGCACATCCACATATATAAAAGTTATAAGTGAGAATAATGCCATTATTTTCTACACCAGGGGCATAAGGTACAAGACCTACTTGAGGCTACTTAAAGCCTCAGCTGGGATATCCAGACTGATATACCAGTTTTCTTAGATACATGTAGATGTAAAAAAAGAACCAAATGGATAAAGAATCATGCAAAAGATTATATTTGATTTTTTTTGTAAGATTTACATGTGTAATATGAAGGTTCTTCTTAAGTCTTAATATAGAGATGCATATGAATAGATTTAGGCAAGTGTTGTATTCTTTTCAAATGAATTATACACTTGCGAATCCTATTTGAATCCATATTAAGAGAAGAGGAAAGAACTTCATAATACACATCTTATGCTATCATCACATGCAAGCTTATAAATATTTATAATAAGCATAACTTCATTTATAATCTTTGATTTATAAGGTTTGAAAAAATAATTTTTGATTTAATAGTGATAATAGCCACTCATATTCTTAATTTTAGCCAACACATGCAATTTGACATAAAAGAAAACATTTTCTTTAATTAAATCTTAATAGAAATGAATGCATGATTTCATAAAGCAAATAATATTTAATATGATTGGAAAGAAATAAAGGAATGTAAGCACATGACTTCATTCACTCGAATTAATTCTTAAGGGAAATCCTATAAAATAAGATTATTTAAAGTGAATCAAAATTCTTTAAAGAGATTTTTTTAATTTGATTTGACTTAGGAAAAGTGAGAAAGGTTTGTTAATCCTAACCCATTCCCCCCATGTGTGAATTGGTTTGGTTTAATTTAGAACATTAAGTTGATTTTATATTTTGATTAGGTTAAGGTATGAATTAAATCCATTAATTATCCCTTATCTATACCACTTTAACATAATTATCCAAGTAATTATGAGATATGATATGCAACCACATGGAAATTAAATCGAATGCACCTAAGAAATGAAGGGGCCTAATGCAATTGACTCACAATTATTGGTCAATTAAGCTAAAGGGTTTGATTAAGTACTTTTATAACCCTCCAACACATGTAATTTGATTATAATTTCCTTTGGAATTCTCTTAGGTTATTTGACGTCTAAGAATCTACCCAAGAATTGAATGATTAAGTTCTGGGATGATTTAGTTTTGAGTTTGATTAATTGAACTATCTAATGAAGTGATTGAGTCATTAATTAATTGACACTTAATTAGATGTTTATCCAAATGAAATAAACTTAGGGTAAAATATTAGAAAAGAGATCCTAATCTCATTCATATGTCCATTCACATTTCATGATAAATTTATCAATGATTAATATGTTAATTAATCATTTAATTAATTAATAAAGTGATTAAGAATGAAATAAGAAATTTCTTTAATTAATCAAGCAATAAATTCTAATAAAATCATGGGAGGTAGAAATCATCCCACTAATTAATCTCAAAAAGTTTGGAGTTAATTGCTAGATTAATTAAAAGTAATTAGCTTAATTATGATTCCAATAAAACTTAAATTGAATCAAAATCATTGTTCAAATTAATTGACTTTAATTTTCTATTATTTTCATTGAATTATCTTTAAAATGAGTGTTTATTTGTATTTTTGGATTTTTTTTATAATTAGTTATGAATTTTGGAAGTTTCATCATTAAAATCAGATTAATTAAGCCTAATTAAACCCCTAATCCTGTCGGGCCACATGGCGGCTGACGCAGCATGCTTTCCACGTGGCATGATGGGATAAGTTATTTAAGTTATCACATCTGTGGGCTGAGTTAGCTGGTGGCGGATGCATCTTCTCTACGGGTCAACTGTTCTTAAGATCAGACGACTGAGATTAATCCTGTGATTTAGGCTTAAAATCACAGTGGATGCATGATCTGATCATGATCGTTCGATCTGATCACGCAGAATGGATAGTCCATGATCTGTTTCCTCCCAAGCGGCGAGACGGATGCCATCCATCGATCGTTGCTCGATCCGAGCTCACCTGAGCTCCAATGGAGCTCAAAGTCATCCCACACCTTCAGGGAAGCACAAGCAAAACATCTAATGATGGAGATCACATGACTTCACACTTTCCTTCACAAAGGACCAAGAAAAATTTATTCTAAGGTCGATTTCAATGGCATGCCTCGCAGGAGCTTCCAATGATAGAGGTAGCTTTGTCTAGTAGAAATGAAGCCCTGTTGAAGGAATTTGTCCTTGCTTTGTAGTAGTTTGCTCGGTTGATCAAGCTCCCCTTCCATGGTGACTGGTCTTGATCGAAATGGTGCTTCCCATGGTTTGGAGACTTAGGAAATAGTTTGATTGAGCTCGACGAGGTCCAATGATGGTGTGTTGAAGGTTAATTTGATTTTAGTTGAGAATTGAATGAGTTGATTTGGAATTTACCTCCTCTATTTTGGCTTTGAGTAAAACCAAAAATGGGAAATGGGGAGCTTGAGAATCGCTTGGAAAAGCTTAGGGAGGCTTCGATTCAACCTCTCTAGCTCTGAGGAAATGATTACTTTGGTTTGAGTGAGAATGAGGAGGTCCCTTCCTTGGATCGGATGGTGAGAGGCATATTTTCCATTTTGGCTCAATGGCTTGGATTGGAGGCATGGTTTGAGCTGCAAAACACCCCACATGGGTCATTTTGGGTAGTGGAGTGAGGGAGAGTGGATGTCCATGTGCTAGGTAAGTGCATTCGGGGATCCAATTGTTCAAATGCCATTGGGGAGGTCAGTTTGGCCTTGCCTTGGGTCATGGCTAACCCAAGCTCACTGGGCCATGTTCACCACCTCCCTTGGGGCCCATGTAGACCAATAGAAGGATGCCAAGTGGCCTTGAGAAAGAAATGGCCAAATTCTAAGTGAATGTGGTCATTGAATACCCTTTGACCTAATAGCAAAGTGGTCATTTGGCCATGAGTTTGATTTGGGAAAATTTGAAATGATTCAAAAATTTGTTGGGCCAAATTTCAAGTGATTTGGAGTTCATTTGATTTGATTTGGCTCAATTTGATTCATTTAGGACAAGTTGGGTCAAATTGGGTTAAGTTGTCCAATTGGTCAAATTAGGTCAAACCATGGGTTACGTCAAGTTGAAATGATCATTTGGAGCCTATAGGTGTAATTGGTTTGGTTCAATTTGGTTTTGATTCATTTAGGTTCATTTGGAACAAATGGGTCAATTTGACCCAATTGGGTTAGGTCATGTGTTGGTTTAGGCTTGGTTGTTCTTTTGAAATGTATTGCAAGCTTTGGTTTCAATCAATTTTGAATTGGTTTGATTTCAAATTGATTTGACCTTTTAGGTCAAGTTGGGTTCATGGTCAATTGATCTAGGTTGGGTCTAATTAGTCAATTGAAGCTTTAGTCAAGTTCAATAAGTGATTTGGAATGAATTTGACCCATTGGTTGCAATCAATTTGGCTTAGATCAAGATTTGACCCATTTTGGCTTTTTAGGTCAATTTGGGTCAACTTAGGTCAAGTGGCCAATTAGGCTTGGTTTGGCTCAATTTATGGCTTGGACATGTTCAATCATTGATTATGGATTGGTTTAGATCAACAGTTTCAATCAATTTGGCTTATAGTGAATTTTGGCTTGTTTAGGTTTCATTTGGGCTAAGTGTTGACTTGGTCAAAGGCTAGGTTTGACTTAGTTTTCCACAATTTGAGTGATTGATCATTCTAGGATGATTGTTGATCACAATGTGAGGCTTAGATAGGCTTAGTTCAATCCAATTTGGGTTGGATTAGAGTTTGGCTCAAAAAGGTCTTTTAGGTCACTTTGGGTCAAGTGAGCCTAAATGGGTCAATTGGCTTGATCAAGGATTGATTCAAGTTTGGTTGAGCTCACATATGAACTTATGATGGAAATATAAATCCAATTGCAAGTGGTTTGGAGTCAAATGGATTTTGGTTCATTTGATAATTTCAAGTCAAAATGATGAATATGAGTTTGACTTGGGTTAGTTTGATTTTGGTTTGGTGATTGCAGTTTATGTTTATATTTGGGCATGTGATTGAAGGAGTGATTGTTTAAAGAGAAAATCCAAGGGTTTGGATTGATTTGAGAATGATTTGGCTAAATCCAAAAAAATTGGCTTAAAGGATATAAATTGGATTTTGGTTTAACTTTGGATTTAGTTTTGGTTATTTGAATTTATATTTCATTTATATTTCATTTATATTTGTGAATATAAATGAGAATATAAATGGGTTATGAGGAAATATTTTGAGTTTGGAGTGATTTGGATTTGGTTTGAGCTAAGTCCATAAGATGAAATCAAAGGGCTTAGAAAAGATTTTGGGATTTGAATTCAATCATGGGTTTCAATCATTTGATTTGGAATTGATTTATGATTTGGATTTTCGAATTGATTTATGATTTGAGAAAATAAATTGAGTTGGAAATTGATTTATGATTTGAGAAAATTAATTAAGTTGGAATTGATTTGAGATTTGAGAAAATCAATTGAGTTAGAATTGATTTGAGATTTGATTTGAAAAAATCAATTGAGTTAATTGATTTAAGATTTGATTTGGATTGGTTTGAAGGAGGGGGTTAAGTTAAAACTATGACAAGTCCTTCCCCTTTAACATCCTACTGTGGTGGTACAAAACATTTTGTGTTGAGACACCACGTAGATCCACAGATGTTCTTATTAGGGTGATCGGGTATAACATTGAGGAATAGTGTACTATCTCAAAAGATAAAAGTCACCATCCTATGATGGACCTATTCACCTAATAAGGACTTCTAAGGATGATGGGTCTTTGAATGTACCAGAGATTCTTCCTCTACTTTATATGGAAATGTAAAGTAGGTTTATTTTAAATCGGGTTCGTTAAGTTCCCTATAGAGGAAAGCCCCCATAGTTAATTACATCTTAAGGAATGAGATTCCTTAAGAATACTCTCCATTAAGGTAAATGATCGTTGTCTCCAAAGATTTCAGAGATAGGACTATCAATCAATTGATTATTTTTGGAAGATCAAGTGGGATTGATCAAGAGGAAAGAGTTATTATCGAAACCAAAAGAAGATGAGTAAGGGATGCTTATGATACTAGGAAACCTAGTGAGCATCAGAAACTATCCTATGATTGGGCTTTATATTTTAAAATTTGAGAGGAATTATTTGTTTGAGTTGAATTTTTATTAGAAATCTAGGCTTACAATTCCATAACACAAATGGTGGAAATGCCTAAGAAGTGAAGAATTGTGCTTGTAGCCCATAAAGGGAAATAGTAACCTCAAATCCTAAATCTAGGGAGCTTTGGTGAGGGTCAAGGCATGACCTAAATCTAAGGTGAAAATGGGTATATGGTTTACCTCCACAAGAGAGGATAAATCACCCGACTGTTGGACTTACACCGCCTAGGGGTGGCCGCCAACTAACTCCTCCTATGATTTTAAATGCATGTAGGCAAGTCTTATGCTTTTGTAAGATAGATAGGCTATTATTTAATTAGAAAGGATACTAAGTCCTTAAACACACTCCCTAACATACTAGATCATGAAGGGTGTGAATAATGGCTTAATCTAATGCAAATTTTGTTAAGTTATATTTTGATTTTTTAGAAAATTTATTTGACACAAGCTATGGGATTCATATGCCTAATGCATGAGAAATTGGTTATGGGCAAAAATCAGCAAGAAGGAGATGTGTTTCCACCATGTCTCTCAAAGTTCAAGCCATATTCTCTGGCAAAGATGGATGCCCTCCATTAGCAAGAGTGAAGCAGGATGATTTTATGCATGATGTGAGACATACAATATCCAGCTAAGGGGTTGCTAAATCTTTTATTATATTGATTTATGTTCTAGGCTTTAGCTGAGGTTATGAGTTATTTAATTTTAATTTTGAGTTGTTTAATTGGATAGAAAATTTATTTTTCCCTAAAAGCCTAATCGCATCCAGGTCATTCATCATTCAATGAAGAAACTAGGAAAATCATGCCATCTTAATGCACAAGCTAAACAAACATCAAACAATTTTATAAAGCTAGCGCAAAAGAATAAGAGGCCGATATGGTCAGGCTCCACTTCACAAACCCAAAAAGAAATAGGTAGCCGAGCTCTACCTTTACAAATTACAAATGAATAACTACAATTAAAAATGAATTCATGTTATGGGGGTCTTCATTCTTCATTCTCTTTCTTCATTTCTTCATTTCTTCAATTCTTTCTTTTGATTGGTTGGGATGTAATTACTCCAAGGTTTCACATGGTGCATGATACTTCATCTTATGACCAATGTTCATCCTAATCCCCATAACACTCATTCCAAATCTTAATTGAAAAATTACATCAAAATGGGAAAAGTAAATCTAACTAAACCTGCAAAATAGAGATTAGCTAAACATACCACACATTCCAAGAATGTACATGAATAAGTTAGACTTAGCACCCCACACATGGGTAACCAAGTCCACCTATCCTAGTTTAGATTATGCTTAGGGGTATAAATAATCTGCACAATAAAAGTATTTATATTTTTATTACAGCGCCCCTTAACAACAATCTCCTGCAAAAGATATGATTAGGTTAAGATTGTCCTACCATCCAGTCTATGCACATATACCCTACCATCCAGTCTAAAAATATTACATCACAAAACAAAATCAAGCATCAAACCATGCACCACCCAACATAGAGCTAGAAATTATTACTTAGCCTAATGTGTGTGCCATTTAAGGCTTGTGTGACATGTCTTTGCTAGGCTTTAAGGTTAGAATTTTCTAACTATGAAGAGATTCAACTTAGAGGGTGGTTTCATTTTAAGTGGTTTAGTTGATTTGATTTGGTTTGAATGAACCTACACTTAATTACTAAGTGTTGTAAAGAGAGAAGAGAAGGGAACTTCTCTTTCATCCCTATATTAAGTAATTTCTAAGGTAAATTTATTAATGACTTTTCTTTAGTGAATGTTTTATTATGTGTTTTAGTTAATCCTAAGTTTATATTTGTGTGGTTAATTTTTTTTCATTTTTCTTTAAGAATGTATACTTCAATCTTCAATTTATATGGATAAAATGAAGATAAGAATATACTCTTTGCATTTGGACACCATGTAGATCCACATATGTTCTTATTAGGGTGATCAGGTATAATATTGAGGAGAGATGTACGATCTCGAAAGATAGAAGTCACCACCCTACAATGGACCTAATCACCTCAATAAGGACTCCTAAAGATAATGGGTCTACATATGTACTAGAGATTCTTCCCAAACTTTATAAGGGATAAAAGGTTTGATTTGATTCTCATTGGGGAGAAAATTGAATTGATTTAATTTGTTATTTATTTAATTGTGTTTGATTTGATTTCACTAGGATAGCAAAGTGAACTCTCCATTGGGGAGGCAAGTTCAAGTCATCCACAAGGGAGGAAAGGTTGTGAAATATCCATTGAGGGATTAGAATTTTGGATCTGCTAGGGAGCTAAAAAGATTTGCATCTCACTGAGGAGAAGCAAAAGATTTGATTTGGATTGATTGATTATTTTTTGTTTTGTTTGTTTCACTCCACTAAGGGAGGAAAGGTTTATTTTAGATTTTGGATCTTGAGATAGACTCTATTGGTTTGCGATGGACCACATTGAGTAGGAGCCATGAAGGCCTAGACCTAACTCAGAGTTACCAATCCAAAGGGATAGTCTCCTAAACACATAGTAGGAATAACCGACCAAAGGGATGCCTTTCGGTGTGCAGCAGTTGTACTAGGGAGAAAGCTTAGTAGACTTACATCCTCCAAAGTAGGGACCAGTTGCTGAGGTGACCCATTGGCAACAGATCGAAACCCAACATAAGGCTGACCATTGAGTGAATGTCATTGAGGAATTCAGATCAGCTCAAGGATAGTTAAGATTAATTTCATTTTTAGATTTATTTTGATGGGTCAAATCAGTTTGTGATGGGCCAGTAGGGCCATGGAGGCCTAAACTCATCCTTAAAGGGAGTAGTCTACCACATGGTAGGACTATCCAACCAAAGGGATGTCTTTCATTATGCAATGATCAAGTTAAGAAGAAAGTCTGGCTCACATCTTTTAAAATAAGGAACTACTATAGTGATCGGTTGCTTTGGGTAATAAGTTACACACGACCTAGGGTTGACTATTGAATGCTACTGGGGGACTCAAATCAACTCAAAGATAGTCAAGAATTAATTTTATTTTAGTTTATTTTGATGGATTATGTTGGTTTATGATGGATCACACTGAGAAGGAGCTTATATTAGCCTAGACATATCTCATATTTACTGAATTAAAGGGAGTAGCTTCCCGACTGCTGGGAGAACTATCCGATCAAAGGAGTACATTTCAGTTTATAATGATCAATTCAAGGGAAGAAAGCTCAGGGACTCACATCTTCCATTACAAAAGACCATTGGGTGATCAGTTGCTTTGGGTAACAATTGAATGACCTAGTGTCGATTCTGACGGTCATGCTAGAAAGAATGCGTCATAGTCTTACATCTTCCAAAGTAGAATGATCGCTAGGGTAACCTGCTTGTGGCAAAATAGATTGAACCCGACCTAAGAGTGACTACAGAGTGAGTTCCAACCTAGAGATTTATCTCAACTCAGGTAGTCAGGAAATTCTTATAGGGAGTTATACTAACACTGCCCTAAAGATAGGATGCCTGATTGGGAAGAGGGACCCTTTGGGGGCTTGAATTTCTAATCCACAAGCAAATTAATTTGTTTATTTTATTTAGTTTATTTTGACATGGACCCTATTAGTTTGTGAGGGATCAAACTGAGAAGGAGCTTATATCGACTGAATCTCATTCTTGAACTAAGGGAGAATATGCATCCGCTTGAATAAATTCTTTCAACCACAGGGGTGGCTACTAGGAAAAGGGGACTGTCCAATCCAAGAGTAACCCAGGCAGTGTCTAAATGGGGTCGCAAAGATGTGATCTAAATAGAATGCTCACAGGGAGAGGGATCGCTTGGGGCTTAACCCAGAAGATGACATGGTTAGTCATATATCAAATAGGTATTCAATGGCCAACACAAGGAGGAAGCGCAAGGACTCATATTTGCCAAGAGTGGTGTATCCACCGGGTGAGTCGTTGTCAGCATAGCAAACATCAACCAACCTAAGGTGCCCATCAATTTGCAACAATCATCCTAGGAAGAAAGCTCGGGGACTCACATCTTCCCTATGCGGGAACTAATTCTTTGGGTTGGTTTGTCTTATGACGTGCCATCAGACTACGGACTCTTGACGATTGAGGACTTATATCAATTCAATAGTAGTCAAGAAGAAAGGAGCCTCTGAGGGACTTATCCTAAACCTCAAATATACTCGACCTAGTTAGATCATGATAATTAATTCAAGAAGAAAGCTCGGGGACTCACATCTTCTTAAACAAAATCAACATGATGTAGCTTACTGACTGGGCAGTGGAGTCTACCATACTAGCAAAGTGCTCATTGGTTTGCACAAGTCAAGTTAGTAAGAAAGCATGGGGACTCACATCTTCCAAACAAGTGACCACTTAGGTGACATACTAGTGAGGCAGCATGTAGACTCGACCTAGAGCAGCTAATGAGTGAGTGCCACAAGGGGCTTGCTCCCACATCAAAGTAGCCTAAGATAAAAGATATGTGTTTATTTTTTTACTTGTGTTAAAGGGAATAGGATGCCTAGGGGACTCTTACCCTTAACTAAAACACGCTAGGGATTTTGATGAAGTGGTGCCATGAGCGCAAGCAGATTTCCCACTAAGAAAGGATGTCGCTTGGGTTATCTTACACCTAACTTAGTTATGCTAATCAAAATAGGATGCCTCTTGGGTTCTCTCACACCTAATCTAGTAGTGCTGGGAAATGTGTTTGATTGTGTTTGTGTTATGAAAGAGGGATAGGATGCCGCTGGGGGACTCTTACACCTACCCTAAACATGTCATGGCGGATTCGCAAGACAAGCAGACAACACTTCAAAAGAAGAGAAGATTTTGATGAAATGGAATAAGATTTTTGTTCTTTTGTTGATAATTATTTTTAAACATGATTTTTATGGGTAATATTTCTTCAAATAGAGACCATTAATTGGAAGCATCGGGTGTTCCCCTTTATAATCAATAAGCTGATAAGATCCTGCTTGGTAGGCCTTCTCTATGACATAGGGGCCTTCCCAAGTGGGTTCAAACTTGCCTCCCATCTTTTGATGGGAAAAAATTGGTCTCTTTAAGACTAACACAAGTTCTCCTACTTAGAAAGACCTAGGTGGACCATCTTGTTGTGAGCTTGAATCATTTTTGGCCTTGTACAACTCGAGGGTGACTCTCCTTAAAACTTTCAAACTCTTATAATAGCCAATTTGAATTACTATGTAGTGATCTTACTACCTAATGCTATCCTTAGTGATAGGAGTTGAACTTCGAAAGGTAGAACAGCTTTGGACCCATACACTAAGGAAAATGGTATAGATTGAGTTGGAGCTCAGAATGTGGTGTGGTAGGCACACAAGACTTTAACTAACTGCTCATTCCACTATCGCTTGTTGTCATCAAGAGTCTTCTTTAATATTTGAATGAAAGTTTTGATGGAATGCTTCTACTAAGCCATTTTCTCAAGGGTAGTAGATGGTGGAGTATCTCCAATCTATACCATGTCTTCTAGAGAAGCTATTGATCTTAGTGCTTTTAAATGCAGTACCATTATTGAATATAATTCATCGAGGCACCCCAAACCTATATACAATATGGTTCCTGAAAAATTGAAGCACATGTTGAGCTATGATCTCTCTAAGTGGGATTGCCTCCGCCTACTTGGAAAAGTAATCGGTGGAAACTAGAATGAACTGATGACCCTTGGAAGAAGGAGGATCGATCAGACCCACAATATTAGTACCCCAACACTCGAATGGCCATGAGGCCAATGTAGGGTGTAGAATGTTGGGTGGTTGATGTAAGACCATGTGTACCGATGGCATCTCTAGCTACATCCTCATGCATCATCAGGCATATTATCTAGTCTCTCTTGATCTTCATCTTCATCTTTAGACCAGATTGATGTGCTCCACATAGACCTGAATGTACCTAAGTTATAATGCCACAGGCTTCATTTTTATCTAAACAATGTAACCACATTTGGTTAAAGAACCGTCGGAATAGGGTGCCATCAACGAGAGCATTGGAGAGAGCTCCCTATTTCACTTGATGGGCTTGTGAGTTCTCTTGAGGTAGTTTGTCGGTATTCAAATAGTCTATGAATGGTTGCCTCCTATCCAGGTCCTTGTCCTTATAGGCAACGATAACCTCCCCTTAAAGAGAAAGTTGTTGACCTCATTTTTGGATGAGGTTAATTTAGCATGCTTAGGACACTATGCCTAGTGACCTAGGGAATTCACCTTGGGTTGGATCTAACCTATTTGGCTTAGGTAAGATCAGCTCAAGGATCCAAATTCAAAATCAATTAATCAAATCAACAATCAATAATCATCAATCCAAGATGATTAAAAGTTAAATTATAAAAATACCCTTGAGTTGATTTTGAATTGGATCAAGCTAAAATCAATGCAGGCAATTTGGACTCAAACTCCAACTAAAATCAAATGTACTCCAAACGAAAATTTAAAATGGGCAATACACATTAGTCTAGGGCTATGTGATTCCATAATCATAAAATTAAAAAAAAAAAGAGGGAGAAAAGGGGAAGAAGAAAAATGCAAATTCTCTTCTTCCCCACCTCATCCCACAACACCTCTTACCATACCAAACAATCCACCTCTTAAGAGGATGGCTGCCTTCAAGTGAAGGCAGGCAATCAAGCTATCTCCATACCTCGAACCGATCAAGAACAAAAAAAATAAAATAAAATAATAATAATAAAGAGCATAAGAGGTTTCAGCCATGAACAAAATAACACATACACACTTCCTAAAAAAACTAAGCTCACATACACCCTCACACCTCCAAACTGAAACCAAACGAAAGCTCCCCTTCCCTCAAAGTGCTCTCAACCATTGGGACCATCAAAACAAAAATTCAATCTAAAGCTTGGGCTAGAGATCAAACCACAGGGAATTAGCTCAATTATTCTAGAGCAAGGCTATCCCTTGAAGAAACAAAGCTAGTGGAATTGATTAAAACATATAAAATGTCCTAAATCAAGGTACACCATTGATGAACCCCCCCCCCCCTTTTCTTTAAAGCTTTCAACCTTGGTCATTTCCCTATAAACCTTGCTCTCCAGTGCGATCGGCAGATGGATTGAAAGAGGATCTTTCAACGATCATGCAACATTTTAAATCATCCAATTTGGTTAACTATATCAAAAGATATTAACCAAAATCCATGGACGGTCCACGCCTCCTGCAGAGTTTGGGGAGATGAAATCCGGACCACCCAATTCTTTAAAATAAATGAATGGTCCAGATCTAAGCTGTTAATTTGATTAAATTTCATTTTAATAATCGTTGGAATGATCCGGACCATCGATCCCGTCGAGACTGACTTGAGATCTTCAGCGAGATCCTTGATCCATGATCGCGAATCACCAGGGACCATCCGATCTCTGATTGGACGGTCCAAAACTAATCCCACTCATTTTAATGAAACCGCATGGAACCCGTTACTTAAAAACTGTTAAAAATCATGAAGCAACGGTTTAATTAACTAAAATAAATTTAGAAAACTTCTAAAACTCATATAAAATCAAAGAAAAATAATAAAAATACAAATAAAGCTATATGGATTCGCCTTCATGAGAGGAATCCATAGAAATTAAAATCCCCAATTTTTATTGGGTGATTTTTCCCTTAATTTGGGTTTAATGGAAAAATATTAAACCCTAATTCCTCTCAAATTAATAATCCAATTAATTTGAAACTTTGAGGAAATGAAATTAAGCTTAAAACATAGCTTAGTTAAATTTTTGGCTATTTAACTCTCTGAAATCAAATAAATTTGAAATTTTATGTGTATTAACCTTTAAATTAATTAAATTAGTTACCTTTTAATAAAATAATTATAAAACTTTAATCTAATAATCTTAAATCAATATAATGAACATCAGAATATTAATTAAACTTGATTAAACCTATATGAACCTAATAAATCACTAATTAACTCAATATGGTAATTAAAAGAATTAAATAATTCAATTAATGACTTGAATTTAATTAAATCATAATAAGTCAACGAGTTAACCAAAAATTATGAATAAACCCTCATTGGAAAGGTATTTCAACTACAAATAAGTGAAAAATAAAATTATTTAATGAATTTTAATAAATTTGGTTTAATTTAGGTTTTAATGAAATAATTAAAATCTTAATTTCACCTTAATTACATCTATAATCAAGTTGAAAATTTAGAAACATAAAATTGGCATGTAACCCCACTTGCCATAATTATATCAAACCCAATTGGTCTATAAATTTGGAATTATTGATTTTCCAAATCTCTAGGTCAATATGAACTAAATAATAATTAGGAATAATCATTAATTCAGTAAATCAATAAATAAATTGAACTAATCTGAAATAAACATCAGAAATACTTAGGGTTATTCATCAAAACTTTCTATGTCAAAGATTTTAATCAAATATCAAAATTGTAAGAAAATCAATACTTAATGAAATTCAAGCCTAATTAAACAACTTAAGTTAAATTTAACAAAACCATTCATCCTTAATGAATTTGAATAATGAACTTAAAATCTAGATTAATCAAATCAGATCAAGTAATTAACCTAAGTACTTTTGGTTAAGAATAATCTATGAACAAACCTAAGACATTAATTCATATTAATGGACTTAAAACTTAAGCTTACAAATTCATAACTTAATATCTTAAGTTAAATTGAATGAAATCAAACTTAAATCAAACTCTTCAAAATAACATAAACCAAATCAAATGAAATCCATATAACTTAATTCAAAATGAAATAGATCAAACAAATTAAATTAAATAAAGCAATTCAAATAAATGAAATAAAATAAATAAAATCCAAACATAAATAAAATCAAAAAGGATTAATTAAAATACTTAAGGATTTTAGTTAGACTTTTGAAAACATCATTAGGATTTAGGATGTTGAATGAAAAAAGCTCCATCCAAAAATGGAATCATTCCATTCTTCATTCTTGAAAACCTGTACAACTTTAACCACTTAAAATTAACATAAAAATGGAAGTTAAATCACTAAACCATTTGAACTGAAACCAACCAATGGTAAAAATTAAACCAATTCAAACTTCAAACTTCAAACTTAAATTTAAACACGTAGCAAAGCCTTGCCACACAATCCCCACTTCTACACACACTAGATTACTTAGGTCACGGACTCTAGATCTAGGTTAGATTGTTCTGTGATTTTCTTTTAATCTCCTGTGATATGTTGTGTTGTGCTTCATATGTCTGTGTGGTGTATTACTTTAGACTGGATTCCTAGGCTTATTTGTTTGTTAAACTATATGTTAGGGTGTTCTTTCTAGATTTGACACTATTTTTTGTAGGGGACTGTGTTAAAAGGATCGCTGTAATAAATAAATCATAAAATTGATGCTTGCTTGTAGGTGCTAAAAATCCCTTAACATAGTCCATAGGACAGGTGGGCTTGGCAAGCAACTAATTCTAAGCCCATATGTTTGTGAAATATAAATGGCTTTGTGTGTTGTGTGTGTTTCCTAACACCTATTTTACAGAGCTTAGGTTTTCTTTTGAATTTTAAATGTAAACTTGAGCTTAGAATTATGTTAGGATCTATGGGGTCTAGGATTAGCAAGAGTTGACCCAACCAGGAGATGGTGAAGTGGTCCCCTATGGAGCCTGATGGATGTCCCTGAAGAAGGAGACTTTCCTAGAAAGAAGACCCATAGATCTAAACTTGTAGTTCTAGGTTGTATAAGAGCGAACTTCATTGCCCAATTTTTTTCTTAGGGTGTACATCGGTACTTTGGCCTTTTCTTATATAATTTAATTTGGCTTGATTTATTTTGGGTAATAGAAACAACATGCTTTTCTTAGGTTTCTTTCGTGATATGTTTGTCTTATGATGTATGCATGTAGGCTCATAGGATAAACTAAATTTTTTACCCAACTAAATCAATTGAAACATAAAAATATATAACTCATAATCTTCATATAAAATCCTAGGCCATTAAAGCAAGATAAAATATGTAGCAACCCCTTAGCTGGATGTTTTAATATCATGCATAAATCATATTATTTCACTCTTGATTAATGAAGGACTTCCATCCTTGCCGAGAACGCTTGACCTTTGAGCCTATGGTGGAAGTACACCTTCTTCTATTCTAATTTGGCCCATAATCTTTTTCTAATTGCATGCATTAGGCATAAATTGTATTCTATGATGAATCCTCGAGTCAAAATTATAAAAATTTGAAAAATATGCATTAGTTAGGTACATCTTCATACCCTATATAATCTTAGGGGTTAGGGAGTGAGTTTAAGTTCATAGATTTCTTTCCTAAAATTGCAACAACCCAACCATCTTGCATTCATATGACTTAGCCTCATGGTTTTAAAATGCACTTAGGTGGTGTTAGCTAGCAGCCTTCTCCAGGCAAGTTGTAAGTCCAGAAGAGTCAGGGATAGGTTAGTTTCTTCAAGTAAAGAGAATGACCAATGATTCCTAAGAATAGAACTAGGTCGAGCATCTGACATGTGTCAGAAGCACCTGTATACTAGGTTATGAAGCATCCTTTTAGGAATAAGTCTTCAAGGCATTTCTGCTCTTGTGCTAGAATCTAGATATCTATGAAAATGATAACTTGAAATCTAAAATTAAATCCCAAATTTGAAGCCCAATCATAGGATAGATTAAATGTATACTGGGCATCCCAATATTAATAGACATTTCCTTCTTTTTCTTGTTTAACTCTTGAAAATAACTCTATCCAATTTGGACCTCTCTCAATTGAATTTCCAAAAATCAATCCTTTGAAAGCTACCTTAGTAGTATTTAGGAATAACCATTTATTTCTTTAATCGAGAGTATTCTTAGGAAGAGACCCTTCCTAAGATGTAATTAACTATAGAGGCTTTCCTTTATAGGGAATCATGATCCCAAGATAAAATTTGATGTTCTACTTTTTCATTTAGTTCAAGGGAAAATAGTCTGGTACATGAAAGACCCATTAGCCTTAGGAGTCTTTTATTGAAATGATTGAATCCATTATAGGAAAGCATGTTTATCTTTCAAGATAATATGTTTATTCCTTAATACCGTATTTTATCATCTAAATAAAATATTCTTAAACTCTATGTGGTGTCATTTCTTTTCTCTATTCCAGAGAAAAAATAACCAACATATTTTTCTGGCGACTCCACTGGGGAATGGTTCCTCTCTCCATCTTTAGAATTAGGTGGTTATTTCTATATATCGGTAGTGTACTAGTGCCACTCACAGGTCAGGACTACCTTTCTTTCTGTTGGATACCTCTCCATTTCATTCTTGGTTGAGCTTATCTAACATCTTGAATAGAGGTTCTAGGACTCTTCGTTTTTCATAGTTAAATGATTGGGTCCAAGAACCAAATCCCAAAATAAAATGAGAGGTGAGAGAAATAAGTAAAAAATCAAGTCATCTCTATTATGACCTAAATCTGGTCAAGACGGATTTGAAACCATTCCAATATGGAAAACATACATTAAATTTAAAAAAGTATGAAAAGTACTTCAAGATTTGAAAAGCAAATATCCAAAAATAAAGTCTCAAAATTAAACTTATCCTTGATCTTACTTTGGCTTTCTACTAAAGATAAAGAGACTCAAGACAGGGTCCTTGAATGAACTCCATTTATTCCACTACATTCAAAAGGAGGCATGGTTTTACCTATTGCTCCTTCTCCCACCATGATTGAAGTTTGAATTGCATTTAGAAAAGAAGAATAAAAAAATATCATCCCAAAAAGAAAATGCCTTATTGACCTCAGATAGAGGTTGATTAAGGAACTCAATGAAAATCTTCTATTCTTATAGAAGAAAGTTATACATGAAAGCAAATCAGCTTTAATCTTAATTTCCATAAGTCCACTAGAATATTTGAAAACCAACTACTCAAGTTGATTGGCCAATTCTAAGGAGTGACTTGGAGGTAACCTTCTTTTAGACCGTTCCAAAATCTTAAATTCTTAGGAGTTTGGGAGAGAGTCAAAAGAGGAAGATGACATGACATAAATAAAAATAAAGTGACATGATTCACTTTTGCTTCTAATCAATAGAAGAAAAGAGAGGAAAATAAAAGAGAATTATGATTCTCTTAATAAAGTTGAAATGAATAAAATTTAAATCAACTTTCTTAACAGGAGTTTTCTCCCATTGAATGAAATGATATTCCATGATTGTCTTTAATTAATTTTAAGGCTAAATCAAGAAAAGAAAATAAATGAAGACTTTAATCCTTCTAAAGAAATCATGACCTTAGGATTGGGTCCTAAGGGTGATATATCTATCGCTTAGAGCAAAAGTATGAAATTCCTATCTCTAGAAAGTTGATAGATAAATCACTTAGGACTTTGTTAGTCCAAATGAATGAAAAATGCCTTAATTTTCAAGATTAAGGTATTATATGCTTTCAATACAAAATAAATCCAAGGAGAATCCTTTGTAATGTCTTATGACCTATTTGACATTATCTTAATGTTAAGTATGGTGGTCAAAGAGTCCATTGCAAGCTGAGATTACCTTTAATCTTATATGTGCTATAAAAGAATGCAAGTCAAAATTTGACTTTCTAATAGCGCATCATCTACCCTAGAGGGTCCTCTTTTAAATGATGATCTTATAAATGAATAGATCATGAGGTATATTGATTTATTGAGGATAGAGTTAGACATATCTTCCCTTCATATGAAAAGGGAAATTCTTGAACTCAAATTCAAAATGGTAGAGTCATACCACCTCAAATGATATTAAAAAGAAATGGAAAATAAATCATCATCAAAATGTGATGTTTTTCCCATCTTAGAGAAGTTGCTTGCAAAATCAAGCATCATAATACTATGTTATAAAATAAAATGAAATATGAAATAAAAAAATGATGAAGAAAGAAGCGAAAGTAAAGCAAGACATTACATAATCATGTAATTTGCCTTACTTAACTATAAGCAACTTCTTGATGTGGAATTCCACCATAAAGAAGTTATAGGGTTATCTTCTATGACAAAGATAGACTACTAAGAACTTATTAACATCTTGGTCAATGTGGAAAATTTAAAATAAGAAAATCTCTGAAATATATGTTGATCTGGGTGCATCGGTCAACTCAAATATAAACATGCGAGTGAATTTATATAGGCTCAATTCTAATCAAGCTTTGATAAGATGATGTCATATGAATTCAATCAAATAAAGAAAGAAGTTTTTAGCTTCATGAAAATTCAATCTTAAAAACTCAATCTAGAGAAGAACTTGATTTCAATCACATTGTTGGTTGAAGCCAAAATTCAAACATGAAAAAGAGCAACTTAGGAATTCATGAAACATCTTTAAATGCTCTTGGATGGTCCTATCCAGTCCTAAATAAAAAAAGATAGAATAAAAAGGAATCAAATGAAAATAAAAATAAGAAACATATTGATTATTGAAGGATGTTCATATTCATCCTAAAGTGTTGAGTCTTTAGGAATATCATTCAGCTACTGCTAAATGACCTCACTAAATATTTGATTCCAATAGAAAATTCTGATTTCAAAAATGTAAAGTTTTCAAGAAAGTCATTATGCTAATCTTAAATGACTCACTCCACTAAATAATTTTGAATTTAGCAAGTGTAACATCTTTAGAAAGTCATTTTTATCAATCTTAAATGGCTTTACTAGATTTGTTGCTCCATAAAAAGATGAAAAAGAAATAAAAATATTGGATCATAATATATGATCAATCAAGCATAGACTTGAATCATATCAAAAAAAAAACCAATCAAAAAAATATTGTATTTGGACAAAAGGTCAAATACATCAAATTTCCTAGCAAATCATTTAGTGGAGTCATTTCATAAAGAATGAAATGATATGGAAATGAGTCAAATATATTTATCTTCTTAGTGAATCTTGTAACTAGGAAAATTACCAAATGTAACCTTTCATAAAGAAATGAAATCTGAATATTACCAAAAGAAAGAAAGAAAAGTAAGGGGATGGAAGGATTATATCCAAGAGCGAAAGGATGAAGTCTAAAATTTCTAAGCATGTAGACATTTTTGACTTTAAACTTCTCCACATAAAAATGAAGTGGTAAGGTTGGAAGTCAAAATTTGTCCTTAAGCTAAATAAAAAAATTAATCAGATATCTCATGCTTTGTCATTTTAGCCTTTGCCATGATTGGGTGAGCTCGCTTGGCAGGTTAAATAAAAAGATAGCAGGTCTTCTTTTTTAGGAATCCATATCTTTTGAATGGTAAAGATTCTATTGAGTATACTCTGATACCATTTCAATCGAAGCAAAAATACATAATAAAACTAACATAAATTAAATGAAATAAAAATAATCAGATATCTCATACTTTGTCATTTTAGCCTTTGCCATGATTGGGTGAGCTCACTTAGCAGGTTAAATAAAAAGATAGTGGATCTTCTTTTTCAAAGGTCCATATCCTTTGTATGGTGAAGGTATCATTGAGTATACTCTGATTCCATTGCAAGTGGTCTATAATCATAAACAAGAAAAGTTATGGAGTTATAGAGCCATTGCAAGTTAAAAAGCTTAAGTAGTTTGGGTCATAACTTTCTTTTCAAAAGGCACTCTAGCACATTACATCAATGTTGTTTAGATGTGTCCGGAGATTTATATAGTCTTCAAGTTTGGGATGCACCCTTAGAATTTGAAGAAAAATCCAATTCAATAATTGATAAGATGATATCAATGATCTAACTCTTTAATGAGTTAGCTATCGATGATTTGATCAAGCTATCGTTTGGGTTTAAAGACTACTTTATCTGGAAATAAATTGCAATGATCTCCAAATCTAACGGTCCATAAACTTAAGCTTGATGCCATTTCAATAAATTAAGTCCCTTGATGTCGAAGGTAAAATTCCAAAAGAAAAGCAAATTTTTGCTAAATTCAAAGCTAGAAAATGATGACTATACATAAGAAGAAAATATTCTTCTTGGTTAGCTAACATCATTATATGACCCACATCTTGGGACTAGGGTAGAAGCTTTACCTTGAGAATGGGTTAATATTGCCCATATTTCATTTTAAAATCAAAAATATTTTCATGCATAAGATTATCCTTCTTAAGGATAACTTATCTAGAAATTGTCAAATCAAGACAATTATAATAAAAAAAAGAATTGAAAGCGTATGATATGACTTTCAGAATCCTTATAAGAATGTTCTATTATAGAGTCATATCATTCAATCTCAAAATATTGAGACAATTTAGCAAAAAGGGTCATGATAAAGATTTCTTATAATCCCACTTTCAATTAGGTAGAGGGTTATATTGAAAATCTTGTCAAAAAAAAATTGAAGAAACTTCAATATGATGTGAAGAACAATCTTGTCACTATATATAGAATTTTGAAATTTACTTTTGAAGTAATTTCAAAGACCTTGTAGTAAAATGTAGAAGGATCAAAAAATGCAAAAATAAGAAATTAATCAAAGACAATTATGAGATTTCATTTTCTATAATAATAAATCAACTAAAGAAATTCAATTTCAAACTTATTTGTAGAATCTAAATTTCTCTAATAAGTTAACCCTTTCAAATCTCTTATTGCTTAGGGATAAGAATTTTGTGTCTCTATGAGAATCTAAAAGATTATCTTGATTCTAATTCACATTAGAAAGCTTTAAAGGAATCTCTTGATCTTCATTGAATCGAAGAGAATGTCTTATAAGCTATTGATTCATGTCAACAAAGTAAAAATAACATGCATATCCAAACAAAAAGAAAATGAAATTTCATTTGAGAAGCACTAGTTGACTTTGGTTCACCTAAAGAACCACAGGTCACATGCAAGCTCAAAGAGGTAGAATTACAAGTTACCCCTATGATGTCTTGCCTTCAATGAATTAGACATCTAGCATGGTTCATTATAACTTTGAGATATAAAAAGAAAAATGATGAATTTCTATGCTCATGGCATAATAAAGCATTGGGTCCAAAATATACCCAAGTCTTCCCTCAAAAATAAATTTCAACTCTTTGAAACCTCCTTCACTAAACTTCTTCATGTGTAAGGAGTATTAGTGAAATCAAGAAATGGAAGCAAACCTTCCATCACCTCTTCATCAAGTTTGACTAATCAAGTAAGAATTAAGTCCTTGAAACTCTTGCTTATTAGTCAAAAATTTGAGGATTAAGAATAAGTCACTTTGACCCCTTTTCCTCATCCATACTACCTATATAGGTTAGAGCAAGCCCTTTGTGGCACCTTTCCTATACATAACTTGAGATGGGAGCAAGCCCTCTGTGGCACCTTTCTCATGTCCTTTATGGGTTTAGAGCAAGCCCTTCGTGGCACCATTCCCATGAAAAACTACATGTATAGGGAGCAAGCCCTTTGTGGCACCTTTCTATACATGACTTGAGATGGGAGCAAGCCCTCTATGCCACCTTTCTCATGTCCTTTCTAGGTTTGGAGCAAGCCCTTCCTAGCACCATTCCCATGAAAAACTACCTGTGTAGGTTGGGAGCAAGCCCTTTGTGGCACCTTTCCTATACATGACTTGAGATGGGAGCAAGCCCTCTATGGCACCTTTCTCTTGTCCTTTTTGGGTTTGGATCAAGCCCTTCGTGGCACCATTCCCATGAAAAACTACCCGTGTAGGTTGGGAGCAAGCCCTTTGTGGCACCTTTCCTATACATGACTTGAGATGGGAGCAAGCCCTCTATGGCACATTTCTCATGTCCTTTCTGGGTTTGGAGCAAGCCCTTCGTGGCACCATTCCCATGAAAAACTACTTGTGTAGGTTGAGAGCAAGCCCTTTGTGGCACCGTTCCTATACATGACTTGAGATGGGAGCAAGCCCTCTATGGCACCTTTCTCATGTCCTTTATGGGTTTGGAGCAAGCCCTTCGTGGCACCATTCCCATGAAACACTACCTGTGTAGGTTGGGAGCAAGCCCTTTATGACACCTTTCTTATACATGACTTGAGATGGGAGCAAGCCCTCTGTGGCACCTTTCTCATGTCCTTTTTGGGTTTGGAGAAAGCCCTTCGTGGCACCATTCCCATAAAAAACTACTTGTGTAGGTTGGGAGCAAGCCCTTTGTGGTACCTTTTCTATACATGACTTGAGATGGGAGAAAGCCCTCTGTGGCACCTTTCTCATGTCCTTTCTGGGTTTAGAGCAAGCCTTTTGTGGCACCATTCCAATGAAAACTACCTGTAGTTGGGAGCAAGCCCTTTGTGACACCTTTCCTATACATGACTTGAGATGGGAGCAAGCCCTCTGTGGCAACTTTCTCATGTCCTTTCTGGGTTTGGAATAAGCCCTTTGTGGCACCATTTTATGAAAAACTACATGTGTAGGTTGGGAGCAAACCCTTTGTGGCACCTTTCCTATACATGACTTGAGATGGGAGCAAGCCCTCTATGGCACCTTTCTCATGTCCTTTCTGGGTTTGGAGCAAGCCCGCCATTGTACCATTCCCATGAAAAACTACCTATGTATGTTGGGAGCATGCCCTTTGTGGCACCTTTCCTATACATGACTTGAGATGGGAGCAAACTTTCTATGGCACCTTTCTCATATTTTTTTGGGTTTGGAGCAAGTCCTTCGTGGCACCATTCCCATGAAAAACTACCTGTATAGGTTCGAAGCATTTGTGGAACCTTTCCTATACATGACTTGAGATGGGAGCAAGCCCTCTGTGGAACCTTTCTCATGTCCTTTCTGGGTTTGGAACAAGCCCTTCATGGCACCATTCCCATGAAAAACTACCTGTGTAGGTTTGGGAGCAAGCCCTTTGTGGCACCTTTCCTATAGATGACTTGAGATGGGACCAAGCCCTCTATGGCACCTTTCTCATGTCCTTTCTGGGTTTGGAGCAAGCCCTTCATGGCACCATTCCCATGAAAAACTATATGTGTAGGCTGGGAGCAAGCCCTTTGAGGCACCTTTCCTATACATGACTTGAGATGGGAGCAAGCCTGTGGCATCTTTCTCATATCCATCTTGGGTTTGGAGCAAGCCCTTCGTGGCACCATTCTCATGAAAAACTACCTGTGTAGGTTGGGAGCAAGCCCTTTGTGGCACCATTCCTACCTTCATGTACATGATTGGATCAAGCCATCAAGGCCCCTTTCATACTACACAGGCGAGTTAGATTGGAATAAGTCTTCACGACCCCTTTCTAATAGCCAAGCCAGAAAGATATAAGTCTCCAGTCAGCCTTCTTTCTAAATCAACATGAGTAAGTTCTGAGTCATCCTATCTTCATGTACATGATTGGAACAAGCCACCAAGGCCCCATTCATACTACACAGGCGAGTTAGATTGGATTAAGTCTTCATAACCCCTTTCTAATAGCCAAGCCAGAAAGATATAAGTTCCTAGTCGGCCGTCTTTCTAATCATTAGGAGTAAGTCCCTAGTTGGCATCTTATTCAAACTTATAAGGATTGGAATCAAGCCATTGAAGGCCCCATTTCTTTGAACTATCTAAATAGGATCAAGTCCATGTGACCCCTATTTAGTAGTCAAAGTGCTATGGATTATGATCAAGCATTTCAAGCCTCTTCTCCCCAGCATAGCTTTTGAGGATTGGATCAAGTCTTTAAAGACCCCTCTCCTCTCTTCAGCTAACTATAGATCATGCCCTTAACAGCCCCATCTTATTAGCTAATCACATGAATCACTACTATTCTCAAGAAAGAGTAAGTCCCCTGAAGGCATTTTTCTTGAGCATAATGATTATGTTAGAGTCAGACCAATCTTTGGCTCTATTCCAAATAGCATTTTCTTCATCCTAGAACTTAATGAAAATTAAGTTTCAAGAATGAATCACACTTCGAAGCAAAGATAGGTATACATATACCTATCTTTCACAATCAAAATCAAAAAACAAAAATCATAAATTGGAACCACAAGCTTAGACTTGTATGTTGATCAATCTGGTCAACACCAATATGTGCAGTGTAATCTAGTTAATCCACTACACATATTGGGGGTCCATTTGTTGACCTCATTTTTGGATGAGGTTAATTTAGCATGCTTAGGACACTATGCCTAGTGACCTAGGGAATTCACCTTGGGTTGGATCTAACCTATTTTGTTTAGGTAAGATCAACTCAAGCATCCAAATTCAAAATCAATTAATCAAATCAACAATCAATAATCATCAATCCAAGATGATTAAAACTTAAATTATAAAAATACCCTTGAGTTGATTTTGAATTGGATCTTGCTAAAATCAATGCACTCGATTTGGACTCAAACTCCAACTCAAATCAAATGTACTCCAATTGAAAACTCAAAATGGGAAATACACATTAGTCTAGGGCTATGTGATGCCATAATCATAAAATAAAAAAAGAGGGAGAAAAGGGGAAGAAGAAAAATGCAAATTCTCTTCTTCCCCACCTCATCCCACAACACCTCTTCCCATACCAAACAATCCACCTCTTAAGAGGATGGCTGCCTTCAAGTGAAGGCAGGAAATCAAGCTATCTCCAAACCTCCAGCTGATCAAGAACAAAAATAAATAAAATAAAGTAATAATAATAAAGAGCATAGGAGGTTTTGCCATGAAGAAAATAACACATACACACTTCCTCAAAAAAAAATAAGCTCACATACACCCTCACACCTCCAATCCAAAACCGAACGAAAGCTCCCCTTCCCTCAAAGTGCTCTCAACCATTGGGACCATCAAAATCAAAAATTCAATCTAAAGCTTGGGCTAGAGATCAAACCATGGGGAATTAGCTCAATTATTATAGCAAGGCTTTCCCTTGAAGAAATAAAGCTAGTGGAATTGATTTCAACATCTAAAATGCCCTAAATCAAGGTACTCCATTGATGACCCCCCCCCCCACTTTTCTTTAAAGCTTTTGGCCTTGGTCATTTCATTATAAATCTTATTCTCTAGTGAGCTCAAGCTATATGGATTGAAAGAGGATATTTCAGCGATCATGTAGAATTTTAAATCATCCAATTTGGTTAACTATATCAAAGATATTAACCAAAATCCATGGACGGTCCAAGGCTCCCAGTTTGGGAGATCCGGCCCCGCTTTCTTTAAAAGAAATGGACGGTCCGATCTAGCTTAATTTGATTCAATTCCTTTTAAGAATCTGAATGATCGGATCATCGGACGATAGGATCTTCCCCGGATCAACCCACAATGCATCTTGATCCAGCGGAACCGTGGGATCACCAGGGATTGTATGATCTCTGATCAGATGGTCCAAAACTAGTCCCGCTCATTTTAATGAAACCACGTGGCACCTGTTACTTAAAAACCATAAAAAACCATTAAGCAATGGTTTAATTAATTAAAATAAATTCAGAAAACCTCTAAAACTCATATAAAATCAAATAAAAATCATAAAAAATACAAATAAAAGCTCTAAGGATTCGTCTCCATGAGAGGAATCCATAGAAATTAAAATTCCCAATTTTTATTGGGTAATTGTTCCCTTAATTTGGGTTTAATGGAAAAACATTAAACCCTAATTCCTCTCAAATTAATAATCCAATTAATTTGAAACTTTGGGGAAATAAAATTAAGCTTAAAACATACCTTAGTAAATTTTGGGATTTAACTCTCTGAAATCAAATAAAATTGAAATTTTATGTGTATTAACCTTTAAATTAATTACCCTTTAATAAAATAATTATAAAACTTTAATCTAATAATCTTAAATCATATAATGAACATCAGAATATTAATTAAACTTGATTAAACCTATATGAACCTAATAAATCACTAATTAACTCAATTTGGTAATTAAAAGAATTAAATAATTCAATTAAATGACTTGAATTTAACTAAATCATAATAAGTCAACCAGTTAACCAAAAATTATGAATAAACCCTCCTTGGAAAGGTATTTCAGTGAGGAATAAGTGAAAAATAAAATTAATTAATGAATTTTTGAATAATTAGGTTTAATTTAGGTTTTAATGAAATAATTAAAACCTTAATTACACCTTAAGTACATCTCTAATAAAGTTGAAAATTTAGAAACATAAAATTGGCATGTAACCCCACTTGTAATTATATCAAACCCAATTGGTCTATAAATTTGAAATTCTTGATTTTCCAAATCTCTAGGTCAATATGAACTAAATAATAATTAGAATAATCATTAATTCATTAAATCAATAAATAAATTGAACTAATCTGAAATAAATATCAAAAATACTTTGGGTAATTCATCAAAACTTTCTAAGTCAAAGAATTTAATCAAATATCAAAATTGTAAGAAAATCAATACTTAATAAAATTCAAACCTAATTAAACAACTTAAGTTAAATTTAACAAAACCATTCATCCTTAATGAATTTAAATAATGAACTTAAAATCTAGATTAATCAAATCAGATCAAGTAATTAACTTAAGTATTTTAGGTTAAGAATAATCTATGAACAAACCTAAGACATTAATTCATATTAATGGACTTAAAACTTAAGCTTACAAATTCATAATTTAATATCTTAAGTTAAATTGAATGAAATTAAACTTAAATCAAACTCTTTAAAATAACATAAACCAAATCAAATGAAATCCATATAACTTAATTCAAAATGAAATAGATCAAACAAATTAAATTAAACAAAGTAATTCAAACAAATGAAATAAAATAAATAAAATCAAAAAGGATTAATTAAAATACTTAAGGATTTTAGTTAAACTTTTGAAAACTTCATTAGGATTTAGGATGTTTAATGAAAAGAGCTCCATCCAAAAATCGAATCATTCCATTCTTCATTCTTGAAAACCTATACAACTTTAACCACATAAAATGAACATAAAAATGAAAGTTAAATCACTAAACCATTTCAATTGAAACCAACCAATGGTCAAAATTAAACCAATTCAAACTTCAAACTTCAAACTTAAACTTAAAGGCGTAGCAAAGCCTTGCCACACAAACCCCACTTCTACACACACTAGATTTCTTAGGTCACAGACTCTAGATCTAGGTTAGATCGTTCTATGATTTTCTTTTAATCTTCGGTGATATATTGTGTTGTGCTTCACATGTCTGTGTGGTGTATTACTTTAGACTAGATGCCTAGGCTTGTTTGTTCGTTAGATTGGATGTTAGGGTGTTCTTTCTAGATTTGAAACTATTTTCTGTAGGGGACTATGTTAAAGGGATCGTTGTAATAAATAAATCATAAAATTGTTGCTTGCTTGCAGGTGCTAAAAATCCCTTAACATAGTCCATAGGATAGGTGGACTTGGCAAGCAACTAATGCTAAGCCCATATGTTTGTAAAATATAAACTGCTTTGTGTCTGCGTGTATTTCCTAACACCTATTTTGCAGGGCATAGTTTCTTTTAAATTTTAAATGTAAACTTGAGCTTAGAATTAGCTTAGGATCTATGGGGTCTAGGATTAGCAGGAGATGACCCAACCAGGAGATGGTGCGGTGATCCCTGGGATGGATGTCCCGAAGAAGGAGACTTTCACGAAAGAAGACCCATAGATCTTAACTTGTAGTTCTAGAGGTTGTACAAGGCGAACTTCGGCTTTTTTCTTTCTTCGGTGTCTGTACTACGCATTTTCTTTCTTATATAATTTAATTTGGCTTGATTTATTTTGGGTTCACAATAGAAACAACATGCTTTTCTTAGGTTTCTTTGTGTGCTATGTTTGTGCTATGATGTATGCACACGTAGGCTCATAGGATAAACTAAATTTTCTACCCAACTAAATCAATTGAAACATAAAATAAATACAACTCATAATCTTATATAAAACCTAGGCCATTAAAAAAGATAAAATATGTAGCAACCCCTTTGCTAGATATTTTAATATCATCATAAATCATATTGTTTCACTCTTGATTAATGAAGGACTTCCATCCTTGAGAACACGCTTGACCCTTTGAGCTATGGTGGAACACCTTCTTCTCGATTTGGCCCATAATCTTTTTCTAATTGCATGCATTAGGCATAAATTGTATTCCTATGACCTAAATGAATACTAAGTCAAAAATTATAAAAATTATAAAAATTTGAAAAATATGCATTAGTTAGGTACATCTTCATACCCTATATAATCTTATGGGTTAGATAGTGAGTCTAGGTTCATAGATTTCTTTCCTAAAATTATAACAGCCCAGCCATCTTGCATTCATATGACTTAGCCACATGATTTTAAAATGTGCTTAGGTGGTGTTAGCTGGTAGTCTTCTACAGGTAGGTTGTAAGTCTAGAAGAGTCAGGGATAGGTTAGTTTCTTCAAGTAAATAGAATGACCAATGATTCCTAAGAATAGAACTAAGTCGAGCATCTGACATGTGTCAGAAGCACCTGTAGACTAGGTTCTGAAGCATCTTTTTAGGAATAAGTCTTTTACCCTAGGTATTTTTGCAATCTTGTGCTGCTAGAATCTAAGTCCTAGATTTCTAAGAAAATGATAACTTGAAATCTAAAATTAAATCCCAAATTTGAAGCCCAGTCATAGGATAGATGAAATGTATACTGGGAATCCCAATATCAATAGACATTTCCTACTTTTTCCCATTTGACTCTTGAAAATAATTCTATCCAATTTGGACCTCTCCCAATTAAATTTCCAAAAATCAATCCTTTGAAAGCTACCTTAGTTGTCTTTAGAAATAACCACTTATTTCTTAATTGAGAGTATTCTTAGGAAGAGACCCTTCTTAAGATGTAATTAACTATAGACGCTTACCTTTATAGGGAACCATGATCCCAGGATAAAATTGGCCCTATTCTACTTTTCCATGTAGTTCAAGGGAAAATACTCTGGTACACGAAAGACCCATTAGCCTTAGGAAGGTTTGGAAATGATTGAATCCATTATAGAAAGCATGTTTATCTTTTGAGATAATATATTTATTCCTTAATGCCATATTTGATTATTTAAATAAAATATTCTTAAACTTATGTGGTGTCATTTCTTTCTCATTGAGAGATAACCAACAAGTCTTGAGTTGATCAACAAGGGATAGGATTTGTTTATTTTGGACTCTTAATGGAATGGACTCATATTTCAGACGTGTCAATTCTTTGGAAGGTTTGGCCAAAGCATCTTCCACTTTCTCTACTCATGGAATCTTGTAGATGGTGATTTCAAGAATTTGGCAGCGACTTCATGGTATACTCATGATAATGATGAAGCTTTGATTTGAGAACCTTGTAGGATCCAAAATTTGATTGATGACCACCTAAGAATCCCCAAGGATGTTGATGCTCTTGACACACATTGTAATAGCTAACTCCAAGCTGAGAATCAAAGCCTCATACTTGACTTCATTAGTGCAGGGATTAGAAAGATAGTATGATAATCTCTTCACATCACGGACTGACGTTAGGAGAACTATTCTACTCTTGCCTTTCCTGGAAGAGTAGATCATGGTGCTTCCCCTTTATGAAAAGAAGCTGCACCATCAAAATATATCTCCCATCGATAGTTGTCAACCTCCCCTAAGTTCATGATTTGTTCATCAAGGAGATCGTCATTAAGCGAAGAATTAGTAGGAAGTGGGTGTGCTACTAAGAAATCTGCTAGTGTTTGTTCTTTTATCGCGTGGAGGGGTAAAAATGTAATATCAAACTACAAGAAAATCATGGACCATCATGCCAAACATCCAAATAGCATTGGCCATGTCATGAGATACTACAGTGGATTGGTTCTAGAAATCAAGTTCACCTTATGAGAAAGCATATAGTGTTGTAACTTTTGGGATGAAAAGATTAAAGCTAGGCAATATTTCTCAATAGATGGATAGTTCACTTCAACTGGAATCAAATAATAGCTAAGGTAGTAGAGAGCACTCTCCTTCTCTTTGTCATTGAGTTGGGCCAACAAAGCAGAGAGTCATCTAATGCAATAGTGTAGAGGATGAGTGGCCTGCCCATGATAGGGGCTACTAGAACTGGGGGCTTCACCAAATACTACTTGATATCTTCAAAGGTATGTTGGCGCTTATCATCCCACTTGAACTTGGCATCCTTTTTGACAAAAGCTGAGAATGGATTGCATCTTTTTGATAGGTTGGAAATAAAGTGTCTTAGATATGCAAACCATCCTTGGAAAGATCTGAGTTGAGTTACTCTTAGGAGGTGGCATTTCTAAGATAGCTTTGATCTTTTATGGATCTATTTCTATTCCCGGTGTTGGATAACAAACCCAAGGAATTTTCCTGAAGTTACTCCGAATGCACACTTCAGGGGATTCATTTTGAGGTTATATTATCTTAACCATTCAAAAACTACTCTTAAGTCAAAGAGATGATCTTCCTTTTCTCTGAGCTTGATTACTAGATCATCAACATAACTTCAACTTGATGATGGATGAGTTCATTGAAGATCTGAGTTATGGCCCATTGGTATGTAGCACCAGCATTTTTAAGGCTAAAAGGCATGACCCTATAATAATATATTCTATTGGGGTTCAAAAGTAGTGTTTCTTTCATCTTGGGGCCATCTTGATTTGGTTATAGCCACATGACCCATCCATAAAGGAGAAAACTGCATGAGATGTGGCGATGTCCACCATTAATTCTAGTATAGGAAGAGAAAACTCATCCTTAGGACATGCCTTGTTTAAGTCCCTGAAATTGATGCATATATGAATTTGGTCATTCTTCTTCTTAACTAGGATGACACTGGCTAACTAGGTAGGGTATTTTTCTTCCATGATTAAACCAACATCGATTAGTTTCTTGACTTCAGAAATGACCTATTGTTCAATTTCTAATCGCATGCGTCTAGGAGCTTGCTTGATAGGGTTAGCGCTAGGATCTATTACTAGTTTGTGGACTGCTAGGTCAAGAGATAATCTGAACATCTCTTCATAACTCCATGCAAAGCAGTCTTTAAACTCAGTTAATAGCCTAACTAAGTCATTAGTTTCTTCTTCATTTTAGCGAACTGATATATATCGGGAATGGATTTTCTTCCGTTCTAAGGATTGATTTCTTTAAGCTTGTCGATTATTGAATGAATCTCCTCTTCAAATTTTGATGGTGCATCTTTTATTTGGAGATCATCTGGATCATCTAAGGTTTCTAAAGACATGTTCTCATAAGAGTTGGTGTTGTGTGAAAAAAACTATTATACTCCAAATGATTGGTAACAACTAAGCAGTAATCATTGTCATCGACTGGACTCACTATTTCTAATCCTAATCCTGATCTTGATTGTGCTTCTTTGCCTATATTATTCCACAGCTTTTCAAAATACTCTGACCTATGCCTAGAGCATGTATGAGGAACCAAACCTTTCTATATAAGATTATGAACATAAGGTGAGTAAAAGTCAAATGATAATTCCATTAATTCTTTATATGAGTTTTTCTCAAGTTCTACATCAACTTCAGGACTTGAGGAGAATGATGCCAAAAGAATCTCTTCACTTCATATCTTTGGAAGACTGAGGGGCCTCCTTAACTATTAAACCTTCAAATTTTTGAGATGAAAGTGAGGTTAGAGCTAAGGTTCCTAACTGTTGCCTGATAGTTTTACATACATCTGATTCAAATACTTTGATTTGTCTGGAGGCTCGATCTTCATCGTAGTCAAGCTCGAGTGTCACCTCCAATGAAACACGCTGAGAGGGTTGGCTGGTATGTTAATCACATTGTACTTGTCCTCCGAACTGGTTTCCAAGTCTATATGAATAGTAGGGGTACTCTTATGAACTGGAACATAACTTGGTGATGGCCAACCAGGTCTTCCACCTTTGAACCTCTGCTTCTACCGCCTGGTGGTTGAGTCATCCTACCCACATGTCCATATGATGGAATGAATTAATGGGTGGAATGTGATATGCAACTCTATTTCTTCTTCAATTTCCCTTTCTTGTTCACTTACATTTTCATTTTTTTTTTCTTTCTTTTTCTTTTTATTTTTCTTCATTTTATTTTTCTTTTTCATTTGTGTTTGAATTTTGCCCAAGTTCATGAGAAAGGGTGTTTTGAGGAAGATAGTAGGTTGCATCCTCATATATCTCAACCTCTCTAACTGAAAATGGATTTTCATCTCCTTTGACATAGTACTCAATCCAATCCTTCCTAAACTTGATGCACTGATAGAGGGAGGATGGAATCATCTTATTCTGATGTATCCAGGGCCTACCGAGCAAAGAGATGAATGAAGTATTCAAATCAATGATATAAAATTCGGGCTCCAATCTTCTAGTCATCTATCTCCAAAGGTAACACTATGGAACCTAAAGCCTGCTCGCCTTGTTCATTGAATCCTCTCAACATCATCTGATCTCCTCAGAGTGTGGAGATGTTGATCCTCAAATAGGTAAGGGTCTTTAGACTCATAATGTTCACCGATGCACCTAGATCAGCAAAAACTCTAGAAAGTCTGAATCTACCCATGTCAACTATAATATAGATGGGACGGTTATACTCCATGTCTCCCAGAAGAAGGTCTTCATATATGAAAGTGATCCCCTGGGCTTCTCTGGAATAATGTACCTCCTCTTTAATAGAGGACATCTAAGCTAAGCATATTTCAGGATCAAGGAGAGACTTGATTAACGATCCCTCATCTCTTTGGATAAGACAAGGACATCATATATGCTTAGCTTAGATGAAAACTTTCTTAGGTGAGAGAGGACATTATAGTCCACCTTGGGCTGATCCTCCATAAGCATATCCAAGGGTGGAGCATCTTGTGGAGGGGCTTCTCTATTCTCTAAACCAATGGCCTATTTCCCTCTATCTTGAGGTGCTACCCTAGGAGATAGAATCTTTCCATTACAGAGGTTGACTTCGATGATCTCAAAATTCTACCTACATGTTAGGCTCACCTACAATTTCTCCTATGGGACCCTCGAAATCGAATGATTCCAAGTCTATCTCAAGTGGTGAACCCGTAGCATTCAGAGTAGTAAAATCCAACTCTAAATCAGAAAGAGGAATATTGAAATTATTATAGTTGTTTAGACTTGAAGAGTTATTAGGAATAGATTCAGACAACCCATCAGAAGTGACACATATATAATTCAAGCTAGCTTTATTCTTCAATTTCTTGGATTTGATAGGAGGTACAAAGTAGAAATCAAGTAAAGTAAGAGGAATGAGGGATTTGATGCCCTCATCTAGACATGTCTACTAGAAGAAGAAGAACTAGTCAAGTAGAAGTAATGTGGTAGCAATGGTGGAATGGAGGGACTCGATTGGTGGTTGCTAGGCTATCTGCAAGTACATGCCGCTATTGTTACCTTGAGCTCCCTTTCTTTGAGTTGGCTCTAGCAACTTACAAACCTTCCTTGATGTTGGAGGTTTGAGCTGACTCAAGCACCTACAAGGAAAGTTTCTTGATCGTTGATATAATTTTCTTAGAGGTTTTGGATAAGGAGATATCCCAACCTTCTTCAATTTTGGAAGGATCGCAAGTATCCCCAAAAATTACTCTAATGGAACTGGATGGTTGTTCCACAAGGTATTCCTTCGGGATGACTATAGTGTCTGTCTTGAAATTATGTTCAAGCCAGTCCTTAAATGTAAAATAATCTTCCAAAACATGACCTAGCATATGGTGGTAGGGGCAAAAGTTAGGATCATGGCTTTTTCCCACTTCCCTCGATCTCTTAAGTTTGGGTAGTTGAAAATCAGGCTTCTTTAAGAGATTCTTAAAGATCTTCCTGATTACCTCCCTCTTAAATGAATAAGGCTTGTTAAGTTTATCCAAAAGAGTAGGTGGACCATAGCTACCTGGAAGTGGGTATGTGTACCGCTACTATTGAAGATGTGGCTAAGGAGGAGGTGGTGCAGGCAGTAGAGACTGTTGTGGCAATCGGTAGGGCTACCTCAATGGTGACAAAGGAGGTGGAAGCGATGGCTGTGGAGCACGAGGTCTCTCAAACTACTCTCTGGATGATTGTTTCCCCTTATCTATTGCTAACACTTCCCCAGAATTCTTCTCATATACCTTATGCTGCTTTAGCTTTGTTGGTAGATCTAGATAAAGTAACTGTTTGGCTTCTCCTTGCAAGTTAGCCACCTTTTTGATTAATTTCTCAAAGGTTTTGATGGTGAAACCTTTGAGCATGAAGGCGACTGGGCCATGGATATTCTTAAGTAGAATCTCGATGCCGTACTATTCAAATAGATGTCGCTCACATTTCATACTCAAATTATGTTATCTGAGAATGTAATCAATGAGGGACTCACCAAAATTTTGTTGAGCCACAACGAGATCGCCAATAATGACCCTTTGCTGAGCTCTAGTAAACCTCTTAATAAAGAGTTGCTCCAACTCAACAAAAGTCTTCATTGAACTATTGGGAAGTTCAACATACCAATCAAAAGCTATCCCTACTAAGCTACTGATGAAGAGATAGAAGAGTAAAGTGTCACTACCACCAGCATTGCAACAACTAGCTCTGAAATGTGCGATGTGCTGCCTCAGGTTCCCACTGCCATTAAAACTCTTGAAAGAAGGTGGCACAAAACCCTTAGGATATTGGATTGTATCGAATTCTTTTAGGTAGGGTCTACCCTTTGGAACCAATGATCCTCCTCGGGCTTGAGCCAATGCTTCCTTCACCTGCTTCTCAACCATGCTCTTAATATCTTTTTCTTATATGGAGGTACTATCCACTACCTTCCTATACATGTTGGTGCTACCTTGCTCTACTAGAGGTAAAGTCTTGGCTGGGTCCAAGACATGCACCAACTCTAGCTGACTGGTCTCAGCTATGGTAAGATGAACTGTTGGGGATTGGTTTTGCAATGCTAAGACAGCTATTAACAGATCTTCAAGCCTATTTTCCATCCTATCTATATTTTCATCTTTCTACTTTATCTATGTTAGAGGTGTTAGTGAGTGGTCTTCTCGCCGCCTCAACACCTTCCATAGTCTCCTACTCTCTAAGGAGGGATCCCCTAATATCTACCATGCAAACCTCTGCTGAGTCTCCCAATAAATCATCTTCATTGGGATCAAAGCTGATCTTCTCATCATTAGACTGGTCATATCCTTGGATCTCCTTCTTCTCTATAAATAAGGGCTACTATATCATCTAGAGAATGATCTATCAAAACTGGCATAAATGACTTTGGATGATCGGTGGTGGGATCACTATCATGTACCGCGGAGGCAATCTCCCCTACTCGGAGAATAAACCACAGTGAGGGCCTCTGGAAGAAATGTCCTCTAGCGTCACTAAATGCGCGGGTGACACTCCTAGGAGGCTCTATCATCATATGTGCAACTGTGTTGTCACCCTCTCCCTCGATAACTATTGCAATCATCTCTATGTCCCACTGCTGTGGTGGTGGTGAAGGGACAACCACTATGCTTCAAGGTCGTCATTCCTTCTTCACCACTACTGGAGAATAAGGTCAGTAGAGAGCTCACTACCATAGAGGTGATGTAGATGGGATGGGATCTCTCATAGCGATCATGCGGGTCCTCTTCTCCCTCGATGTGGCCTTCATGGTTTTTAGTGGAACTAAAGATGCTGGAACATGTATCAGAGATGGCAAACGGGGGGTAAAGTGATGTGATGGAGATGACACTGACTCTCTTGGAACATGAGCTACTCTCATGTGATGGGTAGTCCCCGTGAGCAGAATACTATTGGTATGATCAATGCGGGAAGTGCACCAATCAAGAAAATCAATGAGTGCAGAGGCCGCTGACTACCGACTAAACCTCTTTCTCTCTTGGTTGATGATATGAACTGAGGTTTGGGCCTCCCTGGCACTCTCCTATTGAAGATGCTTCCCCATGCTGTGGGGGATAACAAATCTCAAATCAAACTAAGCCCCAAAGTTAGATCTTTCGTAGGCTCTGCCAAGCTGGCATAGAACTGAACGGAGGCTGGCATATGACCTCCTACTCTGACTAACTGGTAGTTGAAACTAAACCATTGGTGGAGGTGAAGCAAAGATCCTCATCCTCGTGTGGGACAAAGAGAGGATGGATTGTTTAAGTGGGGAAGCCAAAGTGGGCAACTCCTCAATAATAGACTGTGTTGATGCCTCCATCACCCTAGCGATGCAGGTGTGGTACCACTTTATCATGTGGTTCTTGTTCCTCCTTTGGGCCTTGGTGGGGCTAGAAGAGTAAGAACTAGACCCAACCTCAAAAGCAGGGGGGATCAGGGGAGCCTTCTCCTTGGAAGATGCTAGTGAGTGGGTGCTAGCCCCTAGCAGGTAACAGGGAACCACAGCCGTACACATTAACACTTCTTGGAGTGGGAAATGCCACTACCTTTCTCTTTAGCAAGGGAATATTAGAATTTGATAGCATGTCAACCGGAATGATTAGCTCCTGCAAAGTCACTGTGGTCCTACTAACAGTCATGAGGGGAGTGCCCTCACATGTAACCCGAGCCCCCTCAAAACCTCATCCAAAGTGAATGAGGTGGACAAAGTTAGAGCGGGGAAGGCTAGCCTGATCTAGGGCTAGATCTATCCTGTGGGGAAAGGTAAACACATATCTCTATGCAGCCATTGCTATTAACTAAAATTGAGACAGAACTGTAACTAAAACTGACGTTGAATGAAAGTCTGCAATGTTAAAAATAAATTTAAATTAGATTCCTATTGATTTTGATTTTAGAATTCAAAATTTGAACCCATACTCAACATCTTGAAAGTGTTAAGTTGGGCTCAAAATAATTTAGAATAGATTTTGAGATTTGATTAGAAAGAGGAATTTTTGGATGTAGAATCCACTTTTGACAAATTTGGATATGTTGAAAATGGGTTCAAATATTTTTGAAGAGATGCTTCCATAGGTTCATATTTGAATTTTAATTTTGATTTTAAGGACCCTTTATTTAACAAATTTGGTATGTTAAAGTAAAGGTCAATTTTATATTTTGATTTGTGATTTTGGGAATTTACTCAGCAAATTTGGGTATGCTGAGTGAGATGTTTGAAAAAAAATTCTTCTTCTTTTTTCTTTGTTTGCTTTATTTTGTGAATCATTTGTGATTTGAAAAATGGAATTCTCATTTAGCAAATTTGGGTATGCTAAATGAGGAAATCCAAGTGTGTTTTATTTTTGGATATTTTTGAAAATAGGACTCTTAACAAATTTGAGTATACTAAGAAAATCCTAATGTGTTTCTTTTATTTTTAGAGGTTTTTATTTTGAAAAGTAGGATCCCTAGCAAATTTTAGCATGCTAAGAAAATCCTAATGTGTTTCTTTTGTTTTGGATTTTGATTGAAAATGAAGACCTCACTTTAGAAAATATGGTGTGCTAAAATGAAGTTTCAATGTATTTTAATTTTGTGAAATGGAAATTTCACTTAGAAAATTTAAGTATGCTAAAATAAATTCCAAAAATGTGTTTAAAATTTTTGTGTTTTGATTTTTTTTTTGAAAATGAAGTGTTCACTTTAGCAAATATGGTAAGCTAAAGAATGAAATCCCAAAAGTGTTTCTTGTTATTTTGGATTTTTGTCAAAAAAATGGAGACTTCACTTTAGCAAATGTGGTATTCTAAAATGAAGTTCCAATGTATTTTTGAAATTTTGTGAAATGGACATTTCACTTATCAAATTTGAGTGTGCTAAATGAGATTCCAAAAATGTGTTTCAAATTTTTGTTTTGGAAAAGGGAGACTTCATTTTAGCAAATGTGATATGCTAGAATGAAGTTTTAAATATATTATGAAAATTTTTGCTTTTGTTGATTTTGAAAAGAGAGATTTCTATTTAACAAATTTGGGTATGTAAGATATATGTTTCATTTTTCCAAAGATGTATTTTGTGTGTGATTATTGCTTTTGAAAGAGGAAATTCTAACTAATCATTTATGGAATATGTTAAGTGGAGTTTAAAAAATAATATTATTTTATTTGGAAGTGAAATTTCCATTCAATAAATTTGGGTATATTGAATGGAGATATTCATGTGCTTTTTAAATTTTTTTTTTTAATTTTGATTGAAAATGAAACCTCCATTCAATAAATGTCGGTATATTGAATGGAGAGGTTTCATATGTGCTTTTTGAAACTGTAAAAATTCCAACTTAACAAATGTGAAATGTGTTGAGTGGAATCTCAAAATTGTGATTTTACTTGAAGATGTAACATCCATCCAACATATTTGGATGTATTGAATGGAAAGGCCCATCTTTAAATTTTATGCTTTTGAAAACATGATAGTTGGAATTTTATTTTTGAAAATGAAGTCTTCATCAAAATGAATTGAGTGAAGAAGTTCGTTTGTGCTTTTTAGAAAATAATGAGTGTTGGTTTTATTTTTGAAATGTTTCTACATGTAATAATTGTGGAAAATTGTCAGATGTAGTGAAAATATTTTATTAAGTGTAGTTTAGTGCTTTTGAAAAGCAAATCTTTTATGAAGGATTTGTTTTATCTTTATTTTTGAAATGAACCTTTCCTTACCATAAAAAAATGATAAGGAGGAAGTCTTTGATCATTTTCTTTTTATTCAATTTTCATTTTTACCCATTGGGGAACCCGATGGGGGTTTTAAGACTAACACAGGGTGAGGTCCTAAAACCTAAAAATATTGGCTAGCTTAACTTAAGGATGAAATAAGCTAAGTGCCAATGGAAAGAAAGATAGTCTTAGATTCACACAAAAGTATAAACCCACTATTGATACTTGGAGATGACAATCATTTACCAAAGATGGAGAGAGGAACCATCCCCATCGGAGTTGCCAGAAATATCCATGGTGAATTTTTTTTATTTTTCTTTAAGATTGAATATTTCCATCTTCAATCTATATGGATAAAATGAAGATAAGAATATAGTCATTGCATTTGGACACCATGTAGAACCACAGATGTTCTTATTAGGGTGATCGAGTATGACATTGATGGGAGGTGTACTATCTCGAAAGATAGAAGTCATCACCCTACAATGGACCTAATTACCTCAATAAGGACTCCTAAAATAATGGGTCTGCATATGTATCAGAGATTCTTCCCCTACTTTACATGGAAAGGAAAAGTAGGGTTTATTTTAAATTAGATTTATTTTAAATCGGGTTCATTAAGTTCTCTATGGAGGCAAGCCTCTATAGTTAATTACATCCTAAGGAATGTGATTCCTTAGGAATACTCTCGATTAAGTTAAATAATAGTTATCTCCAAAGATTTTGAAAAGGTAGGACTATCAATCGATTGGTTTATTTTTAGAAAGTCAAATGGGATTGATCAAGAAGAGGGAGTTCTTATCGAAGCCAAATGAAAATAAGTAGGGGTTGCTTAAGATACTAGGAAGCCTAGTAGGCATCCCAAACAACCCTATGGTTGGGCTTTACATTTTTGAAATTGAATTAATGTGTTTTGAGTTGAATTTTCATTAGAATGCTAAGGCTTACAATTCCATGGTACAAGGCTATGAAAATGCCTAAGAGGTGAGGATTTACACTTATAGCCCGTAAAGGGGAGAAGCAACCTCAAAACCTAAATCTAGGGAGCTTTGGTGAGGGCCAAAAGCATGACCTAAATCTAAGGCAAAAATGGGTATTTGGTTTACCTCCACAAGAGAGGATAAGTCACCTGACTATTGCACTTACAATTGCCTGGAGGTGGTCGCCAACTAACTCCTCCTACAGTTTTAAATTCATGTAGGAAAGTCTTTATGTTTATGCAAGATAACAAGATTGTCATTTATTTAGAAAGAGACTAAGTCCTTAAACACACTCCCTAAAGAGACTAGATTATGTAAGGACATGCTTCAAATGACTTAAATTTAATACAAAATTTTCATATGTTTTATTTTTATTTTGGACAATCATTTGACTCAGGCTATAGGATTCATATGCCTAATGCATGAGAAATAAGATTATGGGCCAAAATTAGCAAGATAAGGAGGTGTATTTTTTATCATGACTCTCATAGGTCAAGCCAAGTTCTCTAGCAAAGGTGGAAGCCCTCCAATTCAAGAGTGAAATAATATGCTTTTATGCATGATGTTAGAAAAAGAAGTACACATCCAGCTAAAGGGTTGCTAATTCTTTTATCTTAATTTTAACTTAGGCTTTAGCTGAGGTTATGAGTTGTTTACTTTTAATTTTGATTTGATTAATTTAGTAGAAGATTTATTTTTCTCTAAGAGCCTAACCGTCATCTAGGTCATACATCAATGCAAGAAAGAAACTAGGAAAAGGATGCCATCTTAATGCACAAGCTAAACAAAATATCAAATATTTTATAAAGCTAACGAAAAAGAATGAAAGGCTATTTATGGTCGGGCACCACTGCACAAACCCAAAAAAAATGGGTAGCTAAGCTCTACACTTATACAACCCGGATTACAAATGAATTTAATTTACAATCAAGTAAGGAAATTCATGTTGTCGGGGTCATCATTTCTTATTTTCTTCTTTCTTCTCTTCTTCTTTCTTCTTTCATCTTCTTTTGGTTCCTTCTTTTGGATGTTTGGAATGTGGTTGCTCCAAAGGCTTTACAGGTACATAAGATGAGATCTTATGACCAATGTTCATCTTAATCTCCGATAACAATCATCCTAAAATCCTAATTATAAAAGTACATGAAAAGGAAAAGTAAATCTAACTAACACCTCTAAAACAGAGATTAGCTAAACAAACCATACAATTTCCAAGAATGTATATTGGACTTATCACCCCACACATGGGTAACCAAGTCCACCTGGCCTATTGGATTATGCTTAGGGGGATAAACACCTACACAACAAAAGCACTTATATTTTTATTACAGTGCCCCTTAAACATAATCTCCTGTAGAAGATAATGATTAGACTAAATCATCCTACCATTCATTCTATGCATATACACCTTAACATCCAGACTAAAAATAATACATCACAAAATAAAAGCAAACATCAAGCCATGCACCACCCTAACCTAAAGCTAGAAATTGTGAATTTGCCTAATGTGTGTGCTTTAAAAGGTTTGTGTGGTATGCTTAGCTATGGATTTAAGGTTTAGATTTTCTAAGTATGAAAATGTTCAACTTAGAGGATGGTTTCAATTTATTTTCTAAGTATGACATACACATTTATGGTTTCAATTTAGTTGTTCAACCCACACCATCACCATGCAAAGGAGATCACATACAACGGCTAGTTTCTCATGGGATGAAACTTCACTTCACAAAGGACCAAACTATGGCTAATCTAAGCTCAGTTTAATGGAATACCTTTTCAGAGGCTATCACCGATGCTCGATTCCCTTGAAGTAGCTTCGTCTAGTGAAGACGAAGCCTTGTTGAAGGTTTAAGGTGTTAAAATTGGATGGATACTTCTATGGATCAACTTCACCTTCACTTGAGCTCGGTCTTGGTCAAGAGTAGTCCTCCCTTGCTTGGAGAACTTGTATGAAGCTTGAGGTCAGTTCGATTTGATCCTCTGAGGGTACTTGAAGGAGGAATTAGGTTGGTTTTGAGTATTAGCTGAGATGGAATTCAAGTGGAGCTCCCCTATTTTCAATCTATGAAAAATCGAGAAAATGAAAATTCAAACTCACTCTAGAAAGCTTGGGGAAGCTTGCAATGGCTTGCTCTGACTTCCCTAAGCTCAATCAAATTGGAGATTGATGAAATGAATTGGAATTAGGGGGAGTATATCTCCCCTAGATCAATTAGATGGCCAAGAAGGATCTTGCCATTTTGATCCAATTGATCTCATTACATGGGTTTGTTAGGCTGTTAAGAGTGTCCTTGCATTCAGTTTGGAGTGTAGAGTGGAGTAGTGAGCTCCCATGTGGCTTAATTGAGTGGAGGAGGGATTACATGTGCTTCATTTCAAGTGAGGTGGTTGATTTTAGCCTTAGGTTGGGTTGGGCTGACCCAAACCCATTGGGTTAGGTGTCATCTTAGTGTCCACTTGGTAGAGGGTCAAGTGGTCATGAAGATGACCAAATTCAAGTGAATTTGGCCAAGATTTTCACCTAGGGTAAATGGTCATTTGGCTTGGGTTTCACTTTGAATATGTTTGGTATGATTGAAAAATGGGTTGGACCAAGTTTCAATGGATCTGGAGTTGATTTGATATGATTTGGCTCATGTTGACCAATTTAGGTCAAAATGGGTCAACTTAGGTCAAGTTGACCAGTTGGTCAAATTGGGTCAAACCAAGGGTTGGATCAAGTTCATATGGCCATTTCAAATGTGTTGGTGGTTTTGGTTTGGTTCAATTTGATTTATATTTGGATTTGGTTCATTTGAGTTCATTTAGGTCAAATGGGTCAAGGTGACCAATTTGTCCCATTTGACCTATTTGGGTTAGGTCATGGGTTGGCTTAGATTTCATTGGTCATAAAATGGATTGGCATCTTTGTTTCCAATCAATTTAGTTTATATTTGAGTTTGGTTGAATTTGACCTTTTAGGTCAAGTTGGGTTCATAGTCAATTGGGCTAGGTTAGGTCTAGTTGGCCAATTGAGGCTTGGTCAAGTTCAACAATTATTTTGAAATGAAATTAACCCATTGGTTTCAATCAATTTGGCTTAGATCAAGTTTTGACACATTTTGACTTTTAGGCCAAGTTGGGTCAACACAGGTCAAGTAATGGGCTATTAGGCTCAAATGTTGACTTGGTAAAGTTCAAAATTAGTCATGAATGAGTTTTGATCAATGGTTTTAATGAATTTGGCCTATGGTGGATTTTGGCTATGTTGGGTTTCATTTTAGCTAAGTGTTGACTTGGTCAACCCTTAGGTTTGACTTGGTTTGACCCAATTTGAGTGATTGATCATCTCATGATGATTGTTGGTCATGATGAGAGGCTTAGGTTGGCTTAGTTCAATCCAATTTGGTTAGGATTAGAACTTGGCTCATAAAGGGTACTTTAGGTCACTTTAGGTCACTTTAGGTCAAGTGAGCCTAAGTAGGTCAAATGGCTTGGTCAAAGCTTGATTTGAGTTTAATTAAACTCACATATGGACTTATGACTGAAATATAAATCCAGTTGCAAGTGGTTTAAAGTCAAATGGGTTTTGACTCATTTGATAATTTCAAGTTTAAAAGGGTGAACATGAGATTGACTTGGGTTTGATTTTTTGAATTGATTTTGGTTTGGTTGAAGTTTATGTTAATATTTGGATTCATTTTAGGGTTGATTGAATCATGAAGAAAAATCAAGGGTTTGGCATTTAAATTGAATTGGCTAAGTTCAAGATTTTGACTTGAAAGGCTTAGGTTAGATTTTGATTGAATGAGTTTGATTTTGGGGTTTGTTTTGTTTGAATTTATATTTCATTTATATTTGTGAATATAAATGAGAATATAAATGGTTATGAAAATTTTATGAATTTGAAGTGATTTGAACTTGATTTAGGCTAAGTCCTTAAGGAATCAAAGTGACTTAGGAAAGATTTTTGATTTGGATTTAGTTTGATTGATTTGAATTTATATTTCATTTATACATGTGAATATAAATGAGAATATAGAGTTGTGAAAATTTCTTGAATTTGAATTGATTTAGATTTGATTTAGACTAAGTCCATAAGAGGGAATCAAAGTGACTTAGAAAAGGTTTTTGATTTGGATTTAGTTTGATTGATTTGAATTTATATTTCATTTATTCATGTGAATATAAATGATAATATAGATGGGTTGTGAGAAAATTTCATGAATTTTAATTGATTTAGATTTGATTTAGGCTAAGTCCATGAGAGGGAATCTAAGGACTTAAGACATATTTTGACTTGGATTTTCAATGATTAGCTTCAATCATTTATTTCAATCATGGATTTCAATCATTTAGAATTGATTTGAGTTTGGAGAAAATCAATTAAGTTGGAATTGATTTAAGTTTGACTTGAAGGAAGGAAGTGAGGAATTTGGTTCAAGCTATAGGGTAGGCAAATTTTCCTAACACCCTTAAGGAATGACCTATTCTTATGGCTAACTCTTCAAAGTCTCTAGGGTTAGATTGAGTGTCCACCTAATCACTAGATGTATCTTAAGACTAAAGATCTCTTAAATTCTAAGAGAAGTCCTATGTCTAAGATGGAGGGGTTGAGAGCTCATCCTAAAAATGAGATCAACAATTTGCTCTAAATAATCATATTCAATAAGAAAGACATCTTAGGACTAATTAAGGTGAATTACTATCACATAACACAACCATTTATTTCTTTCCAACATGTATACCATGCATATGAAAGATCCTAAACATAGCTATACATGCAATACACTTAGCACACTTTAATGATGAGTGTAAAGAGATTTTGTTTAAGAAAATTTAGATATTCCATGAATGCATGTTCTTATTAAGTAGAAAAAGAGGGACTCTTTTATCCATTAATCAAATACATATTTACATGTATAAAAGACATTAGTGAGTACGGTGCCATTATTTTTTACACCAGGGGTATAAGGTACAAGACCTACTTGGGGCTACTTAAAGCTTCGCAACCCCGGGATGTCCAAACTAATATACAACTTTTCTTAAATACATGTGCATGTACAAAAAGAAAGCAAATGGATGAAGAGTCATGCAAAAGATTTTTTTTATTTGATTTGGTTATGCAATTTATATGTGTAAATGTGAAAATCCTTCTTAAGTCAAAACATGGAAATGTATACGAATAGATCTAAGAAAGTGTTATGTTCTTCTCAAATGAACTATACACTTTGCAAATCCTATATAAGTCCATGTTAAGAGAGGTGAAGAAAGTCACAAAAAATACAACTTATGTTATGATCACATGCAAGCTTATAGGTATTTATTAGAAGCATACCTTCACTTTTAATCTTTGATTTATAGGTTTTGAAAATAACTTTTGGTTTAATAATGATAATAGCCACTCATATTCTTACTTTAGCCAAAACATGCAATTTCACATAAAGAAAATATTTTATTTAATTTGATTTTTTTTTTAAAAGATATGAATGCATGATTTCATATGGCATACAACATTTAACATGCTTGGAAAGAAATAAAGTGATGTAAACATATGATTACATTCACCCTAATTAATTCCTAAGGACAATCTTATAAATAAGATTATTTAAAGTGAATCAAAATTGCTTAAAGAGACTTTTATTTTTGTTTTGAATTTGATTTGAAAATGATTTATGAGAAAGGGTTTGCTAGTCATAACCCATTTCCCCCATGTGTGAATCAATTTAGTTTAATTTTAGAACAATTATATTTATTTTATATTTTGTTTAGGTTAAAGTGTGAATTAAATCCATTAATTACCCCTTACCTATACTACTTTAACATAATTAACCAAACAATTATGACCCAACATATGATATGCAACCATATGGAATTTAAATCAGTAATGCACCTAAGAAAGAAAGGGGCCTAATGCAATTAGCTCACAATTATTGATTAATTAAACTAAAGGGTTTAATTAAGTACTTTCAAAACCTTCCCACACATGTGAGTTGGATATGATTTCCTTAAACTTACCTTAGACTTTTGACCACCTATAGATCTACACAACAAGAGATTGATTAATTTCATATTCGTTTTGAAAATTTGATTAGATTAATTAAGAAAATCATTAGTAGAATAATCCTTAATTAGGTTTAGATTAAAGAAGAAAGGGGGTTTAGGGAATAACTTAGGGAAAATATCTCAAACCCATTCCATAACCTTCTCTTCACTTAAATAATATTTAATTATATTAATTAAGAGATTAAATCACTTTTTACATGCTAAATTACTCTTAATTATATTAAGAGGGTGATTAGGGGTTCATTAATTAATTTTTATAATTAACTCTTTGATAAACTCTAAGAAAATTAAAGGAGGCGGAAGTCATCCCACTAAACATGTCTGAGAAATTTGGAACTAATTAATGAAGTCATTAGGGAGTAATAAAGGTTATTAAATTTCTAATTAAACCCTAATTAAGGAAAATCCACTATTTAAAATGAAATAAAAATAATTTTAATAGATTCCCCTCTAAATTATCTTTAAATTGAACTTAAGTTTGCATTTTTTGGATTTTTCTACATTTAGTTATGAATTTATGAAGTTTTTGTGATTATTGCTTAATTAAATGATCTAATTAATTAACTAATCCCGTCGATGCCACGTGGGCTGCTGACGCGACACACGCTTTCCACATGGCATGACAAGATTGGTTATTTAAGTTGTCACATTGTGCGCTGCATTAGTTGGTAGCTCGACGTGCTTTCCCCTAGGTCTTCCGATCAAGGATCTGACGGTAAGGATCAAACTCGTGGTTATAAAGGATTTTAATCAGAGGATCTAATCATTTCAATCAAGGTCGTCCATCCAAAACACGTGGGATGGATGGCCCATGATTCATCCACTGCAGGAGAGGCGAGGGTCATCCTATTGCTTGATCAGCTCACTTGAGTTGATTGAATTGAACCCACACCATCAAGAAGCATAGGGAAGAACATCCAATGGTTGAATTTCAATGGGATTACAATTCCCTTCACAAAGGACTAAGAATTTTTCAAATGAGGATCGATTTTGAACAATACCTCACCGGAGGCTATCACTGGTGCTTCCAATGGAGGAGGTAGCTTCGTCTTGTGGAGACAAAGCTCAGTTGAAAGTTTCAAGGCTTGATTTGATTTGAAGTGGATCTTCCAATTGGCCAAGGCTCCCTCCAATGGCTTGCGGCTTTGTTCTAGGTCTCCCTTCCCATGGCTTGGATGCTTGCGAAAAGCTTTGGGTGAGCTCGACTTGCCTCCTTTATGGTGCTTGCTAAGTAAATTGAGGTTTGGTGGAGAATTGAGCAAGTTGGAAAATCCTTAGTCCTCCCCTATTTTGGCTATGAAAGAAACTGAGATGGAGAAGTTCAAATGAGCTTGGGAATGCTTGGAAAACTTGGAGAAGCTTGCCTTTGCTCCTCTGAGCTCAATCAAATGTAAAGAAGATGGTTTGAGTGGGAATGATGGGGAGTATATCTCCCCTTCCTTGGATCAAACGGTCGAGGCATGGCTTGTCATTTTGATCAAATTGAGGAGGTTGAATAGTTTGTTTAGGTTGTTCTGAGCTCCATGTGCTTCGATTTTGGCAGAGGAGTGGAATGGAGGAAGTGCACATGTGTTAGGTGAGTGCAGGAGGTGATCCAAGTGGAGAATTTCCATTAGAGGGGTCAATTTGGCCTTGGGTTGGGACATGGATGACCCAAACCCATTGGGTTATATTCACCACCTTCCTTGGTGTCCATGTGGTCTACTAGGAGGATGCCTAGTGGCCATGAAAAGGAATTGACCAAATTCCAAGTGGATTTGGCCATAGGTTACCCTTTAACCTAAGAGTAAAATGGTCATTTGGCCTTGATTTTGATTTGGACAGATTTGAAATGATTCAAAAATAGGTTGGGACAAATTTTAAAGAATTTGGAGTTGATTTGATATGCTTTGGCTCAAGTTTACCTATTTAGATCAATATGGGTCAACTTGGGTCAAGTTGACCAATTTGTCAAATTGGGTCAAACCTTGGGTTAGGTCAAGTTCATATGACCGTTTGAAGTATTTTTTTATCATTGGTATGGTTCAATTTGGTTTATATTTTGTTTTGGTTCATTTGAGTTCAATTAGGTCAAATGGATCAAGTTGACCAATTCAACCCATTTGACCCAATTAAGTTAGGTCATGTGTTGGTTTAGGCTTGGTTGGTCATTTGAAATGTATTGCAAGCTTTGGTTTCAATCAATTTTGGTTTGACCTTTTAGGTCAAGTTGGGTTTATGGTCAGTTGGGCTAGGTTGAATTTAGTTGACCAATTGAAGCTTTGGTCAAGATAAACAAGTGATTTAGAAAGAATTTGACCCATTGGTTGCAATCAATTTGGCTTATATCAAGATTTGACGCATTTTGATGTTTTAGGTTAACTTAGGTGAACTTGGGTCAAGTGGCCAATTTGGCTCAATTAATGGTTTGATCATGTTCAATCATTGATTTTGGATTGATTTAGATTAATGGTTTTAATCAATTTGGCCTATGGTGAATTTTGGCTAATTTAGGTTTCATTTTGGCTAAGTGTTGACTTGGTCAAAGGCTAGGTTTTATTTGGTTTGACCTAATTTGAGTGATTGATCCTCCTAAGATGATTGTTTCTCACAATGTGAGGCTTAGATGGGCTTAGTTTAATCCAATTTGGATTGGATTAGAATTTGGCTCAAAAAGGTGCTTTAGGTCACTATGGGTCAAGTGAACCTAAGAGAGTCAATTGGCTTGATCAAGGCTTAATTCAAGTTTGGTTGAACTCACATATGAACTTATGATTGAAATATAAATCCAATTATAAGTGATTTGGAGTCAAATGGGTTTTGATTCATTTGACAATTTCAAGTTCAAAGGATGAACATGGGTTTGATTTGGGTTATTTTGATTTTGGTTTGATGATTGAGGTTTATGTTTATATTTGGTTTTGATTGAAGGAATTGATTGTTTGAAGAAAAAATCCAAAGGTTTGAATTGATTTGAGAATGATTTGGCTAAGTTCAAGAATTTGACTTGAAATAGCATAGGTTGGATTTTGGTCATATTTGGGCTTGAGTTTCAAATTGATTTTGGTTGTTTGAATTTATATTTCATTTACATTTATGAATATAAATGAGAATACAAATGGGTTATGAGAAAATCTTTTGAATTTAAAATAATTTGGATTTGATTTGGCTTGGTCCATAAGATGAAATCAAAGGGCTTAGGAAAGATTTTGGATTTGAATTTGAAGCTGATTTGAGAAAATCAATTGAGTTAAAATTGATTTAAGTTTTGATTTGGAATTGATTGATGATTTAAGAAAATCAATTGAGTTGAAATTGATTTAAGATTTGATTTGAAATTGAATGATGATTTGAGAAAATCAATTGAGTTAAAATTGATTTAGGTTTTGATTTGACTTGATTCATGATTTGAGAAAATCTATCAAGTTGAAATTGATTTAAGATCTGATTTGGAATTGATTTGAAGGAGGGGAGCAAGGATTGGGGTTAAGCTATAGGGTTGGCGAGTTTTCCTAACACTCCTAAGGCATAACCTATTCCTAAAGCAAACTCTTTTAAGTCTCTAGGGTTAGGTTAAGTGTTCACCTAATCACAACAAGTGTCTTAAGACTAAGGAACTCTTAATGTCTAGAGGAGTCTTATGTCTAAGATAAGCTCACTCCAAAGAGGTCAATAAGGCTCAATATGTGTGGTGTGACGGACAAGGCATACCACACGTGATTGGCAGATGATCAATAATGCTTGAATGATCACAAGCACTAATAGAAACGATTACTCATAAACTTGAGATGTAGAGAGAATATAGAGCTTAGTGCAATGCAACTCTACTTATGCCTAAGACATAAGAGAGTGAGGGAGGAATCCACTAGGGATTAAATATGTGAACCTTTTACTAGGGGAAAAGGTTCAAGTCATCCACTAAGAGATGAGAGGTTTAATTTGATTTGAATCTCATTGGGGAGAAAATTGATTTGATTTATTGACTTATGATTTGGTGCTCCACTAGGGATGAAAATGTGAACTCTCCACTAGGGGAGCAAGTTTGAGTAATCCACCGGGGATAAGAGGTTGTGAAATTCTCTAGGGGATTAGAATTCGAGATCCTCTAGGGATGAATGATGTAAACTCTCCACTATGGGAGCAAGTTCAAGTCATCCACTGGGGAAATTGAAAAGATTTGCATCTCACTGAGGAGAAGTGGATTGATTTGATTTATTTAATTTGGTTTGACTCGACTAAGACGGTTGATTGGATTTGTTTTGTTTGTTTTGTTTATTTTGTTTGTTTTGTTTGTTTTGTTTATTTTGTCTCCACTGGGGAGGTTAGAAGGGATTTGTTTCAGATTTTTAAATTTTGAATTTTTGAGATGGACCCTGTCAATTTGTGATGGACTGCACTGAGTAGGGGTCATGTTGGTCTTGGTCTAGCTTAGATTTACCAATCCAAGGGGGTAGTCTACCAACCACGTAGTAGGACTATCCAAATAAAGGGGTTGCCTTTCGATATGCAGTAGTTGTACTAGGAAGAAAGCATAGTAGACTTACATCCTCCAAAATAGGGATCAGTCATTGGGGTGATCAATTGGTGACACAACAAATCTAACTCAACCTGAGGCTGACTATTGGGTGAATGTCATTGGGGGACTCAAATCAGCTCAAAGAGTCAAAATTAATTTTATTTTTTGTTATGTTTGATGGATCCCATAGGTTTTTGATGGGCTGCACTGAGTAGGGGCCATGGTGCCTTGGCCTAATTTAGATTTACCAATCCAAAGGGAGTAGCTTCCAGACTGAGGGGGGAACTATCCGACCAAAGGGTGCCTTTCGGTTTGCAGCAGTTGATTCAGGGAAGAAAGCTCGGGGACTCACATCTTTCTTAAATAGAAGACCGCTATGGTGATTAGTTGGTGACACAATGAATCAAACCCAACTTGAGGCTGACTAATGAGTGAATGTCACTAGGGGACTTAAATCATCTCAAAGATAGTCAAAATTAATTTCATTTTTTATTATGTTTGATGGATCCCATAGGTTTGTGATGGACTGCATTGAGTAGGGGTCATGTTGGCCTTGATCTACTTTAGATTTACCAATTCAAAGGGGTAGTCTTCCAACCACATAGTAGGACTATCCAACCAAAGGAGTGCCTTCCGGTTCATAGTGACCAATTCAGGGAAGAAAATATGGGGACTCACATCTTCCACTACAAAAGACCACTAGAGTGACACGTTAGTAAGGTAACATGTTAACCCGACCTAGGGCTAACTACTAAGTGAATGCTACTAGGGGATTTAAATCAGCTCAAAGACAGTCATAGTTTATTTCATTTTTTTTAGTTATATTTAATGGATCCCATCAGTTTGCGATGGATTGCACTGAGTAAGGGCCATGGTTCCTTAGTCTAATTTGGATTTACCAATCCAAAGGGAGTGGCTTCCTGACCGAGAGGAGAACTATCCGACCAAAGGGTGCCTTTCAATTTGCAACAGTTAATTCAGGGAAGAAAGCTCAATGAATCACATTTTTCCTGAATAGAAGACTGCTGGGGTGACACATTAGCGAGGTAACATACCCGACCTAGGGTTGCCCATCAGTTGTGACAGTCATGCTAGAAAGAATGTGTAGTAGACTTACATCTTTCAAAGCATAATGACTATCTGGGTAACCTGTCTGTGGCAAAATAGATTGAATCCGACCTAAGGATGACTACTAAGAGAGTGCAGACCCAAGGACTTATCTCTACTCGAGTAGTCAGGAAATTTCTATAGGGAGTTCTGTTGACACTCCCCTAAAGATAGGATACGTGCTTGGGGAAAGGGCCACTAAGGGCTTGAGTTCCTAATTCACAAGAAAATTAATTTATTTATTTATTTTTTTATTTATCGTGGACCCTGTTAGTTTGTGAGGGATCATACTGAGAAGGATCTTATATTAACCTAGACATATCTCAGATTTAGTGAACCAAGGGAGAATCTATGCATCCGGTGAATAAATTCTCTAACTGCAGTGGTGGCTACTAGGAAAGGGGCCTGTCCAACCCAAGAGTAGCACGGGTAGTGTCTAAATGGGGTCGCAAAGGATGTGATCCAAATAGAGTGCCCGTAGGGAGAGGGGTTGTTTAGGGCTTTATCCAAAACCCTGGAGAATATAATATCTATAGGTATTCGGTGGCCAACTCAAGGAGAAAGCTCAGGGACTCATATCCACCAAGAGTGTTATATCCACTGGGTGAGTCTTGTCATCATAGCAAACATCAACCAACCTAAGGTGCCCATTGATTTATGATAATTAGCCTAGGAAGAAAGCATCAGTCTTCCTCATCGACTATTTGGATTTATCTTATTTCGGCAGTCTATCGACTAGGGGACTGAGTGAATGCCACTAGGGGACTTATATCAACTCAAAAGTAGTCAAGAGGAAAGGAGCCTCTGGGAGACTTATCCTAAACCTCAAATATACTCAACCTAGTCAGTGTATGATGGCTAGTTCAAGAAGAAAGCATGTAGGCTTACATCCTCTTAAACAGAGTCAACATGAGGTAGCTTACTGGCTGTGTAGTGAGGTCTACTAAACTAATAAGGTGCTCGTGTTTGCCATGGTCAAGTCAACAAGAAATCATGGGGACTCACATCTGGACAAGTGACCATTGGGGTGACGGACTAGCGAGGTAGTATGTCAGCCCGACCTAGATCAACTAATGAGTGATTGCCACAGGGGGCTTGCTCCCACATCAAAATAGCCTGAGACAAAAGATATGTGTTTGTTTTTGTGCTTGTGTTAAAGGGAATAGGATGCCTCTTGGGTTCTCTCACACCTACCCTAAACACACTGGGAATTTGATTAAATGGTTCCATGAATGGTAGTTGTCATCCCACCAAGAAAGGATGTCGCATGGGTTCTCTTACTCCTAACTTAAATGTGCTAGTCGAAATAGGATGCCTCTTGGGTTCTCTCTCAGTAGTAGTCTTTGTTTATGTTTGATGTTGTGTTATGAAAGAAGGATAGGATGCCTCACGGGTTCTCTTACACCTACCCTAAACACGTCATGGTGGATTCGCAAATAAGCAAACAACGCTTCAAAATAAGAGAATATTTTGATGAATTGGAATAGTATTTTTATTTTTGAAGATAATTATTTTCAAACATGATTTTATGGGTAGTATTATTCAAATAGAGCCCATTTATTAGAAGCATCGGGTGTTCCCCTTTACAATCAATAAGCTGATAAGATCCTCCTTGGTAGGCCTTCTCTATGACAAAAGGGTCTTCCCAAGTGGGTTCAAACTTGCCTCTCATCTTTCGATGAGCAAAAATTGGTCTCCTTAGAACTAATACAAGCTCTCCTACCTGAAAAGTTCTAGGCCAGACCATCTTGTTGTGAGCTTGAATCATCTTGGTCATATACAACTTCGAGGTTCTAGCACACCCATAGGTGTCTCTCCTTCAAACATTTGAGCTCTTCTAACCACAACTTAGCATTCTGCTCTGTAGTGATTTTACTACCCATTGTTATCCTTAGTGATGGGAGTTGAACTTTTAATGGTAGAATGACTTTAGATCATACCCTAAGGAGAATGCGAGGTACATTGAGTTGAATTTTTGTATGTAGTGCGGTATGCCCACAAGCTTAGTTGATCATGCCTTCTCTTATGTATCAGTGTCTTCTTTAGTATCTATGAGAGTTTTGTTGAATGCTTACGCTAGCCATTTCACAGGTAGTAGATGGTGGAGTATCTCAATCTATACAGTATCTTACGGTAAAATTTTGATCTTGGTGCTCTTGAATGTAGTACCATTATCGAATATAATTCATTGAGGCACCCAACATATATGATATGGTTCTAAAAATTAGAGCACATCTTGGTTGTGACCTCTAGTGGGATTGCCTCGCCCACTTGGAAAAGTAGTTGGTGGCTAAGATGAGCGATGACCCTTGGGAAGGAGGATCGATGGGACCCACAATGTAGGTACCCCAACACTTTCGAAGGCCAATGTATGTAGAATGTTGGGTGGTTGATGGACCACACCATGTACTTATTGATGGCATCTCTAACCATATTCATGTAGTCTAATCAAGGCCGTATCCTAGTCTCTTGATCTTTTCATCTTTTGACTTGATCATTGACGAATGTACCGGTCACTTCTTTGATTTATGTTTGTCTACAAACCACATTTGATCGAAGATCATGACCGGTGTCATCCACAAGTGCATATTAGAGAGCTCTCTATTTCATCTAATGGGCTTGTGACTTCTCTTGAGGTAGTTTTCCTCTAATCAAGTAATCTATGAATGGTTGCCTCCAATCCAGCTCCTCAACCTTTTGAATCTCCTTGAGAAAGTCTCTCGATGAGTTCAGCATCAATAAGGGATAGGACTTATCTATTTTGGACCCTTATTGGAATAGACTCATCTTCCGGACATGCCAATTCCTTAGTGAGTTTGGCCAAGGCATCTGCTACTACATTCTCTCTTTGAGGGACCTTGTAAATGGTGACCTCAAGGATTTGGGCCAACAGCTTCATAGTAAACTCATGATAGTGACAAAGCTTGGGTTTGACCTTAGGACCCATCGGTTGATGACCGTTAAGAATCCAGTAAATATTGATGCTTTTGACACACTATAATGGATAACTCTAGATGAAAGCCTCTACTGACTTCATTATTGGAGCATGGATTGGAGAGTATGAGAATCTCATCACATCATAGTTAGAGTTAAAGATCTATTCCCCCCTACCTTTCACGGAAGAGTAGATGGTGGTTCTTCTAAAAGGAAGTCTCAAAATACATCTCCCAACGGTGGTTGTCAACCTCCCCTAAGTTCATGATTTGTTCATCAGGGAGATCGTCACTAAGTAGAGAGTCAGCAGGAAGTGGGTGTGTTGTTGAGAAATCCTCTAGTGCTTGTCCTTTTACTGCATAGAGGAGTATGAATGTAATGTCAAACTATAAGAGAATCATAATTGTCTGAATAATGTCGGTCGTGTCATGAGATACTATAGTGGATTGATTTTTGAAATTAAGAACACCTTATGAGAAAGCTTGTAGTGTCATAGCTTTTGGGATGCAAAGATTAAAGCTTGGTAATGTTTCTTAATAGGTGGGTAGTTAACTTATGGGGATCACAATGCGAGGTAGTAGAGATTCTTCTTTCATTGCTTGGGCCAAATAAAGTTCCATGGGATTCATCCAATCAAGAATGTAGAGGATCGGCCTTGCGATAGAGCTAGGCCGGTAGCTTCACTAGATACTCCAATCACCCTTGGAATGATCTAAGTTGAGTTAGACTTTTAGGGGGTGTCATTTCTAAGATAGCTTTGATCTTTTCTAGGTCTATTTCTATTCCTCGATGTTGGACAACAAACCCAAGGAACATCCACCACACTTGAGTTCATTTTAAGGTTGAATTGTCTTAACCGTTCAAAAACTACTCTTAAGTCAAAGAGATGGTCTTCCTTTTCTTTACTTTTGACTACTAGATCATCAACATAGCACTCAATTTGATGATGAATGAGTTTGTTAAAGATTTGAGTCATGGCTCGTCGGTATGTAACACTAGCATTTTTAAGGCCAAAAGGCATGACCTTATAACAAAAAATTCTTATCAGGGTTCAAAAAGCAGTGTTTCTTTCATCCTCGGGGGCCATATTGATTTGGTTGTAGCTAGATGACCCATCCATGAAGGAGAATACTGCATGACATGAGGCAATGTCTACCATTAATTCTAGTATAGGAAGAGAAACTTCATCCTTAGGACATGCCTTATTTAAGTCCCTAAAATTGATGCATATGCAAATTTGACCATTTTTTTCTTGGATGACACTGGCTAACCAGGTAGGGTATTTTTCTTCCCTGATAAAACTAACATCAATCAATTTCTTAATTTTAGAAATGACCAATTGTTTAATTTCTAATTACATGCCTCTAGGAGCTTGCTTGATAGGGTTAGTGTTAGGGCTATTAGTTTGTGGTACATCGAGATAATCAGAGCATCTCTTCATTACACCATGTAAAGCAGTCCTTAAACTCAATCAATAGCCTAACTAAGTCATTGGTTTCTTCTTCGTTCAGCAGAGAACGGATGTATATCGGGCATGGATCTTCTTCTGTCCCGAGGTTGATTTCTTTGAGCTTGTCAATAGTTGAATGGATTTCTTCTTCAAATTCTATTTGTGCATCTTTGGTTTTAAGATCATATGGATCATCTAAGTTTCTAAACACACTTTCTCATAAGAGTTAGTGTGGTTTGAGAAGAACCTATCAGACTCTAAATGATTGGTGACAACTAAGCAGTAATCATCATCATCGATTGGACCCACTGTACTGAATACTAGTCCTGATCTTTATTGTTCATCCCTGCCTTTTTTGTTCCATAGCTTTTCAAAATACTCTTACCCATTTGGATCATGTATAAGGAATCAAACCTTTCATTGCAAGATTAAGAACACAAGGCGAGTACCATTCAAAAGGTAATTCCATTAAATCTTTATATGAATTATCCTCAAGTTCTACATCTATTTCTGGACTTGAGGATGATGATCACAATGGGAATCTCTTTAGTTTGACATCCATGGAAGACCTAGGGGCTTTATAAACTACTAAACCTTCAACTTTTTGAGAAGAAAGTGAGGTTAGAGCTAAAGTTCCCAACTGCTATCTCATAGTTTTACATAAACCTGATTCGAATACATTCATGCTTTGTTTGGAGGCCCAATCTTTGTAGCTCAGTGTCACCTCAATGAAAGAAACTGAGGGTTGGTGGTATGCTAATCACATGAGACTCATCCTTCGAGCTGGATTCCAAATCTATGTGAATAGCAGGAGTACTCCCGTGAACTAGAACATAGCACCTATTGGCTAGTAGCCAACCAGGGGGTCTTACACCTCTGTGCCTCTGTCTATGCCTCCCTGGAGGTGAGTCATCCATTTACATTGTGATGGAACGAACTATGGATGGAATGTGACATGTGGCTCTACTTCTTCCTCGGTGTCCTTTTCTCGTTCACTTGTATTTTCCCTTTTATTTTCTTTTTCTTTTATTTTTCTTTTTCTTCTTTTTATTTTTATTTTGTGTTTGCATTTTGACCAAGTTCATGAGAAAAGGTGTTTTGATTTTAAGGATGATTGTAGGTTGCATCCTCATATATCTCGACCTCTCTAACTGAAAATGGCTTTTCATCTCTATGATGAAATTTTCTTATATACTTCCATCTTCAATCTATGGATAAAATGAAGATAGAAATATACTCTTCATTTGGACAGATCAGAGATATTCTTATTAGGGGTGATGACATTGAGGAATAGTGTACTATCTTGAAAGATAGAAGTCACCATCTTACAATAGACCTAATCACCTAATAAGGACTCCTAAGGACAATGGGTCTTCGCATGTACCAAAGATTCTTCCCCTAATTTACATAGAAAAGTAAAGTAGAGTTTATTTTAAATTGGGTTCATTAAGTTCCTTATGGAGGCAAGCCCCCATAGTTAATTACATCTTAAGGAATGAGATTCCTTAGAATATTCTCGATTAAGGTAAATGATCATTGTCTCCAAAGATTTCAAAGATAGGACTATCAATCAATTGGTTATTTTTGAAAGATCAAATGGGATTGATCAAGAGGAGGGAGTTATTATCAAAATCAAGAGGAGATGAGTAGGGGATGCTCATGATACTAGGAAGCCTAGTAAGCATCACAAACTATCCTATGGTTGGGCTTTACATTTTTGAAATTGAGGAGAATTGTTTATTTGAGTTGAATTTTTATTAGAAATTTAGGGACTTTTCACAAGATCATGGAAATGCCTAAGAGGTGAGGATTTATGCTTATAGCACACAAAGGGGAGAAGCAACCTCGGATCCTAAATGTAGGGAGCTTTGGCGAGGGCCAAAGCACGACCTAACTCTAAGGCAAAAATGAGTATCTGGTTTACCTCTATTGGAGGGTAAATCACTCAACTATTTAGACTTACAATCACCTGGGGGTGGCCACCAACTAACTCCTCCTACAATTTTAAATATATGTAGGCAAGTCATATGCATTTATAAGATATCTAGGTTGTTATTCATTTAGAAAGAGACTAAGTTCTTAAACAACCTAAGAGACTAGATCATGTAGGGTATGAGTTAATGACTTAAATCTAATGCAAATTTTATTAAGTTTTATTTTCATTTTTGGACAATTGATTTAACACAGGCTATGGGATTCATATGCCTAATGCATGAGAAATTTGATTATGGGCCAAAATCAGTAAGAAGGAGGTGTGTTTCCACCATGGCTCTCAATGGTCAAGTCAAGTTCCCTAGCAAAGGTGAAAGCCCTCCATAAGCAAGAGTGGAACAAGCTGCTTTTTATGCATGATGTGAAAACATACAACATCCAGCTAAGGGGTTGTTAAATTATTTATCTTGTTTAATAACCTAGGCTTTAGCTGAGGTTATAAGTTATTAATTTTTAATTTTGAGTTTATTAATTGGATAGAAAATTTATTATTATTTTTAAGAGCCTAATCGCATCTAGGCCATTCATCAAAGCACGGAAGAAACTAGGAAAATATGTCATCTTAATGCACAAGCTAAATAAATATCAAATAATTTATAAAGCTAGCGCAAAAGAATAAGAGGCCTTTTGTGGTCAGGCTCCACCGCACAAACCTAAAAAGAAATTGGGTAGTGAGCTCTACCCTTATACAACCCGGATTACAAATGAATTAATTACAATAAATAAAAGAATTCATGTTATAAGTTCTTCATTCTTCATTTCTCCTTTCTTCTTTCTTCTTTTCTTTCTTCTTTCTTCTTTCTTCTTTCTTCTCTTGGCTTGGTTGGAACATGGTTGCTCCAAAGGCTTCACATGGTGCATAAGACATAGTCTTATGACCAATGTTTATCCTAATCCCCCATAACATTCATTCTAAATTCTAATTGCAAAAATTACATGAAAATGGGAAAAGTAAATCTAACTAAAACCTCTAAAACAGAGATTAACTAAACACACCAGACAATCCCAAGCATGTATATGAATAAATTGGACTTAGCACTCCACACATGGGTAATTGAGTCCACCTGGACAATTTTTTGATTATGCTTAGGGGTATAAGCAACCTGCATAGCAAAAATCATTTATATTTTTATTACAACGCCTCTTAAGCATAATCCCCTGTAAAATAATAGTTAGACTAAGATCTCCCTACCATTCAGTCTATACATATACACCCTAACATCTAAACTAAAATATCACATCATAAAATAGAATCAAGCATCAAACTATGCACCGCCCTAACATAGAGCTAGAAATAGTGACTTAGCCTAATGTGTGTGTCATTTAAAGCTTGCATGAAGTGTCTCAGCTAGGCTTTAAGGTTAAGATTTTCTAAGTGTGAAAGGGTTCAACTTAGAGGGTGGTTTCATTTAAGTGATTTAGTTAATTTTTGTAAATTTTATTTGATGATTTGATTTGGTTTGAATGAACCTACACGCAATTACTAAATGTTGTAAAGAGCGAAAAAGAGAAGTGAACTTCTCTTTCCTCCCTACCTTAACTAATTTCTAATGTAGATTCATTAGTGATTTTTTTAGTGAATATTTTATTATGTGTTTTAATTAATCCTAATTAGATTTTCTCTAAATAAACCTATTCAATAAGAAAGGAATTTTAAGATTAATTAAAGTGAATTACTATGACAAAACACATAACCATTTATTTCTTTCCAACATGTGTATCATGTATATGAAATGATCTTAAGCATATCTATACATATAAATGTAAATATTTAGCACACCTTAATGGTGAATACTAAGGGATGTTGCTTAAGAAAATTTGGATGCTTCATGATGCATGATTTTGTTAAGTAGAAAAGGGAGGGATTCTTTTATCCATTAATCAAATGCACATTTACATGTATAAAAGATATATGTGAGTACGGTGCCATTATTTTCTACACCAGGGGTGTAAGGTATAAAACTTACTTGGGGCTACTTGAACCTTTGCAACCCCGAGGTGTCCAGACTAATATACCACTTTTCTTAAATACATGTGCATGTACAAAAAGAAATTAATGGAAAAAGAGTCATGCAAAAGATTTTTATGTTTGATTTGGTTATGCAATTTACATGTGTAAATGTGAAGATTCTTCTTAAAGGTTAACATAGGAATGAATAGAAATTGATTTAAGCAAGTGTTGTGTTCTTTTTAAATGAACTATACACTTTGCAAATCCTATTCAAAACTATGTTAAAAGAGAAGAGAAGGAAAAGTCACATAATGCACATCTTCTATTGTATTCACATGCAAGCTTATAAGTAATTATAAGTAGCATACCTTTCATTTATCATCTTTGATTTATAATTTTTTTTAAAAAAATAATTTTGGATTTAATACTGATAATAACCATTCATATTCTTATTTTAGCCAAAACATGCAATTTGATATAAAGAAAATATTTCATTTTAAATTATTTTTTTCAAAAGACATGGATGCATGATTTCATATGACATACACTATTTAGCATGCTAGAAAAGAAATAAAGTGATGTAAGCATGTAACTTCATTCACCCTAATTAATTCCTAAAGACAATCCTTTGGAATAAGATTATTTAAAGTGAATCAAAGTTGTTTAAAGAGATTTATTTTAATTTTGAGTTTGATTTGATTTTAGGAAATGTGAAAAGGTTTGTTGGCCCTAACCCATCTCCCACATATATGTGTTGTTTTAGTTTAATTTTTAGAACCATTAGATTAATTTTATGTTTTTCTTAGGTTAAGGTGTGAATTAAGTTCATTAATTACCCCTCACCTACACCTATATATTAAAATAATTATGAGCCAACATATGATATGCAACCACATTGAATTTAAATCAGCACCCTAAGAAAGAAAGGGCCTAATGCAATTGGCTCATAATTATTGATTAATTAAGCTAAAGGGTTTAATTAAGTAATTTCATAACCTTTCCACACATGTGGGTTGGAAATAATTTCCTTAAGCATACCTAGGTTATTGAACACCTAAGTATCTACCCAGTAAAGATTGATTAAGTTCAGATTGATTTTGAAATTTTGATTAAGCTAATTAAGAATATTATTAGTGGATTAATCCTTATTTAGGTTTGGATTAAGGAAGAAAGGGGTTTAGGGAATAGCTTAAGGAAAATATCCTAAAATTATTCTATAAATCTCCTAATTACTTAAATAATATTTAATTATCTTAATTAAGTCATTAAATCACTATTCACATGCTTAATTGCCCTTAATTATATTAAGAGAGTGATTAGGGATTCATTAATTGATTTCTCTAATTAACTCATTAATAAATTTCAAGAAAATTAGGGAGGCAGAAGTTCCCCCTAAATATGTCTAAGAAGTTTGGAATTAATTAATGAAATGATTAGGGAGCAATTAGGGTTATTAAGATTTTAAAAAAACCATAATTAAGAAAAATTCACTATTCAAAATCAATTAGAAATAATTTTATATTATTCCTCTCCGAATTATCTTTAAAATGAGCCATCATTTATATTTTTCTGATTATTTTGCATTTAGTTATGTATTTTTAAATTCAGTGATTAAGGATATAATATATAACTAATTCCATGTCAGCCATGTGGATTATGCATGTGCGCTTTCATATTGCGATGGATTTGATTTTTTTTTTTAAGTTGTCAAATGGATTTAAAGTGGATCCCATGGAAAAATTCTCTAATTAATGATCCAAAATCATCATTCATTTATCCATCTAAGGCTGATCTTCAGCTTGGATTGAGTAGGGATTAAACACACACCATCTAAGAGTAAAGAGGAAGACATCCAACGGTCAATTTTAATTGGGATGATACTTTCTTTCACAAAAGACCAAAGAATTCTATACTAAGCTCAGTTTTGAAGCATACCTCACTGAAGGCTATCACCGGTGCTCCTAACCATTGAGGTAGCTTCGTCTAGTGGAGATGAACCTCTGTTGAAGGTTTGAAGGCTTAGGTGAGTGGACCTTCCTATTGGCCAAAGCTTTCTTCAAAGGCTTGTGGCTTTGGTCTAGCTCCCTCTTCCCGTGGCTTAGATGCTTAGAACTTGACTTGGGTGAGCTCGATTGGGTCCTCTGATGGTGCTTGCAAGAGGAATTGGCTTTTGGTAGAGTGATGAATGAATTGGAATTTCTTCCTACCTCCCCTATTTTTGGCTTGAAATGAGAATGGAGAATTAGGAAGAGCTTAGGGATTACTTTAGAGAGCTTGGGGAGCTTGCCTTAGGTCTCTCTGACTCAATCAATTGTAAGTGATGTCAATTGGAATGAAATTAGGGGGAGTAAATCCCCTACTTGGATCAGATGGTCGTGAGCTATCCTTCTATTTTGATCAAATTGATCACATGGAATGGGTTTATTAGGTTGTTATAAATGCCATGTGATTCAATTTTGGTAGAGAAGAGTAGTGGAGGAGTTTCTCGTGTGTTAAATAAGAGGTATGGGGTGATTCCATATGCTCATTTTCCATTGGGTGTTTGATTTTGGCCTTGGGTTGGGTTTGGCTGACCCAAACCCATTGGGTCATGTGCACCACACTTATTAGTGTCCACTTGGTCCACTAAGAGGGTGCCAAGTGGCCATGAAAGGATTTGACCAAATTCAGTGGAATTGCCATAGGTTACCCTTGACCTAGGGTAAAATAGTCATTTGGATTTTATTTCAATTTAAGGCAGATTTGGAATGGTTTGAAGTGGGCCAAATTTCAATGAATTTGGAGTTGATTTGATATCATTTGGCTCATGTTGACCCATTTAGGTCAAAATGGGTCAACTGGGTCAAGTTGACCAATTGGTCAAATCAAACCAAGGGTTGGGTCAAGTTCATATGACCATTTGAAATATTTGGTATCATTGGTTTGGTTCAATTTGGTTTATATTTGGTTTTGGTTCATTTGATTTCACTTTAGGTCAAATGGGTCAAGTTGACCAATTTGACCCATTTGACCCAATTGAGTTAGGTCATGGGTTGGTTTAGGTTTGGTTGGTCATTTGAAATGTATTGCAAGCTTTATTTTCAATCAATTTTGGTTTAGTTTGATTTTGGCTTGCTTTGACATTTTAGGTCAAGTTGGGTTCATGGTCAACTCGGCTAGGTTAGGTCTAGTTGGCCAATTGAGGCTTTGGTCAAGTTCAACAAGTGATTTAGAATGAACTTGACCCATTGGTTGCAATCAATTTGGCTTAGATCAAGATTTGACACATTTTGATTTTTTAGGTCAACTTGGGTCAAGTGGCCAATTGGGCTATGTTTGGCTCAAATGATGACTTGGTCATGTTCAATCATTGATCATGAATTTATTTTGATCAATAGTTTCAATCAATTTGGCCTATGGTGGATTTTGGCTAGTTTGGGTTTCATTTTGGCTAAGTGTTGACTTGATCAACACCTAAGTTTGACTTGGTTTGACCTAATTTGAGTGATTGATCATATTATGATGATTATTGCTCACAATGTGAGGCTTAGGTGCGCTTAGTTCAATCCAATTTGGGCATGATTAGAATTTGGCTCAAAAAGGTGTTTTGGGTCACTTTGGGTCGAGTAAGCCTAAGTGGGTTAATTGACTTGATCAAGGCTTGATCAAGTTTGGTTGAACTCACATATGGACTTATGATTGAAATATTAATCCATTTGAAAGTGATTTGGAGTCAAATGGGTTTTGATTCTTTGATAATCTCAAATTCAAAGAATGAACATGGGTTTGATTTGGGTTTGAATTTTGAATTTAGTTTTGGTTTGATGATTGAAGTTTGTGTTTATAGTTGGATTCATGATAAAGGATTGATTGAATCATGAAAAAACAATCCAAGGGTTTGGATTGATTTGAGTTTGACTTGGCTAAGTTCAAGAATTTGACTTGAAAAAGCATAGGTTGTTTTTAGGTTAGATTTGGGTTTGATTTTTGAATTTGGTTTTGGTTATTTGAATTTATATTTCATTTATATTTGTGAATATAAATGAGAATATAAATGGTTTATGTGAAAATCTCTTAAGTTTGAATTGATTTGGGTTTGATTTGAGCTAAGTCCATAAGATGAAGTCCAAGTGACTTAGAAAAGGTTTTAGATTTGGACTTAAGTTTTGGATTTGGTTTTGGTTATTTGAATTTATATTCTATTTATATTTGTGAATATAAATGAGAATATAAATGGGTTATGATAAAATCTCTTGAGTTTAAAGTGATTTGAATTTGATTTGAGCTAAGTCCATAAGATGGAATCAAAGTTTAGAAAAGATTTTGAATTTGGAATTAACTGGTTTCAATCATTTGAAATTGATTCATGATTTGAGAAAATACATTGCAATTGATTTAAGGTTTATTTTAGAATTGGAGTTGATTTCAGTTTGAGGTTGATTTGAATTTGGAGTTTGATTTGAAAGAAGGAAGTGAGGATTTGATTCAAGCTATATGGTAGGCAAGTTTTCCTAACACCCCAACCTATTTCTATAGCTAACTCTTCTAAGTCTCTAGGGTTAGGTTAAGTGTTCACCTAATCACTAGAAGTGTCTTAAGACTAAGGAACTTTTAGTGTCTAAGAGGAGTCCTATGTCTAATATGGAGGAGTTGAGAGCTCATTCTAAAAATGAGGTCAATAAAGATCTCCTAATAGGTGTGGTGTGACTGACAAGGCATACCACATATTGGTTTTGACCAGATGATCAACAACACCAAATGATTACAAGCACTAATAAAAATGATCTACTCCTAACTTAAGGTGTAGAAGGAACCAAGAGCTTAGTGCAATGTGTCTCTACTCATGTCAAAGACATAAGATCATGAAGGAGGAATCCGCTAGGGACTGAGTATATGAACTTTCCACTAAGAAAAAAAGCTCAAGTCATCCATTGGGGGATGAGAGGTTTGATTTGATTTGAGTCTCACTGAGGAGAGATTTGCTTTGATTGATTGATTTAGTGTTCGGTGCTCCACTAGGGATGAAAAAGTGAACTCTCCACTAGGGGAGCAAGTTCAAGTCATTCACTGGAGGAAAAAGAGGTTGTGAAATTCACTAAGAGATTAGAATTCGGGATCCACTAGGGAACCATAAAGACTTGCATCTCACTGAGAAGAAGCAGATTTATTTGATTTATTTTGATTATTTGGTTTAACTCCAATAGAGAGGAGGGTTGAATTTGTTTTAGATTACTCCACTGAGGAGGTTGATTGATTTATTTCAGATATTTTTTTTTTGAATTTTGAGATAGACCTTGTTGGTTTGCGATGGACAACACTGAGTAGGGGCCATGTTGGCCTTGATCTAGCTCAGATTTATCAATCTAAAGGGGTAGTCTACCAACCACATAGTAGGACTAACCAACCAAAGGGGTTCCTTTCAATTTGTAATAGTTAATTCAGGGAAGAAAGCACAGGGGCTCGCATCTTTCTGAATAAAAGACCGCTGTGGTGACACATTAGCAAGATAACATGTTCCCAACCTAGGGCTGACTACTGAGTGAATGTCACTGGGGGGCTTAAATCAGCTCAAAGATAGTCAAGATTAATTTTATATTTTTAATCATTTTTTATGGATCCCATCAGTTTGCGATGGACTACACTGAGTAGGGGCCATGTAGGCCTTGATTTAATATAGATTTATCAATCCAAAGGAATTAGTTTCCCGGCTAAGGGGAGAACCATCCAACTAAAGGGGTGCCTTTCAATTTGCAATGGTTAATTCAAGGAAAAAAGCACGGGGACTCACATCTTCCTAAATAAAAGATTGTTGGGTGACATGCAAGGTAATCAACCCAACCTAGGTCGAATAGAGTGAATGCCACTGGGGGGCTTAAATTAGCTCAAAGATAGTCAAGATTAATTTTATTTTTTTAATTATTTTTTATGGATCCCATCAGTTTGTGATGGACTACACTGAGTAGAGGCCATGTAGGCCTTGATCTAACACAGATTTACCAATCCAAAGGGATTAGTTTCCCGATTGAGGGGAGAACTATCCAACCAAATAGGTGCCTTTTGGTTTACAACGGTTAATTCAGGGAAGAAAGAACGAGAACTCATGTCTTCTTGAATAAAATACCACTGGGGTGACATATAATTAAGGTAACATGTTAACCCGACTGAGGGCTGCCTGTCAGTTTATGACAGTCATGCTAGAAATAATGCATAGTAGACTTACATCTTTCAAAGCGAAATGACTGGGGTAACCTATTTATGCAAATAGATTGAACCTGTCCTAATGGCGACTACTGAGAGAGTGCCAACTGGGACTTATCTCTACTCAAGAGTAGTCAAGAAATTCTTATAGGGAGTTCTGCTGACACTACCCTAAAGATAGGATGCCCGCTTGGAAAGGCTTGGGCTTAATTCCAAATCACAGAGAATTTATTTGTTTGTTTATCATAACCTATTTGTTAGAAATTATACAAGGAGCTTATATCGCCTCAATTATATCGCTTTTATCAACTGGAGAATGGAACAAATTCTCCAACCATATGGGTAGCTACTAAGAAAGGGGGGAGTGTCCAATCAAAGAGTAACCCAAGTATTGTCTAAATGGGGTCGCAAAGGACATGATCCAAATAGAATGCCTGTAGGGGAAGGGTCCACTAAGGGCTTTATCCAAAACCCTAGAGAAGATAATTTGCATAGGTATTCGGTGGACAACTCAAGGAGAAAGTACAGAGACTCATATCTACCAAAAGTGGTGTATCCACCGGGTGAGTTGCTGTCAGCATAGCAAATATCAACCAACCTAAGGTGCTAGCTTTGCACAATCGCCTAGGAAGAAAGCATGGACTCACATCCTCCTATAGAACTAGATTGTCGGGATAGTCTATCTTCGCTCAATAGTGCTATCCCACCTAGGCGACTACCGAAAGTGAATGCCACCGAGGGACTTAAATTAACTCAAGAGTAGTCAAGAGGAAAGGAGCCTCTGGGGGACTTATCCTAAACCTCAAATATACTCAACCTAGTCAGTGCATGGTGGTTAATTCAAGAAGAAAGTGCAGGGACTCGCATCTTCTTAAACAAAATCAACATGAGGTAGCTTATTGGCTGGGCACTAAAGCCTACCAAACTAAAAAGGAGCTTATTGGTTTGCAATAGTCATTTCAGGAAGAAAGTGTGGGGACTCACATCCACCAGCCAAGTGACCACTTGGGTGATCTACTAGCAAAGTTGTATGTTAGCCCGACCTAGAGAAGCTAATGAGTGAGTTCCACAGGGGGATTTCTCGCACATCAAAGAAGCTCAAGATAAAAGATATGTGTTTATTTTTGTTTGTGTTTGAGATAGAAGGAATAGGATGCCTCTCGAGTTATCTCACACCTACCCTAAACATGCTTGGGAATTGATGAAATGATGCCATGAATGGTAGTTAGGATTCCACCAAAAAAGGATGTCGCTTGGGATGTCTTACACCTAACTTAGTCGTGCTAGTCAAAATAGGATGCCTCTTAGATTCTCTTACACCTATTTTAGTAGTGTGGGGAAATCATGTTCAATTATGTTTTTGTGAAAGAGGATAGATGCCTCTGGTCTCTTACACCTATCTAAACATGTCATGGATTCACAAAAAAAAAGTAGATAACACTTTGAATGAAGAAAAGATTTTGAAGAATTGGAATGAAATTTTGTTCTTTTGATGATAATTATTTTCAAGCATGGTTTTATGGGTAATATTTCTTCAAATAAAGCCCATTAATTGAAGCATCGGTGTTCCCTTTACAATCAATGTTGATTAAGATCCTCTCCTTGGTAGGCCTTCTCTATGATAAAAGGGTCTTCCCAAGTGGGTTCAAACTTGCCTCCCATCTTTCGAAGGCAACAATTGGTCTTCTTAGAACTAAAACAAGCTCTTCTACTTGAAAAGATCTAGAGACTAGCTTGATGTGAGCTTAAATCATTTTGGCCTTGTATACTCGAGGTTATGGCATGCCCATAGGCATTTATCCTCCAAACCTTTGAGCTCTTCTAACTGCAACTTTGCATTCTGCTCTGTAGTGATTTTGCTACCCAATTTATCATTAGTGATGGGATTTGAACTTCTAAGGGTAGAATGGCTTCAGACCCATACACTAAGGAGAATGGGGTAGATTGAGTTGGAGTTTTGTATGCATGGACCCACAAGGCTAACCGCTCATGCCACTCGATTGTCGAGCATCTTTAATATCTGGATGAGAGTTTTGTTGAATGCTTCTGCTAGGCCATTTGCCCTGGGATAGTAGATGGTGGAGTATCTCCAATCTATACCGTGTCTTAGCAAAGCTATTGATCTTGGTGCTCTTGAATGCAGTACCATTATTGGATATAATTCATCGAGGCACCCCGAACCTATATACGATATGGTTCTTAAAAAATTGGAGCACATGCTGAGCTATGACCTCTCTGAGTGGGATTGCTTCTACATACTTAGAAAAGTAGTCAGTGGTAGCTAAGATGAATCGATGACCGTTGGAAGAAGGAGGATCGATAGAACCCACAATGCCGGTACCCCTAACACTCAAATGGCCATGAGGCCAATGTAGGATGTAGAATGTTGGGTGGTTGATGTAGGATCACACCTGTACAACATGGCGGCATTCCTAGTGTAATCATTGAAGATCTAGTCTCTTAATCTTTTCTTTTATCTGCAGATCGGATTGATGTGCTCTGCATAGACCTAAATGTACCTTAATCACGATCTTATGGGCTTCGTGTTTGTCTAAATAATGTAACCACATTTGATTGAAAGATCGTCGATACAAGGTGTCATCCAAGAGAGCATAGGAGAGAGCTCTCTGTTTCATCTGATGGGCTTGTGATTTCTCTTGAGGTAGTTTGCCAGTGTTCAGGTAATCTATGAATGGTTGCCTCTAATCCGATCATCCTTTCAAACGATAACCTCCCTTCAAGAGAAAGTCTCGAGTTCAACGCCAATAAGGGATAGACATCTATTTTGGACCCTTATAATGGACTCATATTTTGACATGCCAATTCCTTGGCAAGTTTGGCCAAAGCATCTGCTTCTATTCCTCAGGGACCTTGTAGATGGTGACCTCAAGATTTGGGCCAACAACTTCATGGTATACCATGGTAATGATGCTTGGGTTTGAGAACCCAGGACCCGAATTTGGTTGATGAACAACTGAGAGTCCCCATAGATATTGATGCTTTTAACACACATTGTAATGGCTAACTCTAGTCCTGTAATCTAAGCCTTATACTCAGCTTCGTTGTTGGTGCATAGATTGGAGAGATAGTATGAGAATCTCATCACATTGCGATCTATGGTTAACAGAATTATTCTACCCCTATCTTTCTTGGAAGAGTAGATCGTGGTTCTTCTCCTTTATGAAAGGAAGTTGTACCATCAAAATACTTCTCCCAACAGTGGTTGTCAACCTCCCTAAGTTCATTATTTGTTTGTGGATCATCACTCCGGAGAGTCAGGAAGTGGGTGTACTAAGAAATAGTCCTTTAACCACTTAGGGTACAATGTGATATCAAACTGAGAAAAATCATGGACCAACATGCCAAACATCCGGATAATGTCAGCCATGTCATGAGAAACTATAGTGGATTGATTCTTGAAATCAAGTTCACCTTATGAGAAAGCATATAGTGTCATAGCTTTAGGATGCAAAGATTAAAGCTAGGCAATATTTCTTAATAGGTGGGTAGTTCACTTCAGTGGGGATCAAATGATAGCTGAGGTAGTAGTGAGCATTCTCCTTCTCTTCATCATTGGCTTGGGCCAACAAAGTGCCAAGGGAGTCATCCAATGTAGCTGTGTAAACGATCAATGGCCCCGCCTGGATAGTCGGAACCGGTGGTTTCACCAACACCGCTGATATCTTCAAAGGAATGCTGGCACTTGTCATCCCTCTTGAACTTGGCATCCTTTTTGACAAGTGCTAAAATTGGTTTGCCTCTCCCTGATAAGTTGGAGATAAAGCATCTTAGATATGCCAACTTACCTTGGAAAGATAGTTGACTTTAGTGTCATTTCTAAGATAGCTTTGATCTTTTGGATCTATTTCATACAACAAACCCAAGGAACTTTGACTTTAATGCACACTTGATTCATTTTGAGGTTATATTGTCTTAACCATTCAAAAACTACTCAAGCAAATAGATGGTCTTCCTTTTCTTTTGGACTACTAGATCATCAATATAGTTCAACTTGATGATGAATGAGTTCATTGAAGATCTAAGTCATGGCCCTGGTATGTATACAGGCATGACCTTATAACAATATTCTAAAAAAAGTAGTGTTTCTTTCATTCTTATGAGGAGAAGGATCAAACTAATCAGCTAAGACTTATGACTCCTATTGTATATATAGAAAGATTTATTCAATAATGTGCATGGTTGATAGATTTGAGTTTAGCTTTTAAAAAAGAGATATTATATTATATTATATATATATATATATATATATATATATATATATATATATATATATATATATATATATATATATATATATATATATATATATATATAATATCTTAATGATTCCATCGTTTCCAAAGTAGTGTTTCTTTAATGAGCCATATTAATTATACATGACCCATCCATGAAGGAGAATACTGAGATGAGGGATGTCCACCATTAATTCTCGGTATAAGAAGAGAAACTCATCCTTAGGACATGCCCATTTAAGTCCCTAAAATTGACGCATACTTTCTTAATCTGACACGCTAACTAAGTAGGATATTTTTCTTCCGAAAAAAAGATCGATCGCTTTTGACTTCAAAATGACATGTTGTTCGATTTCTAATCGCATGCCTAGGAGCTTGCTTGATAGGGGATTGCTTTTGCTATTGCTACATTAGAGATAACTGGCATCTCTCATGATCCATGCAAAGTAGTTCTTAATCTCAATCAATAGCCTAACTAAGTCATTGGTTTCTTCATTCAATAATGAACCATGTATGTTGGGTGGATTTTCTTCCATCCGAGGTTGATTTCTTTAAGCATGCTCATTGAATGGAATGGATCTCTTCAAATTATGGAGGGTGCATCTTGATTTGGAGATCATCCGATCATCTAAGTTTCTAAACACATTCTTCATAAGAGTTAGTGTGGTTGAGAAGAACCTATGATTGGTAATACTAAGTAATCATCACCCGACCCATTAAAAATCCTAGTCTTGATCTTGATTGTGCATCCTTGTCTCTATTATTCCACAACTTTTTGAAGTATTCTGACCTGTGCTTAGACCATGTATAAGGAATCAAACCTTTCTTTACAAGATTAAGAACACAAGGTGAGTACCAATCAAAAGGCAATTCCATTAATTCTTTATATGAATTCTCCTCAAGTTTTACATCAGCTTCTGGACTTAAGAATGTTGATCTCAATAGGAATCTCTTCTGCTTCACATCAATGGAAGACTTAGGGGCTTCCTTAACTACTAAACCTTCAACTTTTTGAGAGGAAAGTGAGGTTAGAGCTAAGGTTCCTAACTACTGCTTGGTAGTTTCACATAAATTTAATTTGAATATATTCATGCTTTGCTTGGAGGCCTGGTCTTTGTCACTATCCGGCTCGAGTGTCACCTCTAATAAAGCCCGCTGAGAGGGGTTGGCTGGTATATTAATCACATGAGACTTGTCCTCCAAGTTGGATTCCAAGTCTATGAATGTAGGGGTACTCATGAATTGAACATAACCCCTGTGGTCAAACAGGGGTCTTCCACCTGAACCTCTATTTCTACCTCTGCCTGGTGGAGGTCGAGTCATCCTACCCACATATCCATATGATGGAATGAACTATGGGTGAAATGTGATATGTGGCTCTACTTCTTCCTTGATATCCTTTTCTTGTTAGCTTGAACTTTCATCTTTCTTTTCTTTTTCTTTTTTTTCTTTTTTTCTTTTTTTTTGTATTTGAATTTTGACCAAGTATATGAGAAAAGGTGTTTTGAGGAAGATAGTAGGTTGTATCCTCATATATCTCAACTCGATCCCATCTTTTCAGAACTTGATGCACTGATGTAAGGAGGATGGAATCATCTTGTTCTAATGTATCCAAGGTCTATCGAGCAAAGCAGTGAATGAAGTATTCGATTCAATTATGTAGAATTTTACTTTGGCCTTCTAATCACCTATATCTAAAGGTAACACTATGGAACCTAAAGCCCTTTTTCCTTGTTCATTGAATCCTCTTAACATCATCTGATCTCTTTAAAGTGTAGATGTCAATGCTCAAGTAGGCAAGAGTCTTTAGACTCATAATGTTCACCGACACACCTAGATCAACAAGAACCATGGAGAGTCTAAATCTGCCCATGTCCACTGTAATGTAAAGGGGACGGTTGTGCTCCATGTCCCCTAAAAGAAGGTCTTCATCTATGAAAGTGACTCCTGGACTTCCCAATAATGTGCCTCTCCAATAGGATCCTGAGCTAAGCATTCAAGAAGAGCTTTGATTAATGATTCCCTCATTTCTTTGGATAAGACAAGGGCATCATATATGCTTAACTTAGATGGAAACTTTCTTAAGTGAGAGAGAACATTGTAATCCACTCTGGGCTGATCCTCCACAAGCATATCCATGGGTGGAGCATCTTGTGGAGGAGCTTCTTGATCATCTAGATCAATGACTTGTTTCCCTTTATCTTGAGGTGCTGGCCTAGGAGGTGGAACCTTGCCACTAGGGAGGTTGACTTTGATGATCTCTTGTGGAAAGTTAGTGGAAGATTCTACCTACGCCGCTCACCTGCCTTCTCTATGGGACCCTCAATCTGATGATTCCAAGTAAGTCTATCTCAAGAGGTGACCTCGTATTATTTAGAGAAGAAAAGTACAACTCTGAATTAAAAAGAGAAAGATCAGAGCTGTTATAGTTATTATTTAGACTTAGAGAGCTTTCTAAAAGAGTAGAATTAGACAACCCATCAGAAGTGAGATAGATGTAATTCAAACAAGCTTTATTCCTCGATTTCTTGGATTTTGAATGAGGTACATAGTGAAAATCTAGTAAAGTAAGTGGGGTGAGGGATTTGTTGCCCTCATCTATGGATATAAGATGTTTACCAGAGGAAGACCCAAGTAGAGGTGTCAAAAGTAGGCCGCAACTATGGACCTGGAGGCAGGCTCTGCGGTTGCGCTACTTGGCTATCCCTGACATATACACCGCTACTGTCAGCTCCCTTTTCCCAAGTTATCTTTGGAAACTTGCAAACCTTCCTTGATATTGGAGGTTTGAGCTACCTCAGGCACCTGCAAGGAAAGTTTCTTGATTTTGGAAATAATTTTCTTAGAGATTTGAAATAAGGAGATATCCCAACCTTCTTTGGTTTTGAGAGGATCATAGGTATCCCCAAGGATTACCCTAATGGAACTGGATTCCATATTCCTTTGGGATAACTATGGCTATGCCTTGAAGCTATGCTCAAGTCCTTGAATGTAAAGCAATCATCCAAAATATGGCCTACCATGCATGGAAAAAGTTAGGATCATTGTTTGCCCACTTCCTCGCCTTCTATGCCTGTAGAAAGTTTCTTTAATAGATTCTTAAAGATTTTCCTAACTACCTCCCTCTTAAATGAATATGGTTTGTTTAGTTTATCCATAAGAGTAGTGGATGGTAGCTACCGCGGTATGTGTACCACTGCCATGAGTGGCTATGAGGAGGCTAAAGGCCATGGAGGTTATGTATGGCAAGATTGGTGGTGGTAGAGGAGGTGAAGTGGCGGTGGAGCTCAGCTCATATTGCTCTCTCCCTACTTCCCTTATTCACCACTGCCCCGCTTCTTCTCATAAGTTTTCTTTTTTGGCTTTGTAGATTGATCCGAAAAGGCAACTATCCTATTCTCCTTGTGTTAGCCTTGTTGATTAGCTTTTCAAATATTTTGATGGTAAAACCTTTGAGCATGAAGGCAACCGAGATATGAATATTCTTTAGAAGAATTTTAATGGCATGCTTTTCAAACAACTGTGGATCACATTTCATACTCAAATTACCATCTGATAATATAATCAATGAGGGACTCACTGGGGTGTAGAGCTTTATAGTCTCCCTTTGTCGAGCTCTAAAACCTCTAATGAAGAGTTGCTCAACTCATCAAAAGTCTTCACAAACTGTTGGGAGTTCAATACCAATCAAAGGCTATGCTCGCTAAGATAAAAAAAAGTTAGAATAATGCATCCACCAAAGAATGCAAAAATGGCCCTAAATGCTATGTGTTGTCGAGTTCGCTACCATCAAAGCTCAAAAAGAAGGTGGTACAAAACCCTTAGATACTTGGATGACATCAAATTCCGAATCTACCCTTTGAACCGATGATCCTCCTGCTCTTAACGCTTTCACCCACGCTCAACCATGAGTTTAATGTCTTTTTCTTGCACGGAGGTACTATCCACTACCTTCTTATACAAGCTTGGGTTGCTATTTCATAGATAAACTTGTCGATCCAAGACATGCAACAACTCAGTGACCTATAATAGGATGCACGGGCTTGGTTCTGAAGTGCCAAGACTACTGCTAGCATATCCTCAAGCTTCTTTGCCATCCTATCGATTTGTTCATCCTTTGCTTTAATTGAAGGAGGTGTTGGTAGTCGGTCCCGCTTGGTTGCATCACCTTCAAACGATCATGAAGGAGAACCCCCAGATCTACCATGTGCACTCCTTGAATCCTCCAATCATCATCTTCATTAGATCAAAATTGACCTTCTCATCCTCTAACCAGATATCCTGATCTTCTTCTTCCACACATCTTACAATGTCATCTAGGATTGGTCCAACTAACAGTATAAAAAAGATCGAGGTCGACCATAGGATCACTATCATGAGATCTAACCTCCCTCTAAGGGATCTTGGACTATGCTCACCAGAGAGGATGCTTCATCGATCTGGGTGGAGTGGTACTCTAGGAGGATCTATGGAGACAAATGGTATTATCTCCTCTACTACTATCTCCATAACCTGCTGTGGTGGTGGTGGTGATGGAATGACTACTATACTTCAAGGTTGTCATTCCTTCTTCACCATAACTAGGGTAGAAGGTCGAGCAGAAGAGCTCAGCCTCACCTCAGTATGAAGTGTAGATGGAATGAGATTTCTTGGCTATAATCGGATCACTAGTAGGGCTATCTTCTCCCCAGATGCAGCCTTCATGGCTTCTGCTGGAACAGTAGATGATGGAACTTGTACCAGAGATGGTGGGCGTGGAGTAGAGCAATGTGTGGAGGCACCACCAACTCTCTCTGAGTAGGAGCTCCTCTCTTAAGATGGGTAGTACCCATCAATAAAATGCTCTCAGTATGATCGATAAAAGCAGGATGGAAAGTCCATGAGGGTGAAATCAAGGCGTATACCCACGCCTCCCTCGCTAGTAATCTTGACTGATACCTAAGCCTCCCTAGCCCTCTCCTATCTAATGTACTTCATATGTACTTCCTCTTCTATAGACTGGGAAACTACCTCGAGCTCCTTCATTATGAGAGTATGATATCGCTTGATCATGTGGTTCTATTTTTCTTGAGTCCTGTGGGACGAGCAGTGAACTAGCCACTCAGGTAGCAGATAATCCTAATTAGGGTGAGCCTTCCCCTTGGAAGCCAACGAGTGGGTACTAGCCCATACTAGGGCAGAAAGGGGAACCATTGAGCACACTGGCACTATAACTACTTATGCTATGGGAACTACCACAACCTTCCTCTTCAGTGAGGGAAACTCTAAGTAAGATGGCATCTCAACTGGATGATGCATCACCACGCCTCACTGGCTTGTGAGGTCCCTCACAAGTGATCTTAGCCCCTCAAAACCTCCAAAATGAATGAGGTGGGTGAAGTCGATGGGAGGTTGGCCCAAGGGCCAAATCCATCCCAAAGGAAATAGTCACGCATTTCTATGTTGCCATTTGAATGAACTGAACTAAATTGAACTAAACTAAACTGACTGAAATAGACTGAAAGTCTACAATGTTGAAAATAAGTTTGAATCAGATTTCTACTTTAATTCATTTTTTAGAATTTGAACCCACACTCAACAATTTGAATATGTTAAGTGGGGCTCTTTGATTTTGGAGAGATTTTGAATTTAGAATTGGTAAGGAGATTTTTGGATCTAGAATCCATTTTCAACAAATTTGTGTATGTTGAAAATGGGTTCAAATATTTTCGGAGAGAGATTGATGCTTCCATAGGTTCATATTTGATTTTGATTATTGATTGTTTGGGGACCCTTCATTTAACAAATTTTAGTATATTAAAGTAAAGGGTCAATTGATTTTGTATAGATTTGTGATTTTGGAATTTACTTACTTAGCAAATTTGGGTATGCTAAGTGAGGTGTTTGAAAATAATTTTCTTCTTCTTTTGCTTGTTTGTGAATCATGTGTGAATTTTGAAAATGAAATCTTCACTTAGCAAATTTGGGTATGCTAAATGAAGAATCCAAAAGCTTTGTTATTTTTGAAAAGAGAATTCTTTTACTTAGCAAATTTGGGTATGCCAAATAAATGATCCAAATGTGTTTTATTTTTGATGATTTTGAAAAGAGTATTCTTAGCAAATTTAGGTATGCTAAAGAAATCCAATTGTGTTTTTGTTTTTGATGATTTTGAAAAGAGGATTCTTTACTTAGCAAATTTGGGTATGCTAAATAAAGGATCCAAATGTATTGTTTTGATTTTATTTTATTTTATTTTTTTTTATTTTTTGAAAAGAGGATTCTTAGAAAATTTAGGTATGCTAAATGAAGAATCCAAATGTGTTTTTGTTTTTGATGATTTTGAAAAGAGGATTCTTTACTTAGAAAATTTGGGTATGTTAAATAAAGGATCCAAATGTATTTTGTTTTGGTTTTTTTTTTTTTTTGGAAAGAGGTTTCTTAGCAATTTAAGTATGTTAAATGAAGAATCCAAGTGTATTTGATTTTTGTGATTTTGATCTAGAAAAGAGGATTGTTGACCTCATTTTTTAGAATGAGCTCTCAACCCCTCCATCTTAGACATATGACTCATATTAGATATTAAGAATTCTTATTAAGATTATTTTGATAAAGATGAACATTAACCTAACTCTAGAGACTTAGAATTAGCCATAGGAATAGGTTATTTTGGGTGTTAGTAAATTTGTCATTTGAACCAAATCCTCACTTCTTTTTTTCAAGTCAAACTCCAAACTCATACCAACCTCAATTCCAAAAACAAACCTTAAATCAATTCAAAATGATTGAAACCCATGATTGATTTCCAAACCTAAAACCTTTCCTGAGTCACTTTGATTCCATCTTATGGACTTAGCCCAAGTCAAATTCAAATCAATTCAAACTCAAGAGGTTTTCTCTTAGCCCATTCTCATTTACTTTTACAAATATAAATGAGATATAAATTCAAATAACCAAAACTAAATCCAAAAATCAATTCCAAATTCTAAACCTTTCCTAAATTTGATTAAAAAAGAGATTTTCATAATATTTATATTCTCATTTACATTCACAAATATAAATGAGATATAAATTAAAATAAAACAAATCCAAAATCAATTCCAAATTCTAAAGCCTTTCCTAAGTCACTTTGATTCCATGGCTTATCCCAAATCAAATTCAAACCACTTCAAACTCAAGAAATTTTCTCATAACCCATTTATATTCTCAATTATATTCACAAATATAATTGAAATGTAAATTCAAATGACCAAAACTAAATTCAAAACTCAAATCCAAATTCAACCAAAATAACCTAAGTTTCAAGTCATTGAACTAGCAAATCAAACTCAAATCAAGCTAAATTGATTTTCTTCATGATTCAATCAATCCTTCAATCATGAAACAAAATATAAACACAAACTTCAATCATCAAGCCAAAGCTAAATTCAAAAATCAAACCCAAATTCAACCAAAATTTAACCTAAACCTTTCAAGTCAAATTCTTGAACTTAGCCAAATCAAACCCAAATCAAGACAAACCCTTGATTTTTCTTTATGATTCAATCAATTCTACAATCATGATACCAAATATAAACATAAACTTCAATCATCAAACAAAACAAAATCCAAAAATCAAACCCAAATCAAACTCATGTTCACCCTTTGAACTTGAGATTGTCAAATGAATCGAAACCCATTTGACTCCAAATCACTTGCAAATGGATTTATATTTCAATCATAGGTCCATATGTGAGTTCAACCAAACTTGAATCAAGCCTTGACCATGACCCACTTATGCTCACCTGACCCAAAGTGATCTAAAGTACCCCTTTTAAGCCAAATTTTAATCCTACCCAAATTGGATAGAACTAAGCCACCTAAGCCTCACATTGTGAGCAACAATCATCATGAGATGATCAATCACTCAAATTGGGTAAAACCAAGTCAAACCTAAGCATTGACCAAGTCAACACTAAGCCTAAATGAAATTTAAACTAGCCAAAATCCACCATAGGCCAAATTGATTGAAGCCATTGATTAAAACCAATTCATGATCAATGTTTGAACCTGACCAAGTCATCATTTGAGCCTAACCTAGCCCAATTGGCCACTTGACCCAAGTTGACCAAACTTGACCTAAAAGTCAAAATGTATCAAATCTTGATCTAAGCCAATTTGATTGCAACCAATGGGTCAATTTCAGTTTAAGCTACTTGTTGAACTTGACCAAAGCCTCAATTGGCCAACTAGACCTAACCTAGCCCAATTGACCATGAACCCAACTTGACCTAAAAGGTCAAATTTAGCCAAAATCAAATTAAATCAAAATTGATTGAAACCAAAGCTTGCAACATATTTTAAAAGACCAACCAAATATAAATCAACCTATGACCTAACCTAATTAGGTCAAATGGGTCAAATTGGTCAAGTTGACCCATTTGACCTAAATGAAATCAAATGAACCAGAACCAAATATAAACCAAATTGACCAAACCAATGATGCCAATACATTTCAAATATTCATATGAGCTTGACCCAACCCTTGGTTTGACCCAATTTGAACAATTGCTCAACTTGACCCAAGTTTACCCATTTTGACCTAAATGGGTCAACATGAGCCAAATGATATCAAATCAACTCCAAATTCTATTAAATTTGGACCAACCCAATTTCAAACTATTCTAAATCTATCCAAAGTAAAATCAAAGTCAAATGACCATTTTACCCCTAGGTCAAGGGGTAACCCATGGCCAATTCCACTTGAAATTTGGACATATCCTTTCCATGGCCACTTGGCACCCTCTTAGTGGAATAAATAAACACTAGTGAGTGTGGTGCACATGACCCAATGGGCTTAGGTCAGCCAAAATGGACCACCCACTTGCAAATGAGCACATGTGAATCACTCCTCCACCTCATTTGGCACATGGAAACTTCTCCACTACCTCCCTCTGCCAAACTGAACCACATGGTGTCCAATACAGCCTAACCAACTCAACCCATAGGATCAATTTGATCAAAATGGCAAAGCTATGCTCAGTCATCCTTCTAGGGAGATATACTTCTATTTCATTTTCACCACCACACTCAATTGGCAAGGAAGCCAGTAGCAATCCCAAGCTTCTCCAAGCCTCCTCAGCTCTTTGCATTTCCATTTCAATTTATCAAAATAAGGGAGGTAAGGAATTCTATCTCACTCAATACTCAATTTTAGCTCAATTTGTCCTTCAAGCACCTTAAGGGGACCCAATCGAGCTCACCCAAGTCTTCATTCAAGTTCTCAAGGCATGGGAGAGGGGAGTTTGATCAAGGTTGCGCTTTGGTTCATAGGAAGATCCATTCAACCTCAAGCCCTCAAATCTTCAACACATCTGCTCCACTATTAAGCTACCGATGGTTGGGAGTGTCTGATAGCCTCCATGAGGTATGGATCAAATGAGCTTATATTGTTTGGTCCTTTGTGAAAGAAACTTCACCCCATGTGAATTTGATCGTTAGAGCTCGGATCAAGCCCTAAAGGGTGGATGGTTGCCCTCTCCCGCAAGTGAGCTTAGTGACAGATCATGGACCGTCCATCCATTTTGGATGACACCCTATATCATGATTTTTGATTTATCCTTAAGAATTATTTATAATCAGACCATCACCTTATCGAACGACGAGAGAAATGATGCCACATGCACATGACAATAAATAATGAATATCATGACATGGAAAGCATAGCAAAATATAAAAATTATATATAATAATATTTGTGAAGATAATCCAAAGGAGAATAATAAAATTAGGTTTGATTGATTTTGAATAGTAGATTTTATGGGTTTTTGGGAATGTAATTATATGTTAATTACTAATTATTCCATTGATTAATTCCAAACTTCTTAGGTAAGTTTAGTGGGATGACTTCTACCTCCCCTAATTTTCTTAGAATTTATTAATTATTTAATTAAGGGAATGGCTTAATTCATCTCTAATCATTCCCTTAATCAATTAAATGATTAATTAACCTATTAAATGAGATTAGGATGTCTTATCTAAATCTCTTCCCCTAAGTCCATTTTACTTGAATGAAAACTTAATTAATTTAGTAAATAAATCAATGATTTGATCATTTCATTAAATAGCATAATTAACCATACTCAAAATTGAAAATTAATCCAGAAACTTAATCACTTAATCAATTCCTTCTTGGGTAGATGCTTAGGTGTTCAATAACCTAAGTAGCTTAAGGAAATCATATCTAACCCATATGTGTGGGAAGGTTATGAAAGTACTTAAATTAAACCCTTTAGTTTAATTAATCAAATTGAGCCAAATGCATTAGGCCCTTTCTTTCTTAGGTGCATTGAATTTAAATTTCTTGTGGTTCTATGTCATATATTGGCTCATAATTATTTGGTTAAATATGTTAAAGTGGTGAAGGGGTAATTAATGAACTTAATGTACAACCTAAGTAAAACATAAAATCAATTTATGTTCTAAAAAATTAAACTAAAATAATATACACATGTGAGAGATGGGTTAGGACCAGCAAATCCTTTTCACATTTCCTAAAATTCAAATCAAACTCAAAACCAAATCAAAATTTTCTTAAACTAACTTTGATTCACTTTAAGTAATCTTATTCCATAGGATTGTCTTTAGGAATTAACTAGGGTGAATGAATTTACATGCTTTCATCACTTTATTTCTTTCCTAGCATGCTAAGTGTGTATGTCATATGAAAATCATGCATTCATGTCTTTTGAAAAGTCAAATTAAAACTATATGTTTTATGCCAAATTGCATGTTTTGGCTAAAGTAAGAATATGAATGGATATAATCACTACTAAATCCAAAACTATTTTTAAAACTTAGAAATCAAATATTATAAATGAAAAGTATACTATTTATAAGTACTTATAAACTTGCATGTGAATAGCCTAAAATGTGTTACGTGATTTTCTTCTCTTTCTTAACATAGGTTTGTATGAGATTTTCCAAGTGTATAGTCCATTTGAAAAGGACATAACACTTGCTTAAATTCATTCTTATACACTCCTATGTCATTACTTAAGAAATAATTCCACATCACACATGTAAACTAAACAATCAAACAAAAATCAAACAAACATAAACTTTTTACATGATTCTCTTTACATGCATTTCTTTCTATACATGCACATGTATTTAAGAAAAGTGGTATATTAGTCTAGACACCCCAGGATTGCGAGGCTTTAAGTAGCCCCAAGTAGGTCTTGTACCTTATACCCTTGGTATAAATAATGGCATCCTACTCACTTATATCTTTCACACTTGTAAATGTACATATGAAAATGGATAAGAGAATCTCTCTTTTTCTACTTAACCAAATCATGCATCATGAAGTATCCAAATTTTCTTAAGTAACATCCCTTAGCATTCATCATTAAGGTGTGTTAAACATTTCCATTTGCATATATAGATATGCTTAGGGTCTATCCATATGCATGTTACACATGTTGGGAAAGAAATAAAGTGTTGTGTGTTTTGTGATAATAATTCACTTTACTTAATCTTAAAATGCCTTTCTCTTTGAATAGGTTTATTTAGAGTTGTTCTAAACTTAGATTAATTAAAACACATAATAAAATATTCACTAAACAAAAGTCATTAATGAATTTACCATAGAAATTACTTAAGGTAGGAGGAAAGAGAAGTTATCTTCTCTTTTCCTCTTTATAACATTAGTGAAAGTAGTTCATTCAAACCAAATCAAATCATGAAATAAAACTTAACTAAATCAACTAAACCACTTAAATAAAACCACCCTCTAAGTTGAATATTTTCATACTTAGAGAACCTAAACCTTAAAGCCTAACTAAGCATACCACACAAACCTAATACGGCACACACATTAGGCTAAGTCACCACTTCTGGTCCTATGTTAGGGTGGTACATGGTTTGATATTTGCTTTTATTTTGTGATGTAATATTTTAGTCTAGATGTTAGGGTATATGTGCTGACCAATGGTAGACGATCTAGTCTAATCATTGTCTTCTGGGATTGTGCTTAAGTGCTAATAAAATATAAGCTTGATGTGTCTCTACCCCTATGCATAATCTAAAATAGGCCAGGTAGACTTGGTTACCCATGTGTGGGGTATTAAGTCCAACATACATGCTTAGGATTGTTTGGTTTTCTTAACTAATCTATGTTTTGCAGGTGTTAGTTAGATTTACATTCCCTTTTCATGTAATTTTACAAATAAGGATTTGGAATGATTGTTATGGGGGATCTAGATGAACATTGGTCATAAGATTATGTCATACGTACCATGTGAAGCCTTGGAGCAAACCATATTCTAGCCAAGTCAAAAGCAAGAAAGAACCAAGAGAAGAAATGAAGAGTGAAGAATGATGACCCCTTATGGTGAAATATATTCTCATCTTCATCTATCCTCTTTTTGAAAAGGATAAATGAAGACAAAAATATAAACCTTTTTGGGTTGCCATGTAGATTTGCAGATGTTCTTATTAGGGTGATCAAGTGCGACATTGAGGAGAGGTGTACTATCTTGAAAGATAAAAGTCACCACCCTATAATGGACCTAATCACCTCAATAAGGACTCCTAAGGACTATGGGTCTTAGGAATGTACCAGAGATTCTTCTCCTACTTTACATGAAAAAGTAAATCAAGGTTTATTTTAAATCAATTTTGTTAAGTTCCCTACAGGGGCAAGCCCTTATAGTTAATTACATCCTAAGGAATAAGATTCCTTAGGAATACTCTTGATTAAGGTAAATGAGCATTATTTCCAAAAATTTTGAAAGGTAGGACTATAAATTAATTGGTTTATTTTTAGAAAGTTAAGTGGGATCGATCAAGAGGATGGAGTTCTTATCAAAGCCAAATGAAAACCAGTAGTGGTTCTTAAGATACTAGGAAGCCTAGTAAGCACCCCAAACTACCCTGTAGTTGGGCTCTACATTTTGAAATTGAATTAATTTGTTTGAGTTAAATTTTTATTAGAAATGTAGGGCTTAAAATTCCATAATACAAGGTTATGAAAATGCCTAAGAGGTGAGGATTTATGCTTATGGCCTGCAAAGGGGAGAAGCAACCTGAACCTAAATATAAGGAGCTTTGGTGAGGACCAAAAAGCACAACCTAAATCTAAGGCAAAAATGGGTATTTGATTTACCTCCACAAGAGAGGATAAACCACTTGACTATTGGACTTACAATCGCTTGGGGGTGGCTATCAACTAACTCCTCCTATGATTTTAAAACATGTAGGCAAGTCAAAATGCTTTTGCAAGATAGCTAAGCTTGTTGTTTATTTAGAAAGAGACTAAATCCTCAAGCACTCCCTAAAAGATTAGATCATGTAAGGGCATGCTTTAATGACTTAAATCTAATGCAAATTTTTCATATGTGTTTATTTTCTTTTTGGACAATCAGCTTGACAAAAGCTTTAAGATTATTTATGCATAATGCATAAGAAATTAGATTATGGGCCAAAATCAGTAAGATAAGAAGGTGTGTTTCCACCATGGCTCTCACAGCTCAAGCCAAATTCTCTAAAAAAGATGGAAGCTCTCCAATCAAGAGTGAAATAATATATTTTTTATGCATGATGTTATAAAAGTAAGTCAACATCCAACTAAGGGTTTGTTAATTCTTTTATCTTGATTTATAGCCTAAGCTTTAGGTGAGGTTATTAGTTATTTATTTTTATTTTTGAGTTGATTAATTTGGTAGAAGATTTATTTTTTGCTAAGAGCCTAATCATCATCCAGGCCGTACATCATACCAAGGAATAAACTAGGAAAAATATGCAATCTTAATGCACAAGTTAAACAAACATCAATCACTTTATAAAACTAGCGCAAAAGAATAAAAGGCCATTTGTGGTCAGGCTCCACCTCACAAACCCAAAAAAAAATTGGGTAGCCGAGTTCTACCCTTATGCAGCCCAGATTACAAATGAATTAATTACAATTAAGTGAGGAATTCATGTTATGGGGGTCTTCAATCTTCATTTTTCTTCTTCCTTCTTTGGTTTCTTCTTTTAGATGGTTGGAGTGTGATTGCTCCAAAGGCTTCACATGGTACATAAGTTGTAATCTTATAACCAATGCTCATCTTAATCCCCCATAACAATCATTCTGAAATTCTAATTACAAAATTATATGAAAATAAAAAAGTAAATCTAACTAAAACCTGCAAAATAGTGATTAGCTAAACAAACCACACATTCCCAAGAATGTATGAGAACATATTGGACTTAGCACCCCACACATGGGTAAGCAAGTCAACCTGGCCTATTGGATTATGCGTAGGGGATATGCACTGCACATCAAAAGTAATTTTTATATTTTATTACAACGCCCCTTAAGCACAATCCCTAGTATAAGATAATGATTAGACTAAATCATCCTACCATTCAATCTATGTGCATACACCCTAATGTCCAGACTAAAATAAGACATCACAAAATAAAAGCAAAGCATCAAACCATGCACCTAACCTAAAGCTAGAAATGGTGACTTAGTCTAATGTGTGTGCTTTAAAAGGTTTGTGTGGCATGCTTAGCTAGGCTTTAAGGTTTAAATTTTATAAATATGAAAAGTTCAACTTAGAGGGTGGTTCATTTAAGTTGTTTTAATTGATTTAGTTGATTTTTATTTGATGATTTGTTTAGGTTTGAATGAACCTACAATTAATTACTAAGTTATAAAGAGAGGGAAAAGAGAAGAAGACTTCTCTTTCCTTCCCTACCTTAAGTAATTTCTAAAGTAGATTCATGTTTGATTTTGTTTAGTGAATATTTTATTATGTGTTTTAATTAATCCTAAGTTTAGATTTTCCCTAAACAAACCTATTCAAAAAGAAAGGCATTTTAAGATTAAGTAAAGTGAATTAATATTACAAAACACACAACACTTTATTTCTTTTCCTGCATGTATAAGATGCATATGGATGAATTCTAAGCATATCTATACATACAAATGAAGATGTTTAGCACACTTTAATGATGAATGCTAAGTAGTGTTACTTAAGAAAATTGGAATGCTTTATGATGCATGATTTTCATTAAGTAGAAAAGAGGGATCTCTTTTTATCCATTCTTCACAAGACATTTATATGTATGAAAGACATAAGTGAGTACAGCGCCATTTTAGCACCAGGGGTGTAAGGTACAAGACCTACTTAAGGCTACTTAAAGCCTCACAACCAGGGTTGTCCAGACTAATATACCACTTTCCTTAAATACATATGCATGTATAAAAGAAATGAATGGAAGAAAAGATGCAAAAGTTTATGTTTATTTGTTTGATTTGTTTATGTAATTTATATATGCAAGTGTGGATGTCCTTCTTAAGTAATAACATAGGAATGAATAGGAAAGGATTTAAGCAAGTGTTGTGTTCTTTCAAATGAACTATACACTTTGCCAAATCCTATTCAAAATTATGCTAAAAGAAAAGAGAAGGAAAACTACACTATGCATATCTTTATATTTCTACTCACATGCAAGCTTATAAATAATCATAAGTAACATATCTTTTAGTTTTGATAATTGATTTATAAGTTTTGAAAATAATTTTAGATTTTATAGTGATAATAGTTATTCATATTCTTTATCCAAAACATGCAATTTGACATAAAGGAAATATTTCATTTTTACTTTGATTTTTTTTAATAAAAAAAGTATGAATGCATGATTTTTATATGGTATACACATTTAGAATTCTAGGAAAGAAATAAAGTGATGAAAGAAATGTAAGTTCATTCACCCTAATTAATTTCTAAAGATAACCTTATGAATAAGATTATTTAAAGTAAATCAAATTTATTTTAAGGAGAATTTAAATTTTGTTTGAGTTTGATTGAAATTTGAGAAATGTGAGATGAGTTTGTTGGTCCTAACCCATTCCCCCATATGTAATTTATTTAAGTTTTATTTTTAGGTGATTAGATCAATTTTATTTTGGTTAAGGTGAATTAAGTTAATTACCCTTACCTACACCACTTTAACATATTTAATCACATAATTATGAGCCAATGATATGACATAAAACCACACACAAGGAATTTAAATCAGCAATGCACCTAGGAAAGAAAGGGCCTAATGCAATTGGCTCACAATTAGTGATTAATTAAATTAAAGGGTTTAATTTAAATACTTTCATAACCCTTCCCAGACATATGGGTTGGATTTTAATTTCCTTAAGCTACTTAGGTTATTGAACACCTATGCATCTACCCAAGATGAATTAGTTAAATTATAGAATATTTTTATTTTAAAATTTTGATTAATTAAGCCATTTTATTAAATGATTAAATTATTTAATTAATTTTGCACCTTAATTAGATTTTAAACCAAATGAAATAAACTTAAGGAAAAAAGATATGGGAAAGAATCCCTAAGTTTACTCACTATCCTAAGGTAATTAGCAAAGTTAATTGGTGAATTTACCACTCTTTAAAAGATTAATTAACCATTTAGTGGATTAAGAGAGTAATTAGGAATGAGCCAAGCAATTATCCTAATTAAGCCACTACTAAATTCCAAAAAAATCATGAGAGGCAGAGATCATCCCATTATTCAACCCTAAGAAGTTTGGAATTAATTAGTGGAATAATTAGGGAGTAATTACATTCCCAATAAAACCATCATTCAGAAAATATCACTATTCAAAATCAAGTGAAATTAATTTTAGAATATTCCTTTTTGAATTACCTTTCCAATGCTTTTAAATTTGTAATTTTCTAATTTTTTTACAATTAGTTATGAATATTTTAAGTTTCCATGATTATTAAGTAATTAATCCCTTAATTATATGGCTAATCTGCCGCCAATCGGAAGCCGAGGCGGCTTTCCATGGTCGATGCCACTTAATTTTTCACATCATAGCGCCACATCAACGATGATGATATGTGATTTCTCCCCATCTATCTGATCAAGGAACGAACGGCTAAGATCAAGCCCGCAGTTCTTAAGGGGTTAATCCATGGATCCTACACATCTAAATCATGGCTGTCCATCCAAAATGCACGGATGTTTGGCCCATGATCCATCACTGATCTTCCCTATAGGAGAGGACATCCATCCACCCTTTAGGGCAAGATCCGAGCTCGATTGAGCTCGAATTGAACCCAAATTCAACCCACACCATCATCATGCAAGGGAGATCACATCTAATGATCAAATTCTCATGAGGTGAGAATTTCTTTCACAAAGTACCATACCATGGCTAATTTAAGCGTTGAGGCATACCTCATCAAATGCTCCTCAGTTCTGAGAGGTTCGCTAGTGGAAATGAAGCCTTGTTGAAAGTTTGAGCATTTGATGAGTGATCTCTATGGACCAAGCCTTCAATTCCTTGTGACCTTGATCAAGTACCACCTCCCTTGCTTGAGATCTTGTGAAGCTTGGGGTGAGTTGATTGATCCTCAAGGTGCTTGCAAAGGAATTGGATTGAATTTGAGTATTGGCTAAGTTGGATTTCACTCCCTATTTTGGTTTGAAGAAATCCAAAAAAAATGGGAAATGGAAAATGCTAGAAACTTGGGGAGCTTGTCACTTCCTCAAGTTCCTATGCTTCAATCAATAGAGAATAGAATGAAATTAGGGGAGTATATCTCCCTAGGATGATCACAAGCTCCTGCCATTTTGATCCAATTGACCTCCTGAGTGAGTTTGTTAGAGTTAGGTGGCATTCTGGCAGGAGGTAGTGGAGGAGTGCCATGCTTGAAATGAGTGGAGGAAGGATTCCCATGTGCTCATTTCCATGGGGTGGTCGCTTTTGACCTTTGGGTTGGGTTTCTGAAACCCAATGGGTCATGTGCACCATGTCCATTAGTGACCATTTGGTCCACTAAGAGGATGCCAAGTGTCCATGAGAAGGAATTGACCAAATTCCAAGTGGTTTTGATTTTAGGTTACCCTATGGCCTAGGGGTAAAATGGTCATTTGACATTGATTTGAGTTTGAATATATTTGGTATAATTGAAAAATGGGTTAGGCCAAGTTTCATTGAATTTGGAGTTGGTTTGATATGATTTGGCTCATGTTGATCCATTTAGGTCAAAATGGGTCAACTTGGGTCAAACTAAGGGTTGGGTCAAGTTCATATTACCATTTGAAATATTTTGGCATCATTGGTTTAGTTTAATTTCATTTACATTTGAATTTAGTTCATTTGATTTCATTTAGGTCAAATGGGCCAAGTTGACCAATTTGACCCATTTGACCTATTTTTGGGTCATGTTTGGTTGGTCATGTATGTTGAAGGTTTGGTTTCAATCAATTTTGGTTTAATTTGATTTGGCTCAATTTGACCTTTTAGTCAAGTTGGGTTCAAGGTCAATTGGGCTAGGTTAGGTCTAGTTGGCCAATTGAGGCTTTGGTCAAGTTCAACAAGTGATTTGGAATGAACTGAACCCATTAGTTTCAATCAATTTGGCTTAGATCAAGTTTTGACACATTTTGACTTTTTAGGTCAAGTTGGGTCAACTTGGGTCAAGTGGCCAATTGGGCTAGGTTAGGCTCAAATGATGACTTGGTCAAGTTCAAACATTGGTCATGAATGAGTTTTGATCAATGGTTTCAATCAATTTGGCCTATGGTGGATTTTGGCTAGTTTAGATTTCATTTTGGCTAAGTGTTGACTTGGTCAACCCTTAAGTTTGACTTGGTTTGACCCAATTTGAGTGATTGATCATCTCATGATGATTGTTGCTCACAATGTGAGGCTTAGTTGAGCTTAGTTCAATCCAATTTGTAGGATTATAATTTGGCTCAAAATACTTTAGGTCACTTTGGGTCAAGTGAAAGTAGGTAAAATGGCTTGGTCAAAGCTTGATTTGAGTTTGATTGAACTCACATATGGATTTATGATTGAAATATCCATTTGCAAGTGATTTGAAGTCTTTTGGGTTTTGAACAATTTCAAAGTTCATGAAGTTTGACTTGGTTTGATTTATTTGAGTATGATATTTGATTTATAGGATTCAGGATTGATTGAATCATGAAGAAAAATCAAGGGTTTGACTTGATTTGAAATTGATTTGGCTAAGTTCAAGAATTTGACTGAAAGGCTTAGGAATTTTGATTGAATTTGAGTTTGAGTTTTGAATTGATTTTGGATATTTGAATTTATATTTCATTTATATTTGAATATAAATGAGAATATGAATGATTATAGAAAATCTGAATTTGAATTGATTTGATTTGATTTGGCTAAGATAAGAAAGTGACTTAGGAAAGATTTTTTATTTGGATTTGAATTTTGATTTAGTTTGATTGAATTGAATTTTTATATATTATATATATATATATATATTTTATATTATAATATATATATATATATATATATATATATGGAATATAAATGAGAATATAAATGTTGTGAGAAAATTCCTTGAATTTGAATTGATTTAGATTTGATTTAGGCTAAGTCCATAAGATAGAATCAAAATGACTTAGGAAATATTTTTTGTTTGGGTTTTGAATTTTGAATTTGGTTTGATTGATTCAAATTTATATTTCATTTATATATGTGAATATAAATGGGTTTTGACAAAATTCTTTGGATTTGTTAGATTTGATTTAGGCTAAGTCCATGAGAGTGAATCAAAGGACTTAGGAAATAATTTTGAATTTGGAATTTCAATCATGCGCTTCAATCATAAGTTTCAATTGTTTGGAATTTATTCGTGATTTGAGAAAATTCAATAAATTGATTGGTTTGAGGGGAGTTGAGTTGTATGAGTTTGGAGAATCAATCAAGTTGGAATTGATTTGAGTTTGACTTGAAGGGAGGAAGTGAGGAATTTGGAGTTAAGCTTAGGTAGCAAATTTTCCTAACACCCTAAGGCATAACCTATTCCTATGGCTAACTCTTCTAAGTCTCTGTGCTAGGTCGAGTGTCCACCTAATCACTAGAAGTGTCTTAAGACTAAGAACTCTTAAAGTCTAAGAGAAGTCCCATGTCTAAAGATGAGTTGAGAGCTCATCCAAAATGAGGTCAACAAGGACAACCAAAGGACATCCTCAATCAAGACCAAGACTGAGCATGTCCAAATATAATGACAACCATTGCCTAGTCATCATAAATCATTTAGAGTCTGATAGGTTATTCTCAAATCATGTTAACTCTTATGAGGAGGCATGTTAGAAACTCAAAAATATGAGATGCACCGCTAGAGTTTAAAGAAGAGATCACAACCATCGACTCAAAGAAATCAACTTGGGAATTGAAGATAATCCACGTTCGACATACATTAGTTCCTTATTGAATGAAGAAGAGACCATTTACTTAGTTAGGCTATTAACTGAGTTTAAGGACTACTTCACATGGAGTTATGAAGAAATGCTCGATTAATCTTCTCATGTGGTAGTCCATAAACTAGCAATAAAATCTGAAGCTAATCTTATCAAGCAAGCTTCTAGATGCATGTGATTAGACATTGAACAACAGATCATTTCTAACATTAAGAAGCTGATCGATGATGGTTTTATTAGGGAAGAAAAATTTCCTACCTAGTTGGCCAGTGTCATTCTAGTTAAGAAGAAGAATGGCCAAATTCACATATCATTTTTTTAATCTAAATAAGGCACATCCTAAGATAATTTCCACCAATCAATTGATGGTGGACATTGCCTCATCTCATGTAATTTTCTCCTTCATAGATGGCTCATCTGGATACATCCAAATAAACATGGCTGTTGACCTCACATTTGGAGTGAGCTTTCAACTTCTCCATATTATATATAGGACTCCTCTAGATATTAAGAGTTCCTTGGTCTTAAGACACTTATAGTGATTAGGTGAACACTTAATCTAACTCTAGAGACTTAGAGGAGTGTTGACCTCACTTTTGGAGTGAGCTTTCAACTTCTCCAACTTAGACATAGGACTCCTCTAGACATTAAGAGTTCCTTAGTCTTAAGACACTTCTAGTGATTAGGTGAACACTTAACCTAACCATAGAAGAGTTAGCCATATGAATAGGTTATGCCTTAAGGGTGTTAGGAAAACTTGCTACCCTATATCAAACCAATCCTTGCTTCCTCCTTCAAATCAATAAATCAAATCAAATCAATTCAACTCAATGATTTTCAAATCAAATCATCAAATCAAACCAAAATCAAACTTCAATGATTTTCAAATCATCAATCAAATCAAATTTTAAATCATTAAACTCATTGATTTTCTCAAATCATCAACCAAATCAAAATTAAATCATTTTCAACTCAATTTTCAAAATAAAATTCAAATAAATTCAAATCAAACTCAAAATCAAAATCTTTCCTAATCCCTTTGATTTCATCTTATGGACTTAGCCAAACAAATCCAAATCATTTCAAAAAAGATTTTCATAACATTTATATTCTCATATTCACAAATATAAATGAAATATAAATTCAAACAACCAAAATCAATTCAAAACTCAAGCCCAAATCTAACTAAAATCTAACATATGCTCTTTCAAGTCAAATTCTTGAACTTAGCCAAATCATTCTTAAATCAATTCAAACCTTTGGATTTTATCTTCAAAAAATCAAATCCTTCAATCAAAACCAAATATAAACATAAACCTCAATAATCAAACCAAAATCAAACTAACCAAATCAAACCCATGTTCATCCTTTAAACTTGAAATTGTCAAATGAATCAAAACCAATTTGACTCTAAATCACTTGCAATTGGATTTATACTTCAGTCCATATGTGAGTTCAACCAAACTTGAATCAAACTTTGATCACGCCAATTGACTCACTTAGGCTCACTTGACCCAAAGTGACCTAAAGCACCTTTTTGAGCCAAATTCTAATCCAACCCAAATTGGATTGAACTAAGCCCATCTAAGCCTCACATTGTGAGCAACAATCATCCTAGGATGATCAATCACTCAAATTGGGTCAAACCAAGTCAAACCTAGCCTTTGACCAAGTCAACACTTAGCCCAAATGAAACTCAAACTAGCCAAAATCCACCATAGGCCAAATTGATTGAAACCATTGATCTAAACCAATCCAAAATCAATGATTAAACATGATCAAGTCATCAATTGAGCCAAACCAAGCCAAATTGGCCACTTGACCCAAGTTGACCTAAAAGTCAAAATGGGTCAAATCTTGATCTAAGCCAAATTGATTGTAACCAATGGGTCAAATTCATTCTAAATCACTTTTTGAACTTGACCAAAGCAATTGGCCAACTAGACAACTAGCCCAATTGACCATGAACCCAACTTGACCTAAAAGGTCAAATCAACTTGAAATCAAACCAAACCAAAATTGATTGAAACCAAAGCTTGCAATATATTTCAAATGATCAACCAAGCCTAAACAACCCATGACCTAACCTAATAAATGGGTCAAATTGGTCAACTTGACCCATTTGACCTAAGTGAACTCAAATAAACCAAAACTAAATATAAACCAAATTGAACCAAACCAATGATACCAAAACACTTCAAATGGTCATATGAACTTGACCTAATGGAAGGTTTGACCCAATTTGACCAATTGGTCAACTTGATCCAAGTTCACCCATTTTGACCTAAATAGGTCAACTTTAGCCAAATCATATCAAATCAACTCCAAATTCTTTGAAATTTGGCCCAACCAATTTTTGAATCATTTTAAATCTGCCCAAATCAAAATCAAGGACAAATAACCATTTTACCTTTGGGTCAAAGGGTAACCTATGGCCAAATCCACTTGAAATTTGGTCAATTCCTTTTCATGGCCACTTGGCATCCTCTAGTGGACCACATGGACACCAAGGAGGTGGTGAACATGACCCAATGGGTTTGGGTCAGCCATGCCCAACCCAAGGCCAAACTACCCCCCAACAAAAATCTATCACCTCCCACACTCACCTAGCACATGTGCACCTCCATTCCACTCCTCGCAAAATTGAAGCACATGGAGCTCCTAACAACCAAACAAACTATTCAATCTCAATTTGATCAAAATGGCAAGGCAAGCTCTCACTGATCCAAGGAGGGGAGATATACTCCCCTCATTCCCACTCAAACCATCTTCATTTGATTGAGAGAGGATCAAAGGCAAGCTTCTCCAAGTTCCCAAGCATTCTAAGCTCATTTGAACTTCTCCTTCTCTTTTTCAAGCCAAAAATAGGGGAGGTAAGGATTCCAACTTGCTCACTCCAATAAACCTCAATCCTTGCAAGCACCATCAAAGAGGCAAGTGAGCTCACCCAAAGCTTTTCCCAAGCATCCAAGCCATGAAGGGGAGACCTAGACCAAAGTCGCAAGCCATTGAGGGAGCTTGGTCAATTAGAAGATCCACTTCAAATCAAGCTTGAAACTTCAACATAGCTTCTCTCCACTGCTACCTCCCTCATTGAAGCATGATGCCTCCGTGAGGTATGTTCAAAATTGATCCTCATTTGAAAATTCTTGGTCCTTTGTGATGTAATCCCATTGAAATTCAATCGCTGGATGTTCTCCTATGCTTCTTGATGGTGTGGGTTGAATCTGCCAATCGCTAGTGTTTGGATGCCATGGAGGACGACACCCATCTCCGCCAAAGGGGATGAATCATGGGCCATCCATCCCGCAAGTTTTGGATGGACGACCCAAATTAAAATGACTTGATCCTCTAATTAAAATATTTTTATAACCACGTTTGATCATCGATCTTGATCGGACAACGAGGAAAGCACATCGCACCAACCGATGCCAGCGATGTAATAACTTAAATAACCAATATCGTACACGGAAAGCATTGTGCCACCCACATGGCCCAATGGGATTAGTTAATTAATTAGGTCATTTAATTAAGCAATAATCACATAAACTTTATAAATTCATAAATAAATATAGAAAAATTAAAAAAAAGTGAACTCGAGTTCATTTTAAAGATAATTTAGAGGGGAATCTAATAAAATTATTTTTAATTGATTTTAAACAATTGATTTTCCTTAATAAGGGTTTTATTGGAAATCTAATAAACTTAATTACTCCTTAATGACTTCATTAATTAGTTCTAAATTTCTCAGACATGTTTAGTGGGATGACTTCTACCTTCATTAATTTTCTTAGAATTTATTAATGAGTTAATTAGGAAAAGTAATTAATGAACCCCTAATCACCCTCTTAATGTAATTAAGAGTAATTAAGCATTTAAACAATGATTTAATCCCTTAATTTATATAATTAAACATTGTTTAAGTGAAGAGGAGATTTATGGAATGGGTTTGGGATATTTTCCCTAAGTTATTCCATAAACCCCCCTTTATTCCTTAATCCAAACTTAATTAATAATTAATCCACTAATGATCTACTTAATTAATCTAATCAAATTTTCAAAACCAAACTGAAATTAGTCAATCTTTTGCTAGGTAGATCTTTAGGTGTTCAAAATCCTAAGGTAAGTTTAAGGAAATCATATCCAACTCACATGTGTGGGAAGGTTATGAAAGTACTTAATTAAACCCTTTAGTTTAATTAATCAATAATTGTGAGCCAATTACATTAGGCCCCTTTCTTTCTTAGGTGCATGCTAATTTAAATTCCATGTGGTTGCATACCATATGTTGGCTCATAATTATTTGGTTAATTATATTAAAGTGGTATATGTAAGGGATAATTAATGGATTTAATTCACACCTTAACCTAAATAAAACATAAAATCAATCTAATCATTCTAAAATTAAACTAAATTGATTCACACATGGGGGAAATGAGTTAGGACCAGCAAACCCTTTCTCACAAATCATTTTCAAATCAAATTCAAAATAAAAATAAAAGTCTCTTAAAGAAATTTTGATTCACTTTGAATAATCTTATCTTATAGGATTGTCCTTAGGAATTAATTAGGGTGAATGAAATCATATGCTTACATCACATTATTTCTTTCCAAGCATGTTAAATGGCATATGTCATATGAAATCATGCATTCATATCTTTTAAAAAAATCAAATTAAATAAAATATTTTTTATGTCAAATTGCATGTTTTGGCTAAAGTAAGAATATGAGTGGCTATTATCACTATTAAACCAAAAATTATTTTCAAAACCTATAAATCAAAGATTACAAATGAAGGTATGCTACTTATAAATACTTATAAGCTTGCATGTGATTATAACATAAGATGTATTTTGTGTGATTTTCTTCTCTCTTAACATGGATATATAGGATTTGCAAAGTGTATAGTTCATTTGAAAAGAACATAACACTTGCTTAAATCTATTCCTATGCATTTCCATGTTATGACTTAAGAAGGATCTTCACATTTACATATATAAATTATACAAACCAAAAAAAAAAAAAACTTTTGCATGATTCTTCATCCATTTATTTCTTTTTGTACATGCACATGTATTTAAGAAAAGTGTATTAGTTTGGACATCCGGTTGTGAGGCTTTAAGTATCCTAAGTAGGTCTTGTACCTTACACTGGTAGAAAATAATGGCATCATACTCACTTATGTCTTTTATACATGTAAATGTGCATTTGATTAATGGATAAAAGAGTCCCTCTTTTCTACTTAATAAAAATATGCATTCATGGAATATCTAAATTTTCTTAAACAACATCTCTTTGCATTCATCATTAAAGTGTGCTAAGACTTGTATTTCATGTATAGCTATGTTTAGGATCATTGATATGGATGGTATACATGTTGGAAAGAAATAAATGGTTGTGTGTTATGTGATAATTATTCACCTAAATTAGTCCTAAGATGCCTTTCTTATTGAATAGGCTTATTTAGAGAAAATCTATACTTAAGATTAACTAAAACACATAATAAAATATTCACTACAGAAAAGTCATTAATGAATCTACCTTAAAAATTACTTAAAGTGGGGATGAAAGAGAAGTTGTCTTCTCTTTTTCTCTCTTTACAAGACATTAGTAATTAAGTGTAGGTTCATTCAAACAAAATCATATCATTAAATAAAATTGACAAATAAACTAAACCACTTAAAATAAAACCACCCTCTAAGTTGAATCTCTTCACACTTAGAAAATTCCAACCTTAAAGCCTAGCTAAGACATGCCACACAAGCCTTAAATGACACACACATTAGGCTAAGTCACCATTTCTAGCTCTATGTTAGGGAAATGCATGGTTTGATGCCTAATTTTATTTTATGATGTAATATTTTTAGATTATATGGTTGGGTGTATGCGTAGACTGGATGATAGGGTGATCTTAGCTAATCATGTCTTACAAGGGATTGTGCTTAAGTATAATAAAAAAAATATAAATACTTTTGTGTTGTTTTATAAAGCATAATCCAAATTAGACAGTGGACTTGGTTACCCATGTGTGGGTGCTAAGTCCAAATTATTCATATACATGCTTGTTGTGTGGTATGTTTAGCTAATCTATTTTTACAGGTTTAGTTAGATTTACTTTTTTCATTTTTATGTAATTTTGCAATTAAGATTTGGAATGAATGTTATGGGGATTAGGATGAACATTGGTCATAAGACCAAGTCTTATGCACCATGTGAAGCCTTAGAGCAACTACATCCCAACCAACCAAAAGAAGGAAAGAAAGAAAGAAGTGAAGAAATGATGAAATGAAGAAAGAAGAATGAAGAATAAAGACCCCCATAACATGAATTCATTTTAATTATAATTATTCATTTGTAATTCGGGTTGTATAAGGGTAGATCTTGGCTACCTATTTCTTTTTGAGTCTGTGCAGTGGAGCACAATCACATCGGCCTCTTATTCTTTTATGCTAGCTTTATAAAATTATTTGATATTTGTTTAGCTTGTGCATTAAGATGTCATTTTTCCTCTAGTTTCTTCATTGATTGATGAATGGCCTGGATGTGATTAGGCTCTTAGGAAAAATAAATTTTCTATCCAATTAATCAACTCAAAATTAAAATTAAATAACTCATAACCTCACCTAAAGCCTAGGACATAAATCAAGATAATAAAAGATTTAGCAACCCCTTAGCTGGATGTTGTATGTCTCACATCATGCATAAAATCATCTTGCTTCACTCTTGCTATGGAGGGCTTCCACCTTTGCTGAGAAAATGGCTTGACCTTTGAGAGCCATGGTGGAAACACACTCCTTCTTCTGATTTTGGCCCATAACCAATTTCTCATGCATTAGGCATATGAATCCCCATGTGTCAAATAAATTATCCAAAATCAAAATAAAACTTAACAAAATTTGCATTAGATTAAGTCATTATTCATGCCCTTCATGATCTAGTCTCTAGGGAGTGTGTTTAAGGACTTAGTCTTTTCTAAATAAACAACATATCTATCTTGCAAAAGCATAAGACTTGCCTACATGTATTTAAAATCATAGGAGGAGTTAGTTGGCACCTCCCCATGCTTGTAAGTCCAACATGGTTTATCCTCTCTTGTGGAGGTAAACCATATACCCATTTTCGCCTTAGATTTAGGTGCTTTGGCCCTCGCCAAAGCTCCCTAGATTTAGGATCTGAGTTGTTTCCTTTGTGAGATATAAAGCATAAATCCTCACCTCTTAGGCATTTCATGATCTTGTATGGAATTGTAAGCCCTAGATTTCTAATAAAATTCAAATAAATAATTCTCTCAATTTCAAAATATAAAGCCCAACCATAGATAGTTTGGGATGCTCTAGGTTTCCTAGTATCATGAGCATCCCTACATCTTTTTTTGATAATAACTCTCCTTTGATCAATCCCATTTGATCTTTCAAAATAACCAATTGATTGATAGTCCTATCTTTAAAATCTTGGAGACAATGATCATTTACCTTAATTGAGAGTATTCTTAAGGAATCTCATTCCTTGATGTAATTAACTATGGGGCTTGCCTCCAGGAAACTTAATGAACTGGTTTAAAATAAACCCTACTTTACTTTTTTCATGTAAAGTAGGGGAATCTCTAGTACATTCAAGACCCATTGTCCTTAGAGTCCTTATTAGGTGATTAGGTCCATTGTATGATGGTGACTTCTATCTTTTGAGATAGTACACTATTTCTTAATGTCATACCCAATCACCCTAATAAGAACATCTATGGATCTACGTGGTGTCCCAACACAAAATGTTTTATTTTTCAAATCTCAAAAAAAAATAAAAAAATCACCATAGATTTTTCTACTCGGATGGTTCCTCTCTCCATCTTGGTAAATGATCATTGTCTCCAAGTCGATAGTGATTTATTTCATATGAGTCGAGACTATCCTTCTTTCTATTGGCACTTAGTTTATTTCATTCTTAAGCAAAGCTAGCCAACATCCTTTAGGTTTTAGGACCTCACTGTAGGTCTTAAAACCCTATGGTCTCCCAATAGGTGAAAATAAAATTTAATAAAAAGAGATAACTAAAGACCTTTTCTTACCATCCTTATGGTAAGGTAAAGCTCATTCCAAAAATAAAGAAAAATAAGTCCTTTATAAAAATATCGCTTTTCAAAAGCACTTTTCCAAAAATCACACAATAAAAATATTTGCACAAAAAATTTCAAAATATATATATATATAATTTAACCTCATGTGACAATCTTCAAGATTATTACATGAAGGAGCTTTCCAAAATCAAAATCAAAATCATCTTTTCAAAATCAATGAACATCCTCATTCAATACCCAAATTTATTGAATGAAGATTTCATTTTCAATCAAAATCAAAATCATATTTTCAAAAGCACAATGAACATCCTCATTCAATAAATTTATTGAATGAAGATTTCATTTTCAAATAAAATCAAAATCATCTTTTCAAAAAGCACAAATGAACATCCTCATTCAATATACCCAAATTTATTGAATGAAGATTTTCATTTCCAAATAAAATCACATCATAAATGTGAAACTCCACGTCAATATATCTTATTTATGTTGAAGTTGGAGTTTCTTCCTTTTAAAAATTACAAATTTGAAGATAAGCCTCTTCATTCAATATGTCCAAACTTGTTGATGGAGGCTTTATCTCAAACAAAATCACACCATTTGAAACTCCACTCAACACATTCCACATGTGTTAAGTTGGAATTTCATCTTTTCAAAAAAGCAATAAATCACACAAAAACTTCATCTTTGAAATATAAACAAAATTGACTTCCATTTTACATACCCAAATTTGTTAAATGGAAATCTCTTTGCAAAAATCATATAATACATTGGAATTCCATTTTACATACCCAAAGTTTGTTAAATAGAAATCCCTCCTTTTAAAATCAAATCACAAAAATCAAAACACATTTAGATTCTTTATTTAGCATACCCAAATTTGCTAAGTAAAGATCCATTTTTCAAAATTAAAAAAAAAAACAAAAACAAAACACATTTGGATTCTTTATTTAGCATTCACAAATTTGCTAAGTAAAGAATCCTCTTTTCAAAAATCAAAATAAACATTTGGATTCTTTATTTAGCATACCTAAATTTGCTAAGTAAAGAATCCTCTTTTTAAAAGTCAAAATAAATACATTTGGATTTCTTCTATTTAACATACTTAAATTTGCTAAGTAAGGATCCTCTTTTCAAAAATCAAATCAAATACATTTGGAACTTTATTTAGCATATCCAAATTTAAAAAGTAAGATCCTCCTTTCAAAATCATCAAAAATTAAACACATTGGAACTTTATTTAGCATACCTAAATTTGCTAAGTAAAGATCCTCTTTTCAAAATCAAAAACAAAAATAAAACACATTTGGAGCTTTATTTAGCATACACAAATTTGTTAAGTAAAGATTCTATTTTCAAATTCACATATGATTCACATCATAAGAAAACAAGCAAAAGAAGAAAATCATTTTCAAACACCTCACCCAGCATATCCAAATTTGCTAAGTAAATTCCAAAATCACAAATCAAAACAAAATCAATTGTTATTTAACATACCCAAATTTGTTAAATGAAGTGTCCTCAATCATAATTAAACTCAAGTACGAACCAATGTAAGCATCAAAATTTCTTCAAAATATTTGAGCCCCATTCAACATAACCAAATTTGTTGAAATGTGGATTCCGACTCAAGATCAAAGATAGAATCAAGCAACAACAATTAAAGCAATCAAAGGAAAGGGATTCCCACAACTCTCAGAACCAAAGAAGGTTGGGATATCTTTTTATTCCGAACCTCTAAAAAGATTGTTTCAAAAATCAAGAAACTTTCCTTGCAGGTGTTTGAGGCAGCTCGAACCTCTAACATCAAGGAAGCTTCACAAGTTTCCACAGACAACTTAGGAAAAGTGGGAGCTTAGCAGTAGCCTATACTTGCCCAAGACAGTCGAGTAGTGCAACCACCAATTGAGTCCAGCCTCTAGTCCACCGTTACAGCTACTACCTCAGTCGACACTTGTACTTTAGCTAGCTCTTCTTCTAGTAGATATCTTGTATCGGCAGATGAGGGCATCAAATCCCCCCACTTGCTTTACTATATTTCTACTATGTACCTATTTCTAAATCCAAGAAATCGAGGAATAAAGCTAGTTTGAATTACATATGTGTCATTTCGGTAGGATGTCTGATTCTACACTTATAGAAAACTCTTCAAGTCTAAACAATAATTTTAACAACTCGATCTTCTTCTTTCTGATTAAGAGATGGACTTCCTTCTCTGAATAATATGGGTTCACTTCTTGAGATAGACTTGGAATCATCTGATTTTGAGGGTCCTATAGCAGAAGTTGTAGGTGAGCCTGATGAGCAAGTAGAATCTTCCACTAAACCGTAATAAGAGATCACTAAAGTTAACCTCCATAGTGGCAAGGTTCTACCTCCTAGGGCAACACCTCAAGATAAGGGAAAATAAGTCATTGGTATCGACGAGCAAGAAGCCCTTCATAGGATGCTTCACCCATGGATATGCTTATGGATGATCAGTCCAAAGTGGATTACAATGTCCTCGCACACCTAAGAAAGTTGTCATCTAAGTTAAGCATATATGATGCCCTCCTTATCCAAAGAGATGAGGGAATCATTAATCTTGATCGAAGATATGCTTAGCTGTCGCTAGAGATGAGATTATTATTCACAAATGAAGACCATCTTCTGGGGGACATGGAGTATAGCCATCCCCTCTACATCACAGTGGACATGGGCAGATTCAGACTTTCAAGTTTTTTGGTTGATCTAGGTGCATCGGTGAACATTATGAGTCTAAAGACCCATACCTATTTGAAGATCAACATCTATGCACTGAGGAGATCGAATGATGTTAAAAAGATTCAATGAACAAGATGAGAGGGCTTTCGGTTCCATAGTGTTACCTTTGGAAATAGGTGACTAGAAGTCTGAAGTCAAGTTCTATATAATTGATTCGAATACTTTGTTCATTGCTTTGCTCGGCCTTAGATACACCAAAATAAGATGATTCCATCCTCCCTTAATTAATGCATCAAGCTCTAAAAGGATGGAATCAAATACTATGTCAAAGGAGATTGTTGACCTCATTTTTATAATGAGCTCTCAACCCTCCATCTTAGACATAAAACTCTTCTTAGACACTAAAAGTTCCTTAGTCTTAAGACACTTCTAATGACTAGGTGAACACTTAACCTAACCCTAGAGACTTAAAAGAGTTAGCCATAGGAATAGGTCATGCCTTAGGGGTGTTAAGAAAACTTGCCTACCCTATAGCTTGAACCAAATCATCACTTCCTTCTTTCAATGCAAACTCCAAATTCAAATCAACCTCAAACTCAAATCAACTCCAATTCCAAAATAAACCTTAAATCAATTCCAATGGATTTTCTCAAATCATGAATCAATTCCAAATGATTGAAACCCATGATTGAATTCCAAATTCAAAAATCTTTTCTAATCCATTTGATTCATCTTATGGACTTAGCTCAAATCAAATTCAAATCACTTTAAACTCAAGAGATTTTCTCATAACCCATTTATATTCTCATTTATATTCATAAATAATTGTGTTGTAGGTGATGCACACTCCGATCTTCCTCTTTCTGATTAAGAGATGGACTTTTCTTCTCTGAATAATATGGGTTCGCCTCTTGAGATAGACTTAAAATCATCTGATTTTGAGGGTCCTATAGGAGAAGCTGTAGGTGAGTCTGATAAGAAAGTAGAATCTTCTACTAAACCATAATAAGAGATCACTGAAGTTAACCTCTGTAGTGACAAGGTTATACCTCTTATGGTAGCACCTCAAGATAAGGGAAAATAAGTCATTGGTATTGATGAGCAAGAAGCCCCTCCACAAGATGCTCCACCCATGGATATGCTTATGGATGATTAGCCCAAAGTGGATTACAATGTCCTCACTCACCTAAGAAAGTTTCCATCTAGGTTAAGCATATATGATGCCTTTGTCTTATCCAAAGAGATGAGAAAATCATTAATCAAGGCTTTTCTTGATCCGGAGATATGCTTAGCTCAGCTGACCGCTACTGGAGATGAGTCAGATTATTCAAGAGAAGCTCAGGGAGTCACATTCATAAACAAATACCTTCTTCTGGGGACATGGAGCACAACCGTCCCCTCTACATCATAGTGGACATGGGTAGATTTAGACTTTTAAGGGTTTTAGTTGATCCAGGTGCATCGGTGAACATTATGAGTCTAATGACCTGTGTCTATTTGAAGATCGACATCTATGCACTCTGAAGAGATCGGATGATATTGATAGGATTCAATGAACAAGGCAAGAGGGCTTTAAGCTCCATAGTGTTACCTTTGGAAATAGGTGACTGGAAGTCTGATGTCAAGTTCTATATAATTGATTCGAATACTTCATTCACTACTTTGTTCGGTAGGCCTTGGATACACCATAATAAGATGATTCCATCCTCCCTTCATCAGTGCATCAAGTTCCTAAAGGATGGAATCAAATACTGCGTCAAGGAGATTGTTGACCTCATTTTTAGAATGAGCTTTCAACTCCATCTTAGACATAAAACTCTTCTTAGACACTAAGAGTTCCTTAGTCTAAGACACTTTGAGTGATTATGTGAACACTTAACCTAACCCTAGAGACTTAGAAGGATTAACCATAGGAATAGGTCAATGCTTAGGGGTGTTAGGAAAACTTGCTTACCTTATAGCTTAAACTAAATCCTCACTTCCTTCTTTCAAGGAAAACTCCAAATTCTAATCAACCTCAAATGCAAATCAACTCCAATTCCATAACAAACCTTAAATCAATTACAATGGATTTTCTCAAATCATGAATCAATTCCAAATGATTGAAACCCATGATTGAATTCCAAATTCAAAAATCATTTCTATGCCATTTGATTCCATCTTATGGACTTAGCTAAAATCAAATTTAAATCACTTCAAACTCAAGAGATTTTCTCATAACCCATTTATATTCTCATTTATATTCAAAAATCTTTTCTAAGCCATTTTAATTGGGTTGTCGAGCTCTACCCTTATACAACCCGGATTACAAATTAATTATAATTAAGAAGGAATTCATGTTATTAGGGGTTTAGTGGAAGATTCTACTTGCTCATCAAGATCACTTATAGCTTCTCCTATAGGACCCTTAGAATTAGATGATTCCAAGTCTATCTAGGTGAGCCCATATTATTCAAAGAAGGAAAGTTCATCTTTGAATCAGAAAGAGGAAGATCGGAGTTTTTATAATTATTATTTATATTTGAAGAGTTTTCTATAAGTGTAGAATTACATAACCCATCAGAAGTGACACGGATGTATTTCAAACTAGCTTTATTCCTCAATTTCTTAGATTTAAAAGGAGGTACATAGTAGAAATATAGTAAAGTAAGTGGGGTGAGGGATTTGATGCCCTCATCTGCCGATACAAGATGTCTACTAGAAGAAGGGCTAGCTGAAATAGAAGTGCCCGAGGTAATAAAGCAACGGTGGGCGGATCGACTCAATCGTGGTTGCACTATCTATCGAAAGTATAGTCTCGCCTCGAGCTCCCAGTTTCACTAAGTTGTTTGTGGCAACTTATGAACCTTCCTTGATGTTGGAGGTTCGAGCTGCCTCAGGCACATGCAAGGAAAGTTTCTTGATTTTTGAAATAATCTTTATAGAGGTTTAGGATAAAGAGATATCCCAACCTTCTTTAGTTTTTAGAGTTGTGGGCATCCCTTTCCTTTCATTGCTTCAATTATTGTTGCTTGATTCTATCTTTTGATCTTGAGTCGAAACCCACATTTCAATAAATTTGGTTATGTTGAATGGGGCTCAAATATTTCTAAATAAATTTTCAATGCTTGCATTAGTTCGAATTTGAGTTTAATTTTTATGTTTGAGGACCGTTCAATTAACAAATTTGAGTATTTTAAATAAAGGGTCAATTGATTTTATTTTGATTTTTGAGTTTGGAATTTACTCACTTAGCAAATTTGGGTATGCTAGGTGATGTGCTTGAAAAACATTTTCTTCTTTTGCTTGTTTGTTTATGATGTGAATCATATGTGAATTTGAAAATGAAATCTTTACTTAGCAAATTTGTGTGTGCTAAATAAAGCTCCAAAGGTGTTTTGTTTTTGTTTTTGATTTTGAAAAGAGGATCTTTACTAGCAAATTTGGGTATGCTAAATAGAGTTCCAATGTGTTTGATTTTTGATGATTTTGAAAGGAGGATCTTTACTTATTAAATTTGGATATGCTAAATAAAGTTCCAAATATATTTGATTTGATTTTTGAAAAGAGGATCCTTACTTAGCAAATTTGGGTATGCTAAATAGAAGAAATCCAAATGTGTTTATTTTGATTTTTGAAAAGAGGATTCTTCACTTAGCAAATTTAGGTATGTTAAATAAAAAATCTAAATGTGTTTATTTTGATTTTTGAAAAGAGGATTCTTTACTTAGCAAATTTGTGAATGCTAAATAAAGAATCCAAATGTATTTTGTTTTTGCATTTATTTTTTTATTTTTTTATTTTAAAAAAGGGATCTTTACTTAGCAAATTTTGGTATGCTAAATAAAGAATCCAAATGTGTTTTGATTTTTGTGATTTGATTTTAAAAGGAGGGATTTCTATTTAACAAACATGGTATGTTAAATGGAATCCAAATTATTTTTCTTTTTGAAAAATAAAACTCTCATTTGACAAATTTGGGTATGTCAAAATGGAATTCCAATGTATTTTACTTTTTATGATTTTTGCAAAGTAGATTTCCATTTAACAAATTTGGGTATGTAAAAATGGAAGTCAATTTTATTTTATGTTTCAAATATGAGGTTTTTGTGTGTGATTTATTGCTTTTTGAAAAGATAGAAATTCCAACTTAACACATGTGGAATGTGTTGAGTGGAGTTTCAAATGGTGTGATTTTTTTTGGAGATAAAGCCTCCATCGAACAAGTTTGAACATATGGAATGAAGAGGTCTTCAAATTTGTAATTTTAGGGAAGAAACTCCAACTTCAATATATAAGATATATTGAAGTGGAGTTTCAATTTATGTGATTTATTTGAAATGAAAATCTTCATTCCATAAAATTGGATATATTGAATGAGGATGTTCATTTGTGCTTTTTGAAAAGATGATTTTGATTTTATTTGAATGAAATCTTCATTCAATAAATTTGGGTGTATTGAATGAGGATGTTCACTTGTGCTTTTTGAAAAGATGATTTTGATTTCATTGAAATGAAATCTTCATTCAATAAATTTGGGTGTATTGAATGAGGATGTCCACTTGTGATTTTTGAAAAGATGATTTTGGATTTTGATTTTGGAAAGCTCCTTCATGTATCAATCTTGAAGATTGATACATGAGGTTAACTTATATATAGTTTTTAATTTTTTTGTGCAAAAATTTTTATTGTGTGATTTTTGGAAAGTGCTTTTGAAAAGCGATATTTTCATCAAGGACTTATTTTTCTTTATTTTTGGAATGAGATTTACCTTGCCATAAGGATGGTAAGAAAAAGGTCTTTAATTTTCTCTTTTTATTAAATTTTATTTTCACCTATTGGGAGACACAACAGGGGTTTTAAGACCTACATGGAGGGAGGTCCTAAAACCTTAAGGATGTTGGCTAACTTAGCTTAAGAATGAAATAAACTATGTGCCAACAAAAAAGAAGGATAGTCTCATATTCATATGAAATATAAATTTACTATTGATACTTGGAGACAATGATCATTTATCAAAGATGGATAGAGGAACTCTCCCCAGGGAAGTCGCCAGAAAAATTTGTGTTGAAATTTTATTTCTCAAACCTCTTCCCCCTTTTTTTGGGGGGTGGGGGGAGAGAGAGATCTGAAAAATAAAAACTTTTGTGTTGGGACACCACATATATCCGTAGATATTCTTATTAGGGTGATTGGGTATGACATTGAGCAATAGTCTACTATCTCAAAAGATAAAAGTCACCATCCTACAATAGACCTAATCACCTAATAAGGACTCCTTAGATGATGATGTGTAAAGAAAATTCTTTTTACATTTAGGGTTTTTATAAGTTCATTAAGTTCCCAGGCAAGCCCCATAGTTAATTACATCCAATGAGATTCTGAGAATACTCTTGATTAAGTAAATGATCATTGTCTCCAAAGATTTCAAAGATAGCACTCAATCAAATTGGTTATTTTGAAGATCAAGTGGGATCAATCAAGAGCAATTATCAAAACAAAAGAGAGATGAGTAGGGATGCTATGATACTAGAAAATCCCAAAGTATCTATGGTTGGGCTTTATATTTTGAAATTTGAAGATATTTATTTGAGTTGAATTTTTATTAGAAATCTAGGGCTTACAATTCCACAACACAAGATCATGGAAATACCTAAGAGGTGAGAAAATGTGCCTGTAGCTCGCAAAGGAAAATAGTGACCCCAAATCGTAAATCTATGGAGCTTTGGCGAGGGCTAAGGCATGACCTAAATCTAAGGCAAAAATGTGTATATAATTTACCTCCACAAGAGAGGATAAACCACTTGATTGTTAGACTTACAATCGTCTAGGGGTGGCCACCAAATAACTCCTCCTACGATTTAAATACATGTAGGTAAGTCTTATGCTTTTGCAAGATAGCTAAGTTGTTGTTTATTTAGAAAGGAGACTAAGTCCTTAAATACACTCTAGATCATGAAGGGCATGAATAATGACTTAATCTAATGTAAATTTTGTTAAATTTTGGACAATTTGACATATGGGATTCATATGCCTAATACAAGAGAAATTAGTTATGAGCAAAATTAAAAAAAAAAGAAGAAGGAGTGTGTTTCCACCATGCCTCTCAAAGGTCAAGCTATTTCAGAAGGTGACCTTCCATTAGAGAGTGAATCAAGATGATTTTTGCATGATGTGAATATCTTAATGTCTTGATTTATATGTGAGGTATGAGTTATTTAATTTTAATTTTGAGTTGATTAATTGGATAGAAAATTTATTTTTCCTAAGATCCTAATGTCATTCATCAATCAAAGAAGAAACTGGAAAATCATGACATCTTAATAAATAAACATCAAATAATTTTATAAAGCTAAGAAGAATAAGAGGCCGTGCTGCACAAACCCAAAAATAAATAGTTGAGCTCTACCCTTATACAACCCAAATTACAAATTAAAAATTATAATTTAAATGAATTCATGTTATGGGGGGTCTTCATTCTTCATTCTTCTTTCTTCATTTCTTCATTTCTTCACTCTTTCTTTCTTTCCTTCTTTTGGTTGGGATAGACATTTGGTCTTATGATCAATGTTCATCATAATCCCCCATAACACTCATTCCAAATCTTAATTGCAAAATTACATCAAAATGGAAAAGTAAATCTAACTAAACCTGTAAAATAGAGATTAGCTAAACATACCACACATCCCAAGCATGTATATGAATAAGTTGGATTTAGCACCCCACACATGGGTAACCAAGTCCACCTGTCCTAGGATGGATTATGCTTAGGGGTACAAGCAACCTGCACAGCAAAAGTATTTATAATTTTATTACAGTGCCCCTTAAGCACAACCCACTGTAGAAGATATGATTATGCTAAGATCACCCTACCATCCAATCTATGCACATACACCCTATCATCTAATTTAAAAACATTATATTACAAAAAAATCATGCATCAAACCATGCACCGCCCTAATATGGAGCTAAAATTGTGACTTCGCCTAATGTGTGTGCCATTTAAGCCTTGTGTGGCATGTCTTAGTTGGGCTTTAAGGTTGGAATTTTCTAAGTGTGAAGAGATTCAACCTATAGGGTGGTTTCATTTTAAGTGGTTTTTGATTTATCAATTTTATTTGATGATTTGATTTGGTTTGAATTAACCTACACTTAATTACTAAGTGTGTAAAGAGAGAGAAGAGAACTTCTCTTTCATCCATACCTTAGGTAATTTCTAAGGTAGATTCATTAATGAATTTTTTGTAGTGAATATTTTATTATGTGGTTTAGTTAATCCTAAGTATAGATTTGCTCTAAATAAGCCTATTCAAAAAGAATGGCATCTTAGGACTAATTAAGGTGAATTACTATCACATAACACACAACCATTTATTTCTTTCCAATATGTATACCATGCATATGAATGATCCTAAACATAGTCATACATGCAATACAAGTCTTAGCACACTTTAATGATGAATGCAAAGAGATGTTGTTTAAGAAAATTTAGATATTCCATGAATGCGTGTTTTTATTAAGTAGAAAAAGAGGGACTCTTTTATCCATTAATCAAATGCACATTTACATGTATAAAAGACATAAGTGAGTACAACGCCATTATTTTATATAGCAGGGGTGTAAGGTACAAGACCTACTTGGGGCTACTTAAAGCCTCACAATCCTAAGATGTTCAGACTAATATTCCACTTTTCTTAAATACATGTGTATGTACAAAAAGAAAGCAAATGGATGAAGAGTCATGCAAAAGATTTTTTTTTATTTGATTTGGTTATGCAATTTATATATGTAAATGTGAAAATCCTTCTTAAGTCATAACATGGAAATGCATAGGAATATATTTAAGCAAGTGTTATGTTCTTTTCAAATGAACTATATAGTTTGTAAATCTTATATAAGTCCATGTTAAGAGGAGAAGAAAGTCACACAAAATACATCTTATGTTATGATCACATGCAAGCTTATAAGTCTTTATAAGTAGCATCCCTTCATTTGTAATCTTTGATTTATAGGTTTTGAAAATAATTTTTGGTTTAATAATGATAATAGCTACTCATATTCTTACTTTAGCCAAAACATGCAATTTGACATAAAGAAAACATTTTATTTAATTTGATTTTTTTTAAAAGATATGAATGCTTGATTTCATATGGCATAAGGCATTTAACATGCTTGGAAAGAAATAAAGTGATATAAACATATGATTTCATTCACCCTAATTAATTCCTAAGGATAATCATATAAGATAAGATTATTCAAAGTGAATCAAAATTATTTAAAGAGACTTATTTTTATTTTGAATTTGATTTGAAAATTATTTGTGAGAAATGGTTTGCTGGACCTAACCCATTTCCCCCATGTGTGAATCAATTTATTTTAATTTTAGAATAATTAGATTGATTTTATGTTTTGTTTAAGTTATGGTGTGAATTAAATCCATTAATTACCCCTTACATAAACCACTTTAACATAATTAACCAAACAATTATGAGCCAACATATGATATGCAACCATATGGAATTTAAATCAGCAATGCACCTAAGAAAGAAAGGGGCCTAATATAATTGGCTCACAATTATTGATTAATTAAACTAAAGGGTTTAATTAAGTACTTTCATAACCTTCCCACACATGTGAGTTGGATATAATTTCCTTAAACTTACCTTAGGCTTTTGAACACCTAAAGATCTACCTAGCAAGAGATTGATTAATTTTAGATTAGTTTTGAAAATTTGATTAGATTAATTAAGTAGATCATTAGTGGCTTAATCCATAATTAGGTTTAGATTAAGGAAGAAAGGGGGTTTAGGGAATAACTTAGGAAAAATATCCCAAACCCATTCCATAAACCTCCTCTTCACTTAAACAATGTTTAATCATACCAATTAATGGATTAAATCACTATTTACATGCTTAATTACTCTTAATTACATTAAGAGGGAGAGTAAGGGTTCATTAATTAATTTTTCTAATTAACTCATTAATAAATTTCATGAAAATTAAGCGAGATAGAAGTCATCCCACTAAACATGTCTGAGAAATTTAGAACTAATTAATGTAGTCATTATGGAGTAATTAAGGTTATTATATTTCTAATTAAACCCTAATTAAGAAAAATTCACTGTTCAAATTCAATTAGAAATAATTTTATTGGATTCCCTTCTGAATTATCTTTAAAATGAACATGAGTTAACATTTTTTGGATTTTCAACATTTAGTTATGAATTTATGAAGTGTCTATGATTATTGCTTAATTAAATGACCTAATTAATTAACTAATCTCATCGACGCCATGTGGGCTGCCAACACGATGCGCTCTTTCCATGTGGCATAATAGGATTGGTTATTTAAGTTGTCACATCACACGTCACATCAGCTGGAGGTGCAATGCGCTTTCCCCTGGGTCATCCGATCAAGGATCGGATGGCTAGGATCAAACTCATGGATATAAAGGAATTTTGTTAGAGGATCTAATCATTTTAACCAGGGTCATCCATCCAAAACACGCGGGATGGATGGCCCATGATTCATCTGCTACGGAGGCGGAGGTTGTTCATCCATGGTGATGAGAGCTCACTTGAGCTCGGATTAGCAGATTTAACCATCAAGCATAGGGAAGAACATCCAACGGTTGAATTTCAATGGGATTACAATTCCCTTCATAAAGGACCAAACATTTTTTAAATGAGGATCGATTTGAATAATACCTCATTGGAGGCTATTACTGGCACTTCCAATGGAGGAGGTACCTTCTTCTAGTGGAGACAAAGCTCTATTGAAAGTTTTAAGGATTGATTTGAAGTGGATCTTTCAATTGACCAAGGCTCCCTCCAATGGCTTGTAGCTTTGGTCTAGGTCTCCCTTCCCGTGGCTTGGATGCTTGGGAAAAGCTTTGGGTGAGCTCAACTTGCAAGCATGATGGTGCTTGCCAAGTGAATTGAGGTTTGGTGGAGAATTGAGCAAGTTGGAAAATCCTTAGTCCTCCCCTATTTCGGCTATGAAAGAAATCGAGAAGGAGAAATTCAAATGAGCTTGGGAATGCTTGGGAAACTTGGAGAAACTTTCCTTTGATCCTCTAAGCTTAATCAAATGCAAGGAAGATGGTTTGAGTGGGAATGAGAGGGAGTATATCCCCCCCCCCTCCTTGGATTAGACGGTCGAGGCTTGCCTTGACATTTTGATCAAATTGAGGAGGTGGAATATTTTTTTTAGGTTGTTAGAGCTCTATGTGCTTCAATTTTGGCAGAGGAGTGGAATGGAGGAAGTGCACACATGTTAGGTGAGTGTATGAGGTGATGCAAATGGAGAATTTTTATTAGGGAGGTTGGGTCATGGCTGACCCAAACCCATTGGGTCATATTCACCACCATCCTTGGTGTCCATGGTCCACTAGCAGGATGCCAAGTGGCCATGAAAGAATTAACAAATTCCAAGTGGATTTGGCCATAGGTTACCCTTTGACCCAGGTGAAATGGTCATTTGGCCTTAATTTTGATTTGGCTAGATTTGAAATGATTCAAAAATAGGTTGGGTCAAATTTTAAATAATTTGGAGTTGATTTGATATGATTTGGCTCAAGTTGACCTATTTAGGTCAAAATGGCTCAACTTAGGTCAGGTTGACCAATTGGTCAAATTGGGTCAAACCTTGGGATAGGTCAAGTTCATATGACCATTTGAAGTATTTTGGTATCATTGGTTTGGTTCAATTTTTTTTTCATTTGGTTTTGGTTCATTTGAGTTCACTTAGGTCAAATAGGTCAAGTTGACCAATTCATTATTTGATTAGGTTAGGTCATGGGTTGGTTTAGGCTTGGTTGGTCATTTGAAATGTATTGCAAGCTTTGGTTTTAATCAATTTTGGTTTGGATTGATTTCAAGTTGAATTGACCTTTTAGGTTAAGTTGGGTTCATGGTCAATTGGGGTAGGTTGGGTCTAGTAGACTAATTGAAGCTTTGGTCAAGTTCAACAAGTGATTTAGAATGAATTTGACCCATTGGTTGCAATCAATTTGGCTTAAATCAAGATTTGACCCATTTTGACTTTTTAGGTCAACTTGATCAAGTGGCCAATTTGGTTTGGTTTGGCTCAATTGATGACTTGATCATGTTCAATCATTGATTTTGATTGGTTTAGATCAATGGTTTCAATCAATTTGGCCTATGGTGGATTTTGGCTAGTTTGGGTTTCATTTGGGCTAAGTGTTGACTTGGTCAAAGGCTAAGTTTGACTTGGTTTGACCTAATTTGAGTGATTGATCATCCTAGGATGATTGTTGCTCACAATGTGTGGCAAAGATGGGCTTAGTTCAATCCAATTTGGGTTGGATTAGAATTTGGCTCAAAAAGGTGCTTTAGGTCACTTTGGGTCAAGTGAGCCTAAGTGAGTCAATTGGCTTGATCAAGGCTTGATTCAAGTTTGGTTGAACTCACATATGGACTTATTAATGAAATATAAATCCAATTGCAAGTGATTTGGAGTCAAATGGGTTTTAATTCATTTGATAATTTCAAGTTCAAAGGATGAACATATATTTGATTTAGGTTAGTTTGATTTTGGTTTGATGATTGAGGTTTATGTTTATATTTTATTTTGATTGAAGGATTTGATTGTTTGAAGATAAAATCCAAAGGTTTAAATTGATTTGAGAATGATTTTACTAAGTTCAAGAATTTGAGTTGAAAGAGCATAGGTTGGATTTTGGTTCGATTTGGGCTTAAGTTTTGAATTGATTTTGATTGTTTGAATTTATATTTCATTTATATTTGTGAATATAAATGAGAATATAAATATGTTATGAGAAAATCTTTTGAATTTGAAATAATTTGGATTTAATTTAGCTAAGTCCATAAGATGAAATCAAAGGACTTAGGAAAGATTTTAGATTTGAATTTGAAGTTTGATTTGAATTTGAAGTTGATTTGAGAAAATTAATTGAGTTGAAATTGATTTATGTTTTGATTTGTAATTGATTGATGATTTGAGAAAATCAATTGAGTTAATTGATTAAGATTTGATTTGAAATTAATTGATGATTTGAGAAAATTAATTGAGTTGAAATTGATTTAGGTTTTGAATTGAATTGATTCATGTGGAGAAAATTTTATATATGGTCGCCTTCCAAATCTATGGTGAAAGAGGGCAAGAATATGAAAATTCATCTTTTTAGGATGTCATGCAGATCTAGATGTACTTATTCAGGTGATCGAGTACGTCATCAAGGAATAGTATATTATCTCGTAGATAGAAGTCACTACCCTTTAATGGACCAGATCACCTCAATAAGGACTCCTAAGGACGATGGGTCTACATATGTACCAAAGATTCTTCCCCTACTTTACATGAAAAAGTAAAGCAGGGTTCATTAAGTTTCCTACAGGGGCAATCCCCTATAGTTAATTACATCCTAAGGAATGGGGATTCCTTAGAAAACTCTCAATTAAGGTAAATAATCAATGTCTTCAAAGATTTCAATAGAAAAGGACTATCAATCGATTAGTTCATTTTTGCAAATCAAATGGGATTGATCAAAGAGGGGGGAGTTATTATCGAAGCCAAAATGGAAGACAAGTAAGAGATGCCCATGATGCCAGGAAACATAGCAAGCATCTCAAACTATCCTATGGTTGGGCTTTATATTTTTAAAATTGATTTAGTTTGTTTGGGTTGAATTTTTAATTAGAAATTTAGGACTTATGATTTCTTAACACAAGATTAAGAAAATACCTAAGAGGTGAGGAATTAAGCTTATGGCCCACAAAGAGGAGAAGCAATCTCAGAACCTAAATCTAGGGAGCTTTGGAGAGGACCGAAAGCACAACCCAAATATATGTCAAAGTGGGTATTTGGTTTGTCTCCACAAGAGAGGACAAACCACCTGCTTGGACTTACAACCACTAGGGTGGCCTCCTCTGATTTTAAATACATGTAGGCAAGATTTATGCGCAAGATAGGTAGGCTATTATTTATTTAGAAAGAGAATAAGTCCTTAAACTCACTCCCTAAAGAGACTAGATCATGTAAGGGCATGTTTCAAATGACCTAAACTAATGCAATTCAAATTTCATTTCATTTTAATTTTTGGACAACTATTTTGACTCAGGCTAATAAGATTCATATGCCTAATGCATGAGAAATAAAGTTATTGGCCAAAATCAGCGAGAAGGGAAGAGGAGAGTTTCCACCATGGCTCTCAAAGGTCAAGCCAAGTTTCTCTAGAAAAGGTGGAAGCCCTCCAATCAAGAGTGAGATAAGATGCATTTGTGCATGATATTTAAATAAAATGCTCATCCAGCTAAGGGGTTGATAATTCTTTTATCTTGATTTTAAACCTAAGCTTTAAGTGAGGTTATGAGTTCTTTATTTTAATTTTGAGTTGTTAAGTTTGGTAAAAGATATACTTTTCCCTAAAGAGCCTAATCCACATCCAAGCCATACATAAAGCAAGGAAGAAACTAGGAAAAACATGCCACTTAATGCAAAAGCTAAACAAATCACCAATCAATTTATAAAGCTAATCGCAAAAAGAATAAAAGGCCATTGTGAATTGGTAAAAAAAAATAATAAATTGGGTCCACTACCTATACAACCTAAATTACAAATGAATTAAATTACTATTAAGCAAGGAATTCATTAATGGTCTTCAAGCACATTTCTTCTTTCTTCTTTTCTTCTTCTTTCTTCTTTTCTTCCTCCTTCTTAGATGGTTGATGCTCCAAAGCCTCACATGATACATAATATAGGATCTTATGACCAATTATCATTCTAATCTCCATAACAATCATTCCAAAATCCTAATTGCATAAATTTACATGAAAAGGAAAAGAATGGAAATCTAACTAACACCTGCAAAATAGAGATTAGTTAAAACAAATCACACAAATTCCAAGCATGTATATTGGACTCATCACCCCACACATGGGTGACTAATTCCACCTATTATTATGTAGGGGTATATAAAATATCTTGAAGCAAAAATTTATATTTATATTTATGATAGGCTCAAAGCACAATCCCTAAAAGAATAGTTAGATTAAGAGCATCCTACCATTCATTCTATGAGCATACACCCTAACATCTAATCTAAAGCATATATCACAAAACAAAACAAAACATAAAACCATGCACCACCCTAACCTAAAGCTAGAAGTGGTGACTTATGCTAATGTGCGTTCTTTAAAGATTTGTGTGGTATCCTTAGCTATGGCTTAAGGTTCAAACTTTCTAAGTGTGAAAACATGTTCACAGAGGATTCATTTAAGTTCAATTATTTTGGGGTTGATTTTCTATTGTCATTCAAGTGAATCAACAATTAATTACTAAGTTATAAAGAGAGGGAAGAGAAGAGCACTTCAATTTCCTTTCCTAACCTAAGTAATTTCAAAGTAGAGTTCACATTTTAGTTGTTTAGTGAATGTTTTGATTAAGTCTTTTAATTAATCCTAAGTTTAGATGAACTCTAAACAAACCTATTCAAAAAGAAAGGCATTTTAAAATTAAATAAAATGAACCAAATTCACATAACACACATCACTTCATTTCTTTCCCAACATGTATAACATCCATATGAATGAGTATTAAGCATATCTATACATACAAATGAGAATTATTAACACACTTTATGATGCATGCTAAGTAATTCACTTAAGGAAATTTAGAAGTTTAAAATGCATGATTTTTTTCTTAAGTAGAAAAGGGTTTCTTTATTCAATTTTTCACATACACACATGAAAGTAAAAAAGGCATAAGTGAGTTCTCAACCCCTCCATCTTAGACATAGGACTTCTCTTAGACTTTAAGAATTTCTTAGTCATAAGACACTTCTAGTGATTAGGTGAACACTCAACCTAGCATTAAAGACTTAGAAGAGTTAGCCATAGGAATAGGTTATGCCATAGGGGTGTTACAAAAATTTGCCTTCCCTATAGCTTAACTCAAATTCCTCACTTCCTCCATTCAAGTCAAACTCAAATCAATTCCAATTTGATTGATCTACTCCAAACTCATACCAACTCCAACTCTAACTCAAACCTCAAATCAATTCAATGGATTTTCTCAAATCATGAATCAAATCCGAATAATTGAAATTTATGATTGAAGCCCATGATTGAAATCCCAAATTCAAAAATCTTTCCTATGTCCTTTGATTCCCTCTCACGGACTTAGCCTAAATCAAATCTAAATCAATTCAAATCCAAAGAATTTTCTCACAACCCATTTATATTCTCATTTATATTCACATATATAAATGAAATATAAATTCGAATCAATCAAACTAAATTCAAAATTCAAAACCAAATCAAAAAAAAATTTCTAAGTCATTTTGATTCTATCTTATGGACTTAGCCTAAATCAAATCTAAATCAATTCAAACTCAAGGAATTTTCTCACAACCCATTTATATTTTCATTTATATTCACATATATAAATGAAATATAAATTAAAATCAATCAAACAAAATTGAAAATTCAAATCCAAATCAAAAATGTTTCTAAGTCACTTTGATTATATCTTATGAACTTATCCTAAATCAAATCTCAATTCAAATTCAAGGAATTTTCTCATAACCCATTCATATTCTCATTTATACTCACAAATCTAAATGAAATATAAATTTAAATATCCAAAAATCAATTCAAAACTCAAACTCAAATTCAATCAAAATTCAACCTAAGCATTTCAAGTTAAATTCTTGAACTTAGCCAAATCAATTTCAAATCAAGCCAAACCTTTGATTTTTTTTCTTCATGATTCAATCAATCCTATAATCATGAATCCAAATATAAACATAAACTCCAATCATCAAACAAAAACTAAATTCAAAAAAATCAAATCCTTTGAACTTAAAATTGTCAAGTGAATCAAAACTCACTTGACTTCAAACCACTTGCAAATGGATTTATATTTCAATCATAAATCCATATGTGAGTCCAATCAAGCTTTGACCAAGCCATTTGACTTACTTAGGCTCATTTGACACAAAGTGACCTAAAGTACCCCTTTTGAGCCAAATTCTAATCCTACCCAAATTGGATTGAACTAAGCCCAACTAAGCCTCACATTATGAGCAACAATCATCATTAGATGATCAATCACTCAAATTGGGTCAAACCAAGTCAAACTAAGGGTTGACCAAGTCAACACTTTGGCCAAAATGAAACCTAAACTAGCCAAAATCACCATAGGCAATTGATTGAAACCATTGATCAAAACTCATTCATGACCAATGTTTGAACTTGACCAAGTCATCATTTGAGCCTAACCTAGCCCAATTGGCCACTTGACCTAAGTTGACCCAACTTGACCTGAAATTTCAAAATGTGTCAAAACTTGACCTAAGCCAAATTGATTGAAACCAATGGGTCAAGTTCATTCCAAATCACTTGTTGAACTTAACCAAATCCCCAATTGGCCAACTAGACCCAACATATCCCAATTGACCTTGAACCCAACTTGACCTAAAGAGTCAAATTGAGCCAAATCCAAATATAAAATTAATTGAATGGAAACAAACATGCCAATTCATTTCAAATGATCAACCTAACATAAACCAACCCTGACCTAACCCAAATAGGTCAAATTGATCAAATTGGTCAACTTGACCCATTTGACCTAAATGAAATCAAATATAATACATTCAAATGTAAATCAAATTTAACCCAACCAATGATGCCAAAATATTTCAAATGGTCATATGAACTTGACCCAACCCTTGATTTGACCCAATTTGAACAATTGGTCAAGTTGACCCATTTTGACCTAAATGGGTCAACATGAGCCAAATCATATCAAACCAATTCCAAATTCAATGAAACTTGGTCTAACCCATTTTTCAATCATACCAAATATATTAAAACTAAAATCAAGGTCAAATGACCATTTTACCCCTAGGCCATAGGGTAACCTAAAATCAAAACCACTTGGAATTTGGTCAATTCCTTTTCATGGACACTTGGCATCCTCTTAATGGACCAAATGGTCACTAATGGACATGGTGCACATGACCCATTGGGTTTGGGTCATAAACCCAACCAAACCAAATAACCCAGGTTCTCAATGGAAATGAGCACATGGGAATCCTTCCTCCACTCATTTCAAGCACATGGCACTCCACTACCTCTACAAACCGAATGCCACACTAAAACAACCCAACAAACTCACTCAAGGAGGTTATGATTAAATGGCAAAAGCTTTGCGTCGATCCATCAAGGGGAGATATTTCACTTGAATTATTCTCCCTATTATTGAGCATAGGAACTCAGGAAGTGATTCCTCCCCAAGTTTCCTAGGCATTTTTCATTTCCCATTTTTGGTTCTTCAAATCAAAAAATGGGGCTCAAGTGAAAATCCAACTTACTACTCAAATTATCAATTAAACTTTAAGCACGAAGGGAACTCAACTCAAGCCTTCACACAAGTTCTCCAAGCAAGGGAGGTGGTACTTCAATCAAGTCAAGGTGGTGAACTTGGTCCATGAGATCTACCAAAGGCTTGAAACTTTCAACAGCCTCACTGAGGAGCTAATTCAAGAATCGAGCAGATAGCCTCCTGAGGTATGCCTCAGCGCTTAAATTATCCATGGTGGTCCTTTGTGAAGAAATTTTCAGTAAGAATTTGATCATTGGATGTGATCTCCCTTGCATGATGATGTGTGGATGAATTTGTTTCAATCATTGAGCTTCGGATCTTCCTAAGAGGGTGGCGGATGTCCTCTCCCCACGAGGAAAATGGATGGATCATGGACCATCCATCACACATTTTGGATGGACAATCATGATAGACTAGATCCATGGATTAATCCTTAAGAATCGCGGGCTTGATCTCGATCCAATCCTTGATCGGATGGATGAGAAAGCAGCAGTAAGTGATTGAGTGCTATAATGTGACAACTTAAAGTGGCATCATCATGCCATGGAAAGAATCACGCGTCGCCTCACATGGAATCAATGAGATTAGCCATATAATTAAGGGATTAATTACTTAATAATCATGGAAACTTCAAATTTTCATAACAAATTATAGAAAAATTAGAAAAATATAAAATAAAAAGTATTGGAAATGTAATTTAAAGAGGAATATTTTAAAACTAATTTCACTTGATTTTATATAGTGATTTTGTTTGAATAAGGTTTTATTGGAAATGTAATTACATTAATTACTCCATAATTATTCCACTGATAAATTTTAAACTTCCTAGGGTTGATTAATGGGATGACTTTCCTCCCTATGATTTTTTGGGAATTTATTAATGGCTTAATTAGAGTAATTGCTTGATCATTCCAATCTCTTAATCCATTAAATGGTTAATTAACCTTAAAGAGTGATAAATTCACCAATTAACTTTCTTAATTACCTTAGATAGTGTGAGTGAACTTAGGAATAATTGGTATTCTTTCCATATCTTTTCCTAAGTTTATTTCATTTTTAAAATCTAATTAAGGTGCAAAATTAATTAAATAATTTAATCATTTAGTAAAATGGCTTAATTAATCAAAATTTTAAAACATTAGAACTTAACTAATTCATCTTGGGTAGATGCTTAGGTGTTCAATAACCTAAGTACAAAAGAAATCAAAATCCAACCCATATGTGTGGAAGGGTTATGAAAGTACTTAAATTAAACCCTTTAATTTAATTAATCACTAATTGTGAGCCAATTGCATTAGGCCCTTTCTTTCCTAGCTACATTGTTGATTTAAATTGCTTGTGTAGTTTTATGTCATATCATTGGCTCATAATTATGTGATTAAATATGTTAAAGCGTTGTAGGTAAGGGGTAATTAACACACTTAATTCACACCTTAACCTAACCAAGGAAAAATATTGACCTAATCACCTAAAAATTAAAGTTAAATAACTTACATATGGGGAATGGGTTAGGACTAGGAAACCCATCTCAAATTTCTCAAATTTCAACCAAACTTAAACAAAATTTAAATTCTCATTAAAATAAATTTGATTTACTTTAAATAATCTTATTCATAGGATTGTCTTTAGGAATTAATTAGGGTGAATGAACTTACATTGCTTTCATCACTTTATTTCTTTCCTAGCATGCTAAATATGTATGCCATATGAAAATCATGCATTCATACTTTTTTTAAAAAAAATCAAAGTAAAAAATGAAATATTTCCTTTATGTCAAATTGCATATTTTGGCTAAAGTAAGAATATGAATGGCTATTATCACTATTAAATCTAAAATTATTTTTAAAACTTACAAATGAACTATCAAAACTGAAAGGTATGCTACTTATGATTATTTATAAGCTTGCATGTGAGTAGAAATATAAAGATGTGCATATTGTAGTTTTCCTTCTCTTTTCTTAACATAGTTTGAATAATTTGAAAGTGTATAGTTCATTTGAAAAGAACACACACTTGCTTAAATCCTTTCCTATTCATTCCATGTTATTACTTAAGAACATCCACACTTTTATAAATTGCATAAATCAAACAAATAAACATAAACTTTTGCATCTTTCTTTTTTCATTCATTTATTTTGTACATGCATATGTATTTAAGGAAAGTGGTATATTAGTCTAGACAACCCCGGGGTTGTGAGGCTTTAAGTATCCCTAAGTAGGTCTTATACCTTGCACCCCTGGTGCTAACAATGGTGTCGTACTCACTTATGCATTTCATACATATAAATGTGCATGTGAAGAATGGATAAAAAGATATCCCACTTTTCTACTTAATGAAAATCATGCATCATAAAGCATCCCAATTTTATTAAGTAACACTACTTAGCATTCATCATTAAAGTGTGCTAAATATTCTCATTTATATGTATAGATATGCTAAGGATTCATCTATATGCATGTTATACATGTTGGGAAAGAAATAAAGTGTTATGTGTTTTGCAATATTAATTCACTCTACTTAATCTTAAAATACATTTCTTTTTGAATAGGTTTATTTAGGGAAAATCTAAACTTAGGATTAATTAAAACACATAATAATATATTTACTAAACAAAAATCGAACATGAATCTACTTTAAAAATTACTTAAGGTAGGGAAGGAAAGAGAAGTCTTCTTCTCTTTTTCCCCCCTTTATAACTTAGTAATTAATTATAGGTTCATTCAAATCTAAAAAAATCATCAAATAAAAAGCAATTAAAACAACTTAAATGAAATCACATTCTAAGTTGAAATTTTTATATTTAAGAAATTTAAACCTTAAAGCCTAGCTAAGCATACCACACAAACCATTTAAAGCACATACATTAGACTAAGTCACCATTTCTAGTTTTAGGTTAGGGTGGTGCATGGTTTGACGCTTTGCTTTTATTTTTGATGTTTTTTTTAGTCATGTTAGGTGTATGCGTAGAATGAATGGTAGGATGATTAGTCTAATCATTTATTCTAGGATATTGTGCTTAAGGGTATAATAAAAAATAAAAATTACTTTGTTGTGCAGTGCTTATACCCTAAGCATAATCAATAGGCTAGGGGTACTTACCCATGTGTGGGTGCTAATATTGCTCATACATGCTTGGAATTGTGGTTTGTTTAGCTAATCTCTATTTACATTAGTTAGATTTACTTTTCTCTTTCATATAACTTTTGCAATTAGGATTTTGGAATGATTGTTATGGGGATTAGGATTAGCATTGGTTATAAGAACACATCTTATGCACCATGTGAAGCCTTTAGAGCAATCACATTTCAACCATCCAAAAGAAGGAACCAAAGAAGAAAAAAGAAGGAAGAAATGAAGAATGAAGACTCCAATAACATGAATTCCTTACTTAATTGTAATTAATTCATTTGTAATCCCGATTGTATAAGGGTAGAGCTTGGCTACTCAATTTATTTTTGGGTTTGTGTGGTGGAGCCCAACCACAAATAGTATTTTATTCTTTTGCGCTAGTTTTATAAATTGATTGATATTTGTTTAGCACATTAAGATGGTATCTTTCTAGTTTATTCCTTTTTTGATGTATGGCACGGATGATTAGGCTCTTAGGAAAATAAATCTTCTACCAAATTAATCAACTAAAATTAATAAATAACTCATAACCTCACCTAAGGTCCTCAGTTATAAATCAAGATAAAAAAATTAGCAACCCTTAGATGTTATCTTACTTTTTTTATAACATCATGCATAAAAAGCATATTATTTCACTCTTGATTGGAGGGCTTCCACCTTTGCCAGAGAACTTGGCTTGACCTGTGAGAGCCATGGTGGAAACACACCTCTTATCTTATTGATTTTGGCTCATAATCTAATTTCTCATGCATTAGGCATAAAGAATCCTAAAGCCTTTGTCAAACTGATTGTCAAAAATGAAAATAAAACATATGAAAATTTTGCATTAGATTTAAGTCATTAAAGCATGCCTTTACATAATCTAGTCTCTTAGGGAGTGTGTCTGAGGATTTAGTCTCTTTCTAAATAAACAACGGGCTTGTTATTTTGCAAAAGCATTTTGACTTGCCTACATGTTTTAAAATCATAGGAGGAGTTAGTTGGCAGCCACCCCAGGCGGTTGTAAGTCCAACAATCAGTGGTTTATCTTCTCTTATGGAGATAAATCAAATACTCATTTTCACCTTAGATTTAGGTCATGCTTTTTTAACCTCACCAAAACTCCCTAAATTTAGGTTCTGAGGTTGCTTCTCCCCCTTGCGGGCCATAAGCATAAATCATCACCTCTTAAGTATTTCCATAACCTTGTACTATGGAATTGTAAGCCCTACATTTCTAATAAAAATTTAACTTAAACAAATTAATTCAATTTCAAAATGTAAAGCCCAACTACAGGGTAGTTTGAGGTGCTTACTAGGCTTCCTAGTATCTTAAGCATCCCTACTTATGTTTTCATTTGGCAATAAGAACTCCTCCTCTCGATCCACTTGACTTTCTAAAATAAACCAATCGATTGATAGTCCTACCTTTCAAAATCTTTGGAGACAATGATCATTTACCTTTGAGAGTATTTAAGGAATCCTGTTCCTTAGATGTAATTAATGGGCTTGCCCATGGAACTTAACGAACCTAGTTTAAAATAAACTCTACTTTACTTTTCCATGTAAAGTAGGGGAAGAATCTTTAAATTTCATTTCGAAGACCCATAGTCCTTAAGAGTCGTTATTGAGGTGATTAGGTCCATTGTAGGGTGGTGACTTCTATCTTTTGAGATAGTATATCCTCAATGTCATACCCGATCACCCTAATAAGAGCATCTATGAATCTGGCATCCCAAAAAGGCATATATATTTTTGCCTTCATTTATCCTTTTCAAAAATAGGATAGATAAAGATGAGAAATATTTCACGATTTTTTTAGCAACTCCGAGGATGGTTCCTCTCCATCTTTGGTAAATGATTGTCTCCAAGTGTATCGATAGTGGGTTTGTACTTTTGTATGAATCCAAGACTATCTTTCTTTCTGTTGGCACTTAGCTTATTTCATCCTTAAGTTAAGCTAGCCAACATCTTTAGGTTTTAAGACCTCACCCCGTGTTGGTCTTAAAACCCCCATTAGGTTCCCCAATGGGTGAAAATAAAAATTCTTAATTAAAAAAAAACATGATTAAAGACTTCCACATTACCATTTTTATGGTAAGGAAAGGTTCATTCTAAAAATAAATACAAAATAAATCCTTCATGAAAGTCTTGCTTTTCAAAAGCACCTTTTTTAAAATAAATAAAATATTTGCACTACATCTAACATTTTTTATAATTATTACATGTAGAAATATTTCAAAAATAAAACCAACAATCATAATTTCTAAAAGCACAAATGGACTTCTTCACTCAATTCATTTTGATGAAGGCTTTATTTTTAAAAATAAAATTCCAACAATCCTAAACTTTCAAAAGCACAAAATTTGAAGATGGGCCTTTCCATTCGATACATCCAAATGTGTTGGATGGATGTTACATCTTCAAGACAAAATCATGACTTCAAAATTATACTCAACACATTCCATAAATGTTAAGTTGGAATTCTCACCCTTTTCAAAAAGCACATATGAAATCTCCCCATTCAATATACCCACATTTATTGAGTGAAAGTTTCATTTCCAATCAAAATCAAAAATAGACTTTCAAAAGCACATATGAACAATGCCATTCAATATACCTAAATTTATTGAATGAAGATTTCATTTCCAAATAAAATGACATTATTTTGAAATACCAAACTAATATATTCCATATATGATTAAGTTGGATTTTCCTCTTTCAAAACGTAATAATCACACATGAAAATACATCTTTGAAAATGAAACATAATTGATTTTCATCTTACATACCCAAATTTGTTAAGTGGAAATCCTCTTCTCAAAATCAACAAAACACAAAATTTCAAAACATATTGGAACTTCATTTTAGCATACCATATTGGTTAAAGTGAAGTCTTCATTTTTCAAAACAAAATCTAAAACAAAAAGAGGCACTTTTCGAACTTCATTCTTTAGCATACCACATTTGCTAAAGTGAAGACTCTATTTTCAAAACAAAATCAAAAACACAAAAATTTGAAACGCATTTTTGAAATTTCATTTAGCATACCCAAAGTTGTTAAGTGAAATCTCCATCTCATAAAATTTCAAAATACACTGGAAACTTCATTCTAGCATATCACATTTGCTAAAGTGAAGTTTCCCTTTCCAAAAAAAAAAAAATTGAAACACATTTTTTAATTTCATTTAGCATACTCAAATTTGCTAAGTGAAATTCCCATTTCAAAAAAATTCAAAACACATTGGAACTTCATTTTATCATACCACATTTGCTAAAGTGAAGTCTCCATTTTTCAAAATAAAATCCAAAATAAAAGAAAACTTTTGAACTTCATTTAGCATACCATAATTAAAAGTGAAGTCTCCATTTTCAAAACAAAATCAAAACACAAAATTTGAAACACATTTTGGAATTTCATTTAGCATACCCAAATTTGCTAAGTGAAATCTTCATTTTACAAAATTAAAATACATTGGAACTTCATTTTAGCATATATTTGCTAAAGTGAAGTCTCCATTTTCAATCAAAATCAAAAAAAAAAAAAGAAACACATTAGGATTTCTTAGCATACCCATATTTGCTAAGGATCCTATTTTTCAAAATCAAAATCTCTAAAACAAAAAAAGAAACACATTAGGATTTTCTTAGCATACTCAAATTTGTTAAGAGTCCTATTTAAAAAAAATTTAAAAAAAAAACACACTTGGATACCTCATTTAGCATACCCAAATTTGCTAAATGAGAATTACAATTCCAAAATCATAAATGATTCACAAAATAAAGCAAACAAAGAAAAAGAAAAAAAATTATTTTCAAACACCTCACCAAGCACACTTAAATTTCCTAAGCAAGTAGATTCCAAAAATCTCAAATCAAAATCAAATTGACTCTTTACTTTAACATACCCAAATTTATTAAAATAAAAAGTCTTCAAATTCAAAAAAAATCAAAATTCAAATATGAACCTATGGAAGCATCTCTCCAAAAAATATTCGAACTCATTTTCAAAATACTCAAATTTGTTGAAAATAGATTCTAAATTTAAAAATTCCTCTTCCCAATCAAATCTTAAAATCTTTTCTAAATCTATTTAAGCCCGACTTAACACTTTCAAGATGTTGAGTATGGATTCGAATTCCAAAGTCAAATTCAAAATCAATAAAGCAAGAGAATCTGATTCAAGTTATTTTCATATTGTATTATTTTGATGATCAAAGATTAAGTAGCCTTTCCCTCAGCTTCTGACTATGCCACTTCATCCACTTTGATGGTTTGAGGGGTGAGATCTGTGAGGGGACCTCCTCATGTAAGAGCTGGTGGGCAGAGCGGTCATTCGTTGACATGTCAAATTTTGAGATTCCTGATGAAGAGGAAGGCGTGGTGTTCCATAGCACTGTTGTGTCAAGTGTTCCCCGTGGTTCCCCTTCCCTAGTTGCTGGGCTAGCACCCACTCACTAGCACCCTCAAAGGGGAAGGCTCCCATGATCCTAGGGATTGTCTCCCATGCTTTTGAGGTTGGGTCTAGCTCTTACTCTGCTCACCCTACCAGGACCCAAAGGAGAAACAAGAACCACATGATAAAGTGGTTCCACACTCGCATTGGGAGATGGAGAGGCATTGTTGTGAGGAGTTGCCCACTTTGGTTTTCCCATTGGTTACAACAAACTAGTTCCATCCTCTCTCTGGGTCTGACAGAGAGGATGTTAGGAGGATTTCTGCTTCACCTCCACCAGTAGTTCAGTTCCAGCCACCAGTTAATGAGAGGAGGAAGTCATATGTCAGCCTCTGATCTGTTCTACATCGAGTAGGTAGAGCCTACATACTATATGAGTCCGGGCTCAGTTTGAGAGATCTTATCCCCGGTGGGGGAAGCATATTAGACAAGGGGCGGAGGCCCATACCGCTCATATCACTACCGAGAGGCGAGGAGTTGATAGTCAGCTCTCGACTCATTGATTTTTTTTGATCGACGCGCTACCCGCATTGATCATAATTAGATTCTCACTACTACCCATCATAGAGGAGAGCTCCTCGAGAGAGTGGTGGTGCCTCCACCACACCACTCTACCCCCCGTCCACCATCTCCGATCCATGTTCCATCATCTCCAGTTCAACCAAAGGTCATGAAGGTCACATCGGGGGAGAAGAGGACCCCACAGTGATCCTACGGCCGAGAGATCCCCATCTACACGCCTATGTGGAAGGCCAAGTCTCTAGCTTGACCTTCGCTAGAGTGGTGAAGAAGGAATGCAATATCGAAGCATAGTAATCATCCCTTCACCACCACCACCGTAGTAGGACATAGAGAGATGGTTGTAAGCAGAGAGGGAGAAGGTGAGCTGCACCTATGATGATGGATCCTAGAGTGTCACCCCATACCAAGTGAGTCAGGAGTTATTTCTTCCAGTGAGTATAGCCCTCACAGTTGGGTTAACTCTCCAACATGAAGGGAGGTCGCACAAGCATATGATAGTGATCCCACCACCGGTAAGCCAAAGTCATTTGTTCCAGTTCAGATGGATCATTCTCCAGATGATATAGTAGCCCATTATTTCATGGAGAAGAAGAGATCCTAGGATATTATTAGCCTAATGAGGAGAAGATCAGCTTCGATCCCAATGAAGATGATTTATTGGGAGACTCAATAAGAGTTTGCATGGTAGACACCAGGGGATCCCTCCTTAGTGAGCAGACTATGGAAGTGTTGAGGCCGGAAGACAACCTACTTGACCCAACACCTCCTCAGATAAAGTAAGATGAAAAGATGATGGAGAAGATGCTCAAGAGCTAGTATCTTAGCACTTCAAAACCATGGACTAGTAGTCCATCCTACTATAGCTGAGACCAGTCAGCTAGAGTTAGTGCGTGTCTTGGATCCATCCAAGACTTTACCTCCAATAGAGCAAGGTAACACTAGCATGTATAGGAAGGAAGTGATAATACCTCCATACAAGAAAAATATATTAAGAGCATGGTTGAGCAGTAGGTGAGAGAAGCATTGGCTCAAGCCCAAGGAGGATCATCAGTTATAATGGATAGACTCTATCTAGAGGAATTTGATACAATCCAATATCCTAAGGGTTTTATGCCACCTTCTTTCAAGAGTTTTGATGGTAATGGGAGCCCAAGGCAGCACATTGCATTGCACATTTAAGAGCTAGTTGTTGCAACACCGGTGATTTTACTCTTCCATCTCTTCATCAAGAACTTAGCGGGTATATTGATTGGTATGAACTTCCCAATAGTGAAGACTTTGCGAGTTGGAGCAACTCTTTATCAAGAGGTTTATTGGAGCTCAAAGAAAGGTCATTGTATCTCATTGTGGCTCAATAAAAATCGGTGAGTCCCTCATTGATTACATTCTCGATGGCATAATTTGAGTATGAAATGTGAACCATTTATTCAACAAAGAAACCATTGAGATTGCTTAAGAATATCCATGGCGCACTTCATGCTCAAAGGTTTCACCATCAAAACTTTTGAGAAATTAATCAACAAGGCGGCTAGCAAGGAGAAGCCAAAGTACCTTCTTCCATCTACAAAGCCAAAGCGCATAAGGTATTGAGAAGAAACCTGGTAGTGAAATAGAGATAAGTGGAAACAAAGCTGAGAGTAGTTTGAGAGACCTCATGCTCCATAATCATCACTTTCGCCTCCTCTACCACCACCAAGGCATCCATTGCCACAACTCCATGGCCTACACCTCCTCCTCACCACATCATCAGAGTGGTACACATACCGCTATAGCTATGGTCCACCTACTCTTTTGGATAAACTTAACAAGCCTTATTTCTTTAAGAGGGAGGTAATCAAGAAGATCTTTAAGGATCTCCTAAAGAAGCTTTTAGCTAGCAACTCAACCTAGAGATCGAAGTGGCAAAAGTGATCCTAACTTTGCCCCTACCACCATGTTAGGTCATGTTTTGGAAAGATTGCTTCACATTTAAGGACCGCTTGAACATAGCTTCAAGACCGATGTTATAGTCATCATAAAGGAATACCTTATGGAACAACCATCCAGTTCCATTAAGGTAATCTTTAGGGATACTTACGATCCTTCCAAAGACAAAAAAGGTTAGGATATCTCCTTATCCAAAACCTCTAAGAAAATTATCTCGAAGATCAAGAAACTTTCTGTGTGGTGCACCAAACCTCCAACATCAAGGAAGGTTTGCAAGTTGTCAACCAGAAAGGGGGAGCTCAGAGAGTTGCTAGCCAGGATAGTCAAGTAGAATAACCACCGACTAAGTCCAGCCTCCAGTCCACCATTGCAGCTACTACATCAGTGACTATCTCTACTTCAGCTAGCTCTTCTTCTAGTTGACATCTTGTATCAACGGATGAGGGCATCAAATCCCTCACCCCTCTTACTTTGCTTGATTTCTACTATGTACCTCCTATCAAATCCAAAAAATTGAAGAATAAAGCTAGTTTGAATTATATTTTGTCACTCGATGGGTTGTCTAAATCTATTCCTAATGATAACTCTTCAAGTCTAAACAACAACTATAATAATTTGATCTTCCTCTTCGATTGAGTTGATTTCCTAATATTATGGGTTTCTTGAGATAGACTTGGAATCATCCGATTTTGAGGGTCCCATTGTAGGTGAGCCTGACATGCAGAATCTTCCATTCCCCGCCACAAGAGATCACCAAGTCAACCTGTAGTGGCAAGGTTCTACCTCCTAGGCAAAGACCTCAAGATAGAGGGAAAACAAGTCATTGGTTCAGAGGATCGAAGCCCTCCATGGATGCTCCACCCTTGGATATGCTTGTGGAGGATCAGCCCAAGGTGGACTACAATGTCCTCTCTCACCTAAGAAAGTTTCATCTAAGCTAAGCATATATGATGCCCTTATCCAAAGAGATGAGGAATCATTAATCAAGGCTCTCCTTGATCCTGAGATATGCTTAGCTCAACTGACCACTATTGAGAGGAGGCACATTATTCCAGAAGCTCAAGGGATCACTTCATGATGAAGACCTTCTTGGGACATGGAGCACAACATCCCCTACACATGGGACATGAGCGCATTCTGCCAAAGTTCTCGATCCGTGCATCGAAACATTATGAGTCTAAAGACCCTTGCCTATTTGAGGATCAACATCTCCACAGGAGAGATGATGTTGAGAGGATTCAATGAACAAGGTGAGTTTTAGGTTCCATAGTGTTACCTTTGGAGATATGAAGACCAAGCCAAGTTTTATATCATTGATTCAAATACTTCATTCATTGCTTTTGATAGGCCTTGGATACATCAAAAATAAGATGATTCCATCCTCCCTCATCAAGTTCAAAGGATGGGATTGAGTATTGTGTCAAAGGAGATGAAAAGATATTAGAGAGGTTGAGATATATGAGGATGCACCTACTATCTTCCTCAAAATACACTTTCTGTGAACTTGGACAAAATTCAAATTCAAAAGAAAAAAAATGAAAAAAAAGAAAAAAATAAAAGAAAAGAAAAAAAAAAAAATCCAAGTGAACAAGAAAGGGAAATTGAAGAAGAAATAGATCCGATATCACATTCCACCCATACTCATTCCATCATATGGACATAGGATGACTCAACCTCCAAAAGTAGAAATAGAGGCGTTCTAGAGGTGGAAGACCGTTGGCCATCACCAATAGGGGTTATGTTCAGTTCATAGAGTACCCCTACTATTCACATAGACTTGGAATCTAGCTAGGATGAGTCTAATGTGATTAGTATACCAACCAACCCTCTCGGTTTCATTGGAGGTGACACTCGAGGACAAAGATGAAGATCTGTAGACAAAGCAAAGTATTTGAATCAAATGTATGTAAAACTATTAGTTAGAACCTTAGCTCTAACCTCACTTTCATCTCAAAAGTTGAAGGTATAGTAGTTACAATCAAGTCTTCCAAAGGATATGAAGGAGATTCTTTTGGGATCATCCTCCTCAAGTCCAGAAGTTGATGTAGAACTTGAAAAGAATTCATATAAATAATTAATGGAATTACCATACGATTGGTACTCACCTTGTGTTCTTAATCTTGCAAAGAAGGGTTTGATTTCTTATTCATGGTCTAAGCACAGGTCAGAGTACTTTAAAAAGCTATGGAATAACATAGACAAGGATGCACAATCGAGATCAGGATTAGGATTTGGTATAGTGGGTCCAGTCGATGATGATGATTACCGCTAGTTGTCACAACCATGGAGTCTATAGGTTCTTTTCACACCAAACCAACTCTTATGAGGATGTGTGTTTAGAAATCTCAGATGATCCAGATGATCTCCAAATCAAAGATGCACGCCAGAATTTGAAGAGGAGATTCATTCAATAATTGATAAGCTTAAAGAAATCAACCTCGGGATAGAAGAAAATCCATGCCTAACATACATCAACTTGTTGAATGAAGAAGAAACCAATGATTTAGTTAGGCTATTAACTGAGTTTAAGAACTACTTTGTATAGAGTTATGAAGAGATGTCTGGATTATCTCCTAGCGTAGCAATCCACAAACTAGCAATAGATCCTAGTGCCAACCTTATCAAGTAAGCTCTTAGACGCATGCGATTAGAAATTGAACAACAGGTCATTTCTGAAGTCAAGAAATTGATCGATGCTAGTTTCATTAGGGAAGAAAAATACCTACCGTTAGCTGTCATCTCAATTAAGAAGAAGAATGGCCATATACATCAATTTCGGACTTAAATAAGGCATGTCCTAAGGATGAGTTTCCTCTTCCTATACCAAAATTAATGGTGGACATTGCTTCATCTCATGCTTTTCTCCTTTATGGATCATCTATACAACCAAATCAAGATGGCCCCCTGCGATGAAAGAAACACTTTTGAACCCCGATCAAATCTATTATTATAGGGTCATGCCTTTGATCTTAAAATGCTGGTGCTACATACCATGGGCCATGACTCAGATCTTCAATGAACTCATCCATCATCGCTGAGTGCTACGTTGATGATATAGTAGTAAAAATCAAAGAAAAGGAAGACCATCTCTTTGACTTGAGAGTATTTTTTGAAATTAAGATAATAATATAACTAAATGAATCAAGTGTGCATTCGAGTAGCTCAAGAAATTCCTTGGGTTTATTATTTGACACTGGAGAATTGAAATAGATCCTGAAAAGATCAAAGCTATCTTAGAAATGCCACCTCCTAAGAGTTTAACTCAACTCAAATATTTCCAAGGATGGTTGGCATATCTAAGATGCTTTATTTCCAACCTATTAGGGAGATGCAAGCCATTCTCAACACTTATCAAAAAGGATGCCAAGTTCAAGTGGGATGACAAGTGCCAGCATGCCTTTGAAGATATCAAGCAATATTTGGTGAAGCCGCCTAGCAACCCCTATCCGCGTGCCACTCATCCTCTACACTTGCATTGATGACTCTTGGTGCTTTGTTGGCCCAAGCCAATGACGAAGGGAAGGAGAGTGCTCTCTACTACCTCACCCGTCATCAGATTCCTGTTGAAGCGAACTATCCACCTATTGAGAAACATTACTTAGCTTTGATCTTTGCATCTCAGAAGCTACGACACTATATGCTTTCTCATAAGGTGAACTTGATTTCCAGATCCAATCCATTGTAGTATCTCATGACATACCAATGCTATCGGACATTTTGATGGTCCATGATTCTCTATCATATCACATTCTCATGCGATAAAAGGACAAGCAGCAAATTTCTTAGTAGCACACCCACTTCCGCCTCCGCTTAGTGATGATCTCCGATGAACAAATCATGAACTTAGGGAGGTTAACAACCAATCGATGGGAGATGTATTTTGATGGTGCGCTTCTTTCATAAAGGGAAGCACATCTACTCTTCTAGAAAGGCAGGGTAGGAATAGTTCTCTAACTCTAGACCGTGATGTGATGAGATTCTCATACTATCTTCCAACCCCGCACCAACAATGAAGTCAGTATGAGGCTTTGATTATCGCCTAGAGTTAGCTATCACGGAGTCAAGAGCATCAACATCTTTGGGATTCTGGTCATCATCAATCGGTCCTACAAGGTTCTCAAACCCAAGCTTCATCATTACCATGAGTATACCATGAAGCTGTTGGCCCAAATCTAAAGTCACCATCTACAAGGTTCCCCGAGCAGAGAATGTAGTAGCAGATGCTTTGGCCAAACTTGCCAAAGAATTATATGTCTAAAAGATGAGTCCATTCCAATAAGGGTCCAAAATAGATAAGTCTTATCCCTTATTGATGTGAACTCATCGAGAGACTTTCTCTTGAAGAGGAGGTTGTTGTTTTATATAAGGACAAGGAGCCGGATTGAGGAAACCATTCATAAACTATTTGAACACCAGTAAACTATCTCAAGAAAAGTCACAAGCCCATCAGGTGAAGCAGAGAGCTCTCTCCCATGCTCTTATTGATGGCACCTTGTACCAACAGTCCTTTGATCAAATATGGTTACATCATTTAGATAAACACGAAGCCCATGGCATTATAATCAAGGTACATTCAGGTCTATGCGAGCACATCACTGGGTCCAAGATAAAGATGAAGATCAAGAGACTAGGATACTACTAGCCTTCGATGATTACAGACTACATGGATGTAGTTAGGAGATGCCATCCATGTTAGGTACCGGTGTGATCCTACATTAACCACCCAACATTCTATACCCTACATTGGCTTCATGGCCATTTGAGTGTTGGGGTACCGACATTGTGGGTCCGATCGATCCTCCTTCTTCCAAGGGTCATCGGTTCATCTTAGCTGCCAGTGACTACTTTTCCAAGTGGGCAGAGGCAATCCCACTCAAAGAGGTCACAGCTCATAATGTGCTTCAGTTTTTTAGGAACCATATTATATATAGGTTCGAGGTGCCTCGATGAATTATATCCGATAATGGTATTGCATTCAAAAGCACCAAGATCAATAAATTTTCGCAAGACATGGTATAGATTGAGATACTCCACCATCTACTACACCAGAGCAAATGGCTTAGTAGAAGCATTCAACAAAACTCTTATCCAAATATTGAAGAAGACTCTTGATGATAATAAGCGATAGTGGAATGAGCAGTTGGTTGAATCCTTGTGGGCCTACCGCACCACATACCAACTCCAATTCAATCTACCCCATTTTCTATAGTGTATGGGTCTGAAGCCATTCTACAAAATAGAATGCAAAGTTGTCTAGAACAAGCTCGAAGGTTTGGAGGAGAGTCTACTGGAGTAACCTCAAAGTTGTATAAGGCCAAAATGATTCAAGCTCACAACAAGCTGGTTCACCCTAGGTCTTTCCAAGTAGAGAACTTGTGTTAGTCCTAAGGAGACCAATTGTTGCCAGTCAAAAGATGGGAGGCAAGTTTGAACCCACTTGGGAAGGCCCCTATGTCATAGAGAAGGCCTACCAAGGAGGATCTTATCAGTTTATTGATTGTAAAGGGGAACACCTGATGCTTCCAATTAATGGGCTATATTTGAAGAAATATTACCCATAAAATATGTTTGAAAATAATTATCAACAAAAGAATAAAAATTTGATTCCATTTCATCAAAATCTTCTCTTCTTTCGAAGAGTTGTTTGCTTGTCTTGGGAATCACCATGTTTATGGTAGGTGTAAGAGTCCCCAACATCCTATCCCTCTTTCACAACACAAACACAATCTCCGCTATTAGAATAGGTGAGAGAACCCAAGAGGCATCCTATTTTTAGCACAAAAGTTAGGTGTAAGAGAACCCGAGTGACATCCTTTCTTAGTGGGAATTCCTTGCCATCCGTGGCACCATTTCATCAAAATCCCAAGTGTTTTAGGTGTGTAGAGAACCCAAGACATTCTATTCCCTTTAACACAAGCATAAAAATAAACACATATCTTTTATCCCAGGCTATTTTGATGTGAGAGCAAGCCCCCTGTGGCACTCACTCATTAGCTACTTTAAGTCTACATGCTACCTAGCTAGTATGTCACCCCAGTGGTCACTTTTTTAGAAGATGTGAGTTCTCGTGCTTTCTTCCTAACTTGACCATTGCAAACCAAGGAGCACCTTGTTAGTATTGGTACTTCACCGCAAGCTACCTCATGTTGATTTTATTTAAGAAGATGTGAGTCCCCATGCTTTCTTCTTGAACTAATCATCATGATCTAACTAGGTCGAGTATATTTGAGGTTTAGGATAAGTCCCCCAGAGGCTCCTTTCCTCTTGACTACATTTGAGTTAATATAAGTCCTCTAGTGGCATTCACTCAGGTCGCCCTAGTTGGATGACACTGAAAGATAAAGTTATCCCAAGAATCGTTACTATAAAGGATGTGAGTCCTGCTTTCTTCCTATCGATTTGCAAACCAATGCACCTTAGGTTGGTTGATGTTCTATCGACAAAGGACTCACCCTGGATACACCACTCTTACGATATGTGAGTCCCCAAGCTTTCTCCTTGAGTTGGCCACCAATACCATTTGATATATGACTAGCCATGTCATCTTCTGTGGTTTTGATTAAGCCCTTAGCCCCTCTCCTGGGAGCATTCTATTTGATCATGTCCTTGTGACCCCATTTAGACACTACTGGTTACTTTTGGATTGGACAGCCCCTTTCCTAGTACACCCCTGGTTGGAGAATTTCGCCAGATGCGATTCTCCCTTGGTTCAAGAAATAAGATAGTCTAGTCGATATATAATCCTTCCCGCTTGATCCCTCAAAATTAAGGGTCCACGATAAACAAACTAAATAAAAAATTAATTCACTTGGATTAGGAATTCAAGCCCCAAAGGGCCCTTTTCCCAAGCTGTGCATCCTATCTTTAGGGCAATGTCGCAGAACTCCCATAGAATTACTACTACTGAGTTGAGATAAATCTCATACTCACCCATCATCCTTGGTTCAATCTATTTTTCCACAAGTAGGTTACCAGGTCATTCCATTTGGAAGATGTAAGACTATGATTCTTTCAAGCATGACTAAATCGATGCCTAGTTGGGATTCGATTTGTTGCCCAAAGTAACTCACACCCAAGGGTCTTTTGTGGAAAGATGTGAGTCCCCAGATTTCTTCCTTGTTGATCATTGCAAACCAAAGGCACTCCTTTGGTCGATAGTTCTCCCATCGGGAAGCTACTCCCTTTGGTTCTAAAAGATAGAGTCTAATATAAGCTCCTTCTTAGTGTGATCCATCAAAACCAATGGAATCCATCAAAATAATTAAAAATGAAATTAATCTTGACTATCTTGATGATTTAAGTCCCCAGCATTCACTCAATAGTCCTCTAGTTCGATTTGTCCTGCAACCCATCACCCTAGTGGTTCCTTATGTTGGTGAGTCCCACTTTCTTTTCCTAACTTGACATTGAAACCAAAGGCATCCCTTTGTGTAGTCCTACTAGGTAGACTACTCCCTTGGAAGATGAGTTAGGTCCAGCCTCCATGGCCCTACTTAGTCGCCATCACAAACCGATGGGATCCATCATAATCAAACAAACTAAAAAATGAAATTAATCTTGACTATTTTTTGAGATTTAAGTCCCCAGCATTCACTCAATAGTCAACCCCAGGTTGGGTTCAATCTGTTTTGCCAATAGATCACCCCAACTTCCCTACTTTGGATGATGTAAGTCTACGCTTTCTTCCTAAGACAGCACGACACCAAAAGGCATTCCCTTTGGTTGGTTATTCCTACTATGTGTTGGTAGACTACCCCTTGGATCTAAACTAGGTCTAGGCCTCCGTGGCTCCTACTCATTGCGATCCATCGCAAACCAACAAGGCCCATCTCAAAATTCAAATTCTAAAAATTTAAAACAAATTCAACCCTCCTCCCTCGGTGGACTCAACCAAATCAAAACAATCAAAACAAATTAAATAAATCAAATCAAGCCTCTCATCCCCTTATGGATGATTTGAATTTATTTCCCTAGTGGAAGGTTAACATACACTATCCCTAATGGATTCCCCCTTCCCTCTCTTATGTCCTTTGGCATAAGTAGAGTCACATTGCACTAAGTCGATTCCTTCACCTTGATTGAGTAGATCATCTCATTAGTTGTTGTGATCGCTATTGTGATCATTTCATCAACACCACGCGGTTGTTATCAAACCACAATTGCCTTTGTTGACACATTTTAGACTATCAACCTCCATCTAAACATAGGACTTCTTTACACTTTAAGATCCTTAGTCTTAAGACACTCTAGTGATTAGTGAACACTCAACCAAAGACTTAGAAGAGCCATATAAATATTATGCCTGGGTGTTAGAAAATCCTTTAACTCAAATTCCTCACTTCTTCTCTTCAAGTCAAACTCAAATCAATTCCAACTTGATCTACTCAAACTCATTTCCAACTTAACTCAAACCTCAAATCATTCAATGGATTTTCTCAAATCATGAATCAATTAAATAATTAGAGACTTTAAATAGTTTTATAAAGCATGGATGTTAGAGAGTGATGCAAACTAGAAAACCCAAAGACAAGATGTATAAAAAATGACCTTAATAAACTTGAATTAAATGATTCAAAAACACAATCTCATGATTCAACCACCCACAGATAAATTGTTGTTGTTGTTTTTGTTGTTGTTATTGTTGTATGAATCAATTCCAAACAATTGAAACTTATGATTGAATCCCATGATTGAAATTCCAAATTCAAAAATCTTTCCTAAGTCCTTTGATTCCCTCTCATGGACTTAGCCTAAATCAAATCTAAATAAATTCAAATCCAAAGAGTTTTCCCAAAACCCATTTATATTCTCATTTATATTCACATATATAAATGAAATATAAATCCGAATCAATCAAACTAAATTCAAAATTTAAAACAAAATCAAAAAATATTTCCTAAGTCATTTTGATTCTATCTTATGGACTTAGCCTAAATCAAATCTAAATCAATTCAAATTTAAGGAATTTTCTCACAACCAATTTATATTCTCAATTATATTCACATATATGAATGAAATATAAATTCAAATCAATCAAACTAAATCCAAATCAAAAAGGTTTCCTAAGTAACTTTGATTCTATCTTATGGACTTAGCCTAAATCAAATCTAAATCAATTCAAATTCAAGGAATTTTCTCATAATCCATTCATATTCTCATTTATATTCACAAATATAAATGAAATATACATTTAAATATCCAAAAATCATTTCAAAACTCAAACTCAAATTCAATCAAAATTCAACCTAAGCCTTTCAAGTCAAATTCTTGAACTTAGCCAAATCAATTCAAATCAACTAAACCCTTGATTTTTCTTCATGATTCAATCAATCCTACAATCATGAATCCAAATATAAACATAAACCCAATCATCAAACCAAAACTAAATTCAAAAATCAAACCCAAGTCAAACTCATGTTCACCCTTTGAACTTGAAATTGTCAAATGAATCAAAACCCATTTGACTTCAAACCACTTGCAAATGGATTTATATTTCAATCATAAGTCCATATGTGAGTTCAATCAAACTCAAATCAAGCTTTGACCAAGCCATTTGACCTACTTAGGCTCACTTGACCCAAAGTGACCTAAAGTGCCCCTTTTGAGCCAAATTCTAATCCTACCCAAATTGGATTGAACTAAGCCCAACTAAGCCTCACATTGTGAGCAACAATCATCATGAGATGATCAATCACTCAAATTGGGTCAAACCAAGTCAAACCTAAGGGTTGACCAAGTCAACACTTAGCCAAAATGAAACCCAAATTAGCCAAAATCCACCATAGGTCAAATTGATTGAAACCATTGATCAAAACTCATTCATGACCAATGTTTGAACTTGACCAAGTCATCATTTGAGCAACCTAGCCCAATTGGCCACTTGACCAAGTTGACCCAACTTGACCTAAAAAAGTCAAAATGTGTCAAAACTTGATCTAAGCCAAATTGATTGAAACCAATGGGTCAAGTTCATTCCAAATCACTTGTTGAACTTGACCAAAGCCCCAATTGGCCAACTAGACCCAACCTAGCCCAATTGATTGAACCCAACTTGACCTAAAGGTCAAATTGAGCCAAATCAAATATAAACCAAAATTGATTGAAACAAAGATACCAATCCATTTCAAATGATCAACCAAACATAAACCAACCCATGACCTAACCCAAATAGGTCAAATGGGTCAAATTGGTCAACTTGACCCATTTGACCTAAATGAAATCAAATAAACTAAATTCAAATATAAATCAAATTGAACCAAACCAATGATGCCAAAATATTCATAATGGTCATATGAACTTGACCCAACCCTTAGTTTTACCTAATTTGACAAATTGGTCAACTTGACCCAAGTTGACCCATTTTGACCTAAATGGGTCAACATGAACCAAATCATATCAAACCAACTCCAAATTCAGTGAAACTTGGCCTAACCCATTTTTCAATCATACAAAATATATTTAAACTTCAATCAAGGTCAAATGACCATTTTACCCCTAGGCCATAGGGTAATCTAAAATCAAAACCACTTGGAATTTGGCCAATTCCTTTTAATGGACACTTGGCATCCTATTAGTGACCAAATGGTCACTAATGGACATGGTGCACATGACCCATTAGGTTTGGGTCAGCCAAACCCAAACCAAAGTCAAAATTAACCACCCCCATGGAAATGAGCACACGGGAATCCTTCCTCAACTCATTTCAAGCACATGGCACTCCTCCACTACCTCCCTCTGGCCAAATCGAATGCAATGCCACCCTAAATGACTTAACAAACTCACTCAAAGAGATCAATTGGATCAAAATGACAAAGGAGCTTGCGACCATTTGATCCTTCAAGGGGGAAATATACTCCCCTAATTTCACTTGAATTTTATTCTTCCCTATTTGAAAGAAAGAACTCAGAGGAAGTGATTCCAAGCTCCCCCAAAGTTTCCTAAGCATTTTCCATTTCCCCATTTTTGAATTTCTTCAAACCAAAAATAGAGGAGCTCAAGTGAAAATCTAACTTAGCCAATACACAAATTTAGTCCAATTAACTATGCAAGCACCTCAACTCAATGAGCTCACCCAAACCTTTCCCAAGTTCTCCAAGCAAGGGAGGTGGACTTTGACCAAGCCGCAAGAAATTTGAAGGTGAGCTTGGTCCATAGAGATCTACTCCCCAAGGCTTGAACTTTCAACAGTGGCTTCATCTCCACTGTGATGAAGCTACCCCATCAAACCCGGGAGCACTAGTGATAGCCTCCAAAGAAGGTATGCCCTCGAAGCTTAAATTTGTGGTCCTTTGTGAAAGAAATTTCACCTCATGAAAATTTGACCGTTAGATGTGATCTCCTTGCATGATGATGGTGTGGTTGAATTTGGGTTCAACCAAGCTCAATCGAAGCTCTGATCTTTCCCCAAAGGATGGATGTCCTCTCCATGGGAAGATGGATGGATCATGGGTCCATCTCCATTTTTTGGATGGACGCCATGATCGATGACATGATCCATGATTCCCTTAAGAATCGGCTTGATCTCAACTCTCGATCCTTGATCGAGGATGAGGAAAAGCATGCGCCACCGATGCTATGATGTGATAACTTAAGTAGTCTTTCCCGTGGCACCATGTGGAAAGCATGCAGCCGCCTCCATGGCATGACAAGATTAGCCATAATTAGGGATTAATTACTAATAATCATAAAAAACTTAAAATATTCATAACTAATTATAGAAAAATAAAAAAATACAAAATAAAAGCATTGGAAAGATAATTCAAAGAGAGAATATTCTAAAATTAATTTCAATGATTTTGAATAGTGATATTTTCTGAATTAGTTTTAGAAAATGTAATTACATTAATTACTCCTATTATTCCAAATTCCAAACTTCTATTGATTAATGGGATGACCTCCTCCATGATTTTCTTGGAATTTATTAATGGCTTAATTAGGTAATTGCTTGCTCATTCCTAATTACTCTTAATCCATTAAATGATAATTAACTTTTAAAGTAATAAATTCCAATTAACTTTGCTAATTACCTTAGATAGAGAGTGAACTTAGGGAATGAGATTAGGGTTCTTTCCCATATCTTCCTAACTTTTCATTTTGGATTAAAATCTAATTAAGGTGCAAAATTAATTAAATAATTTAATCATTTAATAAATTAATTAATCAAAATTTTAAAATCAAAACATTCAGAACTTAACCAATTCATCTTGGGTAGATGCTTAGGTGTTCAATAACCTAAGTAGCTTAAGGAAATCAAAATCCAACCCATATGTGTGGGAAGGGTTATGAAAGTACTTAAATTAAACCCTTTAATTTAATTAATCACTAATTATGAGCCAATTGCATTAGGCCCTTTCTTTCCTAGGTGCATTACTGATTTAAATTCTTGGTGGTTTTATGTCATCATCATTGGCTCATAATTATGTGATTAAATATGTTAAAGTGGTGGTAGTAAGGGTAATTAACACACTTAATTCACACCTTAACCTAACCAAGGCATAAAATTGATCTAATCACCTAAAAATTAAACTTAAATAACTTACATATGGTGGAATGGGTTAGGACCAGCAAACTCATCTCACATTTCTCAAATTTCAATCAAACTCAAAACAAAATTCAAATTCTCCTTAAAACAAATTTGATATACTTTAAATAATCTTATTCATAGGATTATCTTTAGGAATTAATTAGGGTGAATGACCTTACATTGATTTCATCACTTTATTTCTTTCCTAGCATGCTAAATGTGTATGCCATATGAAAATCATGCATTCATACTTTTAAAAAAAAAAATCAAAGTAAAAATGAAATGTTTTCTTTATGTCAAATTGCATATTTTGGCTAAAGTAAGAAATATGAATGGCTATTATCACTATTAAATCTAAAATTATTTTTAAAACTTATAAATCAATTATCAAAATTGAAAGGTATGTTACTTATGATTATTTATAAGCATGCATGTGAGTAGAAATATAAAGATATGCGTAGTATAGTTTTCCTTCTCTTTTCTTTTAGCATAGTTTTGAATAGGATTTGGCAAAGTGTATAGTTCATTTGAAAAGAACACAACACTTGCTTAAATCCTTTCCTATTCATTCCTATATTATACTTAAGAAGGACTTCCACACTTGCATGTATAAATTGCATAAACAAATCAAATAAATAAACATAAACTTTTGCATCATTCTTTTTCCATTCATTTCTTTTGTACATGCATATGTATTTAAGAAAGTGATATATTAGTCTGGATAACCCCAAGGTTGTGAGGCTTTAAGTAGTCCTAAGTAGGTCTTGTACCTTACACCCCTAGTGCTAACAATGGAGTCGTACTCACTTATGCCTTTCAAACATATAAATGTGCATGTGAAGAATGGATAACCTCTTTTCTACTTAATGAAAATCATGCATCATAAAGCATCCCAATTTTCTTAAGTAACACCGCTTAGCATTCATCATTAAAGTGTGTTAAACATCCTCATTTGATGTATAGATATGGAATTCATCCATATGCATGTTATACATGTTGGGAAAGAAATAAAGTGTTGTGTTTTGTAATATTAATTCACTCTACTTAATCTTAAAATGCCCTTCTTTTTTAATAGGTTTGTTTAGAGAAAATTTAAACTTAGGATTAATTAAAATACATAATAAAATATTCACTAAGCAAAAATCAAACATGAATCTACTTTAGAAATTACTTAAGGTAGGGAAGGAAAGAGAAGTCTTCTTCTCTTTTCCCTCTCTTTATAACTTAATAATTAATTGTAGGTTCATTCAAACCTAAATAAATCATCAAATAAAAATTAACTAAATCAATTAAAACAACTTAAATGAAACCACCCTCTAAGTTGAACTTTTCACATTTAAGAAATTTAAAACTTAAAGCCTAGCTAAGCATACCACACAAACCATTTAAAGCACACACATTAGACTAAGTCACCATTTCTAGCTTTAGGTTAGGGTGGTGCATGGTTTGATGCTTTGCTTTTATTTTGTGATGTCTTGTTTTAGTCTAGATGTTAGGGTGTATGTGCGTAGATTGAATGGTAAGATGATTTACTCTAATCTTCTACTAAATTAATCAACTCAAAAATAAAAATAAATAACTTATAACCTCTCCTAAAGCTTAGGCTATAAATCAATAAAAGAATTACTTGGGATGTTGTCTTACTTTATAACATCATGTATATGTTTATTTGATTGGATTTTATTTATTAGAGAATCTTGATGTTATGGTATTACCCTTATCTTCTTATTTTGTATAATCTAATTTCTCATGCATTAGGCATAATGAATCCTAAAACCTTGTCAAGATTGTCAAAATAAAAAATAAAAATGAAAAGTGAAATTTAAGTCATAAGCATGCCATACATGATTAGTCTCTTAGAGAGTGTGTTTAAGGATTTTCTCTTTAAATAAATAACAAGCACTATCTTGCAAAACTATTTTGACTTGATTGTTTAAATGTTAGAGTTAGTTGGACCATAAGCGATTGTAAGTCTAACATTATGGTTTATCATCTCTTAGGTAAACCAAATAATTTTCATCTTAGATTTAGGTATGTTTTTTTGGCCTAAGCTAAAAGCTCCCTGATTTTTCTATGTTGCTTCTCTTTACCATAAGCATAAATTCACCTAATTTCCATAATTACTATGGAATTATAATCTAAATTTTTAATAAAAATTCAATTAAAATAAATTAATTCAATTTCAAAATGTAAAGCACTATATAGTTTGGGGTGCTTACTAAAACTTCCTAGATCTTAGCACCTACTTATTTTCATTTGGCATAGAACTCCATCCTCTTGATCATCCCATGACTTTCTAAAATAAACCAATAATTGATTCCACCATTCAAAATCTTTGGATGATCATTTACTTTAAAGTATTCCTAATCTATTTTTTTAGGATGTAATTAACTATGAGCTTGCTTCAAAACAACAAACCATTTAAAATAAATATTGCTTTACTTTTCCATGTAAAGTAAGAATCTAGAACATTAAAGACCTATAGTCCTTAGAGTTTGTTGTGATTAGGTCCATTGTAGGTGGGGACTTCTATCTTTCAAGATAGTATCTCTCGTGTCATGCAAATCACCCTAATAATACATGATCATGCATGCTAAAAGACATATATTTTTGTATTCTTTTATCCTTTTCAAAAAGAGGATAGATGAAGATGAGAATATATTTCACCATGCATAGCCTTTGTAATAAGCTTGTTTTAATTAAGTATATGCTTAATCCCTTCTTTGTTAAGTTAAGAACACAACATCTCAAAAGTAATTTTATTAAATCTTTATATAAATCATCCTCAAGCTCTACATAAATTATGACTTGAGGATGATGCTCCCAAAAAATCTCTTTGAGCATATGTGGATGACTTCTCCTTGACTAAACCTTCAACTTTCTAGGAAGAATAAATAGAGATAATTCTCAATCTTGCGACTTTTCTACATAATTGATTGGTATTATGCTTTACTTGAGGTCCTTCATCTTTCTGCCGAATGTCACCTTCAAAAAAGACCCACTAAGATTTACATGCTAACCATGAGACACATCCTAATCTAATCTATATGGATAGCATACTCTGTGGCTGGAACATATCTCTTAGGGCTACCAATAAGAGGTCTTCCACCTCTGTATAATTTTGCCTTTTTTGAGTCATACCCATGTGTTCTATGGAGGAACAAATTATGGGCGAAATCAATATCTTTCTTCCCTGTTGTATGATTCTTAAAACTTATTTTCATTTTCTTTTTCTTTTTTCTTTTCCTTTTCTTTTTCTTTTTCTTTTTCTTCTTTTTCTTTTGCTTTTTTTCTTTTATTTCTGTTTCTTTTATTTTTGAACATTCACCAAGTTCACGAGAATAGACCTTTTTATTTGTAGGAAGATAATAAGTTAGATCCTCATATATATTGACATCTCTAACTGAGAATGGCTTCAAGTCTCCCTTGACATAATACTCAATTCCACCTATTTGGAATTTAATGCACTGATGTAAAGAGGATGGAACCATATTATTTCCATGTATCCAAGGCCTACCGAGCAAAGTGGTGAAAGATGTATATGAATCGATTATGTAGAACTTAGCTTCTGTTTTCTAGTCATCTATCTCCAATGGCAACACTATAGAGCCTAAAGCCCTCTCGCCATGTTTGTTAAATCCTCTTAACATCATATGATCTCCTCAGAGTTCAGAGATGTTAATCCTAAAATAAGCGGTTTTAGACTCATAATCTTATGATCTGGATTTACTAACACCCAGAGAATCAATCTACATGTTCATTGTGATGTAGGGGAATTTATGCATTGTCCCCAAAGAAGGTCTTCAGGATATAACTCCACGGGCTTCTCTTAAATAACATGCCTCCTCTCCATTCTTAGCATATTTTTTGGATCAAGAAGAGCTTTGATCAATGACTCCCTCATATCTTTGAATAAGACAAGGGTATCATATATGCTTAGCTTACTGGAAACTTTCTTAGATGAGCGAGGACATTGTATTCAATCTCCTCATAAGCATATCCATGGGTGGAGCATCCTGTGGAGGGGCTTCTTGATCACTAGAACCAATGACTTATTTACCCTTATCCTGAGGAGCTACCCTAGGAGGCAAAACTTTTCCACTATGGAGGTTGACTTTAGTGACTTCGTGAGATGATTTAGTGGAAAGTTCTACCTGCTCATAAAGTTCACCTATAGCTTCTCCTATGAGATCATCAGAGTGGGATGACTCCAAATCAATCTCAATAGGCAAATCTGAATGATTTGGGAATGGAAAATCTATTTCTAAATCAGAAGAGGAATGATCAGAACTAGAGTTATCATTATTATTTTGTAGACTTAGAGAGTTTTCAAGAGAAATAAAATCTAAAGTATCAGAAGTGGACAAGATGTAAGTGAAAGCTCTCTTCATTAATTTCTTCTTAGATGGAGGTACATGATAGAAATCTAATAAAGTAAGTGGGGTAAGGGGTTTAGTGACATTGTTCAGCTGATACAACACTCCTGCTGATAGAAGAGTAGCTAGTGGAGGAAGAAGTAGTAGTTGCAATGGTGGATGGAGTGCTAGACTTCGACGGTAGTTATGCTACTATGTTATCATGGGCAAGTAAGGTGGGTTGTTGCTGCTGTTAGGCTTCTACCTCCTTCAAGTTATCCTTAGAAACTTGTAAACCTTCCTTAGAGTTTGAGGTTTGAGCTACTTCAAGCACCTACAAGGGTAACTTTTAATCTTATAGATGATTTTCTTAGAGGTTCGAGATAGGGAGATATCTCAACCTTCCTCTTCCTAGAGAAGATCGCTTTTATCCCCAAGGATTACCCTAATAGAACTAGAGGGTTGTTCTAGTAGATATCTTAGGGATTCTGATAATGGCAGACTTGGTTACTCAGCTAGTCCCAAAGGTAAAGCAATCTTCTAAGATATGTCCAAGCATGTGATGGTAGGGACAATAGTTTGGATCATGACTCTTGCCCACTTCCTCCGATCTCCTAGGCTCTGGTAACTAGAAATAAAGATTCTTTAAGAGATTTTTAAAGATCTTCCTGACTACCTCCCTCTTGAATAAATATGATTTATTCAAATCATTGATAAGAGTAGGTAAATGGTAGCTACCTGGCGGGGGGTAGGAGTACTACTGCTGATAATGTTGATGAGGATACTACTGAGTAGTGGAGGCCACTATGGCAACTGAGGTGGTCAGTATGATGATCAAGGTGGTGGTAAAGGAGGTGGTATAGGAGACTACTGAGCTCAAGGCCTTTCTGTCTGGACCCTGGCTGGCTGCTTCCCCTTATCAACTATTGTGACTACCCCTGGCTTCTTCTCAAATGTCTTCTACAGTCTTGGCTTGGATGACTGATCTTTGAAAGGTAATTGTTTGATCTCTTTTTATAAACTAACCTCCTTATTTATTAATTTCTCAAATGTCTTAATGATAAACCATTTAAGCATGAAGGTGACCGGGACATGAATATTCTTGAGTAGAATTTTAGGGGCATGCTGTTCAAATAGCTATGATTAGCATTTCATACTTAAATTATGTCATCTAAGAAAGTAATCAACAAGGAACTCACCGGGGTGTTGTTGAGCTACAACGAGATCGCCCACAATTACTCTTTATTGAGCTCCAGCAAATCTCTTAATGAAGAGCTCCAACTCAGCAAATATCTTCACTGAACTATTGGGTAGTTCAGCGTACCAATCAAATGTGATTCATATCAAGCTACTAATAAAGAGATGGAATAAGAGTGCATCGCTGCCACCAATTACAACATCTGGCCCTAAAGTGTGCTATGTGCTGACGAGGGTTCCACTACCATAAAAAATTTTAAAGGAAGGAGGCACAACACCCTTAGGATATTGGACACCATCAAATTCCTTCGGGTAGGGTCTACCTTTTAAAATAGATGAGCCACCTCAGACTTGCGCCAATGCATCCTTCACTTGTTGCTCCACCAACTGCTTGATATATTTTTCTTGCATGGAGGTTTTGTCCACCACCTTCCTAAGCAAGCTACCACTATCCTAATCTACTAGAGAAGTGCTTTTGAGTTGATCAAGAATATGTGCTAACTCAGGATGATCTACCTCTATCAGTATATATTGTGGGACTGAGGAATGATTCTGAAGTGCATGGAGGGTTGCTAACAAGACTTTCATCCTCTTCTCCATCCGGTTGATCTAATTATCCTTTTGCTTAAGCTGTTGATGGAGGTGTTGGGTTGAATGGACGGTATCATCTTCCTCAACCACCACACCTTCTTGACCATACTGATCTCTCTAAAGGGAACTCCTAGTGTCAACCATGTGAAGTCCGGCCAAATCCCCAAGAAGATCATCTTCATCGGGATCAAATGCTACGCCATCCTCAATCTATGTGATCTAGAGTTCCCTCTTATCACTACGATCTCATCCAATGATCTTCATCTGGCATAAATACTGAGGCATGGAGGTAGTTGACAAAATGCATCTAACACTGCCTATCATTGTAGTGTTAGCTCTAGAAGGGTCACTCATGATTGTTCATCGATGGAGTGATGCTCCTGGGGAAATCTACTGTTAAAGGAACTATACAACTGTCATCTTCCCCCTCTGTAACTGCTGCTGCCACTGACTCTGATGGTGGTGGTGGTACTGGTGCAACCACGATGTTATAGGATCATCACTCCTACCTAATCACATTTGAGGTGAGTGGCAAGCTGGAATCTCACCTCACAGTGGAGTGTAGGAGCAGATCCTTTGGTAGATCACCTAAGTAGTCTTTTATGGGCTTCGATCTTTGTGGGAGTGGTGGATGTTGGGAGTTGTACGGGAGATGGTGGATGATGAGGAGAGTAATGAAGGTAACACCACTCCTCAATGAGATCTACCATGGGTAGCAAGTAAGAATAATCTAATCCAATTGGTGGCTGATGGAAAATCTCGGCAAGGTCATTTTCACTGTACCCATCTCCTCCCATTCTTCCCAAAACTCTCCATGGCTCTATCATGATACCTCACAGATCAAATAATCAGGAATCAGTAAAATGTGTAAGCATCACTTTATGTCTTATAATAAAAAATATCTTTAATCTCTCTCATGTCTCAGAGGGGAACTTGTTACTAGTTGGAAGTGGAGAGACCTCTAAGGGAGAACCCTCCTCAGCTATGTGAGATGCACCATCTCCTCACTGCTACGCTTAATCTTATGATTTTTAATTCGATGTTGATGAGTGAACAAGGCAGAGCAAGAGCTAGTACCTACCTCATAAGTGGAGGAGACTATCTTAGAAGCTAAAATAGCCTTCCCCTTTGGGGTAATAAAAGATGAGGTAGTAGCTCTTGCTGGAGCAACGGTATGGACAGATGCTGAAACTATCTCAGAATGGAGTGTGGGAACCACTGTAGCTTTCCTCTTCAGTGGAGGATACTCAGAATTGGAGGGCATGTTGATGCAGATGATTGGCTTCTTCCCAGCCACCTCATCCCTACTAACGGTAGTGAGAGTTTCCCCCTCACAAGTAACTCGTGCTACCTCAAAACCTTATCCAAAGAAAATCAGATGGGTGGAGTCGATCTCAGGGAGGCTGGCCCGATCCAAAGCCAAGTCCATCCCAAAAGGGAAAGTGAAAATGAACTTCTATGAAGCCATGAATACTGACTACAAGGATTGTACTGACTGATCAGAGTTGTATCTCGGCATATGTTGAAATGTAATCTAAGTCAGAATTTTTTCTTTAATATTCTTCCCGAGAGAGTTATAAGAATTTGAGTCCTGAACCCATACTCAATAATTCAAATATGTTAAGTGGGGTTCAGTGGAGATATTTTGATATTGAGGAGATTCTTTGTCATTTGATTTTGATTTAGAACCCATACTCAACCAATTTAGGTAGGTTGGGTGAGGTTCTAAAATTTGAGGAGAGATTTTCTTGGAGATATTTATATTTTGTGCATCTTGTTTGAAAATATTGATAATTTGAAGAACCTCTACTTAGCAAATTTGAGCATGCTAAGAAGAGGTTGTGATTGTTTGTTTAAAAATTTTTGTAGAATGTCTTTGCTTGTGATGTATGAAATATTGACTTGAAAATGGGGCTTCTTACTTGACAAATTTGATATGCCAAGTAGAAGCCACATGTGTTTGATTTGTGTTTGAAAATAGACTTTCTCTTAACAAATTTGGTATGTTAAATGAAAGCAAATTGTGATTGATGTATGTTTTTCTTTTCTTTGAAAATGAGACTCTCACTTAAAAAATTTGGTATGTTAAGTGAAAGCCCAAGTGTACATTTTGAAAATGAGATTCTCACTTAACAAATTTGGTATATTAAGTGAATCAAATGTAACATGATTTGAAAATGAGATTCTCACTTAACAAATTTGGTATGTTAAGCGAGAATCAAAATGTGATATGATTTGAAAATGTGATTCTCACTTAACAAATTTGGTATGTTAAGTGGGAATCAAATATAGTATGATTTGCTTTTTGAAAAGAGGGAAGCTTGAATTCTAACATATATGGAGCATGTTTAAGTCAAGTTTCAATGTTATGATTTTATTTAAAAATAGACTCCTCATTCAACAATTTTGAGTATGTTGAATGAATATGGCCATTTTTAAAAAATATGCTCTTGAAAAGATGAAAACTCCAACTTTAGCATATATTAAATATGTTAAGTTGAGTTTCAATTTTATGCTATGATTTTGTTTGAAAATAGACTCCTCATTCAACAATTTTGAGTATGTTGAATGAATATGGTCATTTTCAAAAAAAGTGCTTTTAAAAAGATGAAAATTTCAACTCTAACATATGTGAAATATGTTAAGTGAAGTTTCAACTTTATGCTATAATTTTGTTTGATAATAGACTCCTTATTCAACAACTATGAGCATGTTAAATGAATGTGGTCATTTTCTAGAATGTGCTTTTGAAAAGATGGAAACCCTAGCTTTAGCATATGTTAAATATGTTAAGTGAAGTTTCAATTTTATGCTACGATTTTATTTGAAAATAGACTCCTCATTCAACAATTTTGATTATGTTGAATGAATATGGTCATTTTCAAGAATGTGCTTTTGAAAAGATAATTTTGATCTCGGTTTTGAAAAGAACCTCCATATAACAATCATAAGGATTGTTAAAAGTGCTTTTGAAAAAGTGACACTTCGTAAAAGAACTCATTTTCTTAATTATTAAGATGAACATTGCCTCACCAAGCTAGCGGTAAGGATGTCATAAATTTCAGTCATCTCCTTTCATTAGTTAATTTTACTTTTTCACCTATTGTGGGACCTAATAGGAATTTTAAGACCTACACGAAGTGAGTTCCTAAAACCTAAAGGATGTTGGCAGCTTTGCTTAAGGATGAAATAAGCTAAGTGCCAATGGAAAGAAAGATAGTATTGGGCTTATATAAAATATAAGTTCACTATCGATACTTGGAGATAATAATTATCTACTAGAGATGGAGAGAGGAACTCTCCCCAGCGGAGTCGCCAGAAAAATCTGTGGTGTTTATTTTGGTGTTTAGGTGTGTTGTGTGTATATATTAGGGGACACCACGCAGATCTGCAAATATACTTATTAAGGTGATCAGGTATGATATTAAGGAATAGTGTACTATCTCAAGAGATAGAACTCACTATCCTATAATGGACCTAATCACCTAATAAGGACTCTTAAGGCATGATGGGTCTTCAAATATACCATAAATTTTTTCTCTACTTTACATGAAAAAGTAAAGCAGGATTTTTTAAAATTGGGTTCATTAAGTTCCATATGGAGGCAAGCCTCCATAGTTAATTACATCTTAAAGGAAGTAAATCCCTTAAGAATACTCTCGATTAAAGTAGGCGATTATTGTCTCCAAGGAATTCAAAGATAGGACTATCAAAGGATTGGTTGTAATTTTGGAAATCGAGTGGGAGAGATCAAAAGGGAAGAGTAATTATTGAAACCAAAGGAGATGAGTAGGGAGTGCTCATGATACTAGAAAGCTAGTGAGCACTCTAATCTATCCTATGGTTTGGCATTATATATTTGAATTTGAAGAGATTTAATTATTTGAGTTGAAAGTTTAGAAATCTAGGACTTATTATTCCACAATACAAGATTATGTAAATGCCTAAGAGGTGAGGATATATGCTTGTAGCCCATAAAGGAAAACACAATCTCAGATCCTAAATCTAGTGAGCTTTGGCGAGGGCCAAAGCACAGCCTAAATCTAAGGCAAAAATGGGTATATGGTTTACCTCCATAAGAGAGAATAAACCACCCGACTACTGAACTTATTATCGTCTGGAGTGTTAGCCAGCTAACTCCTTCTACATTTTAAATCCATATATGCAAGTCATATGCTTTGCAAGATGGTTGGGCCATTATTTATTTAGAAGATAAACTAAGTCATTACACTCACTCCCTAAGAGACTAGATCATGAAGGGCATGAATAATGACTTAATCTAATGCAAAATTTTAACAAGTTTTATTTGATTTTTGGACTTTTTTATTTTGACATAGGTTGTGAGATTTTATATACATAAATACATGAGAAATTGATTATGGGTCAAATCAGAAGAGAAAGAGGTGGTTTTCCATCAAAGGCTCTTTCAATTACTATTCTAGCTAGATGGAAGCCTCTCTTAAGTGGAAGAATATGACATTCATGATATTATACATTCAATCATCTAGCTACAGAATTGCTAAATATTTTATTATCTTGATTTAATTCCTAGACTTTTATGTGAGATTATGAATTATTTTAAATTTTTAGTTATGAGTTGTTAGTGGGATAGAAAATTTATTTTTTTACCCTAAGAGCCTAATCGCATCCAGGTCACACAGCAATCACCAATCATAAAAAAACTATGAAAATGTATGCTATTTCTAATTCACTAGCTAAACAAACATCAAACAATTTTATAAATATTTCACAAAAGAATAAAAGGTCGATGCGATCGGGTATCGTCGTACAACCCGAAAAGAAATGTGGGTAGCCGAGCTCTACCCTTATACATCTGGTATAATGAAAAAGTAATTACAATTATAAAATGATAAGTGTTATGGGGGTCTTCATTCTTCATCCTCCATTCTTCACTCTTCACTTTTCATTCCTTCATTTGATTTTCTCCATTTCCTTCTTTATTTTGGTTTAATTGAGATGTAGCTTACTCTAAAGGTATCACATGGTATATAAGACATGGTCTTAGAACCAATATTCACCTTAATCCCCTTAACACTTATCCTAATCCTAATACAAAAATTACATTAAAAGGAAGGAAAGTAAATCTAGCTACACCTCCAAAATAAATGTTAGCTAAACACACCATGCAACCCAAGTAGCTATAGGAATAATTTGGACTTAGCACCCCACACATGGGCAACCAAGTCCACCTATCCTAACTTGGGCTATGCTTAGGGGTTAAGCAACCTGCACAAAAAAGCATTTATATTTTTATTACAGCGGCCCCTTAAGTACAACCTCTTGCATAAAGAATTATTAGGCTAATATCGGCCTAATATCCATCTTCTACATACACCCATCATAAATAATACATCACAAAACTAAACATTCATCAACCACCCTAACATAAAGCTAGAAATTGACTTAGCCTAAGGTGCATGTGTTAGAGCTTGTGTGGTATGTCCTAACTAGGCTTTAGAGTAATGATTTGCTAAGTGTATAAGATTTAATTTATAAAGGGTTGATTTCTGTTTAAGTGGTTTAGTTGATTAGAGGATTTTTACTTAGTATTTTCTTTTGTTTCATATGGCCTACACTTAGCAACTAAGTGTTATAAAGAGAAGAAAGAGAGAGAGTCTCTCTCTTTTATTCCTATCTTAAGTCATTTTTAAGGTAAGTTAATTAATGAATTTATTTTAGTGAATGGTTTGATATGTATTTTAGTTAACCCTAAGTTTAGGTTCATTCTAAATATCCTTATTCAATAAGAAAGACATCTTAATATTAATTATGAAGAATTACTATCACACAACACACACCCATTCATTTCTTTCCATCATGTATATCATGCATATGAATAATCTTAAGCATATATATACATGCAATATAAATCTTAGCACACTTTGATGATGAATGCAAAGAAGTGTATTTGGAGATTTAAATATTTCATATTTTTTTATTATGCTATGAATGCATGTCTTTATTATGTGGAAAAGAAGGATTTTTCATCCATTATCTAAATACACATTTACATGTATAAAAGTTTTAAGTGAGTATGGGATCATTATTTTCTACAGGCGTAAGTACAAGAGACTCTTACATAAAGTTCATAATAGGATGTCCAAACTAATATACCACTTTTTATAGATACATGTAAATATATGAATGACTAATAAGGATAAGAAAATTCATGCAAAAGTTATGTTTTATTTATTTGATTTATTATTCTTTATTCATTAGCCATATCACACATACATATGTATAAGAATTTTAAGTGAATGCGGCACCATTATTTTCTATACCAGGGGTGTAAGGTACAAGACCTACTTAGAGCTACTTAAAGCCTCGCAACCCCGGGATGTCCAAACTAATATACCACTTTTCTCAAATACATATGAATATACAGAAAAAAAACCAAATGGATAGGGAATCATGCAAGAAATTATGTTTGATTTGGTTATATGATTTACATATGTAATATGAAATTCTTCCTAAGTCTTAATATGGAGATGCATAGGAATATATTTAGGCAAGTGTTATGTTCTTTTCAAATGAACTATACACTTACAAGTCCAATAAGGTAGGAAAAGAACTTCATATTACACATCTTATGCTATTATCACATGCAAGCTTATAAATATTTGTAATTAGCATGACTTCATTTATAATAATTGATTTATAGGTTTTAAAAATAGTTTTTGGTTTAATAGTGATAATAGCCATTCATATTCTTAATTTAAGTCAACACAGGCAATTTGACATACAAAAATATTTTATTTAATTAATTTTTAAAAGAAATGAATACATGATTTCATATGACAAATAATATTTAGCATGATTGAAAAGAAATCAAGGAATATAAACACATGATTTCACTCATCCCAATTAATTCCTACGGACAATCAAATTAAATGAAGTTATTTAAAATAAACCAAAATTCTTTAAAGACATTTTTATCTTTGAATTTGATTTGATTTAGAAAATATGAGAGAGGTTTACTAAATCTAACATATTTTCCCATGTGTGAATTGATTTGGTTTAATGAAGAATATTTAAGTTGATTTTATATTTTAATTAGGTTAAGATATGAATTAAATGAATCAATTATGCCTTACCTATATCACCTTAAGTTAATTAACTAATCAATAATAAGCCAATATGATATGCAACCACATGAAAAGTAAATTTGCAATGCTCCTAAGAAATGAAAGGGGCCTAATGCAATTGGCTTATGATTAGTAGTTAGGCTTAAGACTCACTTAATTACTTATGATTTTCTCACATATGAGCTAACATAATTTCATTATCTCTCACTTTGGTTATTGAACACCCAAAGAGCTACCCAAGAGTTAATTAGGGTTGTTTAGATGTGAAGTGGATTTTAGATTAAGTTAATTAAGCTTATTAATCCATTTGATTAAGCATGTTCAATTAATGAAATGAAATTAATCTTAAGGAAAAAGATCAAGAAAGGGGGACTAAATCTCAATCTCTAAGTTCCATATTAGATCACTTAAGCTCTGATTTTTATCTTGGAGATTAATTAATTAATTAAGCAATTAATTACTCCATTAATTATTAATTAATTTGATTTTAAAAGTAAAGAAAACTTAGGAAATGAATTAGGAAAAGCATCCCAATCACATCCCCTAAGCTACTTTACTATTCAACAGAGGCAATTAGGCTTAAATAATTAATTAAACAATTGTTCATTCCCTGATTATCACTAATTAAATTAAGAGAGTGATTAAGGCTTGATCAATTAATTTCTCTAATTAAGCAACTAATAAAATCTCAAAATAATAAGGGAGGTAGAGGTAATCCCCCCAAACATCTACAGAAAATTTGAGATTAATTGGGTGATTAATTAAGGAGTAATTAAGCTAATTAAATTTTTAATAAAACTTTAATTAACCCAAAATAATCATTCAAAATCAATTAATAATACTTTTTCCATATTTTACTCTGAAATACATTTAAAATGAGCCATCATTTGTATTTTTTGGATTTTTCTAGGATTAGTTATGAATTTCCAAAGTTTCAGCTGATTTAACCAAATTTTATAAAGTATATTGATTTATTTAATTAAAATAGACCATTTAAACTTATAAATTCAATATCTTTCAATCCAGCCATCATATTTTCTTGAAATTTTTATGGAAAGTAGATTTTAAGCCTAATTTTAATCCTTGAAAATTTCACCTCAATCCAATTTGCAGTTTTATAGTAATTAATACATTTTGATTTTTATGAAAACTCCAATTTAGCTCAAACAATTCAGTTAAATTTGATGGTTTTTGGTTTGTTGGATTCTTCTTGAAATACAAATCCAATGATTTCTTATTTATAATTTTTTGATAAGCCTTTTATTTTTTATTTTTTTTTATGTTTTGGGCATTTTAAATAATTTTTAAAATCAAAAAATCCGATTTTCCTGTTTAGCCCAATCAGCACTGCACGGGCGTTGACATGGCAACACGGCATAGTGTGATTGGCCCGTACGGTACTGCGTGGCACGCGGTGCCATGCGACACCACGATCGTCAGGCGACCATGCGCAATGCGTAGGGATGAGTGTCGTAGGCGGAGCGTAAAATGGCTGGACGCGCGATCGGACGATCCAAATCATGCTAGATGATCTGAGGGGCTGAATCACATGATTTGGGCATGAAATCACAGCCATCCATCCCTAATAAAGGAGATCGATGGCTGCTGCTCATTTGCTTCCCAACCGACGAAATAGAGCCTATTTGGGCTCGAAAATCACCCTTTTGGGCAGTTTTGAGCTCAATTTTTTGGCAACCTTCGCCAGAAAATACTCCAAATCATATTGGGATAGTGTAAAATAAAAAATGCCACTGTAATCTAAGGAAACTTCTTAAATTCATGCATATATTTGAGCAAATGAAAGATCCTATGGCCAGCTAAAATTTAATGAAATTACCTCACAACGGATAATTTTCGGTAGCAGTGAAGATCCGAATGAACTCAAGTGTGAGAGGAAGCTTTGGAATGAATTTGAACCTTTGCCTCCTTTGGAACATTGTCCTCACCAATGGTTGTCGCCTCCTCATCGAAAAAGGTTTAGTTTTGTGTTCTTTTAGCTCAAAATCACTCAAAGAAGGTGGGGAAGAGATGTGTTTGGGGTTATGAGCTGAATGAACTCAAGATCTTTTAAAATGAGCCTTCTTTTCTTGCTTTGAAGGGGATGGCCAAAATTTTGAATAAATTTCATGGGGAGGTGGTTGTGATGGATGATGACATGATTGAGAACCTTGAATTTTGCTCCAAAGTCCACTTTTGTTATCATATGATCAGCTTCATTGAATGTCATAGATGGGGGGAGTTGAATGCATGTGATTGGGAGAATTAAATGAGATTGGGTGGAATCCTATATGGGATTTGATTAGGTTGGGTTGATTTTTGGTCGATCCCAAATATGATTGGGTTTTGATCAGCCCCCAATAGGTCATAGCTTGGTTTCAAGAGATTAAGCTCAATTTGGGTCGTATGAGTCATATTGGGTCATGCTGGGTTAGGATGACCAATTGGTCAAATTGGGTCAAACCAAGGCTTATGTTAGGTTCAAATGATGATTTGAAGTATTTTGGTATGATCAATTTGATTTAATTTGGCTTAAGATTGATTTTGGCTCATTTGGAATCAAATGGATCAATGAGTCAAGTTGACCAATTTGACTAAAATTGGCCAAATTGGTTTGGGTTATGGGTTGATTCATGTTTAATTGGCTAATTGAAGATGAATGCAGACTTTGGTTTGAATCAATTTGGATTTAATTTAAATTTTGGCTAATTTGACCCTTTAGGTCAAATTGGGCTAGGTTGGGTCAAGTTGACCAATTGGTCAAATTATACTCAATTATGGCTTTGGTCAAGTTCAATAATCAATTTTGAGCCATTTGTTGCAATCAAATTGGGTTAGATAGGGATTTGACCTATTTTGGCTTTTTAGGCCAATTTGAGTCAACTTGAGTTAAACGTCAACCGGATTTGGTTTGGCTCAATTGAGAGTTTGGTCATGTTCAATCATTTATTATAAGTGTGTTTGGATCAATGGTTTTAATCAATTTGATATATGGTAGGGTTTGGCTAGTTTAGGTTTCATTTGGGCTAAAGGTTGACTTGGATTGACCCAATTAATTGCAATTGATTATCCTAGGGTGACCAACAATCATGGTGGAAGGTTTTGGTGAGCTTGGTACAATCCAATTTGGGTTGTATTGGAAGTTGGCTCAAATGGGTCCTTTAGGTCAGGATGAAGTGGCCAATTTGGTCAATTGATTTAAGTTTTTAAGTTATAAATATGTGAGACAGTGATTGAAATATAAATCCAACTACAATCAATTTAGAGTCCAATAAGTTTTGGTTCAGTTGAAAAGTTTCAAGTCAAAAGGGCGAAGTTAGGCTTGACTTGTTGACTTAAATTTAGTTTGGAGATTGTAGGTTTCATTTATATTTGGATATATGATTAAAGGAATGATTAATTCAAGAGAAAATCAATTAGTTTTGACTTGATTTGGATGGAATTTGGCTAAGTCCAAAGAATTGGCTCAATGGGCTTAGATTGGGTTTAGATTTAATTTTGGATATAGTTTTGGTCATTCGAATTTGGATTTCATTTATATTTGTGAATATAAATGAAGGAACAATTGATTTATAAGAAAATTGATTGAGTTTGTATTGGTTTAAAGGCTAATTTGGTTAAGCACATGGAGGTGAGTTCATCTGACTTAAAAGGGGTTTTGGTTCGGCTTGATTTAGTTTAGTTTAGTTTTGATCATTTGGATATGGATCTCATTTATATTTGTGAATATAAATGAAAGAATAATTGATTTATAAAGAAATCAATTAAATTTTATTTGATTTAAAGGGCTTTTGGCTAAGCTTATGAAGGTGGTTCATATGGCTTAGAATGGTCTTAAGATTTGAATTTGATTTTGGATTTCAATCATTTAGATTCAAATTTAGAATTAGATTTAGATTTGAATTTGAATTTGAATTTGAATTTGAGGTTTGTTTGAGATTTGAATTTGGGTTTGATTTGAGAATGTGTATATGGATTGGGTTTAGGCTATAAGATAGATGATTTCCTTAAGTCCTAAGGCATGGCCTAATCTTATGATTAACCCTTCTAAATCTCTAGGCTCAGGTTAAGTGTTCACCTAATCACTAGAAGTGTCTTATGATTAAGGATCTTAATGTCTAGAAGAGTCCTAAGTTTAAGAAGAGAAGGTTGAGAGCTCACTTCAAAAGTGAGGTCAACATTGACTTTCATTCTCACCCATAAACAAGCTATTATACCACTTTCAACTTAGCTTATTAAATATAAACTATGTTGCTTAAGCTATGCTTGAATTGCATTTGTATTTGAATGCTAGCTTTCAAACTTATTATAAATGTCTTGTGATTTTGATTATTAATCTAATTAGATTTTTTTCTTAGATCATTTAAAGTGACACATTGTAAGAATTACATTCATGATAATTAACTATGTACAAATTCTTTATGTATCTCACTTAAACTTTCTCAACACTTTTTAACTAGTTCAGAAGTAAGCTATCAAGCTTCGTATAAGTTCTCTATATTTAATTTTGTTCAATTGAAATCATTTTTAATTCGCTTGGACTAAGTTATAATAACTTCAATGTTTATTGTGTGAATTAACTATGTATTTAATTGTGTTCAAGTGTAATTAACTATGTATCAAATTCTTTTTGTATCTCACTTAAACTTTCTCAACACTTTTCAACTAGTCCAGAAGTAAGCTATCAAGCTTCGTATAAGTTCTCTATATTTAATTGTGTTAAATTGAAATCATTTGTAATTCGCTTGGACTAAGTTACAATAACTTTAGTGCTTATTGTGTGAACCATTTAATTTGTGCTTGCAAGTGGATTATCAATCCTTTTTAATTACTTCAATGCTTGAATGTTCATTGAAATGGCTTGTAGGCATTTGGTGAATTTCTAAAATCATTTCAAGCTTGGCTTAGGATTTCTATGCCATTCAATTTAATTAGAGAGAGGACTAATTATATTCAGGCGCTCACTAAAGGTTATATTTGTGCTCATTAGTAAGTTGTATGATTATATTTATAAGCAAACTATCAGACTCCCTATAAGCAATTGTTCTCAGTCTGAATGATATTTAATTCTCTTAGTACAAAATATAATATATCTGAGTGCTCATAAGATTTTATTCATATTTTCTTTTGTTGAAAAGCAGACTTTTAAATTCATCACCAATCATTTGTTATTTTACATAATATTCAATTGAAATCTTTTCGTTCACTTAACATTAAATGGGGTTGTTCAAATATTCATTTGATTTATTCCTATAGATCCTCTTTTCAAATTTAATATGTGCACTTATATTTATTTTATGCATTTATAACTTCACATTTTACCTTTTTATACCCAAAGCTTTGATTTAAGTCTTTTATTTAATTCTATTTAAGCTCTTTGATTATTTCTTTTTCCTTCTCTTTTTTATTTTCTAAATCCAAAAAATTTGACAAAATTCCAACAACATTTTAGATTCTAAGATCATCCTCGTGCTACATCATGTTTTTATTTTATGACATATAACTCTCACATTTTACCTTTTATACCACTAAAGCTTTGATTTATCTTATACCCAAAGAACAAATATATATATTTTCACATATTTCTTTTTTAAGTCCAAATTTCTGAATATTTTAACATGGAGTGCCACATCTAACAACGGCTACTGACACACCCTATTAAGCGTGTGATGTCTGGACACCATAATCGATTTTCATCTTATCACGCTCTAATGAGTGTGATGAGGCATTCAAACATGTACGAAAGAAACATATATACATATAATTTCTACATTCATTTCTTTACACATCTATAACCAGCCACAAAAATAAATAATTTGACACAGTTTTGGATCATATGGGAGTCTTCGGTTTGAAGGAAATCAGAAGAACGAGTTCAAGCTTGCGGTTTATGGATTCTGCGATTGAGGGGAATGGGAGGAAAACCAAATGAGAGAGAGAATGTTTGGCTGCAGGATTTAAACCGGATTTAACTTAAATCCAACCAATCGGTATTTTTGCAAGTTAAAATTGGATTTACTCAATCTTGTCGGTAGGTGGATTTACAGGATTTAGAAAAGCAATGACGTACGAAGGAGGGTGAGTTTTGCTCTGCTGCTGTAGAAGAAAATCGAGAGAGACGGGAAAGGTCGCTCGACTTGCAACAAGGACGGATGAAGCATGTGAGCTACCTCGTGTGCGTGTGCAGGAGTCTAAACCGGGCGAGAGTTCTTCTAGCCGATGATAGGAGGGATTGGAGAAAGAGAGAATGGCAGAAGGTTTTTGGATTGGATTCAGCGTGCATGAGAAGAGAAGGATAATATGATCTTACGGTGTGCAATTGAGCGAATGAGGGAGCATCGGATGCTTGCGGCTTCGAGGGAAATGAGGCAAATGCTTGCGAGCAAAGTTTTTGAACCCCCGCAATAGGGGCTTCGGTTTGAAGGAATTGTGCCAACCAGAGAGGGTAGAAGTCGAATGAAGAGGGGCGAATGCTTGTGGCTCAATCGGAGACCGAGAGAGAGGGAGATCGACGGATTCGTCCCTTGCGATTGAGGGAAAACGAGAGGTAGAAGAGGGGGGAAGATTGTGCATGGCTTGCGGTTGATGGAGTCGTACGAGCGAACGAAGAGGGAGGGCTTCGATCGCACGTGGCTTATGATAGGGAGAGACGGAACGAACGAAAGGGACAGGGTTTCATATTGAGAGAGGGAGTTACTTCGGTTGAGGGAGACAGGATGAAGAGGGGATGCTTTGCGGAGAAGTTTCGGCTTGCTGCTTGAAGGAGTTGGAACGAGAAAGGGAGAGACCGACCAATGAGAAAAAAATACCTTGTGCGGGAGAAGTTTTGGCTTTTAGAGAGGAAAGTGGGGATCGAGAGCGGAGCAGTTTTTCGGCTTGCGGTCGAGGAAATTGGAGCCGAGAGAGGGAACGGTTTCAATTTATCTGGAAGGCAAATTAAGGTCAATAACATAAAGTGATCTCTAAAGATTTTAAGAAAATCATATATTATACAAGTAATTTAATATTTAGTGATTTATATAATATATTTGATATTAATGAAATTAAATATGTATGGTTATAAGAAAGAGATATGAAAAAAAAATTTAGTTCAAATATTAAAACATTAAATTCAAAAGATTTTCTTTAGAAGAAAATGTTCAACATAAGTGAATGAAATATTTTGATAAAAATTTTAATAAAAGTTATGAGAATACGAATAACTTTTTAGCAACTTTAATATTTTAAATAGAAATAAAAAATTTTATTTTTATCTTCATAATTAAAACTAAAGTTAGAGAGACTTCAAAGAGAATGCAGTGTGGTAAAACAGTAGAACTTGATTACATTTCATTAGAAGTGTAGAAATATTTACAAAATCAAGAAATTGTTTGACTTACTAAACTTTTAATATTATTTTAAATGCTAAAAGATGTCAAATGAGTGTTTCCACATTTTTAAGAATAAAGGTGACACAAAAGTGTACAAATTATAGAGGAATTTAATTAATATGGCATACATTAAAAATCATAGGATAGATTAATTAAGCATAGCTTACAATGTGATACAAAAGTTCTCAAAACCAATTTGAATTCATTACTGATAGGTCTACTATAGATGTTATACATTTGTTGAGAGCTTTGATGAAGAAGTATAGAAAGAGTAAGAAGGATCTACATATATTATTTGTTGATTTAGAGAAAGCATGTGATAAAGCTCGAAGAGAACTACTTTGAAGAGTTATAGAAAATAAAATATTTAATATTTAGTATATTCAAGTCATGAAGGACATGTAATTGGAGTTGTTACTTGTGTTTAAACACATGGGAGATTGAAAAAAAATTTTCCATTTTAGTTTTATTACATCAAGGATCATTTATAAGACCATATTGTTTTGCTTTAATTATGGATGTTCTTACTAGACATTTATAGGAGGATGTTCCTTAGTGTATGTTTTTTGTTCATGATAATCATCTTATTGATAAGACTTAGGGTGTTAAAAAAACTTAAATTTTGACGATCAAGCTTAGAGTCTAAAAAATTTCATTTGATAAGATTTCATAGAGTGTATATTGTAGTTGTGATAGTGGGTGAACAAGTAATTAAAAAGAATAAATGTTTTAGATATCTTGAGTCTATTATTCAAAGTGATAGTGAAATATAGGATGATATTATTAATATAATTCAAGTTGAATGATTTAAGTGGAGGAATGCATCAGCATATTGTGTGATAGAAAAATATTGCTTAAACTTATGAAAAAAAATTTATGAGATGATGATGATGAGACTTGAAATACTTTTTGGCGCAAAATATTGACAAGTAAAAGAGAAGCATAAAATTAAGTGTTGCAAGATGAAGATGCTCAAGTGGATGAGTATTTTATACTTAGAGATAAAATGTAAAATAAATATGTACGTGAAAAAGGTTGGAGTAGCTCTAGTGGCAGAGAAGATTAGAGAGAGTCATCTTAGATGATTTGGTAATATTAAACGTTAGTCGTTTGATAACCCATTTAATAAAGTAGATGTATTAGATTTGATGTATGTTAAGAAAGACTGAGATAGGTCTAAAAAGACTTCATTAAAAAGTATAAAAATAAACTTATTTTATTAGAATTAAATGAGAATATAACATTTAATAGGACACAACACATAATGAGATAAAAGCTAATTATTATTGCTTGTATTATATATATATATATATATATATATATATATATATATATATATATATATATATATATATATATATATATATATATATATATATATATATATAACCAAAATTTTAAAATCTTCATAAATAACACCTATTTAATTTTTAATATCACACCAAAAATAATATTATTTTATCTTTATTTAAGAATAAATATATCTTTTCATAAATAATTAAGGTATTAAAAATATTAATTTTAAAGCATTAGATAAATAAATGCATAATAAATGGATGGTGGGTATGTTTTTCTAAAAATATGTAATAATTTAATCATATATATAAATCCTCTTTTGGGCTATTATGGTTAGCTAATTATTTCCAAAAAGATCAGCAAACTATTGGCCCAAAATATTAAAAAAAACACCCAGAAGCTTACCCAGCTCAAAACTCGTATCCAGCACTCCGACGAAACTCCACGGCTAAATTTTTAAATTAAGCACTCCGAAATAGGCATTAAAAAATTTAAAGCCAGAACGCGGTCGTTTAACAGGCGGCTACATGCGTCACATAGTTAAGCGTAGTCGCGTTAAGCGAACGCTTAAAATACTTTTAAAAAAAAAAAAAAAAAACTGAACCGAGATCGGGACAGCCCTATCTCGATTTTTCTCCTCCGTCGAAGCCCTTATTTGAGGCGCCGCCCCGCCACTCGCGAAATTGCCGACCAAAGCCACCTAGCTTACCCGCCCTCTCGAAAACCATTCGCCCATGAACTGCTTTTGAGATATTTTTTGTATCTCTTTTTTTAAAGTGAAAAACATGCAAATGTAATGTTGATTTTTTGTATTTTATCATGTGATTATTTAGTGTATTATGTGATTAGCTAGTGTTATGGTTTAGGCAAAGTTTGGAGTGGATTTAAGTTTTTTTGAAAGGATTTTTTTAGGCATTTTTTGGAACTCCTTTTTATTTAAGTTTGGAGTGTTTTATCATGTTATTAAAATGTTGATTTTATGTGTTCTAACATTTGATTACTTAGTTTATCATGTGATTAGCTAGTTTTAGGGTTTAGGCATTTGTTGTTGGATTTGATATTTTATGGAAACTGTAAATTTTGCAAAAAAAAATAATAATAAGGAACACGTTTTTAGATTTTGAAATGTAGATCTGATAATTTAGTGGAAATGTAAATTTTACAAAGAAATGTAAGTTTTAGTTTTAGGGATGTGTTGTTGGATTTGATATTTTAGGAAAAATATAAATTTTTCAAATAAATGAGGAACACCTTTTCCAAAGAAAATGTATATTTGACACCTGCTTTTTTCGGGAAAATGATTATTTTGTGAAGTAATGTTTTATGTGTATTTATGTGTATTTTAAGTAACTATTTTTTTGTTCTAAATATTGAATATGATTGTATGTTTAGGTATAGTGTGTTGTTTTGTGCTCATGGATGATTGGAAGAATTAGTAGTTACATCAGTTATTATAATTACTTATTAGCAGTAAGTAACTTTGTTGGAGTGTAATTATGTTTTAGAGTTTATGAATGTGTTGTTGATATGTATGTTTAGGAATGTATTTTATGTTGTGAATAAATTGATTAGATGTCAAAAATAGAAAATAAGATTTTGGGTTTCAAATTCTAGGTGGTATTCATTTTGCTTGTCTTTACTTTAACAGAAATTGAGTCCTAGTGCGATCCATAATATTCTTATGAATCTGATTAATTTAAATAGGTGTGTTATTCAACATTCTTGTCTCCAATACATATTTTTAGGTTCAAATATGAGTTGACATAGGTTTGTTATATTATATTACTCTGTAGTGACGATTTTTTTCTACGTACACTAGTGGAAAAAATAGTCCTATACAAGTTTCATGATGGGCTGATTTTACAAGCATACAAAATCGAATCATGAGGTCACTGAAAATTGATTCGATACGTTTTAGAATTAATCTCATATATAGATTTATTGTTGGTGTCAGTTTCATTGCTACTCTATTAAATGATGAGTAAGTATGAAATTAACGCAATAAAGTACAACATGTAATTGTATACGTCAAAATTGAGTTGAAACAAACAGATGATAGCGAAGTTCATAATTTCACTAGAGTTGAATTTCATCCAATTGAAGCTATCCACAACACTATGCTATCACAGGAACCTTATTAGATCGACCTCAATGAAGGTTTTCGTAGGTACGTACATCGAAGTCATTATTTGATTAATCTTTTCTATTTTAATCTTATACACTGCATTATAATGTGCAGCACTGATGAGAAGATGTTATTGCATCTCATATTCATGTTCATCATATTGCCTCAACTTTTGCTAGTATGGGTGAATCATGTAGCACCTTTACCGACTGAAGTTGAGGGCTATGAAACAATGCCTAGCGCAATGAGTTCTGAGTCAACTAATAGTGAAGGTGATATTGGAGAAGAACAATGTCCAGACTCTAGGAACGGTCATTTGCTAAGAGATTAGTCTAACAAAATAAACATTGTTGAGGAATACATGTTCAGTAGCAATGATTATATTCAGGCTTCCCAGACAACACAAAAATGAAATGAATAACTGAACTTCGATGGCCTCTTAGCATATTCTATTTTTCTAGAAGAGAATTTCATTCTGGGAGACTTAAATGAGGGGATGTGTTTCCATGATAAAAGGAACCTTAAATTTACTATTCAGGGTTGGTCCATAATAAATAACATGGAATATGTAACATGTGACTCTAACAAGATGAGGGTCACTATTCTTTGCATACATAGCAGTCATTCCAGTAGGCCATGCATGTGGCATCTACATGCTCGGGAGAGCAAGAGGCTTGGTGGTGCCTGAAGGATATCTAGTATGACAGCCCCACACACATGTTCTCATTCAATATTGAGTACCGAACACAGGCAATGCACCTCACAGTTTATTAGCCACTACATCCAACCTATCATTAGATATTAGTTGGATTTGAAGCCTAAGAAAATCATTGGTCATATCGAATCAAAATTTAACATTAGGGTGTCCTATATGAAAGCTTGGGATGCACGTAGGAAGGCCATACAGGCTATTTTTGGCAATTGGGAAGAGTCATATCGTTCACTGGATCACTTCATGGCTATTGTATGTGCACTTATGCAAGACAGATCGCATTCGTCAAGTGAATCGGCAATTTTGCATATTCACATTTGGGCCATCTATAGTCGGTTGGTAATTTTGCAGACTAATCCTGACTCTTGATGGTACATTTCTCTTGGGAAAGTATAGAGGAACTCTTCTTACTGAAATTGGTATTGATGCAAATAATGGCTTGTATCCTTTAGCATTTGTAATAGTTGATGCAGAGTGCAATGAGTCTTGGGATTGGTTTATTAGGACATTATAGGACTTGATTCCGATTATATGTACTCGGTCTGATTTATGCATTATCTCTGATCTACATTCAGGCTTAGTACATGGATGTCGTGAATTTTTATCCTAGGCTAAGCACCGCCACTGCTTACGCCATCTTAGAGAGAATTTTAAGAAGGCATGCAGAACTATGGGAATTTCTGATGCTAAGTTTGTGTGTTAGAAGATGTACGTGGTAGGTAATACAAGTGACATTCACTCCTTCACACATTACATTACAGACATCAGGAATATCAAAGTAGAGGCTGCTGAGTGGCTGCTTGCAAGAGATGTGATGAAATGGTCATTAGGTAATGATGGCGGATATCGTTATGGCATAATGACCACTAACGCATCAGAGTGTTTCAACGGTGTACTGAAGAGGGCACGTGGGTTACTGATACAAGCTCTAATTAAATCAATTTATTACAATCTTATATCAGTTTTCACCAAACGCCTTGAGACAGCATCTGATCTAATCAGGCAGAGTGATTCGATATTCGCACTGCGTGTCAAGGCACAGCTACAATAGAATGAACGTGAAGCTAGGAGATGCCCAAAGCCCACAAGAATAAATTTAAATGAATTTTAGGTGTTTAGTATGTCCTCAATATCATTTAAGGTTGAACTACAAGAACAAGATAGTTGTAGTTGTGCATGTAGGCAGCCCCAATTACTTTTCATTCCATGTTCACATATTATTGCTGTGTTAGGGCAACGTCATTTGAGTCATTCACAATACGTATCTCACTACTATACACTACAACTGTACCACAATACATACGAAGCTCAATTCTTTGTCATTCCCGATCGCATTGATTGGCCATCATATTTGTCGGATCGTCATCTGATTGAATTAGCACCACCGAATATCAGAAGGCGAACTGGCAGGCCCAGAACATGAAGAAATACCAACACAATGGATGAGAATGTGCAACGAAGTAACATAATATATGGACTATGCAAAAATGTTGGGCATAATAAAGCCACTTGTCCACAACATCATCTACATAGGACTTAGTGTGGTTGTGGTAGACTATTATTTTGTTCTACTTATATTGCTAGAAAATGTTAGTTCTTGTTACTGTGTATTTTTGCAATATAGTTTTCTCAGTATTGTTGTTACTCATTTATGTTTATTGTTGATGTATTTTACTCCACATTATTGCTAGTATAAGGTGTATTTTCCTTTGTAGGTAATGCATAATTCTTGTAACTATTTTTTTCAGTTGTTTGCCTCCGTAGACGTATATTTGTTGTACCTATGTATGTAGGACCTCGTTAACAGTTTACTTATGTGCATGCCTAGACTGTAGTTTTATCTATATTGTTGGTAGAAGTTGGTTGTTCTTCGCTGGTTAATGTAAGTAGTAGCTATACATTATTAGCGGACTATTTTTTCAGTTGTATGCCTCCGTAAACATGTATTTGTTATACCTGTGTATGTAGGACCTCGTTACCGTGTGCATGAATAGTTTACTTGTGTGTATGCCTAAACTATGTTTACTCCTATTATTTTATGTTTTGTCCACACTATTGCACTGTACTTTTGATGGTTTCTATTTTTGGTGTTGACATGCACTTTCAGAAGTTGTTTGCTAGACAAGTGAAATGGCATATGAGGAAGGAGGAGCTGATGTCGATAGGCGTCGTCTTGAGGAGCCTCCGACACGGGCCCGCACCACAAAGATTGTCGTTACGGTAGACGGGGTTGCACCAAATCTAAAAAGTTTTATTATTTGTCAAAGCTACCCTACACTAAATGCCTTTTTCATAAAATCATCGATTAATATTGTGCAGACGACAGTTCTTGAGGCAGCGTCACACCTACTGATGTTTAGGGAGTGGCCGCTGAACCGCCCCAGATTTATGGATGGACTGGGTGATGTTGGCTTAGACTACGTTTCATAGCTGCAGTATATCAGGCTTGATCACCACCAGCTTACAGCTTTAGTTGAGCGTTGGTCACCATAGATAAACACTTTTCATTTCGCAGTTGGTGAGATGAGAGTTATGCTGTAGGATGTGGCCATGATTCTAGGAGTACGGATTGACGAGCCTCCTATTATTAGACCTACAGTGATTGGGGAGGGGAGACGATGGCTACCTTGGTCTGATTGTTGTGATGAGCTCATCGGGAGACATCCAGAGGTCGATGTGATATACCACGATCTAGTATAGCCACATGTTACATCCACATTTCATATGGGGTAAGCGCATGCACGGACCTGCTTACCTTTACGTTGGCTGCGGTGGATATTTTATAGGGATTCATACTTGGATCTACTACATGCTGACTTTCTGATCCACCTTAGAGTTTACATTTTGTTCACTATTGGTTTTACTCGCGACACGTCGGATCGGCATACATTGCAATACTTACCGCTACTGGATGATTTGAGGTTGTTCAGCAGCTACTCCATTGGAGCAATTGTATTAACACACTTGTACAGAGAGTTGAATGAGGCCACAAGGCCAAAGTAACCAACATGGCGGATCTCCGCCTACTTCGTTCTCATGGGAGTACATGTTGGGCAACCCATTATCATATGCCTTTCCAGCATTGGATGGTTGAGCGGTGGAATGAGGTGGTTATTAGATGACGCCATATTAAAGTATATGGATGAGATGTCGCTACGGGTATGACTAAAAGCACAATTTGTTGACCCTCTCTGATATCCCATTTTTTTTAGAAATAAAAAATAATAATAATAGTACATAAATATATCTATATTATATATACATAAATATATATATAACATAACTATATATTTATATATATATATATATATATATATATATATATATATATATATATATATATTATAAATATAAACAAATATTACGTGAAAAAAGGAAAAAAAAAAAAAGAAGAAAAAAATATATTGTTGTTAGTAATATAAAAAAAAAAAAAAAAAGAAAAAAAGAAAAAGATGCCTCGCATATGTTCGGCCAAAACAAAATCGTCACAAAAGTCCGCTCATGTCTGTCTCCTTAAATAGAATTGAAAATTCAGTTTATTCGGCTCTTCTCAACCGTTCCGAAGAACTACTCCCGCTCGTCTGTTCAAACTCCAACCGCTCCCGCGAGCAATATTCCCCGTTCAAACGAGTTCGCTCCTCGAAACTGCTCCCGCTCTCGGTGACTCCAAAACCACAAGCGGGGGGCAAAGCTTCGGATTTTCCCTCAACTGCAAGCAAGAAACCGATGAAGCCCTCACTCTCGTCTTCCCGCTTCTCATTCTCGTGCGTGGCTCTCTCATCCGCCCTTCTAGGTCTCTCTCTCTCTCTCTCTCTCTCTCGATCGTTTATGGCTACGCCCATGAACATCGTCCGCCGCAGGAGTCTCCTCGCCGCCGACGCCATCTTATCCGTCGATGCTGGACCCGTCACTCTCCTCCACAATTTCTCTGCTTATCAAACTGCGGCGGCCCTCAACTTCACTTACCTGATTTGGTCAATGTGTCCTCCGCCGACCTTAACCCCACCTCCTACCATGACCATAGGGTGACATACCTTACGCTAGATGAAGCATATCGTATGCTAGATATGGGATTTGAGACACATATCAGGAAGACTGTCTCTTAGATTCGTCTTGATCATCAAACTATTTACTGGAGTGCTACTTGGCCCAAGGCAGTTGAACAACTTGCTAACTAGTTTCTTTACAATCCATACAAGGTGACTATTCGATCCGCCAACTTCAAAGCTAATCATGTGCACCAGCAACAGCAATGGTTGCAAGCGCAACACCATCAGCGGACTTAAATGCATGATAATTAGATTTTTTTCTGTTTGGTGAATATCAGACTTTTGGGAGCCATAAAAGTTTTGAAAATTCTTTCAAATTCTGAGGAATCTCAACTTTCTCAAAGCAATAAAGGTGAAAGTGGCGATCATGACAAACTCACAGATCAATTTTTGGAAAAGGAGGCATCGATTTTGGATTTTAGCATTTGTGGTGACGACTCTTCTTCAGATTTGCTTTCTTTGAACGCATTAGAAGAACCATTTTGTTCGCAAAAAACTGTCAATGCTAATTGTTTCTAGAGTTTTGGAAATGTGATTTCTTAGTCGGCTTTCATTCTGGATTGAGGAACATGTCACGGAGTAAGATGAATGCCATTGTTGAAAAGTTCTCCTCAAGAGAGCTTAATCTTTTGGTCGCTACTAATGTTGCTGAAGAAGGTCTCGATATTCAGACTTGCTGTCATGTTGTTAGGTTTGATCTATTGCTGGCTTTATACAGTCTCGAGGTCATGCGCGCATGCAGAAATCTGAATACGTCTTTCTATTGGAAAGGGGTGGCCTGCAAGATGAGAAGTTACTTGGTGATTTTATGTCTGGAGAGCATGTTATGAACAAAGAAATTGTTTGTAGGTCTTCTGATGCTACCTTTGATAATTTAGACGAGGCAATTTATAAAGTTAATTGTACTAGGACATCTATGAGTACTACATGTAGCATATCACTTCTTTATCGCTACTATGCAAAACTTCCTCAAGACAAGTACTTCATTCCAACTCCAAAGTTCTTTTACATGGATGACAAAGATGGGACAATCTATAAAGTAATGCTTTTTCCCAATGCTCCTCTCCACCAGGTTGATAGTTTACCATGTGATTCAAAAGATGAAGCCAAGAGAGCTGCATGCTTGCATGCATGCATAGAACTACATAAAAGGGGTGCCTTGTCAGATTGCCTGGTTTCAGTAATACAAAGAACAATGAATCTACAACACACTTTCCTAAATACAGTTGCCCATAATGAAACAAGTATGAGCGCATGCCGCATGGCAGAAGACAATGATGAATTTCATCAATTGGAAAGGCACTCTATTTCAAGAACTTATCTAAGGTCTCCAGAATTTATACATCACGATTCAGGGACTTGTATTAAATAGAGTCCTTTTGCATGTATAAGGCCTAGACAAATGGAGTCTATGAATACACTACAGGTTGAAATTGATCATGGTCCTACTCATACAAATGAAGGTAGAAATCATAATTGTTTGAAGGCCTCGTCATGCTCATCAGGGCATAACGAGATGAAATCCGGCTATGGTGTCGCAAAATACCGCTACACTCATCAGGGCGTACCGAGCAAGCCAAAACTATCAGATGTGGCACCCCCTATGCTGAAATACTGCCAAAATTAAGAATATCTGCATATATATTTGCTCTTATGCAGGTGATTGAAGGCCTCGTTATGCTCATCAGGGCGTAACGAGTGATTGAAGGTCGGCCGAGGTGCTTCAAAATACCAATCGTCATACTCATCGTACTGCACCATGATGCAGCCTCCTACAGGAGATGACGCCAGATAAATTTGTTAAAATTCTAAACTTAGAAAAAAAATGAAAGTAAAGGAGTCAACTTAAGAATGTTAAGAAAAGAAACTTAAAGCTAAAATTCAAATTAAAAACTCCAAACAACAAAAGGGGAGGAAAATAGCATATAACAAACACAAAAGTAAAAAAAGAGGGGAAAATGAAAGCTACTCTGAGAGATAAATATTTTTTAAATAATAAATTAAACTATCTTTTAGAATCTAAATCAAAATGTCTTCTTCGCCACTGGATCTGTAACTCTTTGTACAAGCAAATAGAAGGCGGTACTAAATCAAAATCTATAAAAATCATAAGGCTTCATTCAACCAAAAATCAAGGAATTTCATCCTAACTATGATTTTCAAGATCAATAATTTCATTAATTTGATAAATAACTAATCTATAAACACCCACATGGGCCCTGAAACTATGTTAAATGCCTAAATTCAAGTATATGAGGATGCTGCGTGAGTTGCTTCCCGGTTTAGTGTTAGGACTGGGTTCAGGTTAACAAAACCTAAAAACCTATAATAAAAGTTTCAAATCAATGAAATGTCTGAAAAACTGATTATGTCATGTGACAGTAGATCTAATCATCTGTTACTAGCTAAATAGAGTTGACAGGATCTAAAGCTCTTAAACATATTCAAATTAATCAATTTCTCAACTCAAATCAAATATCAATCTCATAATTCAAAAATAAAAACTACATAGATTCTTAAATATACCCGCTTGCATCATGACACTATACTAATACTTAAATTTAAGTGTCTGAGGATGCTGCACGGTTACTTCCTGGTTTAGTCTTAGATTGGGTCCAAGTTAACAAAACCTAAAATACCTATAATAAGAGTTTCAAATCAGTGAAATATATGAGAAATTGATTTTGTCAGGTGATAGTAGATCTAATCCTCTGTTAACAGCTAAAAAGAGTTGGCAAAATCTAAAACTCTTAAACAAATTCTAAGTAATCAATTTTCAAATATCAATCGAAAATTACTTAAATGAAACTCTATCATTAAAAGCTCAAATCAAATCCAATCTATCCACCTTCCGCAATTGTTTGTCGGGGTGACAAATTAAGAAAACTATAGCTCACAAAGGAGCTAATGTCAAATCAAGTATTCTGCTATGTTCACTCTCAATCAATCTTCGCCGAGTGACGGGTTCGTGGTCCTCTGACCGCGCTGGTCAAGAGTTCCACGGGATGAAGCACGCACCGTAGTCCTCTCGACGTGGTTTGGCCACCGGCCCATTATATTATTTATCACGATCAGATCTCAGATGTTCCCCAATGGTTATGCCAGGTGAATCATAAGGTATACTATTTAAGGTAGATTTAAGCGTATCTCGCCCGAAACACCACCAGTGTATAAGGATTTATTGGATGATGTAACATGTCTTCTTGCGGAGGATCCTTGTCGGGTTGGGTCTATCTCCTACTAAGTAGGGACGCTGGATGAGAAATCATGGGATCTGGGCACACATCATCATTCCCCAACCATCGGTTTAATTTGAAATGATAAATTTCATAATCTAAATTTTGAAACTCCATATGTTGTTATTATACTACATTAAGCAATCCCTAATTGCTTAATCGAAAGTTCTCTCTCTATTGTAATTAACTATGGAAACACAGAACGGAACCATCTAAAGTCCTCACCAAATGAGGACAAAATCTCTAGGTAGTGTCTTATCTACTATTTCATCTGTCTACTGAAAATTACACCGACACTTTAAATCACTCTTTTCATCAAAGAGGTCGGTGATGAATTTTCGGAGCCCATAGATTTATGGTGACTCCGCTGGGGACATGATTCTCTTTTCATCTTTGGTTAGTCATATATGTGCTATAGTAGCAATGAAATTTTTGAAAATTTAAATAACGTAATGGTGATTTAAGTGTTTAAATTCAATATGAGCCTCTATCATTAATCATTTTGAAATTGTCTTTATTACACCATTATTATTTGTTCCGTGTAGCATCTTGCAAGTATGGGTGAAATAATAATTGTTAATTACTAATCCCCATCTTTCACTTTTTGCGAAATGAGTCTAGCACTCTTTCCTTTGTCGCGGTCTGAACATCACTGTGAAACATGTCATCTTAGAGATGTAGATTTCATTCAATTTTGTAGTTTCTCGGTTATTGGTAAGTCCCAAGTACGTGGTACATTCATTTGAAGTCATCTTTGGAAGAAGGCTTGAAACTCCTACAGTGTGCCAGGTTTAACAACCAACTATTGTCAAGGAGTCAATTTTCAAGAGGCTAGGTCAATCTAAAGCTCTCGTGATGACAAGAATCATCAAGGGACAAACTGTGTCTTTAATTCCTTGTACGGTGCAATTTGTCTCTTGAACCTCTAGTACAGAAAGCATAATCATGAAGCTTTCTCATTAAGAAACATTAACAAGGCGGAGAAGGAGAAAAGCGGTGAGGGGTAGATCCTCTTTGAACAACTGAGTGAGCAAGCGATCGCGAGGCAGTATTCCTACCACAACACTTTGACAATCTAAAGAGTAAAGGAATAGCTCTCTTGGAAAAATAAAATACAGAATACCATGAAGCTCAGCCACCAGGATGAGACAACACGAAACAACATGCGGGATACATAAAGTTCTCAAAGTCCATAGGGATAGAGGCTAATGAAAAAAGAAAATAGGAGGCATGTGGTGAGAAAATCTGCGCCACCAAGAAAATTGTCATCTCTTATAGCGGCCGGCGCACTGAGTGAGCATCGAGAGGCGTAACTGCATGTCCAAGAATCTGCTGCTGAAAGGTCTCGACAGAAGGGGAAGCATATATGGAGGCCAAGGCCTCATAATGTAACTTTGAGTAATATAAAGGGTGTGACATATGATACATATACTCAGAAATCTATCTCAAAATCAACTCATCAGAAGTGGATACCCAAAAGAAGGAATATCAATGATGAAAGATATGGTAGACACGGGAGAATCCTACAGGGATCCCATTGTCGTCGGTTTCACCCTCAAAAGAAGGTTGGCGTTGATCGTGGTATAGAAGAGGTGGTTATTCAAAATTCAAGAGATCTACTGGAAATGTGATCAAAATTCATGCGGGGAAGAAAATAATGAAGAAGATTCTATGGAAACAAAAGTACATATGGTTAGAGATATGAACTCTTCACTCGGCACCATCAACGATGCAGATCAGGGGAATCTCTTGAATTTGATGCTTATGAAGAAGAGTCTTTACAGAAGAAAAGAGAGGATGAATCTTTGAGCTTTCCTAAAAAAGAAGAAAAAGAAAATCAAAATGAGAAAGAAATCATGGGTGTCGAAGCTGTCTATATGGTTGAACCATAAAATGATCAGATTTGGCAGCCTTTTATAATCATGTCGTATAGCAACAACTATCTCTGCAAATGCACAAGGAGAAAGGCAATCAAGTTCTCCCACTGAAAATGAGCAAGAAGCAGAACAATAACAAGAAATAGAAGAAGAGGAAGAACATATCTTGATTGGCCATGGTCTTGGCTAGAGAACAAGAGAAATCGACATCGTGGAGGAAAAGATAAAGAGATTACTGACTTGACTTGGTACCAAAATGAATGATATGATTATACAAATAAATAATGGAGATCATGATGGAGATGTTACAAAAGAATTTTATCATCGGTAGTATTTATCTAACTTCTACTAGGTATTGTGGTTTCTCACATATGTTATGCATAGGGATGTTAAGTTAAAACACAAGGGACAATTCAAAATTTATTGCTAATTTAAAATTTGTAATAATTTTCTTTAATCAATGAAAGATAAAGGTTGTCATAGCCTCAGGTTGAAAAGGCGGTGAGTAAGGGTCACCCTTACTGGCGAATCTGACCAAGTGTCATACCCGAAAGGTTACTCGGTGCTAAAATTCAATACTTTCAGCGGGCTTGGTAATCCAAATCAACATCTGGCCTAATTTAAGGCTACTTGTGGTAACACAGGAGAGAATGATGCACTGCTTTTCCATTAATTCGTTAGTAGCTTGACCTCAACCACTTTCGAATGGTATGCAGAATTTCCAAATGATTTAGTTAAAATATTTGCTGAATTGGAGACCATATTTGTGAAAATGTTCATGTTCATCGAGAAAATCAAATCTTGCGACCTTATTTTGCGAAAAAGAGGAAAGAGATGGAGTGACAAAATTCGTTAGGCGATCTAAGTATGAAGTCGAACAATAGTTGGAAGAAGAACATGCGATCCAATTGCTAATGGGCAATATGGATGATAAAATGGCACAATTCCCATGCATTCATGGCATTGCAACATTCGGGACTTGCTAGAGTGGCTTGAAAGTTAAATTTGAAAAGTTAAATAGAAGTCTATCTGGATAAAGTAAAGAAACAAACCAGGACTCGAAAGTGAAATGCTTCTTATAGTTCAAATGGAGAAAAGCGGGTGATATACAATATGGATAAAAGAAAGCAGATGGTGTACAATGATAATAAGAGTAAAAAGTCTGGTTATTCTAATCCACAGCCAAAATTGGTATTAGGAGGTAATGACAAACCTCAAACTTTTCCAAGTGATGGGGAGTGTCCAAAATAAGCAACAAGAGATGATGAGAGATTGCAGCCATCTCTTAAGAAAAAGATTAATAAAGAATATTCCTTCAGAAAGGACAGTGTGACTAAATTATTTATAGCGGTCAAAGCGGTTTATTACCAGAAATCAAAAGGCAAAGTCAAGTTAGTAATTCAAATTACTGTCCCTATCATCGGATGATCAGTCACCCTATTAAAGATTATTATGTCTTCAAAGATTGGATAGAAAGAAAATATCGGCGAGGTGAATTTACACTATCTGACAGTTTTCTAATCAACCATAAAAGAATGTCTACAAGAATGATTACGTCCTCTTCTGTATCATTCAACAAAGACAAACAGAAGGAGAAAGCAGTTCAGACTGAAGAATGACAAACATTAGTCTCCAAAAAGACCATGAAGATCTTTGAAAGCCTAAAGATGTCCCTAGTGCAAGTGGAAATCACCGCTTGAACCTATATTGGACTTAAGAGATGCTAAACCAAGAATTTGAGTTTTGCAATGATATTACGATAATGCTCACCGGCATGAGAAGCGGTCTAAGCACAAGCCTCATAAATCAAAGAAGTTGGTTATGAAAGAAGATCAAGAAGAGAAGCTACAACTCAAAGATCATTAACTGATCTAGAGTAGTATCACCATAGATAACCATTTAAGAACCGGTTTTCGGCCCGGCATTGCTAAATCGGATGAAGAAGAAATGGTGAGCCTTGTGAGACATGCCGAATCATCTGTGTGATATCGGATATTCTTCAACATCATTACTCAAGACAAGGGTAGTCAGACAAACTCGACCAACCCATCAAAATTTCTATCGAGAAAATAAGAAGAGCCTGAGGAGCTAGTGTCTGAATTTTGTTTAATGACTCAACAAGATAATAATAGTTCAAATGAAGACTTATGTTTTTTTGACTAAGAAGAGTCAGACTCATCGATATCATCACGTATGAAATGTATGTTGTTGAAAAATGGTCTAACCCTCTTAGTCAATCTTCCAGAATAAGAGGGAAATTTGAAGAAAAGAATAAGAGGGAAATTTGAAGAAACTATCTCTTCAGAAGAATCTGAGCTAGACAAAGTCATTCAAGTTCAGTTGAAAAGTGATAAAGTCTTACCACCTTCATCAAAGAAGGGAAATTCAAATAAAGATAAAGGCAAACAAATTGAAGTCAATGAAGATATCATTCCTAAAAATCTTAAAGCAAAGCCTAAATCGAGCGAGAAAATAGATTATAATATTCTATTACATCTGAGAAAGATCACTGGGTGTATCGAGGCTCTCTTTATGTCAAAGACCACGAAATTTTGAGGGCTCTCAAAGATCCTGAGGAGTTATGAAGCTTATTGCTAAAAAAATGCATGATTGAAGCACTACAAACTCAAGATCTCATTGATCACATTTTACAAGAGGATCTTATGTTGGAAATACTGGATCACTGATCGTCTCTTTATGTTACTACTGATGACATCTCTATGGGAAATATTGATTGATCTAGGTTCTTCTATCAATCTTATGAGAGTCTAAAGGTATGCGAGAGGATTATCACTTTCGATATCCAACATCTTGGGAGATAAATGATGGTTCATGGATTCAATGAAAAGCAAAAAATTTTAGGTTCTTTTATTCTCAGTTCAAGGATTCAAGATTTATATCTGACGAGTTTGTAATCGATGCATTATCATTTCAAGCCTCTTGGTATGGCATCAGTCGATGAGAATTTATCACTCTGATACCAATGATATGTATGAAGGGTGGAGGAAGAATGGAGAAGAATTTAGAATTGTTGATAACCTACAACCATTCTCTGTCAATGAAGCAAAAATCTATGAAGATACAAAGTACTTCATCCTCAAAGAGCCTAAGCCAATAAAGCCTCTTGAAGAGGTAGCATCCACTTCAGGAACTAAAAAGCAATTTCACAAAATGAAAAAGCAAAAGTAAGGAGGAAGAAAGAAGGCAATGTCGACTCTCCCTAAAGCACTTGATTCTGCACCTAAGTTAGAAAAATCAGTTCCTCATTTGGGAAGTGATACGGAAGAAGAAGATATATGATTGCCAAACCTAAGGGAACTTATAAGCTCAAGAAAGTAGAGTAGATAAGTGATTTAGACTATGATTTTGAATCTACTTATGGAAATAGAGTTCAGATGACTGCATCAAGGAGGATAGCTCACTTGGCAGAGTCAGATGACTTACTCAAAATTATACTCATCCCTCAATAGTGCTTCAAAGAAATCACTCTATTGGAGGTTCATAATATTAAAGAATTGATAACATTCTATGTGCCATCGCTGAGTGAGAGTGGCAGAATATGAACTCTATTTTACAAATATGAAGAGTCTTAGCCTCAAGATTTTTAACAGCCTGCACAACATAAAAGTTCTGATGAGATAGTACCAACAAGAATACCAATATACTATCCATAGAAGTTGTGAAGAATGATGCATAAGCTTGGAGTTCATATTGGAACTACAAAACATAGAAGTCAAGCCTTTAATAAGATGTGGAGCCAAAGAAGCCCTCAGGCATCACAAAGAAGTGTTAAGTTTATCACTAAAGGTCTGGGGTTCATCCTTAAATCCCATCAAGATAGAGCCTGTTATAATATAATAGAAGTTGAGATAGAAACTCTTAGTGATGAAGAAGATGATTCCTATGAAATTCTTCCTAAAAATGATGAAGAAATGGAAGTCAAGCTCGCACCTGAAGAATTTGAAGATGGTGGAAAAATAGCTACTATGGATGAACTTAAAGAAGTTAACCTAGGAGCTGAGGATGATCCCCATTCAACTTTCGTCGGTGCCCTTCTACTTGATGAGAAAGTTGAGGAGTTAAAAATACTACTTTGTGAATTCAGGGATTACTTTTCCTGGACATATTCTAAAATGTCAGGCTTATCTCCTGATGTAGCAGTTCACAAACTAGCTATCAAATCATATGCAACGCCTATTAAGCAAGCTCCTAGACGAATGAGATTGGAGATCGAAGAACAGGTAATTGCAAAAACTAAAAAGCTAATTGAAGCAGGTTTCATCCGGGAGGAGGAGTATGCATATTAGATAGTTAACATTGTCCCGGTTAGAATGAAGAACGGTCAAATTCGTCTTTGCATTGACTTCCGGGACCTAAATAAGGCGTGCCCAAAAGATGACTTTCTGCTTCCCATATCAAGACTATTGGTGGACAACACTTCCAACTGTGACATGTTCTCATCCATGGATGGATCGTCTGGATACAACCAAATCAAAATGGCACTTGAAGATGAAAAACATACATCGTTCAGAACACCTATTGGTATCTATTGTTACATGGTCTTGCCTTTTGGCTTGAAAAATACTAGAGCTACATACCAAAGAGCTATGATATGTATTTTTGATGAGTTGATTCATCAAAAGGTGGAATGTTATGTCGACGATTTGGTGGTGAAGAGCCTAAATCGTGAAAATCATTTTGAAGACTTGAGAATTGTACTTGAGAGAATCAGAAAATATGATCTCAAGATGAACCCTTTAAAATGTGCATTCAGGGTATCCTCCGAAAAATTCCTAGGGTACATTGTACGTCACAGAGGTATTGAAATTGAACCTGCTAAAATCATGGCAATTATGGAGATGTCTCTGCCGAAGAGTTTGCATCAGCTCTATTCTTTACAAGGACAACTCGCATTCATCCATCGATTTATATCAAATATATCAGGACGCTATCAACCATTTGCAAGGTTGATGAAGAAGGATGCTCCATTCGAATGGGACAATGAGTGTCAGGAAGCCTTCAATAGCATTAAAAGCTACTTATTAAATCCACCAATCCTTGCAGCGCCTACTCCTGGGAAGCCTCTCATTCTATACACAGCTGCATTATAAGAGTCCCTTGGAGCATTATTGGCACAACATAATGAAGAAGGAAAAGAGAATGCTCTTTATTATATCAGTCGAAGGCTAATTGGAGCAGAAATGAAATACTCTCTGATAGAGAAGCATTTTTTAGCATTGATCTTTGCAACTAAAAGCTTCGTCATTATATGTTATCTCACAAGATTACACTCATCTTAAGGATCGATCTGCTGAAATACTTGATGACAAGACCAGCGTTGACAGGTCGCTTAGCAAGATGGGCAATATTACTTTTGTAATTTGATATCACATACATTCCGCAGAAAAGCGGTGAAGGGATAAGTCTTAGCAGATTTTCTGGCTGCACATCCTATCCATGCGGACTCGTCTCTTAATGACGATTTACTCGATGAGCAAAATATGATCATTCATGAAAGAGATAAATCACAAATTTGAGAAATGTACTTTGATGGTGGCTCATCAGTCAAACAAGTCCAACATCTAAATTTCCCAGGAACAAGAGCAAGAATCGATCATCTTCATAACACCAGAAGGAGGGATTATGAGATCATCATAGGAGGCCAATAACTAATAATGAAGTTGAATATGAAGCATTAGTGGCAAGTCTGAAGAAGGCTATTTTCATAGGCATTCAAAACCTGCATATTTTTAGTGATTCTTAGCTTTATTATAAATCAAGTGCTTGACATCTATATAATTAACAAGCTTGAGTTAGCTTTCTATCACAAGCAAGTTCTTGAGCTTATGAAGCAGATACCAAACATCAAACTAACTCAAGTCTCTCGATCCGAGAATAATAAAGTTGACTGCTTAGCAAAATTAGCTAAGAAAATGACAAGTATGAATGGTGATTATGTCATGATCGATATATTTACTCGACAAGTTATAGAGACAATAAAATATCAATCCACGTAGGTATAGGGGTTACAAATCTGATCCAGTAGGATGTGACTCAGGTTGCTCCTCATACTCTCCAAAATCAACAAGAAGTTGTACCAAGAAGAGCTAAGAATGACATTGCTTCAGAAAAGTAGTGTAAAGCCTTTATTGTATAAGAGTCACGTGATTGGAGGTAACCCTTCATCGACAACTTTAAAGAAGGCAAATTAACAAGTAATAAATCACTGACAGCTCAAATCGAGAAGAGAATGCTACGCTATGCTTTCGTCAACAACAATTTATATCGTAGATCCTTTGAACAAATATGGCTACGACGCCTAGGTGTAGATAAAACTAGCAAAGTAATGGTTGAAGTTCATGAAGGACTTTGTGGTGCACATCAGTCAGGTCTCAAGATTGCAGTAAAGATCAAAAAGATGGGTTATTATTAGCCATCTATGGTGAGAGATTGTATTAATCACGTTAAGAAGTGTCATGAATGTCAAGTACATAGGAATCTCATCCATCAACTTTCAAATCCATACACCCAACAATAGTATACTGGCCATTCGAATGTCGGGGCACAGATGTAATTGGACCAATTGATCCACCGTCGTCAGCTGTACATCGCTTCATCTTAGCAGCGACTGATTATTTCTCTAAGTGGGCTGAGGCTACTCCATTTAAAGAAGTTACTGATGATAGACTGATCAACTTCACACATAATGTGATCTATCGATTCAGAGTGACACGCCGAATAATTTCTGACAATGGCACAACTTTCAAAAGTGCAAAGATTTACAGATTTGTCGAGCGACACAAAATTGATTGACGACACTCTTCAATATAGAATCCAAGACCAAATGGTTTGGTGGAGGCCTTCAACAAGACATTGGTCAAGCTGCTCAAGAAGATCCTTACTAAAAATAAGAGAGAATGAAATACCAAGCTAGTAGAGGCTCTATAAGCATATCGAACTACCTATAAGATGTCGACTAAAGTCAATCCCTATTCATTAGTATTTGGAACTGAAGCAGTTCTTCCGCTTGAAGTTGAATTGCCTTCACTTCGAGTAGCCATCCAATACAATCTAACGAAGATCAAAATACTGCCTAAGAATGGAAGAACTTCGATGAAGTTAGATTACAAGCTCATCAAAATCTAGAAGTCTATTGAGAAAAGATATCCAGGACTTTTGACCATACGGTACGGCCTCGAACATTCCAAAAAGGAGAATTGATCATGGTGCTGAGAGGGCCAATTATTCCTAATTGAAAATTTGGTGACAAATTTGAGCCTAATTAGGAAGACCCTTTTGTCATTGAAAAAGTGTATCAAGGAGGGGCATACCAACTCATCAACCTAAAGGGTGAAAGACCAATACCGCCAATCAACGGTCATTACCTGAAAAAGTATTATACATGATAAATATATTCCCAAGGTATAATAGAAATTCCCCTGCAAGACAGGGGCATTTTTTTTAGTATATCTATTTAGGTTGACATTGTGCTCCATGCCGAGATCCCTAAATAAACCTACTCTAGTGGAAAAACTTTTTTGTGAAAATTCCCCTATTACATAGGGGGCATTTTAGATATTCTATATATAGATGAAAACAATGTTGTATGTTAAAATCTCCTTTAGAGTACATTAATTCAAATATAGATGTATTTATGTATTTTCATCTTGAAAATTTTCCTAAATGTGCTTTAGAATTTCTCCTGCAAGACAAAGGCATTTTTTTAGTCTATATTAAATTTATTTGAGTTGACATCATCCCATAAGATGAGATCCTCAAATATATTCTGATTCAGGTTGATAATGAGTGTTATGTCGAAATTCATGAATATATCTAAAATTATCATTGTTAAGTTGCAAAGTTTTGCAGGAATAAAAGAATCTATTTCTATGTATGAAAGGATAACTCTAAATGTCAAAAAAAATGTGCTTCCCAGATTTGCCAAACTCTGGAAATCAAGTCAGAAGAACTTCTGATTTCAGAAGTTTCAATCAACTGAGTTGGAGAAACATCAATCTCTACACCCTGAAGTCTAGGACACGGATGGGTTTTAAAGGTCATACTCAACAAGCCCACAAATGGCTAAGTTGCTGATGCTCTCCTCACTCAACAAGCCGCAAAAAAGGCCGCAGTGAAAGAGCCCCCGCTCGTCAGTCTGATGACAAAACCACTAATCCACTACAGCTCAAGTTGAAGACTCAAGTAGGTTCTAAAGGTCAAACTCAACAAGCCCAAATATGATCGAGTTGCTGATGCTCTCCTCACTCAACAAGCCACAAGAAAAGACCATAATGAAAGATCCCCTGCTCGTCAGTCTAATGACGATAACTGTTCAATCTCAAACCAGATCCAACTTAGTGATTATAAGCAACCAAGATCCAAGAGATCTCTCTACTTGATCGATAGATCAAGGCAATTTAAGGAAATGCTCAATTTAGAGCTATCTCAAATCAATCTATAAGTTACATGCAAGGTGATATTTCAATCTATTCTCAAATGATCTGATCAAACTCAAAGCATAGATCAACGCCTATCTCCTCATCAAGTCCGTCAAAGAAGAAAGCACAGGAACGAGGAAGCAATTTCATAGTTCATACAAAGCTGATTGCCGAACTAAAATAATTTTGTGGTTATTCAGTCTGTTAAAGCACACGTTGCTAGACTAATAACTCAACATTGACCCTATATAAGCCAGAAGGATGGGTCGTCTGTATATATCCTTCAACGAATCCATCAAAGCAGCAAGCACGGATTCTTGGAGTGCATACACTTCTTGACAAGTCCATAGGAACAAATCAGGTCAGTCCTTCATCAAGTCTGCCAAGCTCAAAGCTAGGATAGAAGGAATTTCAAATCCATCCAAGCACGGATAAACTGATTCCCCAGTGGAATCATTCATCAAAATAAGCAGACCAATTTCTCCATCAAACCTAACCAAGCATGAAGCTAGGGTCAGAGGATGCTCAAATCTACAAGGACATAAAAGAAGGAGATCTTCAGAAAAGCCATTGAAGCAGATAGTAGATGGTGTAAGAGCCATTATCAATCCGACAAGTCGATTCTGACAAATTGGTTAAGCCCGTCATTTAGCATGCATTGAATAAGGCAGCATACTAATGACAAATCATGTCAAAGCTTCATAAGCTATTGCAATCAAAGCTAAAATGATCCAAGTTTTGTAGCCAACATACAAATTAAACCCAAAGCATAAAGCATACAAATCAAGCACAGAGCACAGATCAAAGTTCATTTCTTATAAAATTCTTAAAAGTAAAAAAATACAGAAGTAACAGAAGAATGTTGATATCCACTAATACAACAAGATGATACATGACTGATAAAAAAAGATCATGGAAGTATATCAGCTCACTCATTTGAATAAGATGCTAAAGACTGCTGCTCACTCTCATTAAGTAGCATCAAGAAATTTCGTAAAGCCGAAAGATCTACCATAGCGTGATGTAGCGGTAACGTCTTTTGCTCTACCGAGCTCTCTTATCGCTCAATCTGCAACTCGATCGGCTCCTAACTCAAGAAGCATCATCAACTCTAACGATCATGTCGTAGAGCCTCAGCACTCTCCTCAAACTCATCATGTGCTAGGTCAGCCATCTCCCTACGAAGCATGATCTGCTCCCGGCTCACAAGAAGTGCTAGAGCGACAATCTTGAGTGATCTCATCCAGTGATTCAAAAACTCTACGTCTCTACAAAGAGTCTCCAGATACCTGAGAACCTGCTCCTCCAAGCCAGTATGAGCTAAAAGGTCCAAAGCAGTGTTCGCATAAGACGTGGAGCTGTCCAGTGACTCTGGTGAGTCCAAGGCAATCCGTGAAATTACATCCCTCAAAAATTACACCGATACTTTAAATCACTCTTTTCATCGAAGAGGCCGGTGATAAATTTTCAGAGCCCACACCTCTACAATCCTATGTATAACATTTAATTTTTCTTTCATGTTGTAGGTGATGTGGGAGCTGCACGGACTGCAAGTATGCACGAGAGTAACTGCTGTCTGCTTGGCTGGACCGGCTATTTGGCTCGCTAGGGTACCTTCGATCAGCTAAAAAAGAATTGAGTGGCACCTCCATAATTGTGTGCTCAAACAGTTTGGTCTGTCACCTAGAGTGGACGTGGCGCCTATAGATCCTTCATTTAGATGGTCACGGAAGGCGATGTTGACTAGTTGATTATCACCGTTTATCACAAAAGAGGTCGAGACATTATTTAATTATTGTCGTGGATGATGTTACACCTCTATTGACTCGTATCACGTAATGAGGTGGTATCGCCCATTTTTTGTACGAGGACTCACCATTCCTCCTACCACCTACTATCCTCGAGCTCCTGAAGAGAGACTGATGGTAAGCATTGAAAAACTATATGCTAAATAAATATTTATACCTAATGAGTACTGAATTATATACTTGCCTTTGTAGCGAGAATATATCTTAGACACACAAGATATTTTTTAGCCTTATTTTGGGAGAGACCGGAAGATTTTTTCAATCAACACTTATGAGTTATGCAGGAACTACACATAGATATAATGCAGATATAGATGAAGCGAGTAGTTCTTCTACAGCACCTCCGTCTTCTCAGCCATATACTATTTGATTTGATGCAGGTCCATCGTCTATACCAGATGTTGGTAGGTAGCAGACCCTCCCATGTATCCTCACCCATCGATCGAGCCTATGCCTGAGTGTACATCTCCCCTTCTAGTGACTATCACAGGAGATACCCGATGTTACACCCCTGGTGATCAGGCGAACCGACCAGGTGAAGATGAAGCGCAACATTGGCCCATTTGCGACCGGCCCTCGATGACCACCTCGATACTGGGGGATGCGCACTTCCACCAAACCGGCCATTAAATGTCCTCACTTGTCGTATTTAGTTGTAGACTGTATACTATACACTGTTTTCTCAATGTTGTATATTTCTTATATACACTTTATATCAAGACACTATTTTCTATATTATATATTTTCATTCTGAGTAATTTGCATTTTGGCTTGCGGAATATCAGAGATATTTTGTTGGTATTGAATTATCAAATTTAGAAATTTTGGAGAAGTAGACAAGAGCTATGAATTTTTTATGCTAAGTAAATGTTTCAACTAGCAACCTTTGTAATGAGATTGTCACATCCATTATTATTTTGTTAATGTCTTCAACTGTCAAATTTCACATGCTAAATAAATTCATTCACTATTGTTATTTTGAATCCACCCATATTCACAAAATTGTTATGCAACGGTCCAAAATTTCATCTGGGTCAACATGAAAGTCGTGAGGAATTTTGTTCCAATTCCAACGATACCAAGCTCTAAATTCAGAACAAACGATGGTGGCCAAAATACCGCACGGTCGCTATTCAAAACTGCGTCGTAGATTTTTCGCACATTGGCAAAATCTGCTACGCAAGGAGCCACAATCGCCTTTTTCAGTCAACATGAAAGTCATGGGGAATTTTGTGCTGATTCTAACGATATCAAGCTCGCTCATTTTCGACAATGGACAACTCGACGCCAAAATACATCTGGTCGACTATTCACTGCGCAGATTTTTTACGCATTGGTAAAAACTGCTTTGTAAGGGGTCACAATCACCTTTTTTAGTCAACATAAAAGTCATGAGAAATTTTGTGCCGATTCCAAAGATACCAAGCTCGCTAAATTTTGATAACGGACGACTCCGGTATGACCAAAATACCGCGGCTGGTCGCACTATTCAAAACTGCGCCGCAGATTTTTCACGCATTGGCAAAATCTGCTATGCAAGGAGCCACAATCGCCTTTTTAGTTAACATAAAAGTCATGGGGAATTTTGTGCCGATTCCAACGATACTAAGCTCGCTCAATTCTAATAACGAACGACAGGGCAAAATACCATGGTCACACTTTAAAATCAAGGCCACACATTTTTCTCGCATTGGCAAAAATTGCTACGCAAGGGGCCACAATTGCCTTTTTCGGTCAACATGAAAGTCGTGGGGAATTTTGTGCCGATTCCAACGAAATTAAGCTCGCTCAATTCCGACAACGGAGACTCCAATACGACCAAAATACGGTGGCTGGTCCATAATTTTTTTAAAAAATAATTATTCTGGAACATGCAACTAGCTCTAACTGTGCAAGCCACGTGACACCAGTCACACATTAAATGAGCGACTATACTTATTTTTAATTTTTTTTAATGCCTGTTTTAATAATTATAATTTAAAACACACTTAATTTAAAAATGGGGGATTTACATACATACCACGTTAAACATCAATATTTACATATTTAACACCTAAACTTATCATTTTATAATTTTAACACCTAAAACATTCTAACACAACAAAATTACCACTTTCCGTTCTCCCCAGTAACTATTCGTTTCTTCGCGGTTCGCTTCCGTTACACGGCTGAACGGTCTTGCCTCGAGTTCTAAGCTCGTTTCATTTCCGACTTAGCTGAGGGTGGATGAGAAGCGTTCAATCGTGCCTCTCCCCCGAACGCCTCGTGAGTCTTCTTCGTGCTTCCTTGCCTGTTCTTCGAAGTTCCCTCCGTGAGTCTGCTTGATGTCGATGCCATGCCCTGAACTACGAAAAAAGTTTCCATTCTTCTTTCTGAATTACCTCCAGTGATGGCCTCACAAAGAAAATTCACCAAAAATGAGTCCACTTGCCAATCTGATACTTCCATTGAACTATGCGATCTCAGAAGTTCCCTGCGATTATGTGCAACTTTTTCTTTCGATTCTCTTACAGAACAAGAATAAACTTTATGTGACTTATTTACACCAGCATCCCACACATACATTTCAATTGAAATGACGCTTTTAAGAAAAAGCAAACTAAAAACTGCTTCTTCATAAAGTTCATAAAACATAAAGGAAATATCATTTGCAGTGTACGCTTGCTTAGAAAGCTTACTAACACTGGCCTGATCAGCAGTCCTTAGTGGAAAACGAAATATAGTACCAGGGAAAGGCTTCTTCATGTCACATCCAAAAGCACAATATGGCTGAAACTGATCTTCATACAGAGTCATTGCTGATGAGCTAACAAAACTGATCTTTCCTCAACCACTTCTCTACTGTTCTCTGCATTCAAAGAATCAGCACATGGAAATCATTAGTTATTGGGATCAAAAGTATAACTAAAATTGGGTGTCATCTCAAAGGAGAAAATGCAGAGGTTCTATGACATTAAAATTTCCAAAAACTTCAATCATTTATTTATAATTTACAATACCATCACTATGCTGGTGCTAGGAATGCTGACAAATATCAACCTCAATGAAAGTTGAAAAAAAAAAGTTAATCTCAGCAAAAGGTAAATTTTATAATAATCAACTAAATTTAATAGAATCACTATCACAAACTCAAGGTGCAAGTTATATAGTTTACTGAAGAGTGATTTAGACTCTCATACCAACAGAGAAAACATTCTTGGTGCATTCCACCAGCGCATTATCTACGATTTCTTTCAGTGGGAGTGCTTTAGAACCCCAACACACACCATTGCATGTTATCTCAACTTTTGGTTTACAATCCATGATCCTTTGGGACAGAGACTCTGAAGAAAAACCAGCAAATACAACCTGAAGAGAGAAACCAAAAACATGATCACCAAGAATTCCAGAAACTCACCGTAAGTCAGTTTCCCATGCGAATTTGAGTTGCTTACTGTTGATAGCTCTTCTGCAGCTGATCACCTAATTGACGTTGAGACTAAGTCTTGTTGAACAAATTTAAGTTATTAAGAGAAAGAAAGCAATGGTTTTGTGTAGATTCATACAGAATCAAGTAACTATAATCAAAGTACAAACATTTTCCAAGTTCAGGATAAGCCCTGCGAATGGAATCAATGGTCTCTGAGCTAATATCTTCTGAGAAATCATACACTCCTCTCCATGCTGAGTAACCAGAATACCTGTTCGAGCATGGTAAAAGAAAACTAGAATAATAAAAGAAATAAGAGGTTCAAAGTTGCTTGAGCACTGCTTGTAAATTCTAACCTTAGCTTGTGCTCAGGAAGGAAATGGTGTCGAATCACGGACGTGCTCCCATCAGCAACGATTAATAAATCTGCAGAAAATTCTTTCGTTTCATCAACGTGCAGAATCTTTACTTTGATTTGAACGGAAGTTCTGTTTTCGGATATGCTTAGAGAAAGGAAGTGATGATCCCACAGTACTAAATCGAGCCGCAAAGTTTTGTATAAAAGTGATTGTAAATCTGTCCAGTGGAAGCATCTGTATCCGAAATTATCATCTCTAGCAACAGGTTGCTTGAGCTTTTTCTCACCATCCAGAAACTGGAGCATGAAAAGATGGAGGAGGATGAAGAGAGATACAACTAAGCAATGGAGGCTAAGAATGGAAACTTCTGAGATCGCAGGGAACTTCGAAGAACAGGCAACGAAGCACAGCGCGAAGAAGACTCACGGAGGCGTTGCCGGCGGGAGCAGAGAGGCACGATGGGCAAAGCTTCTCAATCCCTTACCCTCCGCTACCGAGTCGGGAAACGAAGACGAGCTTCGCGCGCTGTTACGGGAGCTCGAGGCAAGACCGTTCGCGCGCTGTGTAACGGAAGCGAACCGCGAAGAAACGAATAGTTACGGGGGAGAACGGAAAGTGGTAATTTTGTTGTGTTAGAATGTTTTAGGTGTTAAAATTGTAAAATGATAAGTTTAGATGTTAAATATATAAATATTGATATTTAACGTGGTATGTATGTAAATCCCCCTTTAAAAATTTAGCCAAACTCCGCAATATCTTCGCAATTGAGCTTCCGCTGCCTAAGCGACTGACCTCCGCGATTTACTTATCCTTTCCAAATTCCAATTCCTTTGAAATTCCATTTCTCCTTTATCTGCGGATTATCATCTAGAGAAGACCCGGAGGCAAAGTTGCTGAAAAAGAGATGACGATCACTGTTCCAGAGGCTGAGAAGCGAGTATGCGTCACCGGCGGCAACGGCTTCATCGGATCCTGGCTTGTGCGAACTCTCCTTGAGAAGGGTTACGCCGTCACTGCCACCTTCCAGCCCGGCACCGACCCCTCTCACCTCTTCGCATTCCCCGGCGCCGATGAAGGGCGCCTTCATCTCAGGGAGGCTGACCTCCTCGACGCTACTGCCATCGCCGACGCAGTGGATAGGTGCCGTGCGGGAGTGTTCCATGTCGCGTCGCCCTGCACGCTGGAGGACACGCGGGACCCGGAACGGGAGCTACTGATGCCGGCTGTGATTGGGACGCTTAACGTGCTGGAGGCAGCGCGGGCCGCCGGATCCCGTCGGGTGGTGCTTACGTCCTCCATCTCATCGATGGTGCCAAACCCTAGATGGGCTACTGACCGACCTGGCCGTCCAGTAGACGAGGAGTGCTGGACTGATCTTGATTACTGTGAAACACGGCAGGTGTTGATCTTCTTCTCGTTCTCCACGATTTCTCTATGTTGTTATTGGAAAATTAACTGTATATACATATCTAATGCCTAAATTTTCATATTTAAGAAAAATTACATAACGCAATTCTAATATATTTATACATCTAGCACTTAAAATTTCAAATTTACATATCTCAAACTTTTCTATACCTAAAAAATGTGTATTTCACTTAAAAAAAAGTAAGTGATAGTGCTATTTTGGATGTGATGATAAAGATTTAAGTGTTAGATATGTAAATATATAAGAATTATGTGGTATGTAGGTAAATCCCCCTATATGAACATTGTTTTCCTTTAAAAAGTCAGTGCTAGTAGTTTTTGATGTGATGGTAAAGATTTAAGTGATATGTATACAACAACAACAACAACAACAACAACAAGCCTTAATCCTAGGTGGTTCGCTAGAATCCTTCACCTATCCATCCACGTGTCAAATTCTCATTTAATTCAAGATACTAAGATCATTTTTATACATCTTAACCAAGTCTTTTAGGTCTAATTCTACTTTTCTTAACATAAAGCAAATCTAACGATCTACTCTCCTAATCGTCATCGGACTACGCTGATGGCCAAACCATCTAAGGCGACTCTCCCTAATCTTATCTACCACTGGAGCTACTCCAACTTTTTCCCGAACATACTCATTTAAGTGATATGTATGTATTATTAAAATTTAGGTGTTACATATATAAATACATAAGAATTGTTCTTTTAAGCTTTCGTGGAATTGGAATGGATGCTGGATTTTTTATGTTTTGGTCTATAACAATTGTTATATTTGTGCAAGTTTCTTGGTGATTTTGGATGCCATAGTGTAAATTGGGTAGAAAAGCCATCGTTTATGGAGCTTAATGATTGTGAAACTTAAAACTGGAGCTTTATGATTGTGAAACTTAAACTTCATTTTTTTAGCTTGGTGATTTTTTATGTGGGTCATCATAAGTTGAAAAGAAGTTCATGAATTAACATAGCTTTGCAATTGAAAAAACTTAAAAAATTGTTTTAACCTGGTATTTCTGCTTAGTACTTAAATTTTAAAAAAGAATCTTAGTAGATTTTTATGGGGTTTATGGCCTTTGTCAAATATCAAGTAGCTATGGAAATGTTTTCCTTGTTTGTGAAATCAATTGTAATCATGAAAAAAAAAAAAACAAACAATTGAAAAAGATCAATGTACTGACCACAAGAAAACAGCTCTAAAAGCAAATTTATCCACTGTTAAGCCTAAAAAAAGGCAATCCAAATTAAAATTTCTTTGCAACATTATGTCAAACCCATGTATACCTTCTTGGAATATGCCTGGGCTCTCGAGGAAGGAGCTCATCCTGAATTGTTGCCATCTCATTCAGATTTATAATGTTGAAAGTATCTGCTTATAAGAGACCAAAAGCAATAGGAATATTCCCTTGATTATAGTCTCTTAACCTGCTATTTCATATTTGACAATGAAGAAAGTATTAATAATTTGTTAGTTGCTTCTAAGGGGCATTATGGATTAAGTGGAATAATGATTGACTGCCTTGTACTCCCATTGTTTTCTCACAGCATTATCTGCACGCCAAAGTGTCGATCTGCAGCTCAATCTCATTTTACTTTACTGCGGTTTATGCTGAAAATGATGATCTAGAAAAAAAACTTGTGATAATTAAATAATTAAATGAAAACTTTTCCTATGACAATTCAGAGAGTTGGGTGACTTTAGGGGAGTTTAACAACTTCTGTTCATTGGATAATGAAGTGGTGGTATAAGGCGTCTTCCTTCCAAATTTACCTGTATCTTTAATTTTGGACTTTATGAACTCCCTTGTGTAGATCTCCCTGTACTTAGTTCAACAATCAATTGGATGCTCCTATCAAAGCCTAAATTGATTGAATGTTTTGCAAATTATTTGTTAAATAATTTCTCTTTTTTTTTTCTATAAAGCATCTCCTCCATTTTCCTTGGATCACTCCCCTCTTATCTTGAGAGTGCATCCTCCTCCTCCTCCTCCCCTCCTCCTCAAACTCACCACAGTTTTCTTTTAGAAAATTACTAGGCTAGTTGGGGAGGATACTCTAATACTGTCTCTAATGTCTAGATTCTAGAATCGGTTTGTAAAGGGAGATCCCATCCATGTGTCTTACATGAAGATGATAAACGTCAAAAAGCTATAAAAATTATTCCCTAATTACCTTCATCAAGCTAACATTGAGATTTTGTGCTTTTGGAATCCAACATGATAATGGAGAAACTCATCCTTATCTCCAACTGTTAAATAAAATGGATAAAAAAATGAGCAACAATTGTATGTCTTTCTAAAGGTCATGCTCAAGTTTCTTTATCAGAGGGTTAAACATAGGAATAATGCGAATCTGATTAAGAAACTCAACACTAATCAGGGAATCCTTCTTATCACTTCACATGCCACTAATTTTTATGAAGCTCTCTTTAATCAGAAAATGATTAGGACCTTTGCTGATCTTAGAGACATGCTTATTAATGACAAAGTAAATTCTGAATTGGTCAACTCTCTTATTGCTCTTTTTTCCAGGGATGCTATCAAAATGCATTGTTTAGCACTGCAAAAGATTAGATTCCGGGTCCTGATGGATTTTCATGCAAGCTCTTTTCTCATTTGTGGGACGTTATGGGGAACCAATTCATAGATGATGTTCAGCTGTTTCTTAGTTCCAAGGAGCTCCCGCTCCCAAATAAGGTGAAGCATAGTGCCATCACATTAATCCCCAAAATGAAGCACGTTTCCATGATCTCTGGCTTCAAACCAATCGCACTTGCATTTGATAAAGTGATAATTAAATTACTTGCAGAAAGATTAGATTTGGTTTTACAGTTCATTATCTATCCTTCTTAGTAGGCTTTCATTCATGATTGTGACATTGTGGATGATAATTTGCCCATGAGATTTCTAATAGATTTAGGTTTAGTCTTCAAAGAAAAAGTTTGTGCCAAATTGACTTCCACAAAGCCTTTGACAGTGTAAATCGTAAAACCCTCTTTTAAGAATGTTGGACAAAGGTTATCCCTCTATATTTGTGCACTGGGTTGAAGCATTCAGTTCCAGCGTGCCTTTCTATATCAAGTTGAATGGGAAATTGGAGGCTTTTTTAACTCTTCTGGCAGTCTTAGGAAAGTTTGTTCGTTGTCTTCTTTCCTCTTCACTATGCGATGGATTATTTCTCTTGCTCCGTTCAGAAATGTGCGGGTGCAGGCTTTTTCAAGCCTATCTCAGCCAATCAGATCTCCATAAACCATCTACTTTTTGTGGATGATCTGGTTGTTGTTGGACAAGCAGATGAAACTACACTAGTCTCTTCTCCACTATTTTCAGCTGCTTCAGGAAAGATTGGGACTTGGAGTTAACGACAATAAGTTAGTAATCTGCTTTTCAAGTGGGATCTATGATGCTAATAGTCTTGGCAACGTTTGAAAATTCAACCTAGCTTCTTCCCACTCAACTAGTCAGGGATACCATCAACCTGTGGAAAATTTTTCCTTAAATACTGCAGTATACTCTTTTGATAAGTTGAGAGGTTGGATGGAGGGATAGAAACTAAATCTGCTTTCTATCTATGGCTGGTAGATTTCAATTGCTCTGTTCCTTTCTCTTAAATTATTTGAATTACTAGCTTCATTCTGTATCCCTTCCCAAAGGTGTTCCAAAAAAAAATAATAATAAATGAATTCATTGATGTCCTGATTCCTTTTCATTGGTGATAACTAAAAGAAACTTGACGTCTCTTCTTGGAATTTCACAAGGCCTAGAGATAAGGAGGCGCTGGCCTGCTTTCAGGTTCTTCTTAATGCTGTCTGCAAAAGGAAAATCATTTGAAGGTTGACGACGATATTCTTTTTTCTAGTGTAAAGCCTCATATTGTTTTGTATGGCTGTGGGTGTTTATGTTGAAGTTTTACATGCAGCCTTGGAATCTGTTAATCGCAAACAGTTTTAAAAAAAGACAACATTTCTTGATTGCTACTTGGTCAAGTTTCATTTTTGTTTTTTAATTCTTATTTAACTTACTGTTCTCTTAAAAATTTGTCTGTAATTGTGAAAAATATGTTTTTTCGTTATGGAAGTAATGCATATTTACTATAAAACCAAATTTACTTGAACATCATAGCATTGCTAATAACACCATCCGGTCCCAAGTCCCGATAAAAAATGGGTTAGGTAGTCGACAAAACGTAAAACTTGTCGAAATAATCATGACATGAATCCTTTAAATCATTGTGTTAATGCTGAGCGCCCTGAAGCGACGACCAGATATACAACGAATGCTGTGTGCCGTCAGACGGCTACGGGTGTTAAATAAGCAAGAGTTCCCACATTATGGACGGATGCGAAAAGAAGTTAGTCCATGAAACTAATTAGGTTAGATCTTAATATAGGTACTTTACGGTATATTAATGGAATTAATAGATATTATGGTTCATAGAAAGATAAATATTTTATGTGTTCAAGAAACTAAATGGGTTGGGGAGAAGGCCAAGGAGATTGATAGTCTTAAACTTTGATTCGTAAAAATCGAACTGACCAGAAACATTATGTGTGATAAAAAAGTTTGAAGGATAATGTTATAAATATTAATAGACGAGATAATTATAGTTTTAAAGATTATTGTTGATACCAAGATTATCAATGTTATAAGTGTCTACGCCCCTCAAGTAGGTTTTAGAGGTAAGCAAAGAAAATTTTGGAATGAATTAGAGGATTAATACAAAAAGATATCTCAAAGAAAAAAATATTTATTGGAGGAGATTTAAATGGATATGTTGGTAGAGTGAGAAGATTTTAAAAGATTCATACATGATTAGAATATAACACTTTATTTAAGAAGAGAAATATATTATTACTTATAAAATGGATCTAAGAAAACACAAATTGATTATTTTCGATAAGAAAATAAATCCTTTAGATTGTAAGGATTGTAAGGTCATTCAGTGAAAATCTAAGATCCAACATCGATTATTAGTTTTAGATTTTAAATATCAGAAGAGAAAAAAATAAACCAAATTATAGAATTAGATGAGGATACTTAAAGAACACAAATAAAAATATTTTAAGAAAGAAGTTTGACAAGAATTTGGGATGTTCATAGGAAGTAATATTATGTGGAAAAAGTAAATTAAGAAATACAAAAGATGCTTGGAGAATCAAAAAAAAAACTTTTAATAAGAATAGTTGGTGGAAATGAAAAAAAAAAGAAGATTGTTATAAAACTTGGTTTAGATGTAAAACTTCGGAGAATGGGAACGATATACCGTAGAGATTCTAAGAAAGTAGATATGATTAAAAAAATTTAGCTTTTAGTGATTTATACAGATAGATACCAATGGGTGAAAGATGTATGATAAGTTAAATTAAACCATGAGAGGAGAATTAAAACATACCAAGTGGTGAGAAGGATGAAAATAATAAAATATTTTTTTAGAAAAGATATTAAAAATAGGTGGATGATAGATTTTGATAAACTTTCAATGAAGGATCCGAAAGACGATTGATTTTAACAACTTTAATACCCTAAACAAAATAGAGAATTTCATTTTATCGTCAGATTAGTAAATCTAAAGTAAAGTTTTTTAAAGAAAAATGTAAAAGTAGACCTGATAATAATTCTAATGTGTGTAGAAATGTTTAGGAGATCAAGAAATTTCTTACAAATCTTTTAATGTCATTTTAAACTAAAAAGACGCGATGAGTGGAGAAAGAGTTTGGTTCTTATATTTAAGAATAAATGTGATGCACAAGAGTGCAAATTATGTATAAGTTAATTAATGCCATATATTAAAATTATGAGAGAGTAAATTGAGCATAGTATGTGATACAAAAGTTTTTCACAATCAGTTTAGTTTCATGCCGTAGATCTACTATGGATGCTATACATTTATTAAGGGGTTTGATGGAGAAGCATAGAGAAAGTAAGGAGGATCTATGATGATATTATTGATTTAGAAACTTATGATAAAGTTTCAATAGATGTTCTTTGGAGAGTTCTGAACGTAAAATGAGTTAATATTGTTATATGTCAAAGATAAGATATATCAAGCATGTCCAAACACAAGGAGGATTGACAAAACATTTTTCTATTTCACTTGGATTACAAGGATTTTTAAGCCCTTATCTTTTACTTTAGTTATGAATGTTCTTATTAGGCATTTAAGAAGATGTACCTTGGTGTATGCTTTTCGATGATATTCTTCTTGTTGATAAGACTAGAGGGAGTCCAACAAACTTGAATTATGGAGGTCAACTCAGAGTCAAAGGTTTTCATTTAAGTAGATCTAAAATTAAATATATGGAGTTTTTTAGTTGTAGATAAGTTTGTGATATGTGAACAAGCCATTAATAACAGTGAGCATTTTAGATATTTAGGCTCTATTATTCTAAATGATGGTGAAATAGATGGAGATGTTATTAGTAGAATTCAAGTTGGATGGTTGAAGTGGAGGAATGCATCTGGCCTATTATGTGATAGAAAAGTTCCACTTAAACATAGAAAATTTTATAAGATGGTAAGACTGCAATGACTTATGTGCGAATGTTAAATAAAAGAGAAGCATAAGACTAAGTTTAAGTGGTACAGAGATGAGGATGCTTAGTGGATGAGTGGCTTTACTCTTAGAGATAGAATGCAAAATGAGTATATTAGGAAAAAGTTGGAGTACCCAGTGGTAGATAAGATTAGGGAGAGTCGCCTAGATGGTTTGACCACATAAAGCGTACCGTCTCGATGACTTCGATTAGGAGAGTAGATGCAGATTGCTTATGTTAAGAAAGGTAGAGTAGACCAAAAAGACTTGGTTAAGATGTATAAAAAATGATCTTAGTATACTTGATTTAAATGAGAATTTGACACATAATAGGACACAATGGAGATGAAGGAATCATGCCGACCCTACCTTGTGGGATTAAGGCTTGTTGTTGTTGTTGTTGTTCTATTATAACATTGCTAATATATGCATTTATACAATAACTCAGAATATGGCTGTGATAGAGTAAGCAATATGTGTTAGTTTAATGTAGTCTTTGATATGTTAACTAGTAATGTGCTTATTTATCACCATCTTTTTTCTTTTATGAAATAATGAAAACATCTTTTAAAGTTAACCGAACATTTTTGGTTTTATATTTGTGGGCTTTGAAAATGCACGCTCAGCCTCTTGATAAAAGAGAATTTAGATTTTGTGTCGATTGAAATATTCGAAAGTCATATAAATTTATTTTATTTGTAGATGAGGCACTATCTAGAGATTTCATTCTCGTTTTATGAAGACTTTAGATATGGTTTCAAGTTTCCTATAAGTGCAAGCACTTATAATTAATTACTTCTCCTAAGAATGAGAAATTTTTTTATTAAGGCTATTTATTAGATCGTTAATTGCTTAGTGTATAGTAGCAGTAGGCGAAATTTTGATAATTTATAAAATTCACCATTTATTAACTTAAAGCATATGGTTAGAGATATGATGATGCGTCCGATCAAGATCATATGGTTTATCATCCATTTGTTGTGGTCACTTCTTAGAGTGGAGGTAGTTGGTGACCAATCAAAGGATCCTGTCAACTGAGTTCGTCCAAAGTAATCTTATAGACATGGGTTGATATTTATCTAAGGAGATAATTTTTAAGTCTGCCTTAATTGACAGAGGACTTTGTGTCCTAATAAATATACCTTATGTTTCGTAACTCAAAAGGCAAAGTTATTGGGGAATATATGCGTTGTAGTCGTGACTATAATATAAGGAAACCATTTATGGGCCAAACCACCCGGTTAAAGGACTTTGATCATTCTCATAGTTTATATTGTGTCATTTAGGGTACAATCATACAGACAGAGGATACGGATCACGTCCATACTGAAACGAAGTTATTTGAGTTAATATAGTGATTTATTTGAATTGGCATTAGCTTTTTTGTGAGTTAGAATTTTTTAATTTGTTATCTCAATAAATAATGATAGATGAGTGGATGAATTGTTTACTTGAAGTTATTTATAATAATGAACTTCATTTTAATTGAATTTGTATTTAATCGGAGCTTAATTTCATATTAACTTAATTTAAAGTTCAAATGACTTATGATTGTAATATTCTCTTTGGTTGAGATAATCATTCAACATGGTCATCATCAGAGTTGATCTTGTTGTGGGCTCCGAAAAATCGTCACTGACTTCTCGACAATTTTATTGAATTGAAGAGAATGATTTAAGTGTCGGTGTAATTTTCAGAAAGCAGATGGACTAGTAGATAAGACACTACCCGGAGATTTCATCCTCATTTTGTGAGGATTTTAGATCGATTTAGGTTTCTATAAAATGGCCTATAGTTAATTACAAATCCATAAGTGAGAGAACTTTCGATTAAAATTTGATCGTTAGATCAGATCATAGCGTATAGTAGCAGCATATGGTGTTTCTGAATTTAGATTATGAAAATCATCATTTCAGCTTAAACCGAATGGTTGGGGGAATGATGACTGTCCGATCTAGATCTCATGGTTCGTCATCCGGTGTGTCTCCCTCTCTTAGTCGGAAGAGTAGTACGACGAATGATCTCATGAACATGTTCGTCGTCAGAAATCCTTAGACTGGGGTGGTATTTGTCCCAGAGAGACTTAAGTCTACCTTAACTAACGAGGATTGTTTTCCTATCAAGTATACCTTATGATTCACAACTCAAAGAGGCGAATTTGGGAGTATATGAAATTTCTGATCGTGATCATAATATAATAGAGTTTGGCCCACCGTCGGAAGGACTCGATCGTGCTATTTGTGGGCCTCTTGGCAAAGCGTAGTCGGACATGGGTCGTCTTTATTATGTGAGATTAATAGTGAAACATGTAAATACTTGATTTGACAATTTCGCTGTGGTGGAGTTTTCTTAATTTGTCACCCCCGATAAATAGTTGCGAAAGGTGGAAGGATGAAGTTTGATTTAAGTTTTTAATGATAGAATTTTATTTAAACAGTTTTAGATTGCTATTTAATTTGATTTGAAAAATTAATTAATTTGAATATGTTTAAGAGCTTTAGATCCTGTCAACTCTGTTTAGGCTTAGAATTAGATCCTGTCACGTCATGTCATTTCGGATATTTCTTGATTTGAAACTCTTATTATAGATTTTAGGTTTTGTTAACTTCGGACCGTCGCGAGATTAAATCGAAGTAACTTCATGACATCTCAAACTTGAATTTAAACATTAGTAATGTCGGCGTCAGTGTATTTAAGACTTTATGTAGTGTTTATTTATAATTATGAGATTGATTTATTTTCATTTAATTCAACTTACGTGGCTTTTAGATATTAAAATTTCTTCAAATCTACATGTTCGGCGTATCGGATGTTTATAGCTTAGATAATTTTACCTAATTAGTGATTTCGTTGATTTTTAAAATCATAATTAGAATGAAATTTCTTAATTTTTGATTAAAGAAAGCTTTATGATTTTTGTAGATTTTGATTTAGTATCGCCTTTTGTCTGCTTGTAAAGAGTTGCAGATTCGGTGGCGAAGAAAATATTTAGATCTAGATTGTAGTTTAAAATATTACTTGCACTTATGGGCTGTTTGGTTGCCTGCATTTGTAATGCAGTGTAAAAGGATTACTTTACAGTTGTTTGGTTGAGAGTTTAGTTGTAAAAGGATTACTTGCACTTTGCTTTTTTCTGTTTGGTTGAAAAAATGTATTGTAAAGTAATTGAAGGTTTTGATGTCACAGCGATGGCTCTGGCGGTGATGGCATCCGTACGTGGTGGCGGTCATCTTCGTTAGGTGTATTTGAAATTCAATCGGAGAATTTCAAATACACCAATAACCTTTAATGTATTTGGAATACATTACATTCATTAATTCTTTACTTTATGACCAAACGTTAAAATCGTGCGAAATGCAATCTCAAATACACCAAACAGCTCTTAGTTTCTTGTTGAGTTTTGTAATTCTTCCAACTTGATTATGTTGATTTTTCGCTTTTGATAAGTTATGTCGATTTTATTGTTTATTCTTTACTCTCGAAACATTATAGCGTAATCACCTCCATATTCGTATAAGAGTTATTAAACCCAATTTAGATTCATCCTTAACTTCATATTAAATGTTATAGACTTTAGGTTTATTGCAAATTTGTTATCAGTTTAGTATTAGTCTCCAAATTTCAATTAAGGCTTATTTACTTTTGAGAAATTTGAATAAAAGAGAACTCATTTTATCATTTCAATTTAAGCCATAAAGAATTGCAATTATAGTTTGTGAGTTTAATATTAGCTTCCCTAAATTTTACTTGTATTTTAAATGAGTGTTCTATTTCTTCAAAATTTTCTTTAACTGCTCTTCTCCTATTTCTCTTTGATTTAACATTTTTCTTCATATTTATCACATATCTTTTTGTTTGACTTAAATTTAGGTAATTTTCATTTGAATTTATTTAAGTTTTGAATTTTAGTCAAAATTTCGGTAGCCTCCGTCGTCAGTGTGGGGTTGCATCGAGTGTTTTGCTTTTCGACCTGAATAGCGATGTCGTCATATGCGATTTTCATCTTGTCACTCTTGAGCCGCGGCAAAAGAAGACAATCTGATATATATTCATCCTCCCCCACCCTTTTTTTTTTAAGTCAGGAATTAAAAAAATTTTGGCGGCATTCGTCAGGTGCGGTGGCGTCCCAGCGGATGTTGGCTTACTCGATACGCCCTTTGAGTAGCGGCGAATCACATGACCGTCATCGTCGCCTCTTGAGCCGCGACCTTCAGAAACACAAGCATGTATATATTCACATCCACATTACTAATCTTTTTGCGTTCTGATGATCAAGAGCGAGGTTGGGTATCGAAAATCAAGAACCGCTCTTGTGTCACCTCAGGCTGGCGAATCGAAGAATCACGAGAAATCGGCCGAAAATCGAAGAACGCCTCTTGGCGATCTTTCTTCTCGTCTAAAGATTGAAAGGATGTGAGTCTGACGCCGAAGAAAGAAGAACCCGCCTCTTGTGGTGTTCTTTCGATTCTGTGGAATTGAAGAGGTAATGCAAAGAATGCGCGAAGAAGAACCCGCTCTTGACGATGTTCGGTTCAGTGAAGTGAAATTCAGTTTGATTGAAATTGATTGGAAAAATGAGAGAATTTTGGATTAGGAAAATGAGGGTTTTGAAAGTTGATTTTCGGTTTTGGTGAAAATGAGGGAAATTGGATGAGGTAAGTAAAGAGGAAATCTGGATTTATAGGGTGAGGAAAAGGATTTTCGGTTTTAGAGGAAGGAGATAGGAAAGTGATTTTATTGGAAAGAAGGAAAAGAATAGAAAGGAAAGGAAGAAGAAAGGGAGGAGTTCACCTTATTCTTTTGGTTTGGAGGAAATCGAAAGCTGCACCTCTTCGTCTGATTGAGAAGGAAGTGGGAAACAGTTAGAGCTTCCAGCGTGAGAGCGGATGATCTGGCTTCAGCGTCACATCATGATGAGGAGAGCGGGCTCTGTCGCGGAGAGGGCGAGGATTTCCTGTTGGTCAGTGAGCACTTGCGTGAAATTCGAGCAGGTCGAATAAAGTTAGTCTTTAGTGGGATTTAGAGCATTAGGATTATATTAGGGATTGAAATTAATTTTGAAATTGATTTCCTAAGTGTTTAATTAACTTTAACGTGAATTTTACGTCGATACAATCACATGGTCAATATACTACCAATATAAGGTTATTTTGATGTTTGAATGGCGTGGTCCGTTTCTGTCGGCCGTTTGGTTCAAGTCGGCGTCAGGTAATTCCTCAAAATGGCGTCGTCGCTTTCGGCCGACTTCGCGCGTTATAATTGCTGAACAATCTTATTTGATAGATTTCGGCGTTTAATTAACGGCAATCAATTTGCGGTCGTTGGCTCGGCGCCACGACTTCGATATGCGTGCGAGCGGCGTCGGGCTCGGAACGATTAGTTGATCAAGTTATGCAATATTTATATTCGATCGGCGTTGAATGCACGATACGAAATTCGTTCGTCGATCGGAGGTCATTTGAGTTGATTTTGATAACATTCTGTGCATTTCAACCTCGATTTGCGCGCTGACACTTTAAATCATTCGACATTTATCTGGACTTCGTCATGGCGACAATCTCATTTGATAGTTTTGATGTTTGAAGCTAGCGGCGCGATCAATTCATGAGCAGTCGTTTGGTGTCGTCTTAAATTCGATATGCGTGTTGTAGCGTTGATTCGGTAATCGATTAATCGTTAAATTTTGCATATTTATATTTGATCAATTTTGATGTTCGAATGACGGAAGTTTGTTATGCGTCGTTTTTATTTTCGGTGACGTTGGCATTTTGGCGCCTTGTCATTTTCAAAGTCATCAATTTGACTTGTGACGACTTGACTTATGACACATATGTGAAGGTCAACACCTATCAATTCTACTTAGCAAAGGATCGAGTTTATTATGTTTATATTCAATATTGACAACTCTTATTTTTATAAGAAGATGATCAAATTAATTAAATGAAATTTGCAATCTAATCCATACAAGAATGTGTGTTGTTAATAAATTTAGATTTAGATTTAAAATTAAACATAGTTTCTAATTATTTAAATCTTTTATTCAGTTTTCGAAGTAAAAATGAATTTAGATTTATCCAAAATTTCAACCCATGCAGTATTCTCAGACTTTATGATTAAGTATTTAACATATTGGCCAAAGCATATGCAGGAGCTTCATATTTATTTTATGTTAATTATGAGCTTTGAAAATTTATCACAGACCTCCCGATGAAGAGAGTTTATATTAATGTCGGACAAATTTTCAAAAGGTAGATAAAATAGTAGATAAGACATTACCTAAAGATTTTACTCTCATTTTGTGAGGACTTTAGATATGGTAATAGGTTTCCTGTAGTCGCAAACACCTATAGTTAATTACCCCTCTAATATTGAGAGAGAACTTTCGATTAAGGCTAGTCATTAGATCGTTAATTGTTTAGTATATAGTAGCAGTATGTGGAGTCTTGAAGTTTATGAAATTTATATATTTTTTTAACTTAAAGCAGATGGTTGGGGGATGATGAAACACCCGATCAAGATCTCGCGTCTGCGTGGTACAACTTAGTGAATAAGATAAGTCGGCAACGATTGAAGGATCATCATCAGCAGTTATAGGTTGCGTCATTCAAGAAGACCTTGTAGACATGCGGTGGTGTTTGTTTATGGAGACAATATTAAGTTCACCTTAGCTGATAGAGGATTTGTTTGTCTTATCAAATGCATCTTATGATTTACATTTCAAGTGGTAAAGTCATTGGGAATATACATCTGAGTGGCCGAATATAATGATGTCATTTGACAATGAAACCACCGTAGGATTCTGATGCGTGTCATATGTGGGCCTACATATGGTCGGAAGGACGACGCATCCTTAGTCGTAGATTGATTGAGAGTGAATATAGTAGTACACTTGACTTAACATTGGTTCTTTTATGAGCTAGAGTTTTCTTAATTTTTCACCTTCGACAAACGATTGCAGATAGGTGGATGAATTTTAGCTTTAAAATTTTAGATGATAAATTTCATTTAAGCATTTAAAATTAGCTTCTTTTATTTTTTTTTATATTTTTATAAAATTTAAATTTATATTGATTTGATATTGAATTTTGAATATAACTTAATGGTGATATCCTCCAGTTGAAATTTCTATTTAATATAGTCATCATCGAGGTAGATTTTATCAACTCTACTTATTTGTTAGCAGAGAATCAGGTCTACGATTTGTATTTAAGAATTTTAATTTGAGGTGATTTAACATTAATACTTCAAAAAATTTTACAATAATAATCTCCTTCGGTTGAATTCTATAATCTGCACAGCCATCACTGGGTATAGACATTGTCAACTATACTTACCTGCTAGCAGAGGATCGAGTCTATGGCTAGAACTTGCAATTGTATTTATCATTTAAAATAGAGAGTCTATTATTTTAAATATGAAATTTCTCTATTAAGATCCTTGATGGTCATATGCAAATGCAAAATAAAAAAAATCTTTATTTGAAAAGTCAACTCTTGATTTACAACCAGTCTTGTTAACTCTTATTCTCATACAAAAAAAGGAGGATTAGATTGATTAAGTGAGATTTATGACTTCATCATATAGATAAAGTGACCAAAATAGGTTTGTTTTCAATTTCATTAAATTGCGTTCATTTATGAAATTTGCATGTTTTACGAGGCAATTGAAATTAGACTTAGGACATTCCTCGTGAAATGTGTAAATCACTAAGAAGTATATGCACACTTCTTGAGGCATTATACTTGAGTTTATTTCATCTCATGTATGCATGTATGATTCATCTCATTATTTACACAATTCTCAAAGCAGTGAGTAGAAATTTATGATTGCTTTAAAATGCATGTCATATTGTTCCTAAAATTATTGACACATATCCCAGTGCATTGAATGTTAATAATTTTCCTCTTGGCACGTGTGCTCAATTGACTTATTATTCTTGGTTAGTCACATGCATATTGGTGTAACAATTTGAGCATTATACTACCTCAAAATACGTGCAAATCTCACACATCAATGTAATACATCTAACTATAAAGTCATCTTGATGTACATATCTAATTTCATTGACTTGCACGTGCTTCAATAAGACACACTTGAGTTTAGATCTATGTTATCTTGAAGTGTGTGCATTGTGATGTGTGCACTTTTGATTTTCAAATTATCGACACACCTTTTAACATAAAAATTTAAAATACATATTGATCTATATATATATATATATATATATATTATCTTGGGAAGTACACATAATATGTTTAATCAAACCTCTCGTTATGGATTCTTTATTTTTGTCCTTTGTGCTTGTAATTTAATAATGTGTGGGGCCTGCAAAAGATTCTTTCTTTCATTTTAAATAGAGTGGATGAGGAGTTCAATCCCACCATCGCTCGCTTCCCTTCATTTGCAATAGATCAATTTGTGCATTTAAAAGGGGTTTTTGTTCTTTGTAGTTGCAAACAAATTTCTTAAATGTTGTAAGCATATTTTTTTACTTTGCATTTTGTCTTATTTTTGTGGCTTTCAATTTCAATGTTGATGAAATTTTATTGTTTAGTTAGGCTTTAAGTCCCCTGTATGTGTGTATATTATTATTATTTTTTTGGCATTACTTTGGCGGTGTATATGATGTCCCTGGGGGAGTCACGAACATTGAGCTCTTCGGTAGCGTTAAGAAAGATGTGTATGAATGGTGCGAGCACCACAGTCGGGAGCATCATCCCATTGCGTTAAAATAGGTGTGTATAGGATTTTCAACCGGCACAATTATATTTCACAAATTTAGCAACTTCCACGCCATTTTATACATATGCATGGAAGCGATTTGATGAAAGTGAAATTGAAAGTAAAAAAAATTCTAGCTTTTTTATATTTTCTCATGGGCTGATTTTTTTTTGCTCTATTGTGAGAGAGGGGAAGGAATATAGGCATGGTTTAGAATAAGAAATAAATAAAAAATAGGAGAAAAATGAGCAAAATAGTGAAATAATAGTCACATCTTTTTTCTTTTTTTTTACTGTAATGCAGAGAGAGAGAGAGAGAGAGAGAGTTATTCCTATTTTTATGCCTTTTTGGCTTTTCCTTTTTTTGTTTCTTTTTGTGAGTGAGAGAGAGAGAGAGAGAGAGTTTATTGTCATTGTATTAGAGAGAAGAGGATTTAGTGTAGAGAAATAGAAAGATATATCAAGGAATGGCAGTGAAACAGATGGGGTTATGGCTCGACTGTTTCGCGTGAGGTGAGATTGCTGGCTGGCTTTTGTTGGTTGGTCAGTGATTTGAAAGAGTTTGGACAGTGAATGGAGGGATCGGCTAGGTAAAGAAAGTGAGCTGATGAGGCTTGTCAGTAGAGAGAGGAGATAACCCGGTGAGGTGGTGGAGAGAGAGTGGCGAGGGAGGAAAAGAAAAATTGACAAGAAAGGGAAGGACAAAAGGGGGGCCAAGGATGGTTGGAGCTGCAAGAGGTTGATGCACAGGTGGGTGAAGCACTAGATGGATAGCTTCTGAGAGTGCTGTAGAATTTGGGGATAGGTTGTAGCATCAAAATTAAAAATCTTATTCTTTTTTTTTTTTTATTGACAAGACAAGAATTGCACTATCGTTCATAACGGTGGGACTTAAAAAAATTGATTTTGATTTTTTACAATGTTGGCATGCATGGGATGGTGTGGAGATATACTCAAAATTTTTTTAATATGATAATAATGACTTAACAAATATAAGTAAACAACATAAGATATTATAATTAAGATTGATCAATTAATTTATCTTAATTTAATGGGAATAATTAGAAAGCTAGCTGAGTAATTTTTTCTTAAATAAACTTGATAAAATTCTTATATATATATATATGAGATGATGATTTTAATTTTTGAGTTTGATATTACTCTTTTCCCCTTTTTTTAACATCATATATTTATATGTAATGTTCACTTAATTTATTTAATTTATAATGACAATAGCCTTAACCTTAATAAAAGTAATTGAAACTTTATTCTGAAATATATGTAAGTGATTGTAGGATATATATATATATATATATGTTAATTTTGTTATGCTAATAAATCTAATTCCATTGTTATAAGTTATCGAGTTTAATTAATTAATTTACATACATTACAATCATAATATATATATATATATATATAAAATTAATTGTGAGAGGTTTCCTTTGATAATTTTTTATGCTACGAACATATAATCTATTTCACGAACAAACACTGTCTAGGTAGTTTTGATTGCAATTGAAGCTATTTGAGTCAATTTCGCACATGAGATATTCTTCATTTATCATCTTTTAGCAAGTTAGTCAACCATGAAAGATCCCCCTTTAATTGATTTCATTATGTCTATCACATTGGTACAATTCACCTCATAAATGGATGATATTTGGCTTTAATTGCAATAAAAAATGTCTCCGAGTTTAATCAAAACAATGTCACGATCATCATCTGTTTAATTCGTCTTGCTCGTTTGATTTAGCTTTGGCTTATATGATAGACATAAAGGTCAACATTAACCCGCGAGGCATTTTCAGACATTGAGTTTAGGCATTTAACACTGTGAGCTCATGTAGGTATTTTAGAACACTTGTATGGATTTTAAAATGTTTAAATTTGATGAAATGTATCTTATATTTTGTACAAGAGTTCGTTTCTTTCGAATGTTTGCATGAATTCTAAAGCATTTGCATTGGATGATAATTACTCCATAATTTGTGTAAAATTAATATATGTGAAGCTTATTATAATTAATTTAATGCCTTCTATCTGCTAATATAAATGTGATACGAATCTGGTGGTGTAAGGCATTTTAAGATTATTTTGAATCATTCAATATGACATTTGATCATTTGTGTTAAGTAGACATACTTTCAAATATGTTGCAAATCTCTTCTTTTGTTCTTTCAATTCATTCAACGAATCATAAAGTGGTCTGATTATCCATTGAAAAATCATATTTTATATATGCTAGTCAATAATCAGGTTAAGTTCTCATTAGTAAACTACCTTATAGAGTTTAATGCAAATTTATTTTTAAGTTCGTCTCTATTTGGTCCTTGCTTGAAACTAGACTTTCAGATTTAATTGAGTTTTGTTGAAATCACCTTTGGTTCATTTAGAATAAAATGTAGTAACTCTAGTGTTTTATTGAATTAAATCATTCTTAGTTTCATTTTGATTCAAATTTAATAAGTGAATTTTTGTCTCGTATCTTGTAGCTTGTGTTCAACTTATTATTTCAATTCTTTTCATTTGAGTTCAAAAATTCTATTTATCTTAGTTTATTTTGAATACTTTGTCACTGTAAATTTTGTCAGTATTCCGACATCCTCCTTGCGTTGGGGTTGTTTCGAAAGTGTTTTGACTTGTCTGTCACGCCTAAAAAGGTGTGCACAGTCAATGTCGGAAGACACTATGATCTAAAAAGAAAATCATGCTCATAAGAAGTGTGCATATGATCTTTAGATGAACTTGCATAGTTTAATTTTCATTTTAAATTTGATATTCATTTTAAGCAACATTATTCAAGTTCTTTTATTAATATGAATGTCATTCGAAATTCCGGCAGCATCCGGCATCGTTCTTGCATCATGGGCTGCTTCAGAAATGCTTTGGCATATACAGTACGTCCTAATGAGCAAAGCAGTCAGTATCTTGTGATACCATGACCAAGTTTTCAATCCTGCTATGCTCTATTGAGAATAACAGGTTCTTTAGTCCATATCGATAAGCATAGCGGGGTCTTCAACCACCTGCGCAAATATTAACAACAAATTTTCTCGTGAGGCGATTCCCGGCACATATGAGTAATTAAATTCATAAATTTTCCCACCATGTTAGAACGTGCGTGGGTATTTAATTTTATAAATTTTTTTGTTGTGTTGAAATAATAAAATTGGTTTTCCCCGCTGTGGAACGTGTGAGTATTTAAGTTTATAAATTTTTTCGCTATGTTGAAACAATATAAACGGTTACTTAAAATTGGTTTTCTTCGCTGTGTTGAAACAACACAAACTGATACTTAAAATTTTGCATGCTCTCCATTTTATACTTTTATGCAAGATTGTTGACGATGCAGGTGGCTTGAATTTTGAGAAGAATTGAGAGCACGTTGTGGTTAAGGTTGTTTGTTTGGAAAGTTGATAGACATGGGATTAGGGTATAGAGCAAATTGGTGAGCAGAGGATTGAAATTTAATGCTGCGTTTTTTGTTGAGTAAATAAAGGAAACTTTTCAGCCTTGGCGTAGGAGAAGAGAGAACTGTATGATGAAGCTGGCTATGAATTGGTTGATGCAAGTGTGTTATTGGGTGCTAGTTGAGGGATATAAGAGGAGAGTTGAAGTTGTGTTCAGTACTAGGGAGAATAAGGGAGTGTAATGAGGAAGATAGAATAGCAGCAATGAGAGGGAAATCTGCTGTGGTGTTCAGTTTGGGGTTGCGTCTCGTGTGTGAGATCAGAGAGAAGGTGGGTGAGCTGTTGCAGCACAGGGAGTAGGGTGACTAGCTGATCGGCGACTGTGAGGATCGGAGGAGGAGAGGTGCGGTGAATTAGAGAGGAGGAATGAGGAATTTCATTTAGTAGCTGTATGGTGTAGATGAGGATGACGAGATTTGGTTTTTGGGATATCAGCCTCTTGATGTGAGAAATTGAGATGAGTGAAATGATTCAAACAAAATTAGAGAGAGAGTCCCAGAGGAATAGGGAAATCGGTTAGAAGAGTAAGAAGAGAGAAAATGGGGGAGAAAGTTAGAGGAAATTTAGGAGGTGTTTGGTAATGGATTGGATTTAGTTTTAGTAGGATTTAGTAATTAGTTTTAGTAGGATTTAATAAATCTTGAGCTGCAAAATCTTGAATTTTGTTTGGCTAGGATTTAGTAAATCCTATTAAATCTTAAGATGTTTGACAAGTTATTTGAGGATTTCAATTTGTTAACTCAAAAAAAAAAAAATTAAATAGTTAAAATTAGGTAACTATCAAACATATAATAATTATAATAATATATATTAATTTGTAATTAACTTATAATAACATATTAACTAATCATTAGTAATTTTAAATTAAGTTAGTTAAAATTAAATTAAATTAAATTAAAAATTGTATCTATTAAATAAATTAAGTCAATTAACCAGCAAATTATAAATATATTTAATAAGTTATAATTAAATTTAAGGACTTATCAATAAATCATTAATAGTAATAAACTTAAATAAATATGTATTAATTAATCAATTAGTAGTAATTGATTAAATTAATTAAGTTTAAGTTAAATATATATTAGCTAATCAATTAGTAGTTATCCATGACTCTAATGAAGGAGTCCACAGGATTTTCGCGTTCAAAACTCTCCTCCCCGATTCCCTCCGTTACTGTCAAAAGCAATCGAGGAAGAGAAGAAGGATGTAACGATGGTAAACTCTCGTCTTTTTTTCGTGCGCTTCAATTTGTGTAAATCCCGTAAATCCACCTTCCCACGATATTTACAGGATTTATAAGATTTATGGGATTTAGTAAATCCAGGATTTACTAAATCCAGGATTTACTAAATCCGCCTTTTGCATTTGGTAGGATTTATAGGATTTAACAGTTTAAATCCCAAATAAATTCGTTACCAATTAGCCCCATAGGAAAGCTTTTTTACCGACCTCTCATATTGAAGAGAGTATGATTTAAATGTGTCGATGTAATTTTCAGAAGGGAGATGAAATAGTAGATAAGACACTACCCAGAGATTTCGCTCTCATTTTGCGAAGACTTTAGATCTGGTTCCAGATTTTCTATAGGCGCAAACACCTATAGTAAATTACCCCACTCAATGCTAAGAGAGAACTTTCGATTAAGGCTTGTTATTAGGTCACTTAATGCGTAGCGTATAGTAGCAGTATGTGGAGTTTTATAATTTAGTATAGAAATTCAAAGATTTTAACCTAAAGATGGTTGGATTGGAGAATGCCGATGCCCCCAGATCCCATGGTTCCACATCCCGTCATGATCCTTACCTGTCTAATGAGGAGATAATCGACCCAACCTGATCAAAGGATCCTTATTAGCGACACATGAGTTACGTCGTCTAAGAAATTCTTGTAGACTTGGGGTGGTATTTGTCTAAGGAGATAAGTTTAAGTCCACCTTAGTTGACAGAAGACTTTTTGTCCCATCAATTCTATGATTCAAAACGGGAGCCAAGTACACGTTACGATCGTAATATAATGGTTCCATTTACAAGAACCACCATTAGAGGATTGATCGAATCGATCATATGTAGAGCCCAGCTAAGCTTCGCAAATGAGGACATGGGTCACTTTTTTGCGTGAGATTGATTTAACATAGAACAACATTGATTGATTAATTCCTTTGTGAGTTAGATTTTGCTTTAAGTTTTTAAAGATTGAAGTTTATTTAACCATTAAGAGCTTAGTGATATATTAGATTTCAGATTTGGTTTGATACTCAATTTAAGTTAATCTTAATTTGAAATTAAAATCACATTTTTGATGAAAGTATCCCCTCCAGTTGAAATCTTCATTCAACACAACCATCATCGGGGTAGGTGTATTGTTTTAGATCTTGTCGACTCTATTAGTTTAATAATAGAGGATCAAATATATTGTCATAATATTATTATTAGATTTTTAGGTTTTGTTACTTGGGACCGATCCTCCAAATCAACCCACCCAGACACTAAGTTTAAGCATTTAGCTTAGGCATACTTATTTGATAATTCAGATTCTTTTATTTTAAAATTATAAGATTAATTTTGTATTTTCATTTAATTCCAACTTAGCCTGCATAGCCTTTTCAGACATTAAAATTTGCATATTAAATCTCTATATCTGAGTACATACAAACATTTATAGTTTAGATAATTTCATCTAATTGATGAAGTCATTGACTTTGACAATCATAATTAGAATGAATTTTTTTAAAAAAATTTGTATTGAAAGACACTCCATAATTTTTGTAGAATTTAATTTAATATCATCTTCTGTCTACTTGTACAAAGAATTGCAGATCCGATGGCATTTGTGGAGCAAAATTAAGTTTTCATTTGCAATTCAAAATATTTAACTAATTAACTCTTAACCCTTATAGTTTGCTATAGAATGTAAATGAGTTATCAAGCTTCGTCTTCATTCTCCAAACTTGATTGTGTTCAATTTGAATCACTTTTAATTCACCTAGAATAAATTATGATAATCGCAATGTTTATTGGAAAGATCATTCATTGGTGAATACATAAGTCATGTTCTTCATCTCTTTTATGTAGGGTGATCAAACCCTATTTGACTTTATTTTAAATTCCACATCCTATAATCAAATTTCAAATTTATCGCAGTCTCTTATCGTTTGGAGTTAGCTTCAAGCCTCACTTGTATTTTATTTGAACACTCTCCTTTATTTCAATATATAAAGCAATAAACTCAAAGCATTTATTTGGCTATAAACTAAGTGAATGAATTAATTTCTTTATTTAGCATATTCTCATATGATAATAATACTTGTTATGCCCATTCCATTTGGATTTTATAAATTTTCTTAGGACTTTATATCTTATATTTAATTTAATGTTAAATTAAAATCTTTTGGTTCAAGTCCTTTTGAAGTTAATTGTAATCTCTCCCCCTCCCCCCCTTTTATTTCAATTTGATATTCATCTTTATGTTTGTCTTGTTAGAATTTTCAATTTAATATATTTAAACTTCATTTTAGATTATTATATTTTGATCTTTTAGATTAATTTTTATTCTTTTCTCTTCTTCTTTTTTCTTTTTATCCAAAATTTAATCCCAAAATGGTATTTCGATTGTCATCCCGTGTAAGCTACTATACGCGTCTACAATAAGTGTGACGGTTGGTGTTCAAGCCTACGATTTCAATCCCATTTACGATGAGCATAACGGCATTTAATCATGCGCATAAAGCAAATATATGTAATTTCTACACATTCTCTCTTTTTTTTAATTAATTCTAAATTTCTGATAGGGATCTGCATCTGGTTTGAACTTTTATCTCGAAGTGGCGGCGTCTTTCTGCATAACCTTTCTCTTTTATTTATATTGGGCATTAGCGGGGTCTTGAATCACCTTTCCTGGGAACTTCTCCATGGTAATTTACCGATTTCCCCTAGCCAAACTCGGTTGAAGAACATGTAGGAGTGACTCTAATTTGTTCTCAGCACCAGAAAGCTTGATGAAGTCATGCCGAGCAGATGCTACCTTCTTGTGCAAGGTGGATTTTCGCAAATGGAGTATTCCTACAAATTCTTCATCAATCAATTTTTTGCACTGCCTTTGTTATTGTTGCAGTGACCAATATCCTGAACCTTGCATGATGGCTTATAGACTTTGCCACACGAAAAACCTGTTCAGTTAACCCCCTTATCGGACAGAGTACAATAGCTCTAGGACATCTAGGTTTCATTAGCATACCATACAACTCTTCATCGTGTTTTAGTAGTTGAACCAAGGGCAGCATATAAGCCAGCGTCTTTCCCGACTAGGTGTGTGATCCTAAAACTACATTCTTTCCGCACGCACCGCAATCGTATCTAGCGAGAAATTAACCAAGATCGTGGCTCCTTCGAAAGTCGACTCGAACGCGATCGACTAAACAAAAGCCGATTTTCGAGCCAATGTGGCTCAATTTATTTCGAGCGAACCTGGCTCGGTCGCGATCATGGATCGAAGCGGGCGGGGCTCAGCCCGCGCGCCGACCGCGAGCTCAACAGTCGCCGTCGTTTAATTTGGCGAGATTAATTCTAACGAGCGAGCACCGTTTGCATTTCGAGCGGGTTTGTTTGGATTTTTTAACCGACTCAGTTGGATTTCGACTCGTTTCACGGTCGGATCGATCGAAATCGATCCGACCGACTCGACTCAGTTTCGAACGACTCGAGCTCGAATTGCATTTTGAGCGATTTCGACTATGGCTCGGCTCGAACACCTACTCTCGGTTGGCATCGAAATGCCAAACTCCTTAATAGCGCCCAACACCTCATCAACAAACTCAATGAATGCAAATTGAAGAATTGAGTGGGGGTTGCCGCAAATCTGGCAGTCAACTACTTGACCTCAAGGGGCAAACAATTCAGCAAGGTGTTCTTCTTTAACATTTTGATCAATATTAGAAACATATACAGTTCTTCTGATGCTTTCCTCTCTTTCAGCTCTTCTCATCCTATCGTTCATCCTTCTCCTCCCTTGGTTATAACCATTCCTCGTCCTCCGAATCATCTGCTGGTTGTTGGATGATCCATCACTGCTTGAATCCTTACCACTATTCCCGTAATTGAACCCATTGTTTGTTACGATGTCGGCGAGAGATGAGGATAGCATCTGTAATCGCCATCCGATTTTCTCCAAGAAGGAAAGAACTCCTTCGCCGATGGATTCAATTTAGAAAGAAGATCTACTAACTTCCTCACACCCCTCTGATACTCCGATTCCGAATCACTAGATGCAGGCTTGCGGTGGATGAACTGGTTCTCCGAGCCGATCGCATTATCCGCCACGGCAGCCATCACCTCCTTCGAGAAAGGGGCTGCAGAGATAGAAAGTGGAGTGGAAGAGTTTTCAAAGGGAGGATGAACGATAGAAAGCCAGAACCCGTGCGGCTTGAAGGGGAGGTTCCTTTTTGCGGTTTCGGAAACGGAAGAGAGGAGCGCGAGAGAGGGAGGGATCAGTTTCCTGCGGTTAAGGGGGGAGTTTTGAATCGAGAGCGGGAAGCAACCGAGGGTCAACAATTCAAAATTCAAGAAATTAATTTTGAATTAATTTTAAGATAAGTGTAATATTAAAATAAGATTTAATTTAATTGGGATAAATATATAATTTTTTTTAATTTTTTATATGCCTCAATTGCATATAAATTCATGCAAATTTTTGTCTAAATTAAATATACCCAATATGGGTGTCGTTTCTAAGTAACTTCGATTGGAGATTATTTGAGAAACGTCGAGGTCGATTGGGCAAATTCGAGCTTACTTTGTGCGTTGTCACATTTTGAGACTTGTCATTTACTCCACATTCAATTGAATTAATCGCGAAAAGCACGCTTACCGAAAGCTCATTTGGATGCGTCATACGACTCATGAAGCTACATTTGCGACTTATTTTTTCTCATCGGATGATGATTAAACTATGTGAGAAGTTATTTTTAATCAATTTCGATGTCTTGAACACATTAAGATGATCAATTTTGTGATCGGAGGATATCTCGATCAATTTTGATTACGATCAAGGTGTTTCAACTTCGATTTGCATGACCCGCGCTCAATTTTGATTAAACTATGTGAGAAGTTATTTTTAATCAATTTCGATATCTTGAACACATTAAGGCGATCAATTTTGCAATCGGAGGATATCTCGATCAATTTTGATTACGATCAAGGTGTTTCAAGTTCGATTTGCATGATGCCGCGTTCAAATTTGATTAAACTACGACATAAGTTATTTTTAATCAATTTCGATGTATTGAACATATTAAGGCGATCAATTTTGTGATCGGAGGATATCTTGATCAATTTTGATTACGATCAAGGTGTTTTTTGATTTGCATGACGCCGCACTTAATTTTCACCAATTTCTTTATGTATGTGCTGTTATACTTATGGAATTTATTTGAAGGTCAATAATAATTTTTCCTTAGTGTTCTACGACAACATCAGCGAGTCTTTCTTATGAAACATTTTTTACAATACTATATTTATTTCCGTCATCGATCTATACCTTTAGTTTTCAGTTGTCGTCTTTTTGGGGAAAGCGGAATCAAAGTGGCTGTTGTAACCATAGCATGCGTTCTTTTTTTAATGAGATATTTGTGTTTTTATTTCATTAGACTGCAAAGGTATCTGGAACAGCTATCCAATGGATTGATGTTTATGCAAAAACGTGTTTCAGAATCTGACGCTTCTTCCTGTAATCTAAATTATTTATCCATAGAAGCAGTTTGGTAAAGTTGTTCTTTCCATAAATGCATTTTGATGGCTTTATCCCTAATATGTCATAATGATGATCTATGAGTTTGATTGTTTGGCATCTACTGAACATTGCCCTTCTCCTTTCTTTTTCTTTTTTTTTTTTCTATTGATCATCAATGTGCCAAGGGTGCATAGAATAATCATTTTATTTGAGAGTATCATCTTTTCATAGGGCGGTGAGCTTAAGAGCAATTGTCGGTTACCCCAACTACTCATTTGGAGGAAAAGAATTTGAACTATGAAATTAGCCTATCTGCCATTGTAGGGATATTATCTCCTTGAATTAGCACCTTATTACAGTTTCTCCAATAAATTTCTTTGTTGTTGTTTGTTAGAAATGGTATCCAGTTTCAAAGACTACAGCAGAGGAGAGCTTGGGAATATGCTGAAAAGAACGGCTTAGACATTGTAGCAATCAATCCACATGCCTTGGTCCCCTGTTGCAGCCTTGTCTGAACGCTAGCTCAGCTGTCCTTCAACAACTCTTACAAGGTTTGTGTAACTATAATTTACAAGATTGTGAGCATTACACATTCAGGCAATGTAAAAATTCTTGTCTTGTTTTGAAGGTTCAAAGGATACTCAAGAATATCATTGGCTAGGCTGTGTGCATGTGCGTGATGTTGCTGCCGCTCAAGTCTTGCTACTTGAGACACCAAATGTATCTGGAAGGTACCTTTGTACCAATGGAATATATCAATTCAAGGATTTCGCTGAAATTGTTGCTCAGCTGTGCCCTGAATATGGTGTTCATAGGTAAGTAGTACAAACCAACCAGCTTCTAGCTTTTAAACACTATGGCAGGCTTATCATTGCATTGTCATCTAGAGTGGAAAGTTTTTATCTTTTGGAAGATTTTTGTATTCCAAAGAGAGGTTTTTTTTTTTTTGTAGAATCCGTCTTTTGAAGGCAATTTCATGACAGTGAAGATACTTTCTTATTTCTTGTATCTTAGATTTTTATTTACATCTATATTGGCAGGCATTTTTGTTCACAATTTGCATTGCTGGCAGTGTCTACTATTGTATAATTACCTTCTTTGGATGGTGAGCTCATGGTAGGGAGAAGAGTGCAGGACCAAGGTCTGCGCTAACAGCCTTTACACAAACAAAATGTGATCGTTAAGTGTTAAAATGGGGTTTTAAGAATGGGAATACTTTTGAAACTGCAATCTGCCGAAAGATTATGAGGATGAAAATGGTGATTTAACAGGAGGAAACAAACTGACATAAACAAGGAATGCATTTGGAGCTTATATATTATTATTAAGTTCTGATAGGAGACCTGGATGGTTTAGCTTTTCTTCAATGTTTGATTGTGCTGTTCAACAACAATTTGTGGCTTTCCTGCCATTAGTTGCGTTGGCTGGAGTGAGTCGCTCATTGATCTTCACTTGTTTCTTAGATTAAAGAAAAGCACGTAGCGTCATGGATGGATGTTTTTTGTTCTTGCTCTTATCATTAGAAAAACTGCATATAATTTCCACGCTTCACAGGCATCAACTTATTTGGCCTGTAGTTAATGTCATTTCATAAGCCCAGTTCTGAAAGAAAAAAGAAATAAATTCTCAGTTACATTTCAAAGACACTCTCAGAACTAAATTTGAAATATTATGCATTGAATCGACTTTTTCATGAAACATAGTTTAAAGAGAAACAGTGGAGCCGTTAAGTTGACAGTTTGAACAGTGCTTTCTAGATGCCTCTGAATGAGCACAAAAATGGGATTACCCTTGAATATAAGAATACTACATTAACATAGATTGAAATTATGACCTGTATATGTGCAAATTTCTCACAAATTTCATCTTGGCATGGTTGCCTTTTTTTATTTAATCACGTGTGTTAATGTCAATGTCTCGTAGGAGGTCTTGAGTTACAAGAATTTCATTAGTTTTCTTTTGGCAGGCCATACTCTCAATGGAGCTGTCTCAATTAAACTTCAATTCACGATCATTTATCCCGGCGTTAAAATCGGAGAATATTAATTGTATTTCCATTGTTTTTTTGTCCATTTTCGAATTTTCCACTTTGGCCTCAGTGTTTCAATGCTTTTTTCTTTTGTTCAAACTAAAAATGACGATGAATTGGCTTCAAACAATTGGGAATGATGATGAACCAAGTGAGAAAATTACATACTTGACATTTGTTCATAATAACAACCCTTGTTCTAGTAAACAAAGCAGGAGTTACGTAGCATTTATTTTATTTATTTCAGATAATATGTTGTCCATGATTGTTTTTGTTAGAAAAAAAATAACTTTGTATATCCGGTCAAATTTTGTTCTGGATCAGCCTTAAAATCATTAGATTTGCTTTGAGATGAGTCTAATAATTTTTTTTTCATGTATTACACCATCTCAAAGCAAATCCAGACTGTGAGATTCATCATAATTAAGATTTCATCAGATATTCAGAGCCAAATTTATCCCTTTTTTTCTTCATTTCAACTTGCAATTGTCATTATTCAATTTATTTGTAGTCTATTGGTGAAGGCATCTGCTCTTCTCTTCTTCTGAAAGAAAAAAGAAATAAATTCTCAGTTATATTTCAAAGACACTCTCAGAACTAAATTTGAAATATTATTGCATTGAATCGACTTTTTCATGAAACATAGTTTAAAGAGAAACAGTGGAGCCGTTAAGTTGACAGTTTGAACAGTGCTTTCTAGATGCCTCTGAATGAGCACAGAAATGGGATTACCCTTGAATATAAGAATACTACATTACCATAGATTGAAATTATGACCTGTATATGTGCAAATTTCTCACAAATTTCATCTTGGCATGGTTGCCTTTTTTTTATTTAAGTCATGTGTGTTGATGTCAATGTCTCGTATGAGGTCTTGAGTTACAAGAATTTCATTAGTTTTCTTTTGGCAGGCCATACTCTCAATGGAGCTGTCTCAATTAAACTTCAATTCACGATCATTTATCCCGGCATTAAAATCGGAGAATATTAATTGTATTTCCATTGTTTTTTTGTCCATTTTCGAATTTTCCACTTTGGCCTCAGTGTTTCAATGCTTTTTTCTTTTGTTCAAACTAAAAGTGACGATGGATTGGCTTCAAACAATTGGGAATGATGATGAACCAAGTGAGAAAATTACATACTTGACATTTGTTCATAAAACCCTTGTTCTAGTAAACAAAGCAGGAGTTACGTAGCATTTATTTTATTTATTTCAGATAATATGTTGTCCATGATTGTTTTTGTTAGAAAAAAAATAACTTAGTATATCCGGTCAAATTTTGTTCTAGATCAGCCTTAAAATCATTAGATTTTCTTTGAGATGAGTCTAATAATTTTTTTTCATGTATTACACCATCTCAAAGAAAATCCAGACTGTGAGATTCATCATAATTAAGATTTCATCAGATATTCAGAGCCAAATTTATCCCTTTTTTTCTTCATTTCAACTTGCAATTGTCATTATTCAATTTATTTGTAGTCTATTGGTGAAGGCATCTGCTCTTCTCTTCTTCTACATCACTATTACCATAAAATTTTGTGCTTTTAAATAATTCGCTACCAACACTTTTAGTGCCTGGATGATCTTCATTAAATTAGATACATAACATTTTCACCTTCTTATTTGTTTCATATATATTTTATTTTAGGAAAATTTGCATACATTTCACACAATTTCTACTTAAAATTTGATATTTACATTTATTGTACCTTCCCTATGTATGTAAAGTTGCATTTATTTTTCCAAAGGTAATAATAATGATATTGTCGATGTGATATTAAGGATTTGTTTGTTATGCATGTAAATATCAAATTTTAGGTATGTAAATATATAAGAATTATGTGGTATGTATGTAAATGCCTCTTTATTTTATGGGACTTTTGCACATGCAGTCAACCTATTCTTCTATATTTATAAACCAGTCATCTTTAATTTTAAATTTTCAAATTGACAACTAAATAGCTGACCGCACTTAGTGGGATAAAGGTTTGTTGTTGTTGTTGTTATAAATTGACAACTAAATACTAAAATTCATAACAAAAGCTCAACCCACATGTTCATTTTTGTAAAATTTCTAATTATTCGATTGTGCAAATACATAAGTCTAATAGTTTAAAAAAATAAAGAGGATGGTTAATCTAAAATAGATATGTATTAGGTGATTGATTTGTAAAATTCCTTATTTTATCTATTGCAAAGCACCTCACAGTATTGTTCAACAGGTTCCAGCAAGAAACCCAACCGGGACTTGTTGCTTGTAAGGATGCAGCTAAGAGATTGATTGAACTTGGGATGGTCTTCTCCAATTGAAGAGGCCATCAAAGAATCAGTGGTCAGCATGAAAGCAAAGGGATTTCTTGGTCTACCTAACCTGCAATCTTAATTCAACTTGCTTCTTCTTCATGAACAAGATTTTAATCTGTAAGAAGTTTCTATGAAATATTTATTTATTTTCGTTTTCCATTTCAACTTTTTTTTTTTATGTAAATAGTTTTTGTTAGTTTTAATTCTTCTTAATTCTGCTGTTTTGAGTAGCTTCAGGTGCCAATAATTACTTCGTTTTTTAGAATTTTTTTTACCATACTAACTAGGCTTTGACATTGTCGTGAAATTTTGGTATTTATGCTGTTATTATTCGCCATTTATTTACTGTACTAACTAGGCTTTGGCATTGTCGTGCCAAATAATTACTTGTTTATTTAGTTATACTATGACTTACGAAGTAATTAATGTTCCAAGGAAGCTTCTGGACAGTAAGTGTGGATTAGGTTTATTTATTTATTTATTTTTTGTTGATTTCAAAATTTAACTATGGAAATATTTCGAAGTATATTTATTGTTAAGCCTGCGACAGAAATAATCAACACGTGACAGAAATAATGAACTCCGGTACTAATATCATCTACACCCTTTATTCTATGACAAACTGCTCTTCTCATTCACACCATACATTATGTAACTAACCCTGTTGTACCTAAATACAACCCTTTCTACCAACATATGATAAGTATCAGCTTTCTTCTGTATGTTTACTCTGCTACCATATCCTGAAATTCTTCATGGTATCAGAACACTAGCCTCACGGCCTCATCTTCTTCTCACATCATGGAATCCTCTTCTACCAATGCTGCAACTCCATCATCAAATCACAGTCTATCAAATGATAACCCAATTCACGCTCAACTAAAATTCCTGGTGTCCAACATAAAGAATATCATCTGAACTCCACTCACTCTTGAAAACCATCCAACCTGAAAAGCACAGATCCTCAAGCTGTTTCGTGCTACTGGCTATGAAGGATTTTTGGACATGAGTTATACACAACCATCAATGGATGGAAGATTCTTCAGGCAACATTATATCCAATCCAAAAAATTAAATGAAATCTGATTGATCAGAATCTTGCTACTGCACTAAGTAATTTTGCTCTCTTTTTTTTCTTACGTACTCACTCTTGACACTTGCCACATTCGGACCACAGTAGAATGAAGACTGCAATCCTCTAACGATCTAGTATTATACAACTAAAGAATGAATTACACAACATATCTTTGTGGTTGTGTGACACAATCATGACAATTATCTTTCAAAAATTGAAGCAGACACCATTGTAGTAGCTGGAGCTCCACTCGACCTTCAAGATATCATCCTATACTCCTTGAATGGCCTTCCACCAAGCTATTATGCCTTCAAGACATCCGTTGGGACTCAAATACAGCCAATCAGTCAATAAAACTAAAGAGTTGCATCAACTCCAACTCAATGACAATCACACAGCTCTAACCACAACAAGAGGGCGTAGATTGTAATAATCAGAGAAAAAAATTATTTATTTTTATTCTTGAATCTATGTTTCGGTTGGCCGCAATTAAATTAATCGAAGAGGCATGCGGCTTTGGTCTTTTGCCAAAACCGAACTCCCAACACATGAGAGAGAGAGAAAGAGAGAGAAAGAGAGAGAAAGAGAAGGGTCAAGAGGAAGAAGCCGCACTTTATCTTACGTGTGTGCCCTAGTCGATTAAGGCGACTTCCATCACGAAGCTCTCGATTTTATGTTGTAAAATTTGCATCCTCCGTATGTAAGAGGAAAAGTGGGTTAAAGCCATACATGCGTCGTCGAGGAAGTCGATGTTTATGCTGAGCGGCGACAGGTCTTAGAGCAGAAGAGTTATTATATAAGGTAAATATTTAGTAATTTTCGATTCTTGGATTTTGGATTGTAAATTATGAAATCTTGATTCTATCTTAAATAATAATTATCAAAATTATTAGATTGATCAAAGCAAGAGATTCAAAGGTGATAGATGAATTTTGCAAAGTTATAGGAATAATTTTATGATTTAAAATTTTATATGGTGTATGTTTACTCATATTAAATATCATAAAAATTTATGAGTATGTAGAACGAGTAGTTTGATTTATGCACCATGCCAATTATATTATCAGTTTAATTATCATAGAATTCTAATTGCAAAATAAATGAAATATTAAACCTATGCTAATTTATAATATTGTTAATTAATTATGAATCTTTTTAAGAGGAATGATAAATATTAAATGAAAGTAAATTAAGTTTATTTATATTAAATCACTTTAACACCTAACATTTTTTATATTAACAAAAATAATAGGATTTAGAGAGTATTATATGACATTTTGTACATATATTAATATATTATATTAAACAAAGTAAAATAAAAAGAATTATGAAAATCTTGACCTTAAATTAAAAAAGGAAGAGTAAATATTGATTTAAAATAAATAGAAGCAAATATTAAATGAAAAGAATTATGAAAATTTTTAATTTAAATTAAAATAGGAAGAGTAGGTATTGATTTAAAATAAATAGAAAGTGTTGTGTATGTTAAATAAATTATTTGTTAAATCAAATAAATCGATAATCAATATTTATTATTATGAAATTAACTGATTGGAAAATAGATAATGAATTTTTGCTGAATGTGAGCATTAGATAACAAAAGACATATACTAATAACATAAACAAAAAATAAAATAAAATAAATTGCTTTCAAATATTGATCAAATTAATATTTTTTTAGGTACTCAAATTAAAGAAATAAATTTTAAAGGGAAGAGATTCAAGAAGTTTCATATTAAAGTTGGTAATTATGTTCTTACATTTATAGTAAAAGTTTACTTATTTTCATGTGATTGAATGTATTTATATATAGTTAGAAATTGTCTCTGTATTATAATGAAAGATATATTTTCTTAGCTCCTTTATATTGAATGGACAGTTTGAATGTTAAATCATTCTGCTACTTATATTCTTGTATATAATTAACTGATTTACTGTTTTGAGCTAATATGGATAGCTTCATAAATTTTATGTTATAAATGTATATGCCTGAGAATGAAGTTCATTCCCTTATGGTACTAGTTGGAGATACAATATACTCGTGCACGTAAAGATAAATGAAAATGATTATCTTCTTTGGATGGGTTTTGAAAAATATTTCTTTCTAGAAAAGATTCTTAGATGGTAACTCCTGTGATGTTTGATAAACTAGAAAATAAATTTTTTAAGAAATGTTTATTTCATCTATCTTTTGTATGTTGGATTATTTAAACACATGTTACATACTGTTCATGTTTATAGTAGATCTGTCATATATATTAATTCTATAATCTTGTTTTATTATAGTATTGAAACATAATTTATCCATTGAAAATATAATTCAATTACAAGTTTTTTTTTCTTCAGGTAATCTTACAAACTAAATAGAAAATAGAAGATAAAAATATGTTTACAGTCATAGAGACTTTAAGAGATGGGTATTATTTAGTTTATGTTTTAGATTGTATTTTATACGATTTCAGTCTATGGATAATTTTTACTTGTAGACAAATTCATTAAACGTGGTTCGGATTTATAGTTGGCTCTTATGAACTTGGAAAACATTGTATAGTTTATATTCTGTTGGATGCATTTAAGTAGAGTTTTTTTTATCTGTTCGACCGTTCGTTCCCACCTTGGTATTCCAAACTTATGGGCCGGGTCGCGACACAGATGAGGTTGCAAAAAAAAAGGATTCCCAGCAATGCCCAAGGATGAACACTCACACAATCCCACAATACAACAATTCAATTAACCAAAATAATCTTAGACCTCCTCCACTGTCACTTGTCAAATTTGCAACAAAATCAAACACTTAGCCATCAAATGTTGGCATCGACATGATAAGTCATATTTGGTACACACTGCACTCATTGTTGGAAATCAGTTCACCTTAGACGGCAAATGGTACCTTGACAATGGAGCTACAACACACCTCACCTTAGATGAAAGCCAACTCTCATAGGCAATAGAATATACTAGACAGAACACAGTCATTGTGGGTAATGGACAAACCCTTCCCATTGCCCACACTGGACAAGGATTATTGCCTACACCTCACAGTAAGCTATTTCTCTTTCCCCTCCATTCATTTTAGCTTACAATTTGATCTCAGTAGATAAACTCACATTGAAAACCTTTGTTCTATCATTTTCATTGCTAATGGCTAACTCATTAAGAATTTGTAGATCAACAAAATCTTGCTTAAAGGGCCTTGCATTCGTGGATTCTATTTAATACATTCTATTTCTCAACTTTCATTCTCCCAACTCGTTGGCTCTAGTCTTCATGCAATGAGTTTCCAACATCTAGCTTCGGCGCCTTAACTATACCAATGCAAAAACTCAAGCTATGCCAGCCTAAAACTTTTCTTATATTTGTACTCAACTAAAAACACTACAATGTAGTTCAAGTTGTTTAGCGGAAGCTCACGAACTACCATTTACTTTCTCTACTACACATGCAACACAATCATTACAAATCATCTACTCTGACGTTGGGTTCCTCCCCCACTTTTCTTTTGCAATAATATAAATATTATGTTATTTTTATTGATGACTTTTCTCACTACTCATGGATCTATCTCTTTCAAAATAAAATTAAAGTAACATACAAATTCATATAATTCAAAGCTCTTGCTGAAAATTAATTTAACAAAACTATTAAAGCTCCTCACACCAGTTGCAGTGGTGATTGCCTGAATCATTAATTTCTAACTCTTCTTAAACAATGAAGTTTCATTCATTAATGTAAGTGTCCTGATACCCCACAATAGAATAGTATTACTAAAAAAAAAAGCATTATCATGTCATCGAAACCATCTGCACTCTACTTATTGAAGCTTTCCTTCTCTGGGACGATACTAGTCTAACTGCATGTTATTTCATCAACTTGCTACCTTTTTTGATCAAGAATCCTAATTCTCCCCATGAACTCCTCTACTACATGTCCCCAATCTGCACTCACTTAAGAATATTCAAATGCCAATGCTTTTCATGACTCCATCCTCACTTCAATAATACCAAATTATCTCCAATTTCTAAAAGTTGTGTATTCATAGGCTAAGACCCACCCAAGAAGACTACAAATGTTTGGACCTTGATGCTAACAAAGTCCATATCTCTTGGCATGTAATCTTCAGTGAAACAGTCTTTCTCTTTAAATAGCTCCATCAAAAAACTTCATAATGTGGGAATTTTATTTAGAATATCACTTAAATCTTGAGGGTACTTATTTAGGTGATCAAATACGTCATTAAGGGATAAATATATTATCTTGAAAGATAAATATCTTATATAATGGATTCGATTACTTAATAAAGACCCCTGAGGCTGATGGGTCTTCAATGTACTAGAGATTCTTCCCCTGAACTACATGAGAGGTAAAATAGGGTTTATTTTATTGCAGGGTTCGTAGTTCTCTATTAGGATAAGTCCCTATAATTAATTACATCTTAAAAGGAAAAAAAATTCCTTCTAAGAATACTCTCGATTAAAAGGATGGTTAATTTAGAAATCCAAATGGGAATGCTTCAAGAGGGAAGAGTTCTTTTCGGAAGCCAAATGAGATTAAATAGGAAATGTTTTTGGATACTGAGAAACCCAGTAAACATTTCAACTATCTTATTATTGAGCTTTATATTTTTTGAAATTGAAATTATTTAGAATTTTGAATTGGCGTTTTATTAGAAATTTAGGACTTAGATTTTAACAGCATAAGGCTGTAGAAATGCCTAAAATTTGGAAACTTATTCCAATTGGATGCTTTAGAACCTGAGTCTAAAAGTACTTCTGACATAAGCCAAAGGTTCGACCTAGTTTAATTTTATAAATTAAGGAATTATCGATTCTCTTTCTCACTTGAGAAAATAAATCTATCCCGACTCTTATGGATTTACTTCCCACCTGGAAGGGGTTTTCAGCTAACACCACCTAAGCGATTTGAAATCATGTAAGTTTGTCTTATGCAAATGTAAGATGGCTAGGCTATTATGTTTAGGAAAGAAAGTTAAGAGATTAACTCACTCTTAAGAAATTAGATCATGTGTGGTATGCATTCCATGACTTAGACTAATATAATAAAATTTACAACTTTTTATTTATTTTGACTCGTCATTTTTGGATTCAAGCTTTGGAAGATTTATGCTTAAATGTATGATGAAAATCGGTTATGGGCTAAATCAGAGAGAAGAGATGTTCTCCACTATAAGGGACTACTCTCACAGGTCAAGTTTGTCCCTTATCGTGCAAGAATGGAGGCCTCATATGTCACGACCTGGCCCGGAAGCTTGAAATACCAAGGCGGGAATTGACGGTCGGATAGATAAGGAAAAAAATTTTACTTAAACACATCCAATAGAATATAAATTATAGAATATTTTTTAATCTTATAAGAGCCACTATAAATTCAAAACATATTTAATAAATTTGTCTACAAATTTAAATTATTTATCAACTGAAGTCATATAAAATATAATGTAAAATATAAACTAACATACTACCTATTTCTTAAAGTCACTCTATAACTGTAAATATATTATTCTCTTTTATCTTTCATTTAGTTAGAAAAGTTACCTCAAAATAATATAAAATAATTTACAAAGGAATAATATTCTCAGTGGATAAATTATGTTTTTACGCTATATTAAAAAAAGAGAACAAAATTAATATGCATGACAGATCTACTATAAATATGAATATTATGTAAAAAAATTTAAATAATACAACATATAAGAGGTAGATGAAAATGAATATTTCATAGAAATTTTATTTTATAATTTATCAATCATTATAGGAGCCACTATCTAAAAACCTTTTCTAGAAGGAAACTTTTTTCAAAACCCATCCAAAGGACAAGTAATCATTTATATTTACCTTTACATGCATGAGTATATTGCGTCCTCAACTAGTAACATAAGGGGGTGAACTCAATTTTTAGGCATATACATTCATAACATAAAATTTATGAAGCTATCCATATTAGTTTAAAGCAATAAATCAGTTAATTATGTATAATAATATAAGTAATAATATGATATAACATTAAGACTGTTCATTCAATATGGAGAAAATGAGAAAATAAATCACAATTTGAAATACGGAGACAATTTAAAATACAGAGATAATTTATAACTATGTATCAATGCATTCTATCATATGAAAAGTAAGTAAATATAAGAACATAATTACTCACTTTAGTGTCAAGCTTTTTCTTGAATCTCCTTTATAAAGCTTCTTTTTTAATTTGAGTACCTATAAAAAATATATTGATTTGTTGAATATTCGAAAGTAATTTATTTTATTTTATTCATTTTCTTATCTATAATATTAGTGTGTCTTTTGTTATTTAACGCTCATATTCATCAAAAATTTATTTTTTGTTTTTCAAATTAAATTAAATTCATAATTAATAATAATATTGATTATCATATTTATTTGATTTAATTATTAGTTTATGTAACATACACATCTTCTATTTATTTTAAATTAATATATACTCTTCCTATTTTAATTTAAATTAAAAACTTTTCATAATTCTTTTCATTTAACATTTACTTCGTTTAATATAATGATATTTATACATGTCTAAAATGCCTTATGATACTCTCTAAATCCTGTTATTTTTCTTAATATAAAAAAATGTTAGGTGTTAAACTGACTCAATATAAATAAACTTTATTTTCATTTAATATTTATCATTTCTCTTAAAATAACTCATAATTAATTACCATATTATAAATTAACATAGGTTTAAGATTTCATTTATTTTCCAAATATAATTCTATGATAATTTAACTGAAAATATAGTTGGCATTGTGCATAAATCAAATTATTCGTTATTCTACATACTGTGGTGTTTATTTTTCAAATTTTAGGGATTTTGAAAAATAAATGTTGTGTATGTATTGGTGGGACACTACGTAGATCCACAGATGTACTCATTAGGGTGATCGGGTGCGATATTGAGGAATGATGTACTATATCTCGAGAGACAGAAGTAACCATCTTATAATAAAATTAATCACCTAATGAGGACTCCTAAGAATAATGGGTCTTCAAATATACTAGAGATCTTTCTCCTACTTTACATGGAAAACTAAAGTAAAGTTTATTTTAAATCGGATTCGTTAAGTTCTCTATGAAGGCAAGACCCCATAATTAATTACATTTTAAGGAATGAGATTTTTTAAGAATACTCTCGATTAAGGTAAATGATCGTTGTCTCCAAAGATTTCGAAGATAGGACTATCAACAAATTAATTATTTTTGAAAAATCAAGTAGGATTGATCAAAAAGAGGGAGTTATTATCAAATCGAGATGAGTAGAGATACCCACGAATCGGAAATCAGTAAGCATCCCAAACTATCCTATGGTTGGGCTTTATATTTTTGAAATTTGAGAAGAAATATATGTTTGAGTTGAATTTTTATTAGAAATATATGACTTACAATTCCGCAACATGAGATCGTGGAAATGCCTAAGAGATGAGGATTTATGCTTATAGGTGCAAAGGAAAACAATGACCTCGGATTCTAAATCTAGACAGCTTTGGCGAGGGCCAAAACACGACCATAAATCTAAGGCGAAAAATGGGCATATGGTTTACCTCCACAAAAGAGGATAAACCATCTGACTGTTGGACTAACAACTGCCTCGGGGTGGCCGCCGACTAACTCTTCTTACGATTTTAAATACATGTAGGCAAGTCTTATGCTTTGCAAGATAGTTAGGCTGTTGTTTATTTAGAATGAGACTAAATCCTTAAACACTCCCTAAGAGATTAAATAATGAAGGGCATGAATAATGACTTAATCTAATACAAATTTTGTTAAGTTTTAATTTTTGGACATTTTTTATTTTACACAGGCTATGGGATTTCATATGCCTAATGCATGAGAAGATTGCTTATGGTTAAAATAAAAAAGAATGAGGTGTGTTTCCACCATGACTCTCAAAGGTCAAGCCATTTTCTTTGGCAAAGGTGGAAGCCCTTCATTAGCAAGAGTGAAATAATATGATTTTTATGCATGATGTGAGACATAACAACATCCAACTAAAGGATTGCTAAATCTTTTATTATATTGATTTTATGTCCTAGGCTTTATGTGAGGTTATGAGTTGTCTAATTTAATTTTGAGTTGATTAATTGGATAGAAAATTTATTTTTTCTTAAGAGCCTAATCGAATCTAGGTTATTCATCAAATAATGAAGAAACTAAGGATATCATGTCATTCTAATTGTGCAATTATAAACAAAATATCAATCAATTTATGAAATTAGTGCAAAATAATAAAGAGGTCGATGTGGTCGGGCTTCACTGCACAAACCCGAAAAAGAAAATGGGTAGCCGAGCTCTATTCCTATACAACCCATATTACAAATGAATAATTACAATTAAAAAAGAATTCATGTTATGAGAGTCTTCATTCTTCATTTCTTTATTTCTTTATTTTTTATTTCTTCATTTCTTTCTTTATTCATTTCTTTCTTTTCCTCACTTCTTTTTTCCTTTTGATGTGATTTGAGATGTGGTTTGCTCGAAGGCTTCACATGGTACATAAGACATGGTCTTATGACCAATGTTCACCTTAATTTCCCAATAACATTCATTCCAAATTTTAATTGCAAAATTATCATCAAAATGGGAAAGATAAATCTAACTAAATATGCAAAATAGAGATTAGTTAAACATACTATACAACCCAAGCTGTTATAGGAATAATTTGGATTTAGCACTCCATACATGGGTAACCAAACCCATATGTCTTAAATTTAGATCATGCTTAGGGGTATAAGCAACCTACACAGTAAAAATATTTATATTTTTATTTATTTATTACAGCGCCCCTTAAGCACAATCCCCTGCAGAAGACATGATTAGACTAAGATGATCATATCCATTCTACGCATATGCATCTTAACATCCAATCTAAAAATATTACATCATAAAATAAAATCGACATCATCGCGCACTAATATAGGTAAATCGTGACTTTAATGTGTGTGGCTTATGTGGTATGTCTTAGTTTTTTGGGTTGAAATTTTCTAAGTGTGAAAGGTTCAATTTAGAAGGTGGTTTCATTTTAAGTGATTTAATTGATTTGTCAATTTTATTTGATGATTTGATTTGGTTTGAATGAACTTACATTTAGTTACTAAATATTATAAAGAGAATAAAAGAGAAGAGAACTTCTTTTTCATTCCTACCTTAAAGTAATTTCTAAGATAGATTCATTAATAATTTTTCTTTAGTGAAGATTTTATTATGTGTTTTAATTAACCTTAAGTTTAGATTTACTCTAAATGGACCTATTCAATGAGAAAGACATTTTAGGATTAGTTAAGGTGAATTACCATCACATAACACACAACCATTTATTTCTTTCCATTATGTATACCATGCATGACTGATCTTAAGCATACCTATACATGTAATGCAAATTTTAGCACACTTTGATGATGAATGTTAAGAGATATGATTCGAAAATTTGGATATTTCATAAATGCATGATTTCATTATATAGAAAAGAGGGATTCCTCATCTATTAACCAAATGCTCATCTACATGTATAAAAGACATAAATGAGTACGGCGCCATTTTTTTTTTACACTAGGGGTGTAAGGTACAAGACTTACTTAGGGCTACTTAAAGCCTCGCAGTCTTGGGATATCCACACTAATATACTACTTTTCTTAAATACATGTAATATACAAAAAGAAACAAATGGATGAAGAATCATGCAAAAGATTTTCTGTTTGATTTGGTTGTATAATTTACAGGTGTAAATGTGAGGATCCTGTGGGATCCGAATATTCGCCACCGACCTCTTTTAAAATAAAAAGAGTTGTTTTAGTGTCGGTGAAAATTTCAGAAGGCAGATGAATAGTAGATAAGACACTACCCAGATATTTCGTTCTCATTTGGTGAGAACTTTTATATCTCTGTCCTGTTTCTATAAAGCAAGTATATAGTTAATTACCCTCCCAACACCGAGAGCACTTTCGATTAAATAATGAATCGTTAAAGAACGAGTATATAATTGCAGTGAGTGGAGTTTAAAACTTATGAAATTTATTATTTTAATTTAAAACTTTTTGTGGGGGGAACGATGACGCGCCCGATCTAGATCGCATGGTTTTATCATCCCGGGCTGTCGCGGTCCCTGGTCCTCTTAGTCAAAGAAGGTAATCGACCCAACCTGACCGAATGATCCTTGTCAACAACACATGAGTTATGTCGTCCAAAGTGTCTTTGTGGACTTGGGGTGGAGTTTGTCTAAGGGGACAAATATAAGTCAACCTTAGTTAACATAGGGTTTTTTTCTCAACCAAATACATTCTACATTTCATACCAAAGAGCAATCTGGGGAACATACTTAGGCCGTGATGTAATTTAGTAGTGTCATATGGCGAACCACCTTAGAGTTCTCATAACCACTATTTATGTGGTGCCATTTCACGACAAAATCATCACGGACAGAGGACGTGAGCCACGCCCCACGCTTTAGAATATTTGAGTGTGAAGATAGTTATGCATTTGATTTGACATTGGCTCTTTGTGAGCAAAAATTTTCTTAATTTGTCACCCCAAAATAAACAGTTGCGGAGGGGTGAATTGATTTATTTATTTTTAGTTTTAATTTAAATAATTAATTTCATTTCATTTATGTTTTATTATTTTATTTGAATTTTGATCATTTAATGATTGATTTAAATTTGAATATATGATCATTTATCATTGAAATTTTAATAATAATTGATCTTCTCGATCATAAAATTAATATCGATTAATTGGCTTTTACTGCTGATTTTACGTAGGATGGATCTAAATCATTGTCTCAAGAAGATAATCCTTCAAAACCTCTCCATTCTAAATTTAACATAAGATCGGAGACTTTTCTTCTTGAAACTTCGTTTGTCGCTTAATTTATATCTTGTGATTACATGAGTAATTAGTCGATATTATTAATTTAAAATTCTTATAATATCAAAAAATTTAGGTTTTGTTAACTGACGGAAGACCAAACCGGAAGCATAAGATCTTTTCTTTTATATTTGATTTAGTAATCACTTCAACATACATAATGAATATTTGAAAATTACATGGACATTAAGATGTCTAAGTTGAAGTTTATATGTCAAATCTTAATTTTGAGATCCGATTAGAAGACCAAACCGGAAAGCATGGCATCTATTCTTTTATGTTTATCTTGCATTTGTATTACATGTCTTTCTAGATGTTTGATCTACTGAACTTCAACATACATACATGTATCTATTTTTTTTTTTAAAGTATTGCATAGACATATGAATGTCTAAGTTGAAGTAGTTGAATTTGACATGATGTAATGCAAGCATGAGTTTTGATATGGGAATTTTTTTTAGGTTTTGTTAACCCGGACCCGGTCCGAAGATCAAACCGGGAAGTATAACATATGTTCTTGTATATTTATCTTCTTTTGTTTTGCATTTGGGAAGCATATTTCTTTAAATGTTTGATCTGATATAAATACTTTAACGTGCATATGTGTATCTGTTCTTTTTTTTTTTAATGTTGTATGGACATATGAGTGTCTTAGTTGAATCGACTATGTTTAGTATGACATGTCACCTTTAATACATGTTATACAACAAGTAATAATCTATTTCTTTGATCAAACATGTGTCTATTCTTTTTGGCATTTAACACTTCCCAATGCGAACATAATTCATATAGATTTGTATATCATAATCGAATCCTTTCTATGCATATTAGGATTTGGGTGATTGAATGTCAATTCTCTAGGGACAAGTTTCATTTATAGAAAGTGATTTTGGAGAATCATATCAATATAAGTTGAATGTCCCCATGGTAAACGCGGCATAGACATTATCAATCAGCCAACTAAAAGAGGTTTAAAGCTGTATCCAATGTGACATTTTGAAGGCCCATTGACTCAAATGTAATGCTTTTATGTAAGACATAAATTTGGCACTTATTCATGAATAAATCATAAAATAATGGCATTTTTGATGACCAAACAGCAGGCAATCTCTCTTTTTATGTAACCAATCAGCAAACAAAAGGAGTTAAAATTAGGCATTTTAAAAGCTCATTTGATCAAGTATAATGTTGTTGGTGTAAGATAAAAATTGGTATTCGTCTAGAAACATGATATGAACATTGTTGTAGGCTAAATATCCTTTTTTTATGTGACAAATCAGCAAGAGAAAGAGGCTGAAATATATCATTTTGAAGGTCATTTGATCAAGTATAAAGTAATGGATCCAAGATAGATATAGACATTTATTTAGAAGCATGATATGAATATTATTTGGGCTAAAAATCCTTTTCTTATATAACAAATCAACAAGGAAAAGAGATTGAAATAAATCACTTTAGAAGCCCATTTGATCAAGTATAAAGTAATGGATCCCCTCATATAATGGAGTACACTAATTCTAAGTGGGCCTTCTTTCTATATATATATATTTTAATCCAAATGAATGAAAAGTAACCCATAATACTATGATCCATAGTTCATGTTTCTCTTAATAAGGGGGAGGAAGACAAAGACGAGTAGATGTCATACGTCATTAAGAGACAAATGACAAAAGTAGAATGCCATATAAATGTTATTAAGAGGCAAGTGAGTGAATTAAAATGAGTCTTCCTTGCATGCAAACTCATGACAAAAAAGAGCACAAGTATAAAGGATAGGAATGCATGTCATGTATTAAGAGACAAATGGATTAATTAAAATCCACCTCCTTTGCATGTCATCTTATGACAAAAGAGGCACAAGTACTCATCAAATTTTATTAGGGGGATATGACAAAAGGAGAGTTTATTTTTCCCTCAAACCTATACTTTTGTTATATGACATTAAAAGGATGGATGATAAAGAAAGGGTAGAAATTTCTCACATACATATGCATGTGAGATGCCATAAGAAAATGACAAAGAAATGAGATGTCATATATCATTAAGGATAAATGACAAAGGGGAATCTAAAATCTCCTCACATGCATGTGCATGTAGCATGACACATGGCTTAAAATTGAATTAATCTTCTTGCATGCAAACTTATGACAAGCATAAACATGTGTCAATGTCATAAAAATTAGTAACAAGAGGAGAAGGTTAAGAACTATAAATAAGAGGATTCACCTCATGAAACTTTACTTTCCTACTTTTCTTTTCTCCCTTACAAGACATACTATAAGTCTAAGTCTTCCAACTTGCAAAAGAGTCAATTTGTTAATTTTGACTTATAAGTTCTTTCTAACTTGACATTTTCTAATTTGATATTTTTATAGTAGATGTTTAATTCAACATCATTTCATATGTGCTTCTTCTATGTTTTTTTACCATGCCTCATGAATGTGTATAGATCATTGTAAAAATGAGCAAGTAAAAGTAGATGACATGCTAAATTTATGTACACAAATCCAATATTTATCTCATAAGATGTCAAGTAGAGATTGAGATAAGATTAATCAATATATGTCACAATCTATATAATAGATAAATTGTCGATGCACAATTAAAGACAAATACATATGTATGACATGAAAAATACTTAAGCATTTCATCTTTCTTTTTTTTCATCAAAATTTTGGCTTTCCTCCATCCCGCATAGTCAAGCCGAGACTAGTTTCCCACCACGCCAAGAAAGCGTGTATGGTGTGTCGGAGACATGGTAATTTATTTGCCCACCACGCCAATGCGTGTATGGGTTAGCATATTGTAATTGATATATGGTATGATGAATAAGCTAAGCATGAATAAACATATGCACATACCTTCCTTTTCAAGTACTTAAAGAATTTTTACACATTTTTGTTTACCGAAATTTTCGAATCTCCGGCCATCCCCGCATAAAGCTAAAAACCAGATTCCTACCACGCCAAGAAAGGCGTGTATGGTAGGTGTCGTGAGATACCGAGGCCGAAAATTTATTTGTCCACCACGCCAAGAAAGACATGTATGGATTAACACAACATAACAAATTTTTCTGCCATGTTGGAGAAACATGTGCAAGTACTTATAGCAAATTTCTCTACCATGTTGGAGAAATATGTGTAGGTATTTATACAAATTTCAAGCTTGCATTTGCATGTAAACATGTTTCAGATATACTTAAACAAGACATAGCATTTTACAAGTTGCATTGGAACAAAAGTGAGTTCATGAAAGCAGCATATATATTGAACATTTGCTGAAAATATTAAAATCTGAAAATTAACCTTCTCAAAACAAATCTGAAAATTAATCTTCTTTCACATTATAATTCTCATAATAGCAACTAGCCATGTAATCAAGTAAGGTGACTCCTTTCAATTTAAGAGTTTCAGCATATAGGAGAAAGAAACATAGAACTTCCCATGTGATCTAGGATCTATGTCACATAACACTTCAAATCCCTCTCTTCTAGATTTTAGCATGGAATGAAAGAAGCATGACATACATTATTTCAAATATTTCTTCTATATTTCTAGATTTACCTTGAGCATGTGTAAGAAGTTCAACAAGGGTTATTTCATTTAGATAGTCAAAATTGAAACTTGAAAGAGAAGAAAATCTGCATGTAGCTTTAGACTTGAGTCACATAACCTCTCTAAACATCTTTACATGCTTCTAATTTTAACTTTCAGCAAGTAAAAAAAAATTCGGCAAACATTGTGTCATTCCAATGTTAGAATACCGAAGTATAAAGAGAGGAGAGCATGCCAATAGTTTAGGATTTGAAGTGTAAAGAAAGATGAAGTGTAAAAGAGAAACAATTTTACACATATTCTAGGATTAAGCCAAGCAACCTTTTAAAATCTTTTTTTTTTTTTCAGTTTTCAGGCTAGCATTTAAACAAATCCCTCTTTTAATTCTGCATGTATTCTAGGATTCAAGTCACGCTATACTTCAAATCCCTCTTTTAATTTCAAAGTCCAGCATGCATACACAAGAAACATGGCATATATAGCTTCTTCCATAGGAAATCAACTGAAGCAAGATAGAAACATGAAATCCATAGAAAAACAGCAAGTAGTGTGAAAGAAATATGCCATGTAGCCATACAATACTTGAAAACCTTCTTTTCAATTTCAGATTTCAACTTGCATATGAAAGATACATGATATATATATATATATAGTTTCCTTCATAGGAAATCAATTGAAGCAAGGTAGAAACATGAAACTCATAGGAGAACAGCAAGCAATGTAATATTTAGGCCATACATCTCTTCTTATCACGTTTCTATATTCTAGCTCAAATAAAAAAAATATTTCCAGCAAGCATCATATCTATTAAACAGCAAACTGATATGATTTCCCTTAGATAAAAAAAATTTTAGCAAGCATCATATCCATTAAACAGCAAATTAATATGAAAACAGGAAGGAAGCTTGCACATAGCTTAGGATTTGAGCCATACACTATCTCAAAATCCATTTTAAGCTTTATATTTAAACTTTAAACTCATAATAGAAGGATAACCAGCATAAACTTTGCTATGAAGAGGTCATTTCAAAGAACAATAAAATCTAGTATCCATAAGAGAAAACAACAAGAAAACAGATTTGGGTCATACATCATCCCAAATCTTTTAAGGGAAAACTTTTCAACATCATTCAAGCATAAGATATGGTGTATGTAATAAAACCCTAACTTCCAAAATACCCAAATGTATGGAAATAAGCTTAGGGTTAGAAAGAGATGACTTGGAAGTGTCGAACGCTAAGAGGAAAGGAAGAAAAGGGTTTTGGTTTGCTTAGGAAGAGCAAACGGGTCGAACGGACGGAAGAAAGGAGAATCAAGACAAAGCTTCCGAGAACAGAAACGAGGAAGGGAGACTCAGGTGAGGCTTCAAACCCGTGAGGGAGGAAGAAGGAGAACGCCAGAGAGCTGGCAGACTGAGGAAGAGAACCGAGAGCAGCCGAGAGGAGGAATATCGTGAGAGACCAAGGAGTAGCGTGCGGAATGAAGGCCGAAACCCTTGTTCCATCTTTAGACCTACGATTTCGCAAGCTGAGAGCCAATTAGAGATAGCGGTAGGAATTTTGATTAGATGAGTTGGGCGGCCGATTAAGATGAGGATTAGGGAAAATTACTGCACATTAGCTTAATAATTAAGATAATTAGTCTTAATCACATAAATTTTGATGAATCATCCTAATAAACCCGAATATGAGTGTCAAGTTTTATATTTTGTTGCAACGCAACGGCCATCGATTTTTGCGATTGGAGGTCGTTCGGACATCATCGGGGCTTCCCGACTTCGATATGCGTGTAATTTTGTTAAAAATGATTTTAATTTTTTGATTGATCATTAACTGATTCAAAATTTTTTTTATTTAATTAATTTTAATGTTTTCGACTCATTTCGAAGTCGAATTTTCAAATCGAAGCGAATTTAATCGATTTCGATCGCGATTAAGGGGGTTTTAAACCCGATTCATGTGATGCTACTCTCGTTAATTGTTTATTTTAACTTTCATGATTCATTCGAATTATGAACCATATGTGGAGGTCAACAGATCCTTCTTAAGTCACAACATGAAGATGTATAGGAATAGATTTATGCAAGTGTTATGTTCTTTTCAAATGAACTATACACTTTGCAAATCCTATACAAGTCCATATTAAGAGAAGAGAAGAAAACAACACAAAATATATCTTATGCTATAATCACATGCAAGCTTATAAGTACTTATAAATAACATCACTTCATTTATAATTTTTTATTTATAGGTTTTGAAAATAATTTTTGATTTACTAATGATAATAGTCACTCATATTCTTAACTTTAGCCAATACATGCAATTTGACATAAAAGGAAACATTTTATGTAATTGATTAAAATATATGGATGCATGACTTCATATGGTAAACAACATTTAGTATATTTGGAAAGAAATAAAGTGATGTAAGCATATGACTTCATTCACCCTAATTAATTCCTAAAATTTAAAGTGAATCAAAATTCTTTAAGTTGATTTTTTTTTTTTTAATTTGATTTGACTTAGGAAATGTGAAAAAAGTTTGCTAGTCTTAACCCATTTCTCTTATGTGTGAATTGGTTTAGTTTAATTTTAGAACAATTAGGTTGATTTTATATTTTATTTAGGTTAAGGTGTGAATTAAATTCATTAATTACCCTACTTATACCATTTTAACATAATTAAATAAGTAATTATGAGCTAACATATGATATGTAACCACATGAAATTTAAATCCACAATGCACCTAATAAATAAAGGGGTCTAATGCAATTGGTTCACAATTATTAATTAATTAAAATAAAGGGGTTTTCATTAAGTACTTTTATAACCTTTTCACACATATGAGTTGGATATGATTTTCTCAAACTTACCTTTGGCTTTTAAACACCTAAGGATCTACCCAGCAAGAGATTGATTAACTTCAGATTGGTTTTGAAAGTTTGATTAGACAAATAAAGTAGATCATTAGTGAATTAATCCTTAATTATGTTTGGATTAAGGAAAAAAGGGGGTTTAGGGAATAACTTAGGGAAAATATCTCAAACCCATTCCATAAACTTCCTCCTTAAACAATGTTTGATTATCTCAATTAAAGGATTAAATCACTGTTCATATGCTTAATTACACTTAATTATATTAAGGGAGTGATTAGGGGTTCCTTAATTAATTTTCCTAATTAATTCATTGATAAATTCCAAGAAAATTAAGGGAGGCAGAAGTCTTCCTCCTAAATATGTCTGAGAAATTTGGAATTAATTAATTAAGTAATTATGGCGTAATTAAGGTGATTAAATTTTTAATTAAACCCTAATTAAGGATAATTTATTATTTAAAATCAATTAAAAATAATTTTATTGGATTCCCCTCTGAAATACCTTTAAAATGAGCCATCATTTATATTTTTTGGATTTTTCTAAATTTAATTATAATTTTATGAAGTTTCTGTGATTAATGGATAATTAAAATAGCCTAATTAATTAACTAATTCCGTCGGCGCCACGTGGGCTGCTGACACGACACGCTTTTCACGTGGCGCTATGGGATTGGTTATTTAAGTTGTCACATCGCGCGCCGCGTCAGTTGGTGGCGCAACGTGCTTTCTCCTGGGCCGTCCGATCAAAGATTGGACAGCCAGGATTAATCTCGTGGTTCTAAAGGGCTTAAATTAGTGGATCTGATCAATTTAATCAGGGTCATCCATCCAAAACACGCGGGATGGACGACTCATGATTCATCCCTGCCTAAGCTGCGGGAGACGGAGGCTGTCCGTCCCCCACCGCCTGATCGAGCTCACCTGAGCTCGGATTAGGCTGGGGTTTATCCCACACCTTCAAGAGGAGTAGGGAAGAACATCCAACGGCTAAAATTTGATGAATATGAAGATTTATTTCACAAAAGACCAACAAAATTTCCTAAATCTACGGTTTAAGATCCATACCTCGTCGGAGCCACGATTGGCGGCAAATTCAACTGAGGTAGTTTCGTCTAGTAGAGACGAAGTCCTGCTGAAGTTTTGGCAAGTTGCCTCCCCTCCAACTGCTCTGTGGACCAAGCCTTGCCGGAAAGATCGCCGGAGTTGGTTGAAAGCACCTCTGTAGTGGCTGGAGAGTTTGGGAGAAGGTTGGCTCAAGCTCGATAAAAACGGGCTGAGCTGTTTTGCCGTTTGAATCAAATGGCACAAATTGGGAGCTCGAGCCAGGGAGTTAGGCATGCTAAGTGTCTTCCCTTGAGTGGAGAAGGAAGTTTAGGAGGTTTGCTTGGGAGGTGGTGGCTGCCTTGGGTGGTTTGGCTTGAACTAATGGAGGAGGGGAGGTGAAATCACCTCCCCTTGGGTCATGGTCGACCCAACCATGCATGGCATGGCATGGGTGATGTCCCAGGTGACCTAAGGAATGAGTGCCAAGTGTGCATGTGAGTGGATGATCCATTACATGGGTGTTTCACCCCATGTGATACCCTTAAACCAAGGGTATCTTGGTCATTTGATCATGGATTCACTTTAGGCAGATTTTAAATGTTTCAAAAATGAATTGTGTCAATTTTCAATAGATTTGGAGTTGATTTGATATGATTTGGCTCAAGTTGATCCATTTGAGTCAAAATGGATCAACTTTGGTCAAGTTGACCAACTGGTCAAATTGAGTTAAACCAAGGGTTGGGTTAAGTTCATATGACCATTTGGAGCCTATTGGTATCATTGATTTGGTTCAATTTGATTTAGATTTGATTTTGATTCATTTAAGTTCATTTAGATCAAATGAGTCAAGTTGATCAATTTGATCAATTTGACCTAATTGGGTTAGGTCATAGGTTGGTTTAGACTGGGTTGATCATTTGAAATGTATTGCAAGCTTTGGTTTCAATCAAATTTGATTTGATTTGGTTTCAAGTTAATTTAACTTTTTAGGTCAAGTCAGTGGTCAATTGAGGGAGTCCGATTGGTCAATTGAAGCTTTGGTCAACTTCAACAAGTGATTTGAAATGAATTTGACCCATTGGTTGCAATCAATTTGGCTTAGATCAAGATTTGACCCATTTTGGTTTTAGGTCAATTTGGGTCAACTTATATCAAGTGGTCAATTAGGTTTGATTTGGCTCAATTGATGGCTTGATCATGTTCAATCATTGATTATGAATGGGTCTAGATCAATGGTTTCAATCAATTTGGTCTATGATGGATTTTGGCTTGTCTATGTTTCATTTGGGCTAAATGTTGACTTGGTCAAAGGCTAGGTTTGAGTTGGTTTGACCCAATTTGAGTGATTGATCATCCCATGATGATTGTTGATCATGATGAGAGGCTTAGATAGGCTTAGTTCAATCCAATTTAGGTTGGATTAGAACTTGGCTCAAAAAAGTCCTTTAGGTCACTTTGGGTCAAATGAGCCTAAGTTCAGGCCAAAGCTTGATCAAAGTTTGGTTGAACTCACATATAGACTTATAATGAAAATATAAATCCAAATGCAAGTGATTTTGAGTCAAATGAGTTTTGGTTCATTTGACAATTTCAAGTCAAAAGGGTAAACATGAGTTTGACTTGAGTTAGTTTGATTTTGGTTTGATGATTGAAATTTATGTTTATATTTAGGTATGTGATTGAAGGAATGACTGTTTGAAGAGAAAATCGAAAGGTTTGGATTGATTTGAGGATGATTTGGCTAAGTTCAAGGATTTGACTTAAAAGAGTATGAGTTGGATTTGAGTTTTGAATTTAGTTTTGGTTATTTAACTTTATATTTCATTTATATTTGTGAATAAAAATGAGAATATAAATGAGTTATGAAAAAATCTTTTGAGTTTGAAGTGATTCGGATTTTATTTGAGCTAAAGTACATAAGATGAAATCAAAGGGCTTAGGAAAGATTTTGGATTTGGAATTGATCATGAACTTCAATCATTTGATTTGGAATAGCTTTATGATTTGGATTTTTGGAATTAATTTATTATTTGAGAAAATCAATTGAGTTGGAATTGATTTAAGATTTGAGTTTGAAGTTTGGTTCGGAGGAGGGAAGCAAGGATTAGGTTCAAGCTATAGGGTAGGTAAGTCCTCTTAATACCCCTAAGGCATAACCTATTCCTATGACTAACTCTTCTAAGTCTTTAGAGTTATGTTAAGTGTTCACCTAATCACTAGAAATGTCTTAAGACTAAGCAAGACTTAGTGTCTAGAAGAGTTTTATGTCTGAGATGGAAAAGTTGAGAGCTCACTTCAAAAGTGAGGTCAACACATACTCATAATTTTTTTATAATTTTTAATATGAGTAAATATACATCATATAAAATTTAATATCATAGAATCATACCAATAAATTTGTGAAGTTCGTTTATCACCTTTGAATCTCTCTCCTTCGCATAATCTCTAATAATTTTAATAATCATTATTTAGGATTGAATGAAGATTTCAGAATTTACCATTAATTTAAAGTCTAAGAATCAAAACTTTAAATTTAGAAATTTCTAAACCCTTACCTTATATTAACTCTTCTCGGTTTGCCCTAAGACCCCCTCCTCTCGTCGCTCGCTCCCATTCGCACGCACACCCGACTTGCCCTAGTGCCTTCTTCCTCGGTCGCACACCTACGGGAGACTAGTCACATCAACGGTTGCTCGCTAACGACATCAACGATGGCTCGCTAACGACATAAATGGTGGCTTGCGACGGCTCGACATCAGCGGCGGTGAAGTTGTCTTGCTCGACTAGGGCACGCACGCAAGGAAGCAGTCTTCAATTAATAATTTTAATTAAATTTTAATCAACTCATAACCTCACTCTAAAGAGAGAGAGAGAGAGAAAAACATGCAGTTCTATTGCACACCCTAAAATAAATCAAGCTAAATTTAAATAAATAAACAAAGTCGGCAGTCGGGTACCATTATACACCTGGAAAAGAAAAGTGCCGAAGCTCGCTCTTATACCGCCTAGAACTAAAGTTTGATCTATGGTCTTTATCAACTTCGTAATCATTGCCTTGTTCGGGACCTCCTTAGTCTCCACTAAAACCACCAGATGGGTATAGTCAGCTCATGCTAACTCTAAACCTCATAGGTCAACCTATTTCTAGGCTCAAATTACATTTTAAATTCCAAAATAAAATCCTAAACTCTGCAAAATAGACATTAAAAAACATACATCATACTAGCAGTTTATATTTCAAACATACGTGCTTAGTATTAGTGATTGCCAAGCCCACCTATTCTATTGGGCTATGCTTAGGGACTTAAGTAACTTCTATAAGCAAATAACATTTATTGTATATTTATTACAGCGATCCCTTTAAGCACAACCCCTTGTTAGGGATGTGAATCACCGCCTCCTGAGTTCAATGTATTTTGGGTTGGGGTGGGGAAGATGGGTAAAGGCTCGATTTCTCTTCTTAGATGATGGTGAGTGTGTAGGGGATGTTCAAAGTGGGAGAGGAAAGCTCCTCTTTCCTTTTTATGGTTGGCCGACTCTTCCACCATTTGTGGAGGTGGGTGGTGGCCGCCATAGTACTGAGCAAAGTCTTTGGGAGGTGGTTAACTGATTGAAGAAGTGTTTTTGGTCAATCAAGTAGAAGAGTGGAGGAAGATATGGAGGATTAAGGACCTTGGAGGCTTGTTTCAATTTTTCTCCTTTGCATTTAATCCCTCATCCCACTTGATCTCTTATCAAGCCACCAAAATTGAAGTCCAATTCATACTTTAGGTAGATCAGTTGATTTTAGGGCCACCAAAGTCCAATTTGGGCTTTGTGATCTTGATTTTGAAATTGGGTCAACTTATGTTGACTCAAATGATTTGGGTTTAGTTAGGTGATCCAAGTTGGCTTATTGGCTATGAATTTAAGATTCAATTATGTCAAATTGGTCATTCAATTTAGTTGTGTTTAATCAATTTAGATTAATTTGAGTTTGAGTTGATTCAAACACATTTTTACCCTTTTTTGACCCAAATGGATGTGATTGAGTTCAATGGTCCAATTGGTCATGTTGGGTTTGTATTAGACTTCAATTATGCTTAAATAATCATTTTTGATGATTTTGATTGTTTGACTTTATTTATTTTGGATTAATTGTGAATTTGACCCAAGTTTGATTAAGATTTGATCAACTTTGATCAAAATTGGTTAAATTGATTTATATGATTCAATTTATTATTTTATATTTAGATTATACTTCAATCATGTTTTATGAATTATTGGAATAATTTTGGCCAATTATTTCATCTAATTTAGATTAATTTTGGGTTTGACCCAAGTTTGACCCAATTTATCCTGAGTTAAATTTGAGTTAAATGCTTTAATTAAATAATTTAGGTTATATTTAGTTTCAAATATATTTAATGAATTATTTAAATCATCTAAGATTGATTTATTACAATTAATGCATATTATATTTTAAATTTGACCAATTTTAATAAGTTAACCTTCTGAGCTAGTGGGACCCACTTTGGCCACTTTGAACTTCTTCTGAATTTATTTTTGTGCTTATTTATGTTTATGCATTGATTTGATGCTTTTAGTTTGATTTAATTTTAATTTATTTGAACTTAAATGACTTTAAGCTCAAATGAGTTAATTAATTTAATCAACTCAATTATCTCAATCCGAGCTCAGTTGAATTTACATTTTAATTTAAATATATTTATTTTAGATTTTTATTGAGTTTTATTAAGTTTGCATTTGATTTAGAGTCACCCAATCTAATTGAGTTAGGGTAAGTCCTAGAAAGGTTCACTAGGATGATTTATGGCTTTTATTTTAGGGTATTTGAATTCCATTTAGTTTTTTTTTTAATTTAAAAAATCTAGTATTTGATTCAATTTATTATTTTATTTCAGTTTATTTACCTAGCCACTAAGTATAGTGTCTTAAGTGTCTAATTAGGGAGCTCTTAATTTAAGATTAAAAGATCATAATTTTTAAGATTATGAATGATACTAATATCATCTAAAAAATGAGGTCAACACATCACAACATCCAACCCAATCTCTACCACATCTCCTTGTTCCAACCTCTTCCACCACCCCCTCCACACAAATCTTTTCCATGGCCCCTTCCCCTCCATCAACCTCTCTTCCTCTCAACATACTGCAGCTCTCCCCAATCCCCATCATCCTCCACTAACATCTGCACCTATCGCCCTCCCCCTCTCCTCCTCCACCGAAACTCAATAATCATATGCGAAACACTTCTCAAAACAGCCCACTTAAAATCCTGCCAAATTTTGGATCTTACCCGTCAATCACATACAAATCCCACCTGTTATTCCATTGTTGTCAGAACTCGTAATTGGATCTAAGCTATATCAAAAGGATTTCAAGTCCTTCGGTCACGAAGCACATGGATCTTTGTTCTCCCTTCACATCATCAAAACGTTCTTGGGTGTAAATGGACCTTCAAAAGCAAATTCAATACCGACGACTCGATAGCACATTACAAAGCTTGCTTGGTCGCCCAAGGATTTAATCAACAATAGGGCATTAACTACACTGAAACCTTTAGCTCCATTGCCAAAATTCCCACTGTCCACATTTCCATTACAATTGCACTCAGTCACCAATGACATAATCTTACAATTGGATATTTCCAATGCGTTCCTCCATAGCCACCTATTCGATACAGTCTACACAAAACAACCACTTGGCTTCCTTGATGCTCAACACCCACATCATCTTTTTCTCTCAAGGAAGGACAATATGTTCTCAAACAAGACCCTCGCCAATGATTTGCCACTCTGTCCACATATTTTAATTGGCTTCCAACCAAGCTAGACTGATCCTTCTCCACTCCGCTTTCATCAAAAATCACTTTCTACTATATCTACTAATCTGTGGATGTCATTCTCCTCACAGCGAATTATCTTAATTTTCTCAACACCACTCTAATTCAGCTTCACCAAAAATTCAAAATGAAAATTTTAGGCTCGCTCTCTCACTTGGCATGACTGTGACGAAAACTGATAGGGTCTGGTTTGGGGTTAAATGAGCCGGTCTGAGTGGAATGAACCCGGCTTGAGCAAGGAATAGTGATTTGGTTCACAACGCCTCGAGTAGGATCGCCGCATTCCCACGCTTGGATCTAAGTTTACCTCGGCCTTGATTTGCACCGTCGATCTTCTCAATATATCCATTCTTCCTGAGCATTTGATCATGGTTGCCTAGATAACTGCTCCCTTGGAATGGATTTGAGTCGTTGATGGATGTTGCTGTGGCTGGTTTCTGGCCGTCTGATGAATCTTCCGTGAGAAGCTTTGTTTTAACCTTATTTGGTTTTCTCTTTTCGATTCAGTATGAACACTCAGAGCGGTGAGGAAGGAAGTGGAGAGGAGAACGGCTAGGGTTTCGTCTGGCCGGGTAAGGGAGTTTTCCGGCGAGTTAACCAGAAGAAGTTGCAAGAGGAAGAAGGAGAAGAAGAAGGAGCAGAGGAAGAGAAGTTTTCCTTTCAGAAATATTGATTACCCCCCTGTTTGTCTTCTTTACTCTATTTATAGTTTCTGTCTAGCCTAGATCTATTTCTTTCTTTATATTGGTAACTAATTTTTGTTACATTTGGAGGATTTCTTTATGTTTTATTGCTTTCTGGCTTTCTGGAATATTAGTTAGTTAAAGGCATTGGTTTTAACATCACGATCTTCTTGGTTTTCTTGATCTTGATCTCTTCGCTTCTTCCATTCTTACATTGTCATGGCTTGTTATCGTGTTAGTTATTTCTTGAGTTTGAGTTCTGATATAGTTTCTGTTATGGATTATTGCTGCAGGAATTGCTCTGGAACTGTTTATGTTCAGTTCTTCTGTCCTTTTGTGATGTTAATTTGGGGTTATTGTTGCTGTTGTAGATGTTATCATCCTAGCTGGTCTCTGTTGTTGTTAGAATGCTATTCTGGACATGTTTATTTGTAATCATCTCGTAGTTATTTTCACTCAATTATTATAATTGTAGTCTTTCTTCTCTTGTTATCATAGCTTTTCTCTGCTGTTTGTTCTCTAAATTATGGTTGTATTTGTCCTCCTTCGTCCGAGTAATTATTTATGTTATCTTGTGAAATCCTTTAGCTAATTTGGAATTCTTCTGTCTCTTTTACCTCTGTTGTCTATTTGAGGATATGGAGTCATATCAAAAACATCCTCTTGGGTTACTCAATCCTTCTATGCTTAACAAATTCTGCACCAGACAGGCATGACCACCTGCAGATCCATATCAACACCATGCTCCTTCAAAAAGGCACAGACTAATGACCACAACCAATAGTTCGGTAATCCATCCTTTAATTGTCGCATCGATGGCTTGCTACAATACCTCACCTTAACTCGGCTATACATCTAATTGGTTGTCAATCAAACCTGCCAATTCATGCATCAACCTCTGCAACACCACTTTCAGAACCTCAAAAGACTTCTCCCCTACATCTAGGGAACTAAGTTGGGCTGCTAATCTATTCCTCCAGCCTACAACTCATCATATGCAAACTCTGACAGGGCAGGAGATCCTCTAGACCTCAAATTAACTTCAGGCTATTGCATTTTCCTCGCCAAAACATTTGTATCTTAGTCAGCCAAGAAGCAAATCACAGTAGCGCGTTTCTTCATTGAACTAGAATATCAAGCTTTAGCTACAACCACCACTAAAATCATCTGGCTCAAACGTCTATTGCAAGACTTCCACATATCAGCTCAGTCACCTTCTTCTTTGTTCTGTTATAACACCTCTGCAATTCTGCATGCAAATAATCTGATGCTTCATGCTCAAATCAAGCACAGAGAAATTGGATGTCACTATATCCGTGAATGTATACAGACCAATCAAATCGTAATCCATCACATTGCTACCCAAGATCAACTTGCAGATCTCTTTACAAAACCTCTCCCCAACACTTGCCATAAGCTACTCTAAGCTAGCACTCTCCTCAGAGATTGTCATCCTGCTGGGGGATGTTAAGCCTTAGCAATAAACCACGTGACAGAAGTAACCAACTCTTGTTATAATATCGTCTACACCCTTTATTCTATAACAAACTCAGCTCTTCTCATCCATACCATACATTATGTAGCCAACATCTGCTGTAATACCAACCCAGTGTACCAACATATGATTAACAAAATATACAATGAAGTATTAGCTTTCTTCTCTATGTTTTCTCTGCTATAATATTCTAAATTCTTCATTTATATTATTTTTTAATGAGGAATAAGTATATTTAATCTTATTAGTGAGTTAGATCTAGGCTCATGAGTTTTTAACTGTGTCAAGCTCAATCTTTCCCACAACTAACCTCTATGAGCTCTTAGCCTTATAGACTTGAATTTGTTACTCCTAATCCAATGGTTCTGGGGGTCAGAAGTTATCAAATAGGCAAGCATATCAACTTTGCATGATAATCTAGATTATATGGAAAAATAAAAGTCCATGCTATCTTTCTCTCCTCTTTCTTAAAAGCTAGGAAAGTCCAAGCATGAAGCGAAATTTGATTAAAAAAAAAAAGATGAGGACAAGGAGTTTTAATACAATATGTGAATAAAAGAGATGTAATGTATAAATTGAATATCTACCTCAAGGCTGCTGTTCATGTTACGAGGATTAAATCGTTGTAATTAAGAGGAATATCTTTCAAGCAACATAGGGTTTTGTTTATATTGAGTATAGTTTTATAATCAATTAATCATGATGTATATATTTTTTAAATAAAATGTAGCATTTGTCAGGCCATTTTATCATCAATTTAACTGAAAATTATCTTGAAAGGCACAATTTCTCCCTCCTCTCTCCTACTCTTGTCATCTCTTTTTCATCCAAATTCGTCTCTCTAAAAGTTCTCTCGGCTGTCCTCTCTCTCTCTCTCTCTCTCTCTCTCTCTCACATTTAAGCCATCAAAGAATAAGTAGTTTACTGTGAAGAAAAGTGGAAAGGAAGAAAAGACAAGAAGAATCAAAGAAGAAATGAATGAAGTACTCATCCTAAGGAGAGAAGGCAAATTTGGTTTAGTTCAGGACTTCTAAATAGTTTGCTACTTTCATTCTATACTTTTTTTCTTTTATTGGTATGTATTCTCATTTTATGAAGTCTCAATGCAATGCTACATAAGTTGAAGAATATAGAGAAAATAGATCTTAACATCTACTCTTACTAAAGCAATTATATCAACTCTAATTCATCTTGATATCCCACCCTGTTGTTATCTGAAAAAGAGGTGCAGTGTAAAAAGAATATAGTGTAAAGTGAATGTAATGTATTTGGATTATTTTAGATTGTTTGATTGGAAACTCTACAAATACAGACTTATTTTTTCTTGTTTGGTAGAATGAATATAATGTAAAGTATTTTTTTTGAGTTAAAATGGCGGTGGTTTGTTAATAGGAGTTGTCTTGGCGGTGGCAGTGGCCGTGGCTGGCGATGGTGTGGCAGCGGGAAATGGCAAATAGGTTGTTCTCTCTTTACACTATTTGGTGTATTTGAAATTCTCCCAGTTTGGGTTAATTTTAAATATATTACAAATCATCTTTTCAATATATTTCAAATACACTATAAATACATTAGAATTTTACTTGTCATGATACCAAAATTTCCAGAAGTTAAAAGTGAGATTTACATACATACCACTTAAAACATTCTAAGTTATCTATCTAATACCCTAAACTCTAATATTATATACATATCACCTAAAAGTTTATAATGCATCAAATCTACCATCCCCCTTTCTCTCCATTAGTCTCGCCATCGTCATTTTCTTCCTCTTTGTTTTCTCTCATTATTTACCTCAATTCAAACCTTTACCTCAACATCTTTAGCTCTGTGTACTTCATCGGTAGCATGTTGTTTGCATCTCCGGATTAGCTGGCGGCGAGCTCTTCCACTTGCTTCCGACTATCGCCATGGTTTTTATCTTGACCTCATTGACTTGTGGTATATTTGGAATTCAACCTGCATCGTATGTTGGAGCTTTGAATTGCCTAAGAAGATAATTTAAAACAATGAGAAGAGTATCTGATATGAACCTGGTTCTATCTTAGCCGTTGATCAGCGTGGTTTAAAATAGACCTTTGATCTGTCTGGGAACTTTAACCGAGGAGATTGGATCTGAGCCGTCTAAAGTGCGATTTTCCTTTTCCTTTAGTTAGATTTAGCTCGGAGAAAACCGAAATGGGGTTATTTCTTTGGGTTTTGCTCTTGACGGCAAATAACAGAGAAGGAAAAGAGGCGGAGGGTAACCTAGGGTTCTAGAGAAGATGGTGTTTGAGTAAACTAGAAGAAAATGCAAGAGGAAGAGAAGGAGAGGAAGAAGGGAAAAAAAGATAGATCTTAAGTTATACTCTTTCATTTTCTTAGATCTAATACTTACAAGATTTGATTTTTCTTTCGTTATAATTGTTTTACATACAAGATCGAGCTTCTTTCTTTTGGCTTGCCGTTATTTTCTTGCTTTCTTGAGTTTTTGATGACAAGATTTCATTTTACAAAAGTGTCTTTTATTTCTTGTTTTGATTGTTTCTTGTATTTTGAGCTCAGATATCTTTGTTCATTTTATTATTCACTATGCTTAAAATATACTTGTTCTTGTATGCTATCAATCAGATATTACTTGTTAGTATTGATGTTGTTGATGTTGTAATCACACTCTGTTTAGGTTATTGTTGAAACTCTGTCTTGTTGATGTTGAAATATTGTTGACTTTGTATTATCTCTGTAAATATTATTATATGTAGCTCTTCTCGTCATAGTCTTGTATCATTGTATTATTTTTATTCTTGGACAATAGTTTTGTTGTAGTGGCTTACAGTAGTATTATCTTATCAATTCTGTTTTATTGGTAAAATCCTTCTATTTGCTCTTCCTTTTGATTCTGTCCATCTATGTATTTGGGTCATATCATAAAAAATTGAATTGTTCAGACCATTAATAAGTCACCATAGAGCTTCGAAAAGTGCAGCTTTTTCGTTTAGCTTCTGGGATTTTACATTTTGATTCAGGATACGTGGTGACGATGAGCCTTTTCTGAATTTTAGATTATATTTAGAAATCTTCAGATCTATTTTTTCAAGTAGTGGCATTTTTTCACCTCTAGTTTTGCCCCGCACATACCATTTCTCCACCAACCTAAAAGCAGAGAAAGTAAAAAAATTTCCATAACACATACACATACAGAGAGAGAGAGAGAGAGAGAGAGAGAGAGAAAATAATGGCAAATTGTGCTTGATAGTGACGGCAGAAATTAACAGGAACTAACGATAATAGCTGAAGTAGTATATTGGATATATTATAAATTTTTAACTGGTATGTATGTAATATTAAAATTTAGACCGTTAAATAGTTAAATTAAAATGTTTTAAGTGGTATGTATGTAAATCCTTCAAAGTTATAATCACTGTATTTAATTTACTTTTCACTCAAAATGTATTCAACCAAACAGCTCTCTGAAGTATTATAAGAGCTAAAGCGAAGTTTTTTTCAACAAAACCTATGACTATATTTGATGGCTTGTTGATAGTGAAAAAGATGAAATTGTACAATCATTTGGTCAAAATTCTACCAAAAATAAAGTCTCAACCATACTCGAAGTCACATGAGAAGTGTACGTACAATCAAAATAGGTCTCGTTGCTTGCTGTTAGTGGTAGAACCATAAACTTTTAAGACTATTCTCGCATATCTACTCTGCAAGAGGAGAAAATCAATTTTCCTCTATTGGATGATATTTTGAGTAAATGAGTTAAATTCAAATTCAAGTCACAATTGGCTTGAGCTTTATTATACGAGTTTGAATCAGCTCACGACCAGCTCATTTAGTATCGAAGATTATGGCTCTTTTTTTAGTTTGAGCTTAAGCTTAATTAATTAATCAAGTTTAAGCTCGAGTTTTATTTTACGAGTTCGAGGTAGCTCACGATTAGCTCATTTAGCATGGTAGAGAGAATCAGTCAAATTCAAGTAATTTTTTTATAAAAAAAAAAATTTAAAGAAAAATAATAAAAAATTAATTTATATAAAAAAGAGAAGTAATCTTTAAATATTTTAAATAACTTTATTCTTCAACTATTAAATTCTAATAACTTTATATTAGTGTTTATTAAATGAGCTATCTCTGTAGTTGATGAGTTGAGTTCGTTGATTTAGCTGCTTGTTAGCTCATTGACCTTAGTTTATAAGCCATCTATTGAGTTGAGCTCGAGCTATCTCTCAAGTTATATTGACTCACTTACACCTTTGGATGATAGATTGTTGGAACACAAGACACTTCCATGGTGTCCATAATGACAAAATTTGGCCCCTTTCATATTTTTTTTAATGAGTAATTTTTAATTTGTTTAAATTTATTCTTGTAATTTGGCCTTTATATGAAAGTGTTATCACAACTTAGTGGGACAAAATGAATTATCCCTATCAATGGAAAACTACCGAACATAGAAGAGAAAAGACTTTGACTCTTTTTTAAGTATTAGTCAACAAGTTTGAACCTAATTACCTAAACCATTACCACAGAAAATGACTTACAATAATAAAACATGTTAGGCTAATGTTCCAATGCAAAGAACACCTTCAGAGGAATTAATACATGATATTAAAAAAAAAAATATTCTTTTGATGTTAGTCAATGAATAAAATAATAATAATTTGAGAAAAAATATTATATATATTATTATTATTTTGAATAATATAAATAGTTCACACTTTGTTTTAAATATTGAAATATTTCAATTTAAATAATAATAAAAAAATAATAAAAGGAAAATTATATAATCTTTATTATAAAAATTTTAATATTTAAATAAATTATATATAAATGATATAATTTTTACATTTTGAATTTCATAATATTCAAATATAAGTTCAAATAAGGTTTGATTATGTTCAAATATGATTTGAGTATGATTAGAGCTATATTTGCATAATATTTGAATAACTTTGATTTAAAGGTGGACACATTAGGCTATAATCTAATAACAATAACACACATTATAAGTATTATGAAATCAAGTGACATTCATTACATTAAATCAAGACACTTACAATGAGTACAATCTCAATATTTATAATACAATATAGTTGAATTGTAATTCCATATTTATGAGAAAATGGAAAGATATATACACATATCACATAATTCTTATATATTATATTTCTAATACTAAAATTTATTTATTTTTCATATATAATACATCAATCTTCAATATCAAATTAAAATATTATTATCATTATATTTTTGAAGGTGATATGCAATTTGAAATAGAAAAAGATAAGTAAATATTAAATTTTGATGTTAGATATATAAATGTATAAGATATGTGGTATATGTAAATATTTCAAAAAAAGAAAATAATGAATATATTTCTCTAATTATTATTATTATGTAATATATAAAGTCAAAGTTCACACTCTATAATAGTATTAAAATATGATCCATTTATTGAGCCATTAATAAAAATATATATTAAGAATTCTTGGCTTAAATTTGGATCAATATATAAAATTAATATTTAAAATATTAATAAAAATATATTATTATGTAATTCTATTTTATTATAAAAAATTTGAGTATCATCATTTTACATTTAAAGAATTTTCATATACTTTTTATATAAGAGTTTATTGAGGCTGTTGAAATTCTCTAAATATAATTATAGAATTGTCGTTGGAAACTAAATTTTTTAAAAATTGTTGTGAGCATTATAAATTTTAAAAAATATATATATTGGAATAAACATATATATATATATATATATATATATATATATATATATATATATATATATAATAAAATATATATTACATATATATACTTTTAAAAAATTAATTTTATACACATTCTATTATAATTTTTCTAGACCTGCAACCACTTCATCAAATAAATATATAACAGTTTGTAAAACAGAAAAAAGAAAAAAAAAAACAAAACAAAACAAAAATCTGACTCAAACTAACGTTATGTGTCTTATATTTATATCTACAATTAATTTTAGAAGATAATACTTATATATTTATATATTTAACACTTAAAATTTGATATACATATTTAAATATTTTATCGATATAAAAAAATTTTCAATGACGAATCTTGGTGTTGAGCGTAAATCGAGTTGGCCTCAATCACTTAAAATATTATTGAAACTTTGGGATATCGGTTAAATCTAAAATCTCACATGGGTGTTTATAGTCAAATCGAGTGTCTCGACGGGGATCTAACAAGCAGATCTCACAATTCGACTTCATTTGAGCATTCAAATACTTAAAATCATCAAATGATCAATTAATCATTTTGAGCGTCAATGAAGTGAGTGGTTGGATTTTGCGTGTATTCTGAGTCGCTCCTCCATATAAATAGCTTCTCGTATGGGGACCTTAGAGAGGAGAGCCGCAAAGCGAAGATCCTCAGAACAATCGTCTTGCCCGGCCACACTCCGTATCGCATGCGCCAATCCGTGATCCTTTATCGTCGTCGATCTCTGTCATTCCAGCATGGCCGGTTCATTCGTCATCGATGTCCGCCGTTGTTCCTTGTCGTCTATTATCACAGTACACCTGATGTACTACATGTTGTTCTTCTCATACAATTTTGTAATCCTTATCGGAAAAATTTTGTACTCGAAGCAGATACATAGTGGAAGATTTTTTTGATGGGACGTGATTTTCCCCTCTTTTCGAGGTTTTCAGTAAAATTCAGAGTTTTTTTTAACTCTTTAAATCTGTGTGTCTTTGGATTTTATAAGCTGGCGTAAACTTTCACTCTGGGATTTTCAAGCCTTGGCAGTTTGGCATCGTGGAAAAGAATATCACAATTTTGAACACCTCGTTATGGACAATAAAGCATGCAACACAACAGAGCCTCCGCTCCAACTCCTCACTCTTGAAACCAATCCAACAGGGGCGTGAAACTACGCCCTCCCCCGATAGGACCGCAGCCGGTGAAACCGCGTTAGAATCTCTTTAGAAGATCATATCCGAGTAAGAGTCTGAAATGAGATGATGACTTTGCGAGAACACCTGCAGCGGCAAACACATCTCCCACAAGATCGATCGTTAGCCGTGGGAGGTCAAAATGCTAATCTCTCCTTGACCGAACTTCCGTAGAGGCGTGATCGATCTCCTTGCATTCTTACCATCCACGTCGCGGGACCATTCTCCACCAATTATTCGGTAAGACACATTCGTCATGTTGACTCCACCATGTTATACTTGCGAATTACGGCTTAATGCAGGCAATTTCACCTTCAGAGAAATCATCTTGACCTCTGTATGAGGAATCCTCACCTTTAGTTGAAGCTATTCTTCATCTTATTATTCCGTGGGTTTCAAGTTTAGAGCATTCATTCCATGATGGGCGACTCACACGAACACATCGACCATTCAGGTATCATGCATATCCAGTGAGCTCTTGACACACTTATTTGTCGAGTCTTTCGTTACCTCGAGGGGCAAGCTGCAGTTCTCTCCCCTTCAGGGGATCCATCCGTACCTTTGACGAACTCGTCAAGATTTTTGTGGAACAATTCATTGCAAACAGGAGGATCATTAAAGATTCCTCCCATCTCTCCGGTATTCGTTAGAATGAGGGTGAATCACTTAAGGAATACTTCCAGAGGTTCTCCTTAGAAGCTCGCCAAATACAGGTAGACCCACTAAGAGGAGTTTTCCTTGGAGGACTCCGTCAGGGCCTTTTTACTATGTCAGACACGGTCCTCGTATGCCAACTTATTTCATGGAAGCACAAATCTCTTGAGATTAATGCCCATCATGAATAATTTGAACAATCTACGAATGTAAAGCCAGAATCGACAGTCCCATCAAAGAAGCAAGCAGTGATCTCCCTCCCGACCCCCATATCAGCAGCGTGAACTACGACCGAGAAAAAGAATACACGCCGAAACACATCAACCTCACAATGGCTATTTGAGATGAAGAACATCAAGTGGTCGCAACTGAAATCAAATTCGGAAATGGGAGCAATATTATCACTTCCGAAATCGTGGACATCTGAGGCATGCAAACAACTCAAAGAAGAAATTGAGAGGCTCATTCAACAAGGATATCTGCGTCAATTTATGAAGAATCAATCGAATCAAACAAATATACCTCCAATTGGGGGGCAACCAGGATAGTCATCACAAAAATAACAAAATAATCATCAAACAATTGAGAAAATTGAAATAATCGCAGGATAACCAATACTATCTAATCAAGTTCTCATTACCACCTCTGAAGAGCCAGAGTTAAAGAAGTCTCGTATTGATCATTCCATCACTTTTAATGACTTCGGACTTAGAAGGAATGTTCCCATCAAGATCCTTGTCAGGTCACGAGGATCGGTGACCCATCTTATCTTGTTAAGAGAATTTTGATTGACAATGGGAGTTTTGTTGATGTCTTATTTTACTCCACATTTCTTAGCATAGGCCTGGATAGGGAAAAGCTCCAACCTACTGCAGGACCATTATACTGTTTGATAATGCGCGTGCGAGTAGGGGACAATCACCTTCGCTGTCTTGGTGAATTTCCTGACAAGTGACTCATTTAATTCAATTCATGGTGGTCAAGTCGGTTAGCATATTACGCTATCTTTGGAAGGTCCTCAATTTTGGTGCATTAGATCTCATCTTAAGATGAAATTTCAACCCCATTGGAGTTGGGTGGTGCAGCGAAAATTAACGATAGTCGATCATCTTTTCATACCAACCACGCCTTTTTTTGACCTTCCGAAGATTTTAATTTTGAGATGAAGTACCGAAAGCTTCCCTGTCGAAGACTTGCTCTGTTGCATTATCGGATGACCAACCATGAGCAGCAAGTTGGATCTGCTCTCGACGAATAAAGGAAAAATACATAGACTTCTTGCAATCAAGACATCTTTGCTTGAGTTAAAGCGGACATGTCGCGGGGTTCGATGATCATGCACTCCCTCAAGATTGATCTGACATTCAAACCGATCATCCAGAAGAAGCAAAGTTTTGCACCTGATCGCCTCCAGGCTATTGAGCAAGAAGTTAACAAGCTTCTAGAAGCGATTCATCTGGTACATTACCTACTGGTATGTTGTTATGGTTAAGAAAACAAATGGAACATGGAGAATGTATATTGATTGTGACCTCAATAGCTTGCAGAAAGATAGTTTTCTCTTCACCGAATTGATCAATTGGTTGATCTACGTTTGGACATCAAATGCTCGGTTTTGGATGTTTACTTACAATCAAATAAAAATGGACCCGGATGAAGAAGCTACATTTCAATATATAAAGGTTTATCTTGTTACCAAGTTATCGTTTGGGTTAAAAAATGGTGCTACCATCAGCACTTATGAATAAGATTTTTAAAGACTATTAGGCATGATAGGTATATGTGGATGACATGTTAGTAAAAGCTTGGAAGAATCACATATCATAGAAATATGCTTTAACTTCTTCGATGTTATAACATGCAACTTAACCAAAGTGTGCTTTTGGGGTTACATCGGAAAATTTCTTGGATTTATGGTAACCCACCATGGATAGAGGCAACCAGAAAATCAAAGCTCTCAAAGATATGACTCCTCAGAAGAATATCAAGGAAGTTCAACATTTGAATGGGGAATTGCGTTATCCACTTCTATCCGTTATGGGGATAAATACTTGTCATTCTTTAAAATATTAAAGGGAGCTAAAAATAATAATTTTAGGTGATGATGAATGTCTGCTTTTGAGCAACTAAGGAGTATTTAGCATCTCCACCCATCCAAGCCTATTCAAGAGAGATGTTATACTTATATCTCATTCTCTTCCACGATAAGCTCGGTTTTAGTGCGAGAAGAAAATGGGATACAACGATTCTTATGTTAGCAAAATTCTCCGACATAGAAAGTCGTTATCCACTTGTGATAAGGTGGCTCGGCTTTAGTTTTCTCGGCGAAAATTGATACTTTATCACACTATCGGCATTTACACTCATTTACCATTAAGGGCCATCTAAGAAGCATCGGGAGGTTAATCAAATGATCGTAGAATTTAGAGTTTGATATAAATTTTCTAGACTGTATAAAGTCTCAAGTACTTGACTTTATAGTGGAATGCACTTGACTCAGACTCTGTTACATGCCTTTTTGTCCCCTCAATGGACCCTCTATGTTGATGGAGCTTGAAATGCAGTGCGGTGAGAATCTTACTTATTTCCCCTGAGAATATCTTAGAGTATGGACTTACACAAAATTTCCTAATAATATGGGATATGAGGCTCTCATGAGGTTGAGACTCATGGATTAGCTGAGCTTCAAGACTTAGTGATCCCACACTCTCGACTTGCCTCTCAAGTTGAGGGAAACTTTAATACTCATAATCCTCAGCTGGCATAATACCTCCACTTGGTAAAGTCTCTTCTTGCCCATTTCAAGACACATCAAATCATCACATTATGAGAAGAATACTCAGTTGGCTCTTCTAAGCTTGCTACATCTCTAGATCTATTTAAGAAGGCATGTTGAAGAAATACATTTTCCTAGTATCCAAGGGTCATGGGTAATTCAAGCAATTAATGAGATAAAGGAACATTAGGTGGATGGACCCCACATCTTTTTCTCTGAGAAGGAACCCTTCACGAAGACCCAACTAGGTCGTCTCAGAAGACAAGCTTCAAACTTTACTATTATCGGTGAACTATACAAGTGAGCTTTCTCGGGCCAGGTACCTCGAATGCCTCTCACCTTGAGGCCGATTACGCATTAAGAGAGGTTCACTTGGGATATGTGGAGAACACAGGAGGAAGGCGCCTTAAATTATAATGCAAGGGTTCTATTATGATGAAACAGACGCTTTGGAGTTCACAAAAAATGTGCAAGTTGTGGGTTACTCTAACCTCACATGTCATCTGAGCTCTCATATTCCGTGGCATTTTCTCTGGGGATTGCATGGGGCTTTTAGATAGCATCGAAAGTTTATCATTTTAGTCATTACTTCTAAATGGGTGGAAGTCAAACCACTCTAAAATCAGGCAAATGCTAAACAATTTGTTTGAAAAATATAGTATGTCGGTCTTCCAAAGATCATCACTGGAACCCAATTTCGAAAAGTCTTTACGTCTTTTTGCAAAGATCTTCACATTCAGCTATTGTTGCACATTCTCAAACTAACGGGCAGATTGAAGCCACCAACAGGACTATACTCAAAGGACTAAAAATACATCTTGAGAAGGCTGGGGGCAATGGGTTGATGAGCTTTCTAATATTCTTTGGGCTTATCGCACTACATCACGCCATGGTGAGACACCATATAACTTGTGTTTAAAGCAATTATTACGATGTTCGTTTGTCCAAGAGTTCAATTATTCGATTATGAAGGTAATGAAGAAAAACTCCGACAACACCTGGACTTACTCAAACTCGTGACATGACTACTTGGTGCTATCACCAAAGGGTAGCTCGCTCACTTCAATAGAAGAGTAAAACCTCGTCCCATCTCAGTGACTTGGTCCTCAATCTTAAAGCTAAAGGCCCTCGCAATAAACTCTCACATCTTTGGGATTGCCCATATGTGGTATAACTATGGTGAAGCGGGAACATTCAAGCTCAAGGATCTAGAGGGAAAAACTTTACCTCAACTTGAACACGAGAATCTCAAAAATATTATCAGTAATTCCTACTGCATAATTATTGCAACTTTTATTTTGTCTTATTTATCATTTCCTCTTCATGTAGTCGACCCCACTTAATGGGATAAAGATTTATTGTTGTTGTCATCATTTCTTCTTCTATATGTGTTAAAATCATCTTATGATTGTATCAGAACTTATCGAGTAATGAATTTATAACTTTTTCTTACAAGCTTGTTTCTTCTTCATTTAACCCTCCCACTTGAGAAATATACAACTCACATTGTATCTGTCGGCATAATCAATCTCAAGGACTTGATCGGACCTCTTTCCAGTAAGAAGTCAGTAACACTTTGGCATAGATAGGTCCTTGGTGGATATCCCGACCTCTTCCATATAGGTAAAGTCAAGTAACACTTTGATACCTAGATAGTCAAAAGGTTCTTGGTGGACATCTCGTGACCTCTTCCATACGCTCGTCAAGTAACACTTTGATACAGATAGGTCAAAAGGTCCTTGGTGAACATCCGACCCATCTTTAACGTCTAAAGTAACACACAAACAAAATTGGTCAAAATTCGATTCAATTCAACCTCATCCATGCAGGTTAGCATCATGAATAATATTCACCAATTATCCCGGATAGGTAAAAACAAAACAAGGCTCATAAAAAAAAATTGCATCCTCAAGTGGCTATCATATCGTTGGTGATATCAACGTCCTTCTCACCACTAGGAGATGCTCCCTTGGACTCACTCTCAACTCCTTCATCTCACGAAGAGTCCTCGATACTTGGGCGGAGATAAATCCTCAAACTCTATCTTTGCGATTACTAAGCAGATTCCTTTTAGGAACTCTGATGAAGCCCTCTAAACATTGGTGCTCTAAATCCTTCACTTCAACATCAAGAATATGATTACGAGCTTCGGACATGGTCTTGATTATGCGATAAGTCAAGGAGTTCTTAAAGTCTTCCCCTGCCTTCAAGGAGATTTCATTTTCTTCCGCTTCTGACATTGTATGCTCCTTCTCAGAAAAATGATATTGTAATGCTTTTCTTCTCGGAGAGCTCTTCTCCAAGTGCCTTGAGTCTTTTATCTTTCGGTGAGCCTCGTCCTCACCTCAATCACTCATCACGAGTGCTCCACCTCCACCGGAGAGAAGAGAAGTCATGTTAGCTAGCTCGTTACACCCTTGGTGATCCTCCAAAGTTGCCACTTCTTTGGCCTTAACACTCATCTTTCTCTCATACTCTCATTGCAGATATTTTACCTTCACAAATTCAATATTTCACTCGTCTAAAGAGACACCCAAATGAGCCATCAGCCCTAATGTTTGAGTTACCTATAAAGAAAAAAATCATCACAAATATTACACAAAAAAGGAGGAAAAAAGAAAAGAAAGAAGGAAGACAATGTATCATTCTGCCCTTTGACACTCTTCATGTGAGTTGAAATCTAAACTCTAGAGGACTCTTTAGCGATATCCATTTTCGTAGTACTTCATGTCTTCTTTAGGGAAGAAACATTGCCACCTGATTTCGTGGCGGGCTTCTTGAAAGAACCCCATGAATATGAGAGACCTTTCATCACCTTTACTTGACCTCTTTAGTGGAAAAGAATGAGATCTCCCTGCCTGGATGGAAAGGCCAACCTTGAACATTTTATCTTCAACTATATATTTGTTAATATGACGTAACTCATGCGGTAAGCTTTCTACATCAGGAACATTAAGAGTTGTCAAGATCTCATTCTCTTCAATCAGCAATGGATCTGGAAGGTCATTCAATCTTCCCCATCTCTCAGAAAGGCTCCACTCATTTTTCACAAAAAAAAATCCTAGACCAATTTTTTTAGGGATCCGTAAAAATTCTATCCAATTTTTATAGTCGATAAAAAACCGTCCACAGTATCACATGTGAATCTCACATTCGACACAAGTATTTGATGTTCAAAGTAACATCACTCTCTCTAAAGAAGATAGTTAAACTAGCGATGACCACTAAAGCTCGAAATGAAAATTGTGACAAAGCTACACCACATATTTTGAATATCTCAATCAACTCGGGAGCAAAAGAGAATCAGGTCTAGAATCATCTCGAACGATAAAGTACCTGGAGGTGTGAAGGCTCGATCACTTTTAGCAACAATAGCCACCAACTCATTAGGGTAAAATTTTCACTAAATGCCATTAAACTATCGATGTGATAGTGGATGATATATCGTCTAGACGTTATGGGTTTTCTTCTCACCGGAAAATACATGATAAATAAAGAGGAAGAAATGAAAAAATCTAGAAATTTTGTGAAGCGACTTACTTACCCCAATACTTGGGTATCCATTTTGACTCTCTCTCTCACGGATAGCTTGGGATAAAATTTTTTTCTGATCGACGAAAAGATACACATACATATGAGAAAAAAAAAATAGAGAAAAGATACTCCCCTAATGATGCTCGAAATTACACAAACTTTTCGAAAGTTGAAATGGTTCCTAGCTTCTCCACCACCTTGGCGGTTATCAACTGAACCATCCATTGAAGTTTCAAGAAATCCAATTTCCTACAAGAAGAAGTAGGAACTATGGGTCTTGATCGCCTCAAACCCGGTCGGTCACAGGGTAGTCAACGAGAAAAAATTATGAACGGGTTTTGATCGCCTCCCGATTGGTACAAGGTAGTCAACGCCTCTTTCGAGGGAAAATCCCTTGATGAGCTATGGGTCTTGATCACCTCCAAACCGGTCACAAGAGGCAACGCGTCTCTTTCGAGGGAAAATAGCCTCGTATGAAACTACGGGTCTTGATCGCCTCAAACCCGTCGGTCGACAAGAAGCGTTAACGCCTCTCTTTGAGGGAAAATCGAGCTGTATGAACTACGGGCCATCTCAACCTCACCCTAAGAAGAGAAATATTAGAGCGGTGGAAGTGTGTCTTCCTAGGGTTTTATAGACCTATAGGGCAAATCATCAAAAATGTCAAAATTGCCATTTTCTCTGCTAGCGCCCGTGACCGCCTTCCGCAACGCGGCGTACGCGCTCGCGAACGTGTGCCAATCCCCACATGCCATTCAACCAGCGACCGCGTGACCGGCCATCATGCGCCATCGATGGGCGGGCTCTCCGTCATGGGCGAGCCGCGCGTACAGACTTTAATAAATTCAGATAGATTATGCTTATGCTTATACATACGTATCACATCCCATCGCGCCACTGATCATAACCTTTTCATGAAGATCACGTTCTCTCAAAATGTATGGTTAATAGACCACAAATTTCATTGAAGAATTTGTTATTTTTAAGTATATGACATATATATTTTGGATGATTGAGATAATGTCATCCAAAAATAAGCGATATGACTCAAAATTCTACCTAGCACGAATCTTGGTGTTGACGTAAACTAATCCAAGTTGTCGAGATCAAGCACTTAAAATGCATTGGAAACTTTGGGATATCGCTTAAATCCCTAAATAGCCCTCAAACATGGAGTGTTTATAGTCAAATCGGCGTCTCGGCGTCGGATTAACAAGCCCAAGATCTCACAATTCGACTTCATTTGAGCATTCAAATACTTAAAATATCAAATGATCAAAAGAATCATTTTGAGCCGTCGATGAAGGAGTGGTTGGATTTTGCGTGTATTTAGAGCCACTCCCTCCATAAATAGTCATCATTCCTCGTATGAGGGACCAAGCAAGAGAGAGAGAGCTCTAAAGCTTGAAGATCCTCCAAACAATGTACCACTCGACGGTCGTCAACCACCGCGCCACCGCCACGTCGCCGCCGATCCTCGCCGTCGTCATCTCTCGGTCATGATGACCCATGTCGTCGATGTCTCACCATTCACCATCATCTACCACTAGCAAGTACATCGCGTGAATGTGATATAGTTGTTGTTCCCTTCTCATATACAATTCTATAATCCCGTTATCGGGAAAAATTTTGTACTCTGAAACAGATACATAGTGGAAGATTTTTGTTGGGCTAGGCTGGTTTTTTCCCTCTTTTTGAGATTTTTTTGTAAAATTTGAGTTTTCTTGTTCACTCTTTAAATACCTATGTGTTGAATTTTATAACAAATTTAAGGCGTAAACTTTCACTCTACCCGGTTTTATAAAAATAATTATCAAAAATAAGATATTCACTCTTAAACAAATAGTAATATTAGCATTGTTGATATGATTTTAAAATTTTAATTTTTTATGCATATAAATATTATATATATATATATATATATATATATATATATATATATATATATATATATATATATATATATATATATATATATATTCAAATGGTCCATTAATTTTTATCATTTATTTAATTTTTAAGTATAAATTTTCATTAAAATTCTGTGCACACTTTTAAGTGGATATATATATATATATATATACATATAAATTTTAAATTTTAAAATAATATTAACTATTTATTATTATTTTGAATAAAATATATATTTTTTTATTTAAATTTTCAAATGTCAAACCATCTCGACTCAAGCATTCGATTGGCGAGGTTCTTCTTCTTCTTCAACGCTCTTGCCCATTGTGCTCTTTTGGTTCTCGAAGCAAACGAAGAAGAAGATAAAAAGCCAAAAGAATTGAAATTGTTTACTCCCACTTCCTCCTCCCCCTGCCTAACGTTAGGCAGCTTTTGAAATGAACAACTGAACTTCGATGGCCTCTCAGCATATTCTATTTTTTAGAAGAGAATTTCATTCCAGGAGACTTAAATGAGGGGATGTGTTTCCATGATAAAAGGCACCTTAAATTTACTATTTAGGGTTGGTCCATAATAAATAACATGGAATATGTAACATGTGACTCTAATAAGATGAGGGTCATTGTTCTTTACATACATCGTCATTACAGCCATGCATGTGCCTACATGCTGAAGCGCTTGGTGGTGCCTGGAGGATATCTAGTATGATATCCCCACACACATGTTCTCATTCAATATTGAGTACCGGACACAGGCAGTGCACCTCACAGTTTATTAGCTACTACATCCAACCTATCATTAGATACCAGTTGGATTTGAAGCCCGAAAAATTATTGGTCATATGGAATCAAAATTTAACATTAGGGTGTCCTATATGAAAACTTGGGATGCACGTAGAAAGGCCATACAAGCTATTTTTGGCAGTTGGGAAGAGTCATACCGTTCACTAGATCACTTCATGGCTATTGTATGTGCAGTTATGCCAGTGTACCGCATTCAGTCAAGTGAATCTGGCCATTTTCAGCACATATTCTAGTCATTTGGGCCATCTATAGTCGGTTGGTAATTTTGCAAACCAATCCTGAATCTTGATGGTACATTTCTCTTGGGAAAGTATAGAGGAACTCTTCTTACTGCAATTAGTATTGATGCAAATAATGGCTTGTATCCTCTAGCATTTGTAATAGTGATAACGAGTCTGATGAGTCTTGGGCTTGGTTTATTAGGACATTACAGGACTTGATTCCGCTTATATGCACTCGGCCTGATTTATGCATTATATCTGATCGACATTCAGGCTTAGTACATGGATGTCGCAATTTTTTTTCCTAGGCTAAGCATTGCCACTGCTTACGCCATCTTAGAGAGAATTTTAAGAAGACATGCAGAACTATGGGAATTTTAGATGCTGAGTTTGTGTGTTAGAAGATGTACGTGGCAGGTAATACAAGTGATATTCACACCTTCACATATTACATTACGAATATCAAAGAATAGGTCAGCACTGAAAGTGGCTTTTGCAAGAGATGTGATGAAGTGGTCATTAAGTAACGATGGCAGATATCGTTATGGCACAATGACCACTAACGCATCAGAGTGTTTCAACGGTGTGCTGAAGAGGGCACGTGGGTTGTTGATACAAGCTCTAATTACATCAATTTATTATAATCTTATATCAGTTTTCACCAAATGCCTGAGACAAAGATCCGACCGATCGACGTGTGATTCAATTCGCACCGGCCAAGTCGCAAATGCAATAGAATGAGCGTGAAGCTGAGTGAGCCCACAAGAATAAATTTAAAAGTGTTAAGTATGTCCTCAATATCGTTTAAGGTTGAACTGCAAGAACAAGATAGTTGTAGTTATACATGTAGGCAGCCCTAATTACTTCACATTCCATGTTCACATATTATTGTTGTTAAAGCAACATCATTTGACATTCACAAGACGTGATCTCACACTACGCGAACTATACCATAAGACGTGGCTCAATTTCATGTCATTCCCCGACGTATTGATTGGCCATCATATTTGTCTGATCATCATCTGATTGAATTAGCACCAATCGAAGGCAATCGGGCCCAAAACACAAAGATATACCAACACAATGGATGAGAATGTGCAGCGAAGTAACATAATATATGGACTATGCAAAAATGTTGGGCATAATAGAGCCACTTGTCCACAAAATCGTCTACGTAGGACTTAGTGTGGTTTCGGTAGACTATTATTTTTTCTACTTATGTTGCTAGAAAATGTTAACTCTTGTGTATTTTTGCAATGTCATTTTCTCAATACTGTTGTTACTCATTTATGTTTATTGTTGATGTATTTTACTCTACATTATTGCTAGTATAAGGTGTGTTTTCCTTTATCGGTAATGCATAATTCTTGTGACTATTTTTTTCAGTTGTATGCCTCAGAGTGTATTTGTTGTACCTATGTATGTAAGACCTCGTTAATACTTTATGTGCATGCCTGAATGCAGTTTTATCTATATTGTTGGTAGAAGTTGGTGTTTTCATTGGTTAATGTAGTAGTATACATTGTTAGAGACTATTTTTTTTTGTATGCCTCTGAGACATGTATTTCTTATACCTGTATGTAGGACCTCGCATCTTACATGAACTAAATAAAAAATATCTTCTCCACGGATCGCAACTCTTGCACAAGCATGTAAGACGCACTAAATCATAATCTATAAAAATCATAAGGCTTCCTTCAACCAAAAATCAAGAAATTTCATCCTAACTATGATATTCAAGATCAATAATTTCATTAATTAGATAAATAACTAATCTATAAACACCCGCATGGGCCCTCACACTATGCTGAATGCCTAAATTCAAGTGTCTGAGGATGCTGCGTGGGTTGCTTCCCGGATTAGTCTTAGAATTGGTTCTGGGTTAACAAAACCTAAAAACTTATAATAAGAGTTTCAAATCAGTGAAATGTCTGAAAAACTAATTATGTCATGTGACGGTAGATCTAATCCTCTGTTATCAGCTAAACAGAGTTGACAGGATCTAAAGCCCTTAAACATATTCAAATTAATCAATTTTTCAACTCAAATCAAATTTTAATCTCATAATTCAAAAATAAAAACTACCTAAATTCTTAAATATACCCGTTTGCATCCTGACACTATGATGAATGCTTAAATTCAAGTGTCTGAGGATGCTATGCGGGTTGCTTCCTGGTTTATTCTTAGGACTGAGTCCATGTTAACAAAACCTAAAAAACCTATAATAAGAGTTTCAAATCAGTGAAATATATGAGAAACTAATTCTGTCAGGTAACGGTAGATCTAATCATCTGTTAGCAACTAAACAGAGTTGACAAGATTTAAAACTCTTAAATAAAATCTATGTAATCAATTTTCAAATATAAATAAAAAATTACTTAAATGAAACGTTATCATTTAAAGCTCAAATCAAATCCAATCTATCCACCTTCTGCAACTGTTTGTCGGGGTGACAAATTAAGAAAACTATAGCTCACAAAGGAGCCAATGTCAAATCAAGTGTTCTGTTATGTTCACTCTCAATCAATCTCATTTGTAGGGACGCGTATCCTGATGTGGACAAGTAGGCTCCACTGATGAAGCAGTTATGACCAGAGTCCTCTAATCGGGTGGTTGGCCGTCCATTATATTACTATCACGACCGTAGCTCGTGATGCTCCTATGGCTCGCCCTTAAGTTGTGAATCATGTATACGATAAGACAAATAGCTCTCCGCCTAAGGTAGACTTAAGCCTGTCTCCTGAGACAAACACCACCCCAGTGGATTTCTTCAATGACGTAACCCATGTGTTGGGATGAGGATCCTTCGTCGTTGTCGACTACCTCCTCCGACTAAGTAGACTGTGACCGGGACGCCTGGATGATAACCATGGGATCTAGATTGGGCACATCATCATTCCCCCAACCATTCAGTTTAAGCTGAAATGATAAATTTTATAATCTAAATTTTGAAACTCCATATGCTGCTACTATACACTACACATTAACCGATCTAATGACTAGTCTTAATCGAAAGTTCTCTCTCACTTATTGGTAGGGGTAATTAACTATAGGGGCTTGCACCTATAGGAAACCTGGAACCAGATCTAAAGTCCTCACCAAATGAGGATGAAATCTCTGAGTAGTGTCTTATCTATTATTTCATCTATCTTCTAAAAATTACACTGACACTTTAAATCATTCTTTTCATCGAAGAAGTCGGTGATGAATTTTCGGAGCCCACAGATTTCTGGCGACTCCGCTGGGGACAAGATTCTCTTTCCATCTTTGGCTAGTCATATATGTGCTATAGCAGCAATAAAATTTTTAAAAATTTAAAATAACGTAATGGTGATTTAAGTGTGTAACAAGTTCAATATGAGCCTCTATGCAGAATGAATCATTTCGTAGAGTGTGTCTTTATTACACCATTATTTATTTTAACATCTTGAAAGTATGAGAAATAATAATTGTTAATTACTAATCCCCATCTTTCGCTTTTGTAAATGGATCTACAAAGCACTCTTTCACGTTCAACTAGGTCGTGTCCGCTAAATCGCCACATCAACACTGAGATGCTATTCAATTTGGTAGCTTGAATTTCTGCCATCGGCACTCTTGAAGTACCCACCGGTAAGTTCGTCCGAGGCCATGCCGAAGGCCTCAAGTTACGACACCTACTAGCCAAGTGCCATCCGCTTCAACACCAATCATATCAAGGAGAGTTCTCCCAACAGAACTTCAATTTTTTAAGAGGCTAAATCTAAAGCTCCGGAAGACAAGAATGCGGGACAAACTATGTCTTTAATTCGTGGTACATTGCAGCTCATCGAACCTCTACCTGAAAGCATGATCATGAAGCTCGAAGCAATTAACCGAAGATAGAGAAAAGGAGAAACGGAGAGTGCTCACAGATCCCCTTTGAATGACCTAGTGAGCAAGCCACCGCCTAAGAGTATTCATACCCACAACAACTTTGACAATCTATAGAGTAAAGAGGAATAGCTCTATCAAAAAATAAAGCCCTTGGAACCAACCACGCCTCCACCACCACAGAGGAGACAACCTGAAACACTATCTACCAGGATACATAAAGTTCTCAAAGTAGCCAAGGATAGAGGCCTAATGAAAAGAAAATATTAGAGGCCTGTGGTGAGGGAAAATACCGAAGCGCCACCAAGAAAATTGACATCTCTTTGGTAAGCCACAGCCTAAGAACACTTGCATGGTGAGAGCATGGGCATGACACTTGGACCGCATGCCCAAGAAAAAATGTCCCAGAAGGTAAGAATATGGAGGCCAAGGCCCCATAATGAAACTTTGAGTAATAGAAGGGTGTGATATTATACATATACTGTAAATCTACCTCAAAATCAACTCATCAAGGATACCCAAAAGAAGGAATATCAATGATGAAAGATATGATGGTCGACACCATGGAGAATCCTCTAAGGGATCCCATCGCATCGCCACCCCTACAAGAGAAGGTTGACGTTGATCGTGGTTCTTTAATAGAAGAGGTGGTTATTCCACACATTGAACCAGAGATCGACTGGAAACATCGATCAAAAATTCGTGTGCAGGAAGAAAATAATGAAGAAGATTCTATGAAAATAGAAGTCGTCTATATGGTGAAAGATATAGAACTCTCCGAAGCACCATCAATAATGCAATCCGGAAATAACTGAATTTGATGCTTATGAAGAAGAGTCTTCATAGAAGCAAATAGAGGATGAATCTTCAAGCTTTGCTGAAGAAGAAGAAGAGGAAGATCAAAATGAGAAAGAAATCATGGACGTCGAAGCTGTCTATAGGGTTGAACCAGGAAATGATCAGCCTGGTGCACGCTTTTATAATCAACATCGTCGTATAGCCCTAGCAACAACTATCTCTACAAATGCACAACGAGAAAGGCAGTCAAGTTCTCCCACTGAAAATGAGCAAGGAGCAGAACAGCAACAAGAAATAGAAGAAGAGGAAGAACTTGTACTGATTGATGTCATGGCGCTAGCTAGAGAATAAAGAGAAATGCAGCGTCAAATGGAGGTCAAAGACAAGGAGATTGCACAGCTTGGTACCAAAATGAATGATATGACAAATGAACATCATGATGGAGATATTATAAAAGAATATCACATCAAATGCATCACCTATTTTGTCTGCTAACCAATAGGTAGCTAATAATACAACTTCTACACTACCTAATTTCCTCTACAAGATATGTTATGCATGAAACAAGGGATGAAGTTAACCAAACACCTCTCCAGCCGACAATTCAAAATCTAGCTAGCACACCTGGAGCGATAACAGCTGCTCAGCTAGAAACAATAATCAATGAAAAGATAAAGGTTGTCATAGCCTCAGAAAGCAGTCGAGGTAAAGGGTCGCCCTTACCCAACTGAATACAACCAAGTGTCATACTTGAAAGGTTACTCGGTGCTGAAATTTAATACTTTCAGCGAGCTTGGTAATCCAAAGCAACATCTGGCCCAATTTAAGGCTACTTGTGGTAACACAGGAGAGAACGATGCATTGCCTTTCTCCTTCATTAGCTTGACCTCACCGCTGAATGGTATGCAAAATTGCCAAATGATTTAGTTAAAATATTTGCTGAATTGGAGACCATATTTGTGAAAAGGTTCGACAGTGCAACCGAGAAAATCACAATCGCTGACCTTGCTTTGCTGAAAAGGAGGAAAGATGAGTCAGTGACAAAATTCATAGGCCATTGGCAATCTAAGTATGAAGTGCGAGCAACAGTTGGAAGAAGAACATGTGATCCAATTGCTAATGGGCAATATGGATGATAAAATGACACCATTCCTATGCATGGCGTCGATTGCAACATTCCAGGACTTGCTCGATAGAGTGGCTAAATTTGAAAAGTTGAATAACCCTAAGTCTGAAGTCTATGAAGATAAAGCAAAGAGAAACAAACCTTCAAACTCAAGAAGAAATGAGTCATGCTGCCTCTTATAGTTCAAATGGCGAAAAGTTGGTGATATACAACGTGGATAAAAGAAAGCAGACGGTATACAATGATGATAAGAGTAAAAAGTCTAGTTATTCTAATCCACAACCAAAATTGGTATTAGGAGGTAATGACAAACCTCAGACTTTTTCAAGGGGTGGGGAGCGTCCAAAACATGCAACAAGAGATGATGAGCGAATGGGGTCATCTTTTAAGAAAAAGATTAATAAATAATATTCCTGACAAATCAGCTAAATTATTTCGTGGTTTACAAGCATTAGAAATCAAAGCTATATGTCATCCTCATTTTTCTAGTTATCAGATCCTTAGTTAAACACAACAAGACACTAAAATCATTCTTCAATTTTGGCTTTACCAAGCCAGATTACACTCTTTCCATCTGCTTATTTGTAGGAGTATCTGCAATCATTTTGTTGAAGTGAAAGTTTTTTATTTTTAATGACTTGCATTGAAAGCTTTGGAAAGTGTTAAAATATTTTTAGGAGCACAAAAACCAGATGGCTTATAGACATGGAAAAGAACGAGTAACCTTGCATTTCATTTTCTATTGAAGGGCTTCTTGTTGTCAAGTTAGTTGTATTAAACCAATGCATTGTAGTTAACATTGCTACTATGATCATGTCCTCAAGTTCCCGATAAAATATAAGAATCGAATTATTGTTCTTCATTATTCAAAATTAGGTATTTAAGTCGATACTTAATATCGTTGATCATGATGATTTTATAAATGTTTTTCCTATATCACCATTTCATGGTCTTTCTATGCTCCAGCTTATTTGCTTCCAAAAAAATTTATGTATAGGCTTTCAAGTAAACTAGTATGCTTGATAAATCGTTTGATTCTTATTCATATAAATCTCATTTCAATATTTGAACAAGTTTGAACAAAATTTTTAAAACTCAAAATATAAAATAACTAGCTTATTCATTTACATTCGTGAATATATTAATTTATTGTTTAACAAGTGTCTTAGAAAGAGCTTGATAAAATGCTCATTAAATAATGATTTAATTGAGATTCGAAAACTTGGTTTTTGGTATTATATCAAAATTTTAATATTGTATGCCCTTCCCAAGTTATTTTATTTATATTACAAGAAGTATAAATATTGACAAATATTGAGTAAATAGCTAAATGGATAAAATTAGCCTCATTAGTGACTTTTGGATCTTGCTATGATAATTTAGCTAGATAGATCTCTCATTATGCTTGTGTCTAATGATTAAGATCTCAAGCTAAGATGGAATGTGCCATTATTAGAACAAATGACTTAATGAATTAATAGAGCTAACAATCTACACATGCCTCTATACTTGTTGATCCAGTTATGAGATTAAAGTTATGATTTGTTCTATTTTGATCTTTCTTGGAAATTACATAACTTCAATTTTTGTGAGACCATTGAATTAGGCATGATTCAACAAAAACCCACCCCTTTTTAATCAATCCAAGGGTTTATTAATTTTTTTTTTATGTTACATAAATTTGCTAAAGACCTTAAATCATGATGCAGATGCTAAACCTCAATTTTTTCTGAGATTATATTATTTTATTTAAATTATAATCAAATTCATGTTTCTCATGGAATGATTTAGACTTTCCAAATGAATATTTAAGAAATAAAAATTTGAAAGAAACTCAAACTTTCTTTGATATTATCTTATATTCACCTTTTTTCTTGTCACACCTCTGGTCTGGAAGTTGATATATTTCAAATACACAGGATATGATGAAGAAATATAAAATCTTATCAAGTCAATAATCCAAATTACTGTCTCTATCATCGGATGATCAATCACCCTATTGAAGATTGTTATGTCTTCAAAGATTGGCTAAAAAAAAAATATCAGCGAGGTGAATTTACACTATCTGACAGTTTTCTAGTCAACCATAAAAGAGAGTCTACAAGAATGATTACGTTCTCTTTCGTATCATCCAGCAAAGACAAACAGAAGGAGAAAGCAGTTCAGACTGAAGAATGATAAACATTAGTCTCCAAAAAGACCATGAAGATGCTGAAACAGCTAAAAGATGTCCCTAGTGTCAAGTGGAAATCACCGCTTGAACCTATATTGGACTTAAGAGAGATGCCTAAACCAAGTATTTGGGCTTCAATGACATTCTGATAATGCTACTTCATCATAGCATGAGAAGCAGTCTACTAAATGCAAGCCTCATAAATCAAATAAGACGGCTAAGAAAAAGAAGATCAAGAAGAGAACTACAACTCAAAATATCATTAACAATCTAGAGGAGTATCACCACAAGACATCATTTTCTTTATGCCTAAAACTTGATTGCTAAATGATGAAGAAGATAATGGTGAGCCTTGTCCGGTAGAGACATGTCGAATCATCGTGATGTCGATATTCTTCAACATCTACAAGAAGACGATAATGGTAGTCTGACAAACTCGACCAACCCGTCAAAATTTCTATCAGGAAAGTAAGAAGAGCCTGAGGAGCTAGTGTCTGAATCTTGTTTAATGACCCAACAAGATAATAACAGTTCAAATGAAGATCTATGTTTTTTCGATGGAGAAGAGTCAGACTCATCGATATCATCACGTATGAAATGTATGACGTTGAAAAATGAGTCTAACCCTCTTGGCCAATCTTCCAGAATAAGAGGGAAATTTGAAGAAACTACCTCTTCAGAAGAATCTAAGCGAGACAAAGTTATTCAAGTTCAATTGAAAAGTGGTAAAGTCGTACCACCTTCATCAAAGAAGGGAAATGCAAAAAAATTTAAAGGCAAACAAATTGAAGTCAATGACGATATCATTCCCAGAAATCCTAGAGCAAAGCCTAAATCGAGCGAGAAAATAGATTATAATATTCTATCACATCTGAGAAAGATCCATGCACAACCGAGTGTGTACGAGGCTCTCTTGATGTCAAAAGACCTCCAAGAAATTTTGATACAGGCCCTCAAAGATCCGGAGAGTTATGAAGCTTACTTTGCTAAAAAAAAAAATGCATGATTGAAGCACTACAAACTCAAGATCTCCCAATGATCACATTTTCTGAAGAGGATCTTATGTTGGGAACAGCAGATCACAATCGTCCTCTTTATGTTACGGTAGAGAGTGATGACATCTCTATTAGCAGAATATTGATTGATCCAGGTTCTTCTATCAATCTCATGAGTCTAAAGGTATTGAGAGGATTATGACTTGATATCCAACATCTTGGGAGAGATAAATTGATGGTTCATTGATTCAATGAAAAGGAGCAAAAAACTTTGGGTTCTTTTATTCTCCTGCTCAAATTCAAGTATTTATATACAGAAGCCAAGTTTCATGTAATTGATGCTGATACATCATTTAAAGCTCTCTTGGGCCGGCCGTGGCTGCATTAGTATGACATGGTCCCATCAACTATGCATCAATGTATGAAGTATCTCAAGGATGGAGAAGAATTCGAATTCTGGTAACCTCCACAAAAAAATAAAATCTATAAAGATGCAAAGTACTTCATCCTCAAAGAGCCTAAGCCAACAAAGCCTCTTGAAGCAGTAGCATCCACTTCATGAACTAAAAAGCAATTTCACAAAATGAAAGAGCAAAAGCAAGGAGAAAGAAAGAAGGCAATGCCGACTCTCCCTAAAGCACTTGATTCAGCACCTAAGTTAGGAAAATCAGTTCCTCATTTGGGAAGTGATACGAAAGAAGAAGAAGATATGTCCTCAAACCTAAGGAAACTTATAAGCTCTCAAGAAAGCAGCAGAGATAAGTGATTGATTTGACTATGATTTTGAATCTACTTATGGAAATAGAGTTGATGATATCAAGGAGGATAGCTCACTTGGTGAGTTAGATGACTCACTTATACTCATCCCTCAATAGTGCTTCAAAGAAATCATTCTATTGGAGGTTCATAATATTGAAGAATTGATAACATTCTATATGCCACCGTTGAGTGAGAGTGGTGGAACAAGAACTCTATTTTACAAATATGAAGAGTCTAAGCCTCAAGATTTTGAACAGCCTGCGAAACATAAAAGTTCTGATGAGATAGTACTAACAAGAATACCAATATACTATCCACAGAAGTTGCGAAGAATGATGCATAAGCTTGGAGTTTATATTAGAACTGCTAAATATAGAACCCAAGTCTTTAACAAGATGTGGAGCCAAAGAAGCCCCGAGGCATCACAAAGAAGTGATGAGTTTATCACTAAAGGTCTGGGGTTCATCTGTAAATCTCATCAAGATAGAGCGTTATAATAATAGAAAATAGAAACTCTTAGTGATGAAGAAGATGATTCCATGAAATTCTTCCCAAAAATGAAGAAATGGAAGTCAAGCTCGAAGAACTTGAAGATGGTGGACAAATAACTATGGATGAACTTAAAGAAGTTAACCTAGAGGAGAGGATGATCCAACTTTCTTGTTGTGTCTACGCGATGAGAAAGTTGAGGAGCTAAAAATGCTACTTTGTGAATTTAGGGATTACTTTTCCTGGACATATTCTAAAATGCCAGGCTTATCCCTTGATTTAGCAGTTCACAAACTAGCTATCAAATCAGATGCAACGCCTATTAAGTAAGCTCCTAGATAAATGAGATTGGAGATCGAAGAATAGGTAATTGCATAAACTAAAAAGCAAATCGAAGCAGGTTTCATCCGGGAGGAGAAGTATATGATATTGGACGTTGTCCCAGTTAGAAGAAACGGTCAAATCTGTCTTTGACTTAGGGACCTAAATAAACTGCCCAAAGATGACTTTTCTTCCCATATAACTATTGGTGGACAATACTTTACTATGACATGTTCTCATTCATGGATGGATAGTCGATACAACCAAATCAAAATGGCTTGAAGATGAAAAACATACATCATTCGAACACATATTAGTATATTATTACACGATCATGTCTTTTTTTGAAAAATGCTGAGCTACATACCAAAGGGCTATTATATGAGTTGATTCATCAAAAGGTGGAATGTTATGTCGATTTGGTGGTGAAGAGCCATGAAATTTTGAAGACTTGAGAATTGTACTTGAGAGAATCAGAAAATATGATCTCAAGATGAACCCTCTAAAATGTACATTCAGGGTATCCTCCGAAAAATTCCTAGGGGACATTGTACGTCACAGAGGTATTGAAATTAGAGCATTATTGGCACAACACAATCCTTGCATCGCCTACTCCTAGAAGCCTCTCATTCTATACACAGCTGCATTATAAGAGTCCCTTGGAACATTATTGGCACAACACAATGAAGAAGAAAAAGAGAATGCTCTTTATTATATAAGTTGAAGGTGATGAAATACTCTCGATAGAAACCGTTTAGCATTGACCTTTGCGAAAAGCTTCATCATTATATGTTATCTCACAAGATTACACTCATCTCAGGATCGATACGTGACAAGAGGATATTCTCTTGGCAAGATAAGTATTGCTTTACAATTTGATATCATACATTTCACAGAAAGCGAAGGGACAAGTCTTAGATTTTCTAGGCACATCCTATCCTGGACTCGCTCTTAATGATGATTTAGATGAGCAAATTATGCTCATTCATGAAAAAAAAATCACATATTTGGAAAATGTACTTTGATGGACCTCATCGATCAAACAAGTCCACATCTAAATTTCCCAAGAGCAAGAGCGAGAATCATCATCTTCATAACACTAAGGAGGGATAATGAGAATCATATGGATTGATCGAGGCAAGAACTAATAATGAAGCTGAATATGAAGCATTAGTGGAAAGTCTAGAAGTGGCTATTTTCATAGGCATTCAAAACCTGCACATTTTTGGTGATTCTCAGCTTATTATAAATCAAGTGCTTGACATCTATATAATTAACAAGCTTGAGTTAGATTTCTATCATAAAGCGAGTTCTCGAGCTTATGAAGATACCAAACATCCAGTCTCGGAGAATAAGAAAGGATTTACAAAATTAAGGAAATGATAAGTATGAATGGTGATTATGTCATGATCGGTGATTTATTTGACGAGTTCTAGAGCTATAAAATAAAAATCCCAGGTATAGGGTTACAAATTTGACCCAGAATGACTCGGTTGCTCTCCTCTCCCCAAAATCAACAAGAAGTTGTACCAAGAAGAGCTAAGAATGACATTGCCTTAGAAAAGCGTGTAAAGCCTTTGTTGTAGAGAGTCATGATTGGAGGTAACTTCATCACTACTTTAAAGATGGCAAATTACCAAATAATAAATCAGGCTCAAATCAGAAGAGAATACTATGCTTTTAAACACTTTATATCGTAGATCCTTTGAACAAATGTGGCTGATGCCAGTAGATGAAGCTAGCAAAGTAATGGTTGAAGTTCATGAAGGATTTTATGGTGCACATCAGTCAAGATGGCGATAAGATCAAAAGATGGGTTATTGGCCATCTATGGTGAGAACTGTGCTAAGAAGTATGAATGTCAAGTACATGAGAATCTCATCCATCAACCTTCAAATCCACCCAACAATAGCATCCGCCATTCAATGTTGGGGCAAAAGTAATTAAATTAATTGGATGGACATACTTCATCTAGCGATCGATTATTTCTCTAAGTGGGTTGACACTCCATTTAAAGAAGTTACTCGAGTGATCAACTTCACATAATGTCTATAGATTGGGTCAATCGAATAATTTAATAATGCACGACTTTCAAAAGTACAAAGATTTAAAGATTTGTTAAGCGACAAAAAATTGATTAATGATACTCTTCAATATGCAATCCAAGACCAAATGGTTTGGCGGAGGCATTCAACAAGACATTAGTCAAGCTACTCAAGAAGATCCTTAATAAAAATAAGAGAGAATGACATACCAAGCTAGTAGAGACTCTATGGGAATATCGAACTACCTACAAGATGAAAAGCCACTCCTATTCATTGGTATTTGGGCAAGCGGTTCTTTAACGAGCCATCCAATACATGAAGATCAAAATACTCTTCAGAATGGAGGAACTGCTTGATGAAGTTAGATTACAAGCTCATCAAAATCTAGAAGTTTATCGAGAAAAAGATATCCGGCTTTTGACCATCCTCAAACATTCCAAAAAGGAGAATTGATCATGGTGAGGCCAATTATTCATAATTGAAAATTTGGCAAATTTGAGCCTAATTAGGAAGACCTTTTGTCATTGAAAAAAGTGTATCAAGGAGGGGCATACCAACTCATTAACCTAAAGGGTGAAAGACCAATGCCGCCAATCAACGGTCGTTACCTGAAAAAAGTATTATACATGATAAATATATTCCCAAGGTATAATATAAATCCCCCTGCAAGACATGAGACATTTTTTTTTAGTATATCTATTTAGGTTGACAACGTGCTCCATGCCGAGATCCTTAAATAAACTTACTCTAGATGGAAAAACTTTTGTGAAAATTCTCTACATTGGGCATTTTAGATATTTATACATAGATGAAATCAATGTTATGTTAAAATCTCCTTTAGAGTACATCAATTCAAATATGGATGTATTTATATATTTTCATCTTGAAAATTCTCTAAATGTGTTTAGAATTTCCTGCAAGGCAGGGGCATTTTTTTAGTTTATATTAAATTTATTTGAGTTGACAACATCCCATAAGATGAAATCCTCAAATATATTCTGATTCAGGTTGATATTGAGCGTTATATCAAAATCCCTGAATATATCTTTAATTATCATTATTAAGTTGCAAAGTCTTGCAGGAATAAAAATAATCTATTTCTATGCATGAAAGGATAACCCTAAATGTCAAAAAAAATGTGCTGAGATTTTCCAAACTCTAGAGATCAAGTCAGAAGAACTTCTGATTTCATAAGTTTCCATCAATTGAGTTGGAGAAACATCAATCTCTACACCCTAAAGTCTAGGACATGGATGGGTTCTAAAGGTCGGACTCAACAAGCCCACAAATGGTCGAGTTGCTGACACTCTCCTCACTCAATAAGCCGAAAAAAAGGCTGGAGTGAAAGAGCACTCTTGACGATGAAAACCACCAATCATCAGTTGAAGACTGGTAGGTTAAATGTCAAACTCAACAAAAATATGGCCGAGTTCTCACTCAACAATGAAAAAAAAGTAGTGAAAGAGCCTCCATTCTAATGACGATAAGCTTATCAATCCAACTTAGTGATTATAAGCAACTAGGATCCAAGAGATCTCTACTTGATCGATTCAAGGATCAAATGCTCAACTCGAGCTATCTCAAATCAATCATATATTGCGCAGGTGATATTTCAATCTATTCTCAAATGATCTCAAGCTCAAAGCATCGCCTATCTCCTCATCAGTCAAAGCAAAAAAGGGAGGAAGAATTCATAGTTCATACAAAGGATGGGAACTAAAGGAATTTTTATTCAATTGTTAAAGCACACGTTGTTAGATAAATAACTGCTGACGATATAAGTTGGAAGGATGGGTCATATGTATCCTTCAACATCCATCAAGTAGCGCGATTCTTGGAGTGCATACACTTTCGACAAGTCTATGGGACAAATCAGTAGTCCTTCAAGTCACAGCTCAAGCTAGGATAAGAAATTTCAAATCCATCAAGCAATAATTCTCCTGAAATCATTCATCAAAATAAGCGGACTTTCTCCATCAAACCCAAAAGCATGAAGCTATCGAGGAGGCTCAAATCACAAGAGCATAAAAGAAAGAGATCTTGGAAAACATTGAAATAGATAGTAGATGGTGTAAGAGCCCTTATCAAACAATTCGGCATCATCAAGCATCATTTAGCATGCCACGAATAAGCATACTAATGACAAATCATGTCAAAACTCTTTTTATTGCAATCAAGCTAAATGATCCAAGTTTTGTAGCCAAATTAAACCCAAAGCACAAAATCAATCCCGAGTACATCAAAGTTGATTTCTTATCAAATTCCTAAAGCAAAATGTACAGAAGTAATAGAAAAACGTTGATATGCACTAATACAACAAGATGATACATGACTGATAAAAAAAAAGTACATCATGGAAGCCTAGACTGTAGCTCCTCAAGTTGTGCTGAATAAGATGCTAAAACACTTCCTTTCTAATCAAAGCATCAGCTCGCCGCCCCTACATGCCATAGCGGTGGCGTAACGGTGCGCTCCTACTTTTATCGAATCTCTTATCTTGGTCAATCTACTCGATCTGGCGGTCAATCATGTTTCGAAGAAGCGTCACATCGAACTCTAACGGTCAAACTCATCATGTGCTAGGTCAGCTATCTCCCTACGAAGCGTGACCTGCTCCTGAAGCTCTGTTAGTAAAGTGCTAGAGCGGACAATACTGAGTGATCTCATCCAGTGGATCAAGAACTCTACGTCTCTACAAAGAGTATCGATATCAGAACGCTCTCAAGCTGGTATGCTAAAGGTCCAAAGCGGCGTTGCATAAGACGTGAAGTTGTCCGGTGACTGAGTCAAGGTATCAGGAAACTACATCCCTTAAAAATACCAAGCCATAATCGCCCTATCCTGGATTTGGCCTATAACTCGATGGTAGATCTACTCTCATAACATGAACAGAAACAAATGAAAACAATCAACATAAAGCATAGCAGTAAATATAAAAAAGTGCAACTAAAGAATAAAGAGAAAAAGAAAGTACATGAACATGATAAATCCGATTGAACTGGTATATCGTAAGCGATGTAATCATCGAGGACCCTCACTATCTGATAAGCTCCAGAGTTATGTGCTGGCTCAATAGAAACTCTGCTAGCCATGAGATCTCTCACCTCTCAGTCTCAGACAATGGGCAAAGTTAGGCTGAGAGAGAAAAGTGGCTCACAAGGAGTAAAAATCGTAAGAATATGAGGACATGCAACTCAAGTCTTTCATAATATCTCCAGTGCTACCTAACACCTGTGGTAATTCATCAGAAGTCATATTTGTTAGGGGGCATTTGTTGACCCTCTCTGATATCCCATTTTTTTGGGAATAAAAAAAGTAATAATAATTGTGCATAAATATATCAATATTATATATACATAAATAAATATATATATATATATATATATATATATATATATATATATATATATATATATATATTTATATATATATCATAAATACATTCATGTTATAAATATATTTATATATATATATTATAAAAATAAATAGATATTACATAAAAAAGGGAAAAAAAAAGAAAAAAAAAATATTGTTGTTAGTAATATAAAAAAAAGAAAAAAGAAAAAGGTGCCTCACATATGTTCGGCCAAAACAAATTCGTCACAAAAGTCCGCTCATGTCCCTCTCCTTAAATAGAATTGGAAATTCAGTTTATTTGGCTCTTTGGTTCAGAACTACACCTTTGTTTCAAACTCACACATATCTTCCCAGTTTAAAATTGCTCTTGAAGCTCCGCCTTGACTATCAAAGAGTTGTGATCTAAAGCTCTTAAACATATTCAAATTAATCAATTTTTCAACTCAAATCAAATATCAATCTCATAATTCAAAAATAAAAATTACATAGATTCTTAAATATGCATCATGACACTATCTTTGAATGCTTAAATTCAAGTGTCGAGGATCGCCGAGTTACCTCGTTTAGTCTTTCGGGTCCAGTTAAAAACCTAAAATAATAATAAGAGTTTCAAATCGGTGAAATATCCGAACTCATTGTTAGGTAGACAGATCTTCCTTTAGGTAAACATAATTGACAAGATCTAAAACTCTTAAACAAATTCTAAGTAATCAATTTTCAAATATCAATCGAAAATTGCTTAAAAGAAATTCTATCATTAAAAGCTCAAATCAAATCCAATCTATCCACCTTCCGCAACTATTTTTCGAGGTGACAAATTAAGAAAATTATAGCTAAAGATGTCAAATCAAGTATTATTACTATGTTCACTCTCAATCTCTCATAAGGGCGTGGCTGTCCCTCATTGCGTGGCGGTAAGACTCCACAATGAAGCATTCTGACAGAGTCTCTCGTGGTTTGGCTAGCTCCATTATATTATGATCGATCATTATCGTATGCTCCCCAATGGCTCTGCCCTTTGAGTTGTGAATCATGGGGTATACTTAATAGGGCAAATAGCCCTCTATTAGCTAAGGTAGACCTAAGCATGTCTTCTTAAACAAACACCACCCCAGGCGTATAAGGGTTTATTGGATGATGTTACCCATGTATTGAAAATCCCCATCGTTGGTCCACTACCTCCTTTTATAAGAGTACAGCTTCGATGATGAAATCATGGGATCTAGATGGCATCATCATTCCCCAACCATCTGGTTTAAAATGAAATGATAATTTCATAATCTAAAAAACTCCATATGTTGTTCTTATACAATTAAACAATCTAATAGCCAAATAAAAGTTCTCTCTCACTTATTGGGAGGGTAATTAATTAGTAGGCTTGCATAGAAACACGAACAGATCTAAAGTCCTCACCAAATGAGGACAAAATCTCTAGGTAGTGTCTTATCTACTATTTCATCTGCCTACTCAAAATTACACCGACACTTTAAATCACTCTTCTCATCAAAAGGTGTGAAGAATTTTTGGAATTACATTCTGGCGACTTGGGAGACATGATTCTCTTTCCATCTTTGGCTAGTCATATATGTGCTACAGTAGCAATGAAATTTTTGAAAATTTAAAATAACTTAATGGTGATTTAAGTGTGTAATAAATTCAATATGAGCCTCTATGCAGAATTAATCATTTCGTAAAGTGTGTCTTTATTACACCATTATTTATTTCGTAGCGCCTCTGCATCTTGCAAGTATGGGTAAAATAATAATTGTTAATTACTAATCCCCATCTTTCACTTTTACAGAAATGAGTCTACAAAACACTCCTTTCACTTGTTCTAGGTGATGCGACATCACTAATAGCAATCAACCGGAGATGTCAGGCTACCATTCAATTTGATAGCTTGAATTTGCTATCGTGCAATCGAAGTACCCACGTATACATTCATCCATCTTTGGATGGCCTCAGTTCAAACTCCACTGTAAATGTACAACCAGTTTAACAACCAACTGTTGTCAAGGAGTCAATTTTCAAAGGAGTCAATAAAGCTCATGATGACAATATTAGTCAAGGGACAAGCTGTCTTTAATTCCTCGTGTACAGTATGTGCTCTTGAACCTCTACTGAAAGCATAATCATGAAGCTTTCTCATTGAAAAATTAACGAAGAGAGAAGAAGAAGAAATCAGGGCTCGAGATCCTCTTTGAGCGAGTGAACAAGCGATCTCACGCCATGGCGTATTCCTACCCACAATAATTTTGACAATCTAAAGTGAGTAAAGAGGAATAGCTCTACTGGCGAATTAAAGCAGTCCTTATGGAACCAACCACGTGAAGCTTCGCCACCACAGAGGAGACAACACAAACAATGATACATAAAGTTCTCAAAGTCAGAGGATGAGGCTAATGAAAAGAAATATCGGAGGCATGGTGAGGAAAATACCAGCGCCACCAAGAAAATCCATCTCTTCTAATAACTGAGCTAGTACACTTGCATGTTGAGCATCGACACTTGGACCGCATGTCCAAGAATCATTCAAAGGTCCCGTGAAGGAAGCAAATATGGAGGCCAAGGCCCCATAATGAAACTTTGAGTAATATAAAGGGTGTGACATATGATACATATACTCAGAAATCTACCTCAAGATCAACTCATCAGAAGTGGATACCCAAAAGAATGAATATCAATGATGAAAGATATGATGGTCGACACCCTGGAGAATCTTCTAAGGGATCCCATCGTCGATCAGTTTCACCCCTACAAAAGAAGGTTGACGTTGATCGTGGTCCTTTAATAGAAGAGGTGGTTATTCCGCTCATTCAACCAGAGATCCACTGGAAATGTCGATCAAAAATTCATGTGCAGGAAGAAAATAATGAAGAAGATTCTATGGAAATAGAAGTCATCTATATGGTTAGAGATATAGATGAACTCTTCACTCAGCACCATCAACAGCAATGCGAATCCAGGGAATCTGAACCTGAATTTGATGCTTATGAAGAAGAGTCTTCACAGAAGAAAAGAGAGGATGAATCTTTGAGCTTTGCTAAAAAAGAAGCAAAAGAAGATCAAAATGAGAAAGAAATCATGGGTGTCAAGTCTACATATGGTTGAACCGGAAATGATCAAATATGGTGCGCTTTTATAATCGATCGTCATTATAGCCACACAACTATCTCTGCAAATGCACAAGGAGAAATGTAGTCAAGTTCTCCCACTAAAAATGAGCAAGAAGCAGAACAACAACAAGAAATAGAAGAAGAGGAAGAACATGTACTGATTGAAGCCATGGTGCTAGCTAGAGAACAAAGAGAAATCGACATCAATGGAGGTCAAAGACAAGGAGATTACGACTTGGTACCAAAATGAATGATATGATTATACAAATGAACATCATGATGGAGATGTTATGAAGAATATCACATCAAGTGCAGCACCTATTTTGTCTGATAATCAATAGGTAGCTAGCAATACAACTTCTACACACCGTCTGGTACCTCAAGCTCATAGTATATGTTACATGAAACAAGGGATGAAGTTAACCAAACAATCCAACCGATAATTCAAAATCTAGCGCAACTTAGCTTGCTCTAGAAATAATAATCATCTGAAAGATAAAGATATAGCCTCGAGAAATTTGAAAAAAGGCGGTGGGTCACCCTTACCCTGAATATGACCAAGTGTCATGCAGAAAGGTTACCGGTCAAATTAATACTTTCAACGGGCTTGGTAATCCAAAGCAATATCTGGCCTAATTTAAGGCTACTTGTGGCAACACAGGAGAGAACGATGCACTGCTTTTCCATCAATTCGTTAGTAGCTTGACCTCAGCCACTTTCGAATGGTATGCAGAATTTTCAAATGATTCAGTTAAAATATTTGCTGAATTGGAGACCATATTTGTGAAAATGTTGCGATGAGAAAATCACAATGCGACCTTATTTTGAAAAGATAAATGAAGAGTGTGACAAAATTCATAGGTCATTGGCGAAGTATGAAGTGAGCAATATTAGAAGAAGAACATGCAATCCAATTGGGCAATATGGATGATAAAATGGCAAAATTCCTATGCATGGCATCGATTGCAACATTCCAGGACTTGCTCGATAGAGTGGCTAAATTTGAAAAGTTAAATCACCCTAAGTCTGAAGTCTATGCAGATAAAGCAAAGAGAAACAAACCTTCAGACTCAAGAAGAAATGAAAGTCAAGCTGCTTCTTATAGTTAAAATGGAGAAAAGCGGGTGATATACAACGTGGATAAAAGAAAGCAGATGGTGTACAATGATGATAAGAGTAAAAAGTCTGGTTATTCTAATTCACAACCAAAATTGGTATTAGGAGGTAATGACAAACCTAAGGCTTTTCCAAGTGGTGGGGAGCTCCATAATAAGCAACAAGAGATGATGAGCGACTGCAGCCATCTCTTAAGAAAAAGATTAATAAAGAATATTCTTTCAGAAGGGACAGTGTGGCTAAATTATTTAAGCGGTCAAAAAAGGTTACTTACAATCAAAAGGCAAGAAGCTAATCAAGTAGTAATTCAAATTACTCCCTATCATCGAATGATCACCTATTGAAGATTATTATGTCTTCAAAGATTGGCTAGAAATATCGGAGGTGAATTTACTCGGTGTTCTAGTCAACCATAAAAGAAAGTCTACAAGAATGATTACATCCTTTTCTGTATCATCCAACAAAGACAAACAGAAGGATAAAGCAGTTCAGACTGAAGAATGACAAACATTAGTCTCCAAAAAGACCATGAAGATCAAAACTAAAAGATGTCCCTAGTGTCAAGTGAAAATCACTGCTTGAACCTATATTGGACTTAAGAGAGATGCCTAAACCAAGTATTTGGGCTTCCCAATGATATTCGATAATGCTACTTCATCACAACGAGAAGGTCTAAACACAAGCCTCATAAATCAAAGAAGTTGGTTATGAAAAAGAAGATCAAGAAGAGAACTACAACTCAAAAGATCATTAACAATCTAGAGGAGTATCACCAACCGGCAAGATAACCATTTAGGCTTGCAGACTTCATGCCTAAACTTGCATTGCTTGTCGATGAAGAAGATAATGGTGAATCTTGTCGGTAGAGACATCAATCATCTATGTGATGTCAGATATTCTTCAACATCGGTTCTCGAAGACGACAAGGGTAGTCAGACAAACTCAACCAGCCCATCAAAATTACTATTGGGAAAATAAGAAGAGCCTGAGGAGCTAGTGTCTGAATTTTGTTTAATGACCCAACAAGATAATAACAGTTCAAATGAAGATCTATGTTTTTTCGATGGAGAAGAGTCAGACTCATCGATATCATCACGTATGAAATGTATGACGTTGAAAAATGAGTCTAACCCTCTTGGTCAATCTTCCAGTATAAGAGAAAAATTTGAAGAAACTACCTCTTCAGAAGAATCTGAGCTAGACAAAGTCATTCAAGTTCAGTTGAAAAGTGATAAAGTCTTACCACCTTCATCAAAGAAGGGAAATTCAAATAAAGATAAAGGCAAACAAATTGAAGTCAATGAAGATATCATTCCCAGAAATCCTAGAGCAAAGCCTAAATCGAGCGAGAAAATAGATTATAATATCTGAGAAAGATCCCTGCACAACTGAGTGTGTACAAGGCTCTCTTAATGTCAAAAGACCTCCGAGAAATTTTGATACAGGCTCTCAAAGATCCGGAGAGTTATGAAGCTTACTTTGCTAAAAAATGCATGATTGAAGCACTACAAACTCAAGATCTCCCATTGATCACATTTTCTAAAGAGGATCTTATGTTGGGAACAGCGGATCACAATCATCCTCTTTATGTTACTACAGAGAGTGATGACATCTCTATTAGCGAAATATTGATTGATCTAGGTTCTTCTATCAATCTTATGAGTCTAAAGGTACTAAGAGGATTATCACTCGATATCCAACATCTTGGGAGAGATAAATTGATGGTTCATGGATTCAATGAAAAGGAGCAAAAAATTTTAGGTTCTTTTATTCTCCCACTCAAATTCAAGGATTTATATACAGAAGCAAAGTTTCATGTAATTGATGTTGATACATCATTTAAAGCTCTCTTGGGCCGGTCATGGCTGCATGAGTATGGCATGGTCCCATCAACTATGCATCAATGTATGAAGTATCTGAAAGATGGAGAAGAATTCAGAATTCTCGATAACCTACAACCATTCTCTATCAATGAAGCAAAAATCTATGAAGATGCAAAGTACTTCATCCTCAAAGAGCCTAAGCCAATAAAGCCTCTTGAAGAGGTAGCATCCACTTCATGAACTAAAAAGCAATTTCACAAAATGAAAAAGTGAAAGTAAGGAGGAAGAAAGAAGGCAATGCTGACTCTCCCTAAAGCACTTGATTCTGCAACTAAGTTAGGAAAATGGGTTCCTCATTTGGGAAGTGAAACAGAAGAAGAAGAAGATATGCTTTCAAACCTAAGGGAAATAAGCTCTCAAGAAAAGTAGAGTATGAAATAAGTGATTCGATTTAGACTATGATTTTGAATCTACTTATGGAAATAGGAGAGTTGCATCAAGGAGGATAGCTCACTTGGCAGTCGATGACTCACTAAAATTATACTCATCCCTCAATAGTGCTTCAAAGAAATCACTCATTGGAGGTTCTAATATTGAAGAATTGATAACATTCTATGTGTCATTTGAGTGAGTGGCATATGAACTCTATTTTACAAATATGAAGAGTCTTAGCCTCAAGATTTTGAACAGCCTGCGCAACATAAAAGTTTTGATGAGACAGTACCAACAAGAATACCAATATACTATCCACAGAAGTTGTGAAGAATGATGCATAAGCTTTGAGTTCATATTGGAACTACTAAACATAGAACTCAAGTCTTTAACAAGATATGGAGCCAAAGAAGCCCCCAGGCATTACAAAGAAGTGATGAGTTTATCACTAAAGGTCTAGGGTTCATCTGTAAATCTCATCAAGATAGAGCCTGTTATAATATAATAGAAGCTGAGATAGAAACTCTTAGTGATGAAGAAGATGATTCCCATGAAATTCTTCTAAAAATGATGAAGAAATGGAAGTCAAGCACTTTGAAGAACTTGAAGATGGTGGACAAATAAATAGCTACTATGGATGAACTTAAAGAAGTTAACCTAGGGCGAGGATGATCCCATCCAACTTTCTTCTACGATGAGAAAGTTGAGAGCTAAAAATGCTACTTTGTGAATTAGATTGCTTTGCCGACATATTAAAATGCCGTATATCCTTGATGTAGTTCACAAACTAGCTATCAAATCAGATGCAATGCCTATTAAGCAAGCTCCTAGATAAATGAGATTGGAGATCGAAGAACAGGTAATTGCATAAACTAAAAAGCTAATCGAAGTAGGTTTCATCCTGGAGGAGAAGTATTCATATTGGATAGCTAACGTTGTCCCAGTTAGAAAGAAGAACGGTCAAATCCGTCTCTGCATTGACTTCCGGGACCTAAATAAGGCGTGCCCAAAAGATGACTTTCCACTTCCCATATCAGAACTATTGGTGGACAACACTTCCAACTATGACATGTTCTCATTCATGGATGGATCGTTAGGATACAACCAAATCAAAATGACGCTTGAAGATGAAAAACATACATCATTCAAAACACATATTAGTATCTATTATTACACGGTCATGTCTTTTGTCTTGAAAAATGCTAGAGCTACATACCAAAGGGCTATGACACATATTTTTGATGAGTTGATTCATCAAAAGGTGGAATGTTATGTTGACGATTTGGTGGTGAAGAGCCTAAATCGTGAAAATCATTTTGAAGACTTAAGAATTGTACTTGAGAGAATCAAAAATATGATCTCAAGATGAATCCCTAAAATGTGCATTCGGGTATCCTCAAAATTTGGGGTACATTATGCATCAGAGGTATTGAAATTGATCTCTTAAAATCAAGGCAATTATGGAGATGCCTCCATAGAAGAGTTTGCATCTCATTCTTTATAAGGACAACATTCATCGATTTATATCAAATCTATCGGGGATATCAACCATTTGCAAGGTTGATGAAGAAGGATGTTGCATTCGAATGGGACAATGAGTACTAGGAAGCCTTCAATAGCATTAAAAGTTATTTATTAAATCCACCAATCCTTGCAGCGCCTACTCCTAGAAGCCTCTCATTCTATACACAGCTGCATTATAAGAGTCCCTTAGAACATTATTGGCACAACACAATGAAGAAGAAAAGAGAATGCTCTTTATTATAAGTTGAAGGCGATTGAGTAAATACTCTCGATAGAGAAGCACTTTAGCATTGATCTTTGCGGTCAAAAGCTTATCATTATATATTATCTCACAAGATTACACTCATTCAAGGATCGATCCATGAAATACTTGATGACAAGATCAGCGTTGATAGGTCGCTTGGCAAGATGGGCAGTATTGCTTTTACAATTTGATATCACATACATTTTGCAGAAAACAGTGAAGGGACAAGTCTTAGTAGATTTTCTAGCTGCACATCCTATCCTTGCGGACTCGTCTCTTAATGATGATTTACCCGATGAGCAAATTATGCTCATTCATGAAAGAGAGAAATCACAAATTTAGAAAATGTACTTTGATGGGGCCTCATCAGTCAAACAAGTCCAACATTTAAATTTTCCAAGAGCAAGAAAAGGAATCAGCATCATCTTCATAACACCAGAAGGAGGGATAATGAGACGATCATATGGATTGATCGAGGCAAGAACTAATAATGAAGCTGAATATGAAGCATTAGTGGAAAGTCTAGAAGAGGCTATTTTCATAGGCATTCAAAACTTGCACATTTTTGGTGATTCTCAGCTTATTATAAATCAAGTGCTTGACATCTATATAATTAACAAGCTTGAGTTAGATTTCTATCATAAACAAGTTCTTGAGCTTATGAAGTAGATACCAAACATCAAACTAACTTGAGTCTCTCGATCCGAGAATAGTAAAGCCGACTGCTTAGCAAAATTAGCTAAGAAAATGATAAGTATGAATGGTGATTATGTCATGATCGGCATATTTACTTGACGAGTTCTAGAGCCAATAAAATATTAATCCCCACAGGTATAGGGGTTACAAATCTGACCCAACAGAATGCGACTCAGGTTGCTCCTCATACTCCTCAAAATCAACAAGAAGTTGTACCAAGAAGAGCTAAGAATGACATTGCCTCAGAAAAGCAGTGTAAAGCTTTTGTTGTAGAAGAGTCATGTGATTGGAGATAACCCTTCATCGACTACTTTAAAGAAGGCAAATTACCAAGTAATAAATCACTGACAGCTCAAATCGAGAAGAGAATGCTATGTTATGCTTTCGTCAACAACACTTTATATCGTAGATCCTTTGAACAAATGTGGCTACGACGCCTAGGAGTAGATGAAGCTAGCAAAGTAATGGTTGAAGTTCATGATGGATTTTATGGTGCACATCAGTCAGGTCCCAATATGGCAGTACAGATCAAAAAGATGGGTTATTATTGGCCATCTATGGTGAGAGACTGTATTAATCAGGCTAAGAAGTGTCATGAATGTCAAGTACATGAGAATCTCATCCATCAACCTTCAAATCCATACACCCAATAATAGCATCCTGGCCATTCGAATGTTGGGGCACAAAAGTAATTGGACCAATTGATCCACCGTCGTCAGCTGGACATCGCTTCATCCTAGCAGTGACTGATTATTTCTCTAAGTGGGTTGATGCTACTCCATTTAAAGAAGTTACTATTGACAGAGTGATCAACTTCACACATAATGTGGTCTATAGATTCGAGTGTCACGTCGAATAATTTCTAACAATGGCACGACTTTCAAAAGTACAAAGATTTACAGATTTGTCAAGCGACATAAAATTGATTGATGATACTCTTCAATATGCAATCCAAGACCAAATGGTTTGGCGGAGGCATTCAACAAGACATTAGTCAAGCTACTCAAGAAGATCCTTACTAAAAATAAGAGAGAATGACATACCAAGCTAGTAGAGGCTCTATGGGCATATCGAACTACCTACAAGACAACTAAAGCCACTCCTATTCATTGGTATTTGGAACTCAGTTCTTTGCTTGAAGTTGAATTGCCTTCACTTGAGTAGCCATCCAATACAATCTAACTGAAGATCAAAATACTCATCTAAGAATGGAGGAACTTCGAGCTTGATGAAGTTAGATTACAAGCTCATCAAAATCTAGAAGTTTATCGAGAAAAGATGTCCAGGCTTTTGACCATATGGTCTTGACCTCGAACATTTCAAGGAGAATTGATCCTTAGTCTTTGAGAGAAATCAAAATTTGGTGAAATTTGAGCCTAATTGGGAAGACCCTTTTGTCATTGAAAAAATATCAAGGAGGGGCATACCAACTCATCACCAAGGGTGAAAGACCAATGCCCTAATCAATGTCGTTACTGAAAAGTATTATACATGATAAATATATTCCCAATATAATAGAAATCCCACAAGACATGAGGCATTTTTTTAGTATATCTATTTAGGTTGACATCGTGCTTCATGGAGATCCCTAAATAAACATACTCAGATGAAAAACTTTTTGTGAAAATTTCCACATTACAGGGGCATTTTAGATTTTTATATATAGATGAAATCAATGTTGTATGTTAAAATCTCCTTTAGAGTACATCAATTCAAATATGGATGTATTTATATATTTTCATCTTGAAAATTCTCCTAAATGTGCTTTAGAATTCCACGCAAGGCGGGGCATTTTTTAGTTTATATTAAATTTATTTGAGTTGACATGTCATCCCATGGATAAATATATATATTACGATTGAGGTTGATATTGAGCGTTACATGAAATCCCGAATATATCCATAATTATCATTGTTAAGTTGCATTATCTTGCGAGAATTAAAAGAATCATTTCTATGCATGAAAAGGATAACCCAATGTCAAAAAAAAAAATGTGCTTCAGAGTTTTCCAAACTCACAGGAAATCAGTCAGAAGAACTCCGATTTCATAAGTTCAATCAATTGGAGTTGGAGAAACATCGATCTCACACCACGAGTGGGACACGGATGGGTTCTAAAGGTCATACTCAAGCCCCTGAATGAGTTCTTGATGCTCTCCTCACTTTCGATAAATAAAATTTTGCCGATTGAAAAGAGCCCCAAATGAGTCGGGCTCAAACCACCGATCCACTTCTGACTCGAGTTGAATAAAGGTCAAACTCAACAATAAATGGAGTTCGGCGCTCTCTCCTCACTCCAAAGCAAGAAAAAGTGAAAGAGCCCCGCTCATCAATGACGATATGTTCAATCTAAAACCAAATCCGTGATTATAAGCAAGATCAGAGATCTCTACTTGATCGATAGATGATCAAGCAATCTGAGAAAATGCTCAATTAAGAGCTATCTCAAATCAATCTATATATTACGTGCAATGTGATATTTCAATCTATTCTCAAATGATTTGATCAAGCTCAAAGCACAGATCAACGCCTATCTTCTCATCAAGTCCGTCAAAGCAGAAAGCACAGGACCGAGGAAGAAATTCCATAGTTCATACAAAGATGGCTAAAGAATTTTGGTTATTAGTCTATTAAAGCACACGTTGTAATAACTCAACATTGACCCATATAAGGAAGGATGGGTCATCTATATGTATCCTTCAACAATCCATCAAAGCGGCAAGCCGGTTCATGGAGTGCATACACTTCACGACAAGTCATAGATGTCAATCCTTCATCAAGTCCGCTCAAAGCAGGCGAAGAAATTTCAATTCCATCCAAGCACGAATAAACTGATTCCCCAGCGGAATCATTCATCAAAATAAGCAGACCAATTTCTCCATCAAACCCAACCAAGCATGAAGCTAGGGTTAGAGGAGGCTCAAATCTGCAAGAGCATAAAAGAAAGAGATCTTCAGTAACGCCATTGAAATAGATAGTAGATGGTGTAAGAGCTCTTATCAATCTGACAAGTCGATTCTAAATCGGTTAAGCCCGTCATTTAGCATGCCCTGAATAAGGCAACATGCTAATGACAAATCATGTCAAAGCTCCTTAAGCTATTGCAATCGAAGCTAAAATGATCCAAGTTTTGTAGCCAGCATACAAATTAAACCCAAAGCACAAAGCATACAAATCAAGCCCAGAGCACAGATCAAAGTTGATTTCTTATCAAATTCCTAAAGCAAAATGTACAGAAGTAATAGAAGAACGCTGATATGCACTAATACAACAAGATGATACATGACTGATAAAAAAAAGTACATCATGGAAGCTGATCAGCTCCTCAAGTTTGGCAATAAGATGCTAAAGGCGCTATCACTCTCACCAATATCAAAAATCGATTTCGTATAGCCCTGAGCCATAGCTTTCATGATTAGCGATCGCTCCTTTATAGCCCAAGCTCTCTTATCGATCAACTGCGCTCTCGATCCCGGTCAATCTGCTAACTCGAGCGTCTATCGAATACGGTTATGTAGAGCCTCGGACTCTCAAACTCATCAGTGCTAGTCGGTATCTCAAGCATGACCGCTCAAAATCGAGTAAAGTGCTAGACAATCTTGAGTGATCTCATCGATGGATCAAGAACTCTATCTCTAGAGTCTCCGGATACACGAGAACCGCTCCTCCAAGCCGGACGAGCTAAAAGGTCCAAAGCGGTGTGATAAAGATTGAGTTGTCCGGACTCGGTGAGTCCAAAATATCGTGAAACTACATCCCTTAAAAATACCAAGCCACAATCCCGCATGCTCCTATCATGTGGATTTGGCCTATAAGGATATCGATGGTAGATCTCACTCATAACCTACATCGCACTACGAAATAAATGAAAACAATCGGCAAAGTTGCGAAATATAAAAGTGCAACTAAAAATAAGAGAGAAAGAAATACATGAACATGACAAATCGATTGGCGTATATGTGATTAATCATGAGGACCCTCACTATCCGATAAGCTCAGTTATGTGCTATATCAATGAAACTCCTAGCCTGAGATCTCTCACCTTAGAATCGCCAGACAATGAGCAAGGGCTCGGTAGAAAAGTGGCTCCACACGAGTAACAAAATCGAGTGACAAGAAAGCGACATTACGGCTCAACTCTAAAGTCTTTCATAATATCTCCAGCAACACATGTGTAATTCATAAGTCATATTTGTTCATTTGTGCTCGATATCCATTTTTTTTGGAATAAAAAAAAGTAATAATAATTGTGCATAAATATATCAATATTATATATACAAATATATATATACATAAATATATATATATATATATATATATATATATATATATGTATATATAACATAAATACATTCATGTTATAAATATATTTATATATATATATATTATAAACATAAATAGATATTACATAAAAGGAAAAAAAAGAAGAAAAATATATATATTGTTATCGTATAAAAAAAAAGAAAAGGTGCCTGTATCTTGTGAAAATATTACTCTCCGACGTAAGCTTCAAATGGACTAATCGACATGTGTCCCATTTTTCCCCTTTACCGATTAATGGAGCGGCAATTATCGGATGGCTTTCCACAGCGAGAACGTCGATGGTAATTATTAACTTCTTTGTAAATCTTTAGATAACCCGCCATTGGCGTCTCAAAAGCGGAGAAGAAGAGCGAAATCAGGCTTGACATTCCTCTCAAAGGATTTTTTTCAAACATCCGTTGTCGATCATGTAACGTGCTCAATTATGAAATCTAAATTGAGGTATTGTAGGTATTTACATGAGGTATTTCTCTTAGAACTTGAATGAATTTAGGGTTTACTCGATATTGATACTGATGAAGATTGGTTTTTTATATATTTTTATGCTCACTCTGTATCTTTGGAAACCTCTTGACCTCTTTTGCCGATTATTTTTACTCCTTATGATTATATTTAGAAATTCATAGGAAGCATTTGATGCTTGGGTGGTTTAGGTGGTTTATGCATCACATCTGTACCTCTTGGAGGCTGGACCATTTTGACCTTTTTGCGTTTTTCCCTCCTTATGATTATGTATACATTTACCAAATGAAGCATTTGATGGCATTTTGGGTGATTTTGGGTGGTTTAGTGCATCTGTCTGTACCTCTTGAGAATTCACCATTGTTTTTGATTTTTTTTTTTCCCTCCTATGATTATATAGGGCATTCAAAGGAAGCATTTGATGGCGATTTGGTGATTTTGGGTGGTATTTTGCATTTACACCCACGTGTACCTCTTTGAGAGCTGAGATCAATTTTGACATTTTTCACATTTTTCCAACTCCTTGATTATGTTTAACATTATAATGGAAGCATTTGATGTCGGGTTGGTGATTTTGGGTGGGTGTTTTGCATGTACCATGTGTACCTCTTTGGAGACTGGACCTCTTTTGATCTTCTTTTCCATTTTTTTATACCAACTCCTTATGATTATGTTTGAGGCATTATAATGGAAGCATTTGATGGCATTTGGGTGGTTTGGGTGGTTTAGTGCATCACACTGTGTACCTCTTTGGAGGTCAGACCTCTTTTGATCTTTTTTTTTTTCTACTCCTTGATTATGTATAGAGCATTATTATAATGGAAGCATTTGATGGCGATTTGGTGGTTTTGATGGGTATTTTGCATTTATGTGTACCTCTTTGGAGAATACAGATCATTTTGACCTTTTTCCCAATTTTTTTCAACTCTTTATGATTATATTTAACAGAAGGAAGCATTTGATGGCGGTTTGGGTGATTTGGTGGTATTTTTCATTATCTGTAATCTTTGGAGATGGGACTCTTTTGATCTTTTTTTACAATTTTTTCTGGCCAACTCCTTATGATTATGTATAGAGCATTATAATGGAAGCATTTGATGGCAGTTTGGGTGGTTTTGGTGTGTATTTTGTATTTGTACATTGTACCTCTTTGGAGAATTCTGGATCATTTTGACCTTTTTTTCAATTTTTTACTCTTTATGATTATGTATAGAACATTATGGAAACATTTGTTGGCAGTTTGGGTGGTTTCTGGATGGTTTAGTGCATCTGTACCTTGTGTACCTCTTTGGAGGGTACAAACCTCTTTTGATCTTTTTTTACAGTTTTTTCTGGCCAACTCCTTATGATTATGTATAGAGCATTATAATGGAAGCATTTGATGGCAGTTTGGGTTTTTTTGGGTGGGTATTTTGCATTTGTAACCTTGTACCTCTTTGGAGAATCTGACCTCTTTTGATCTTTTTTTACATTTTCTGCCAACTCCTTATGATTATGTTAGAGCATTATAATGGAAGCATTTGTTGATGGGTTTGGTGGTTTGGGTGGTATTTTGCATTTGTACCGTGTACCTCTTTGGAGGATCTGATCATTTTGACCTTTTTTTAGTTTTTTTGCCAACTCTTATAATTATGTTTAGAACATTTGAAAGGAAGCATTTGATGGCGGTTTGGGTGGTTTGGGTGGTATTTTTACATACTGTGTACCTCTTTGGAGTGAGACCTCTTTGATCTTTTTTTTTTTGGCCTCCTTATGATTATGTATAGAGCATTATAATGAAGCATTTGATGGCGGTTTGGGTGGTTTTGGTGTATTTTACATTTGTACCATGTGTACCTCTTTGGTACTATCATTTGACCTTTTTCAATTTTTGCCAACTCTTATGATTATGTAGGGCATTATAATGGAAGCATTTGATGGCTTTGGGTGGTTTGGTGGTTTAGTGCATCGTACCTGTGTACCTCTTTGGAGATACCTCTTTTGATCTTTTTTATAGTTTTTTCCAACTCCTTATGATTATGTATAGCATTATAAGGAAGCATTTGATGGCGGTTTGGGTTTTGGTGGGTATTTTACATTGTACCACTGTGTACCTCTTTGGAGGAATAGATCATTTTGTTTTTCACATTTTTTTTTAATATGATTATGTTTAGCATTAAAGGAAGCATTTGATGGCGGTTTTGGGTGGTTTGGGTGGTTTAGTGCATGTACCACTGTGTACCTCTTTGGAGGTCTTTCTTTTCCAGTTTTTTGCCAACTCCTTATGATTATGTTTAGAACATTATAATGGAAGCATTTGATGGGTTTGGGTGGATTTTGGGTGGATTTTGCATCACACCGTGTACCTCTTTGGAGGTATAGATCATTTTGACATTTTTCACATATTTTTTGCCAACTTCTTATGATTATGTTTAGAACATAGAAGCATTTGATATGCGGTGTGGTTTTGGTGGTTTAGCAGTACTCAGACCTGTACCTCTTTGGAGTCTGGACCTCTTTGATCTTTTACAGTTTTTTCTTGCCAACTCCTTATGATTATGTATAGAGCATTATAATGGAAGCATTTGATGGTTTGGGTGGTTTGGGTGGGTATTTTGCATTTACCTGTGTCTCTTTGGAGACTGGTCATTTTGACCTTTTTCCCATTTTTTTTTTACAACTCCTTATGATTATGTTTAGAACATTAGGAAGCATTTGATGGCGGTTTGGGTGGTTTAGGTGGTATTTTGCATCTGTACCAGTGTACCTCTTTGGAGGATCTTTTGATCTTTTTTTTATTTTTGCCAACTCCTTATGATTATGTATAGAGCATTATAATGGAAGCATTTGATGGTAGTTTGGGTGGTTTTGGGTGTATTTTGCATTTGTACCTGTACCTCTTTGGAGGATCATTTTGACCTTTTCCATTTTTGCCAACTATGATTATGTATGGAGCATTATAAGGAAGCATTTGATGTTTGGGTGGTTTGGTGGTTTAGTGCATCGTATCTGTACCTCTTTGGAGGATACAGACCTCTTTTGATCTTTTTTTACAATTTTTCCTGGCTAACTCCTTATGATTATGTATAGAGCATTATAATGGAAGCATTTGATGGCGTTTGGGTTTTGGTGGGTATTTTGCATTTTGTACCTGTGTACCTCTTTGGAGAACTGAGATCATTTTGACATTTTTCATGTTTTTTTTTGCCAACTTCTTATGATTATGTTTAGAACATTGCAAAGGAAGCATTTGATGGCCGGTTTGGGTAGTTTGGGTGATTTAGTGCATCACACCTGTGTACCTCTTTGGAGAGTCTGAGACCATTTTGACCTTTTTCCATTTTTTTTTTGCCAACTCCTTATGATTATGTTTAGAACATTATAATGGGAATTTGATGGCGGTTTGGGTTTTGGGTGGTTTTTGCATTTGTACCAGTGTACCTCTTTGGAGGTACAGATCATTTTGACATTTTTCACATGTTTTTTGCCAACTTATTATGTTTAGAACATTATAAGGAAGCATTTGATGGCGGTTGGGTGGTTTGGGTGGTTTAGTGCATCACTGTGCCTCTTTGGAGTACCATTTTGATCTTTTTTATTTTTTGCCAACTCTTATGATTATGTTTAGAGCATTATAATGGAAGCATTTGATGGCGGTTTGGGTGGTTTTAGTGGGTATTTTGCATTTGTACCTGTGTACCTCTTTGGAGTACAGACCATTTTGACCTTTTTTTCCATTTTTTTTATGATTATGTTTAGAACATTATAAAGGAAGCATTTGATGGCGGGTTTACTTAGATTGAATGGTTTAGTGCATCGTACTGTACCTCTTTGGAGGACAGATCAATTTTGACCTTTTTTTTTTTTTGCCACTCCATGATTATGTTTAGAACATTACAGGAAGCATTTGATGGATTTGGGGTTTCATGTGGTTTAGTGCATGTACCACTGTGTACCTCTTTGGAGGTGACCATTTTGACCTTTTTTTTACAGTTTTTTTTGACTCTATGATTATGTTTAGACATTACAAAGGAAGCATTTGATGCGGTTTGGTGGTTCGGGTGGTTTAGTACTTGTCATCTGTACCTCTTTGGAGGTAAACCCATTTTGACCTAATTACTTGTCTTTCTTAATATGCGAAAAGGATAACTCGTACCCGTGAGAAATGTGTTGATAATAATATTTCTTTCGATGAAGCCACGACATTTTAAAGAAGCTTCATCTCCATCAATTCATTAGACTGCATCAAGCAATCGGTTGCCATTACATCGATCTGCTTTGGGACATAAAAAACAAGCTTTCTGGCGTACATTCCTTTCACCACGATGAAGTTGCATTGATGATAGGGATGCCAAACAGAGAAGGTTGCATGGTAGAAATCCCCATTTTATTGACTCATCGGACTACAAGAAACTTGAGAATTGATGGTTCGTTACTGCCCGATTTTGCGGTTGTATATATGTTTTCTTCAATCTATTTTTGTATATCACAATTACTGGTGGCATCGAATTGATTGCTTATTCGATGATATAGATAGATTTCGTACAAGGCGGATGCCATTTGGGACTTCCCAGTCTGATTTGATGTTATTGCATCAAAGATTGAAGTGGCTACATGAGTGGATTTGTCACTCTTCGATGGTATGTTTTATATCTCCATTAATGTGAAATATAATGTCTTGAAGTTTCTTGTTTAATATATTCATTGTAGATATGGGCTGAGCATAGCATCATAAGCGTCATCGAACTGCAAAGCCATTATCTTTGCGATGGGCTAAAATAGAGTTCCCAAAAAATGCTTTCACTTGGTTTGGGAGGGGTGACATATAATAATATCACTTAGTTCAAATAAGAATGTATCCATTTATGTTGTATGTCTTCAAAATTTTTATCCTTTTACCACAGTGCGCCTTTCATTCGAGGACTTATTGGAGACGAGAATTGGCTCCTTCATTGAGTCCTACAACAATCTAGACATGTGGCAGAGTAGTCCCATTTTAAGTCCAATTATTGCCCCAACTCTCCCTATATCTCTCCTCGATATTCTCCCTGGTGTTTCGCCCTCTGTGATACCCCCACTGAGACTTTCTTGCGTGGAGAGGATGTTTGCGGTTTGAAGGATTTTGAGAGAGACAATATGTCTTTCCATACAACATATCAATTAGTTCTCAAAATCCTGCTCGGTGACCATATCCTTGAGGGACTCAATTGAGGGGTTGGATACTTCAAGGGAAGCCATTTGGAATTGGCCGTGGAGAAGTTCTTGTGGAGGCCACCACTACACATGATGATGCTCCGAAACCTGTAATTGGCAGCATTGAGCGTGGTGTTAAAGCTCGGCAGATAAGAAAGAGGAAAATTGTTACTTCCCCTTTCACACACACACTTACAGAAGTCTCGAGCAAGAACAAATGATGTGGTGGCCTCCACTCAGCTGCGAGGTAAATATTAAGATACTTTCTTTAAATTTGAGATAATAGAAATAGTCTTTCACTAAGTTTTGTATAGGTTAGCAGATGATGCAATAAAGGTTGATGACCCCGCATCTTGTTGTGGTGGAGAGCATCGGTATTAAGTTACTTTCTTTTAAATTTGAGATAATAGAAATAGTCTTTCACTAAATTTTTGTATAGGTTAATGATGCAATAAAGGTCGATGACCCATACTCTTGTTGTGGTGGAGGAGCATCACCAGGTATTAAGTTACTTTCTTTAAATTTAAGATAATAGAAATAGTCTTTCACTAAATTTTGTATAGGTTAGCACAGATGATGCAATAAAGGTCGATGACCACAGTATCTTGTGGTGGAGGAGCATCGACAAGGTATTAATAATCTCGACCTCTCGATCCAAAGTCATATTTGCTAGCTCATCATCACTAAATTGTTTTATAGGTTAGCAAAGATGAGCCAATAGAAGATGACCCCAGCCATTATCGTGGTGGAGGAGCATCATCAGGTATTAATCATCTGTAGATCGAGGATTTATTCATAGTGAATGTAGCTCTTCATCGCTAGCTTTATCATCGTAATTTCATTGCGGCATCGAGGCACTTCATGTTGTCGAGTTCTCATCCGAGGCTATTTTTACTGCGATGCTCGATCTTATTGACACGTCGTGCTCGGTTCAAGGACAAGTAAGTCAAGCCTCTGTCCTTCATAAATAACCTACTCGTTGATTGGATCACTTTAAAATATTTATTAATTACGGGGTGTCTGATTCGGGGAATATCATTATTACGAGGCGGTCGATGAGTTGCGGGATCAATATCTCTCGGATGCACATTGATGCCTTCGCCCTACTTGGCGAAATGCTCGCTCGCATGTATGAACCATATTTGTACATTTCATGCTTGCATTGGGTATGTTAGAATGTTGATACGATTGATTCTTGTTTGCTTAGATGAAAGTAATGTGTAATCGTTCTCTTCTTTCTCTGCGAGTTATGCAGTGCGGCTGAAGATGGAAAGCAAGATGTTCATCCGACATATCACTGAACGGTGTAGAGTTAATCTTAATGCCGTTATAGATAATCGACCTGGACACTCTTGGTTGGACATATTAAATCGAGGCCGGTATTTTTATGACTCATTGCCCAAACCAACCCATAAGAGCATTCTTCACGAGATTGTAGAACTGTTTTCAAATCTGGTTCATCTTTACTTTTTTTCCCATCCAACTTATTGAAATTTTTTTTACTATTTAGATCAAATTACTTGTTGAAGATCTTTGGGCTTTTACGGCGATCAAGGAAATGGCCAATCGACATAGTGAGTGGGATACGGTCAAGAAAATAGTGTCGGATGAATGTTTGTCTCAAATACATGGAAGCGCAATCGAAACCTCCGTGGTAGACCAACGATTGGCCAAAGATAATGAATATATTTAGTTTGAGTTACGCTTACATTTTGTTTGGGACTTAAAAATCCCCGGAAGTGAGAACAATATTATTTTGTCTGATATAGGATTTTGTTTAATACATCTGTTAGGTGGCTTTGAAGGTATTTTTTTTTTGAAGTGCATAGACACAGGATGATATTTTACTGCTTTAACTTCTCTCATCTCATAGTTGAAGTGCATGGACACACATGAATGAAGTGCTTGAAGAAATTAATTCCAAGAGCTCTTCTTCTCTTTGAAGAGATAAATGTGAGGGAACTCATCCTCTCTCTCTTCTGCTTGACTTTTCCTCGAAGTCACACATAGAGAAGAAGAAGATGACTTGGCATGGAGGTGAATGCAATAAAGAGTGATTTTCCTGCCATAAAGTGTGATTCTGCATTGTATATTTTCCTTGAATATGGAGCATTTCCTTGTCATGAATAGTGATTATGCATTATATATTTTCACATATGATATGGATCTATTTGTATTTGATAGTGATGATTGATAATTCAGGTTAGGTTCTATGAGATGGATCTATAAAAATAACTTTTCAAAATAAATGTCTTTAGGTTTTTTCGAAATGGCTCATTGTTTGTTTTATGATTAATGACCATAAATATCTTTAGTTAATATGTAGTAGTTATATCTGTGATGATTTAATGAAGTAGTGTGGTTTGTTTATATATATTTTGTATTCGATTGTGAGGTAAATGTTGATTAGTAATTCTATTTACTGTGATAGATTGTTGCTTAGTTGTGCTTAACATGTACTTATTCTCACTTTGAACATATTTATGAGCTCAATTTATGCTTTGTCACATTAGATTGGTATTGTGATGTTAATGATTAATACATTTTGTAGGGGTTTTTTCTTTCGTTAAATCAAACGAAATCATTGATTTGAACAATTATATAAATTAAACCTCTTATGATTCGAAGTTTAAGAAAACTTCATTTTATGGTAAAAATATTGAGAATTTCTATTATTCATGTGCATATATATTTTAAATTTTAGATATTAGTTCAATGATTTGAAGAAGTTATATATAATAAATTTTTATTAATTTATCGCTTTAGAGGCTTAATTTATTCGACATGAGTCAATTGTTTATAATAGATTATAATATATCCTTTGTAAAAAAAAAGATCAAAAAGTATTCTCCAAAGAGGTACACATGGTAGATGCAAAAAACCACCCAAAATCACCCAACCCATCAAATGCTTCTAATGTTCTAAACATAATCATAAGGAGTTGGAAAAAATAAAAAAAGGTCAAAAATGGTGTACCCTCCAAAGAGGTACAGAGGGTACAAATGCACTAAACCACCCAGAAACCACCCAAAAATGCCATCAAATGCTTTGCAATGCCTATAAACATAATCATAAGGAGTTGGAAAAAATGGGAAAAAAAAGGTCAAAATGGTCCAGTACCCTCAAAGAGGTACAGAGGGTACGAATGCACTAAACCACAAACCACCCAAATGCCATCAATAAAAAACTAAAAAAGAGGTCAAAAGATCTGTTCTCCAAAGAGGTACTGGTGCTGTACTAAACCACCCGAAACCACCAAACCGCCATCAAATGCTTCCTTTAATGTTCTAAACATAATCATAAGGAGTTGGCAAAAAAATTGTAAAAAAAAAGATCAAAGAGGTCCAGACCCTCCAAAGAGGTACACAGGGTACGATGTAAAAATACCACCCAAACCACCCAATGCCATCAAATACTTTGCAATGTTCTAAACATAATCATAAGGAGTTGGCAAAAAAAAAAGGTCAAAATGATCCAGACCTCCAAAGAGGTACTGTGGTACAAATGCAAAATACCACCAAAATCACCCAAACTGCCATCAAATGCTTCCTTTGCAATGTTCTAAACATAATCATAAGGAGTTGGCAAAAAAAAACTGGAAAAAAAAAATGATCAGAATTCTCCAAAGAGGTACAGTGTGATGCACTAAACCACCAAAACCACCCAAAATACCATCAAATGCTTCCTGTAATGTTCTAAACATAATCATAAAGAGTTGGCAAAAAAAAGGAAAGGTCAAAATTGATCTCACCTCCAAAGAGGTACATGAGTACGATGCACTAAACCACCCGTACCCAAAACCGCCATCAAATGCTTCCTTGCAATGTTCTAAACATAATCATAAGGAGGGCAAAAAAAAACTGGAAAAAAGGTCAAAATGATCTATACCTCCAAAGAGGTACACAGTGGTACAAATGCAAAATACACACCAAACCACCCAACCGCCATCAAATGTAATTCTAAACATAATCATAAAGTTGGCAAAAAAACTGGAAAAAGAGGTCAAAGAGGTCCAATTCTCCAAAGAGGTACAGGTACATGCACTAAACCACCCGAAACCACCCAAAATGCCATCAAATGCTTCCATGCAATGTTCTAAACATAATCATAAAGAGTTGGCAAAAAAAATGGAAAAAAGGTCAATGACCAGACCAAAGAGGTAAAGATGAATGCAAAACCACCCAATCCAAACCGCCATCAAATGCTTCCTTTGAATATTCTAAACATAATCATAAGGAGTTGGCAAAAAAAAATTGGAAAAATGGACAAAATGGTGTACTCCAAAGAGGTACCGTGGTACACTAAACCACCCAAAACCACCCAACCGCATCAAATGCTTCCTTGCAATGTTCTAAACATAATCATAAGGAGTTATAAAAAAATGGGAAAAAAAAATGGTATAAAAATTCTCCAAAGAGGTACACAGTGTACGATGTACTAAACCACCCGAAACCACCAAACCGCCATCAAATGCTTCATTATAATGCCTAAACATACAAGGAGTTGGCAAAAAAAACAAAAAAAAAAAGTCAAAATTGATCTATTATTGGTACATATTTATTGATATTCAATGATTACAATTTCCACTAGGGATTAACTCATTCACTATTGCTTAAAGAGCTACAAACACGAAGTGTCAAAATCTCCTTTATCGAACCAATCAAAACCGGATAATGTCATGTATCAAAATGTTTTCCGAGATAATATCATCATCGCCTTAGTGTACCTTCACCGATTGTTTCATCGGAGCTCGAGTTAAATTCTCGCATGTAGAACATCATTAGTCGATACTTTCTTACGATCGATGTGATATTAGCGCATTCAAAAACACTTTGGCATAGCAGAAAGGTGATGCAACTTGTGAGGAAGCACCTGCATTATCAGAGTTTGGTTTCGCAACCAAAAAAGTAGGAGGGTTTGAAGATTAACAGCAATATTTAAAATACCAAAAAGTAATACGCAAGTAGAAAATTACTCTTGGCTTTCTTGGATCTCTCCCAATATCCCTTAAGCCTTGAGTTGGAAACACCCTTTGGACGTTGCTTAACTGGATATTTTAAGATGTCTTTTCCTTATCTCGTGGTTAACTTCTTCTTCCTAACGCGCTTGGAGGGGAATTCCACTTATTATAGTCGACATCATCATATAGTTTTTCTAGGGATCCAAGCATATACCTCTTATTGCCCTCGGTCTCGACGCTTATTTGATATGCATATCGCTTATGTGGTTCCGAAAAATAATGCCAAGCATTTCCATCTGCACATCTCTTTTTTTTTGTATGCACTATCATTGTAAATATCCCTCTTTGCTTAAGTAGACCATCGCATCGTGAGGATACTTGTCCTAATGCGACAACATCTGACTAACTCGATACAAGCACAAAGAAATCTCATCATCTCAAATTTTTGCAACTACAAGTCACTTCTAGGTACCCTATTGAAATACACCCCATGTTTTGGATGCATTTTATTCTCTAAGTTTCTTACCAAATACTCATGGTCTGCCATCCGACTTAGAATCGATGACCCCAACCCCATGCAAAAATTCCTCTTCAAACATAGTGTAAACCTTTCTTTATATGCAGCCTTATTTAGAATTGACCGGTCTTAACAATGTGAACAATCGATGACACACTTGAAGTCTTCATGTTCATTCCGCCATGTCTCCATAACCTTTTCCAACCCCAAGAAACAATCAGAACTTGTTGGTTTAGATATTCCATGGCATACATTGTTCGTGGACTCACTACGCTGGACAAGATGCCCATGTAATGAGTCCTCACAATGCAAAGGGACCACTTGGATCTAATCTTATAAAGCTCGACAACCAAGCATGATCATGCAAATTGCCTTCTAGCATGGAATACCAAGCCTCTTTAAACTCTTCCTCCGAGTCACACTTACTCATGCATTTATAAAATAGCCTTGTACTATCTTATTACTATTAAAGCAATGAACCTTGGAAGGAGCTTTCTTTGAAATATGCCATTGGCACAACCTATGATGAGTATAATACATAATTTCAATGGCTCGCCATACCGATCTTGATCGCTGAATATTGTTATAGATGTCCGTATTCATCAACCGAAGAAAAGTTTGGAATAGCAGAATGACTCATTATCTCTCGATAAAAAAGGCTACTCCAAATAATACATTTTGCTGATGATTCACTCCAACAAGAGGGGCACAAATGAGATTATATTTATTGAAATGATATCAAAAAATTATCACATCCCCAAAAATAATCATATTCTATCCTAGACATGCCATTACAAAAAAAACTTACTAAGCAATCGACTCATCAACGCACATCCCATGCAAACATCCCATCCGATGCTTGTCTCTCCTTAAACAATCAGATAATGCATTACCATCACCATTTGCAATCCTCGATCTTTTCTCTTCAAAAAAATTGAAAGCATCTCTTTGGTGAACCCGATATTCTACGCCGCCAACTTCCTCGCTAGATAAATGATGTCATTTAATACCCTCATTGTCTTCAACACGGACGCCTTTTCATCGCTAATGCATGTGATCCGAGAAGATGTAGTCCAGTTTCAAAGAATGATTATGACTTTCAGATGTTTTTAATCGCCCACCTCCAAATCAAGAGAATCTAATCATGGCCGGACATCCAGCTTCTATCAACCTTTCCGAATTTTGTCAAGCTATTTAGATACTTCTTCCCCAAAACTTGCACATAGAAAATCTTTTGATTTCAATTTCTTTGAGTTTAATAAATAGTATGGTCCTTCCAACACTTAATTTGATGTGCATAATACAAGATAAGGTATATGCCTCCGTTTCATTTCAACAATGGCGGAGTTTCTCCAAATATGGGTCATCATTTATGCGTAATGGATACAAAATATGTTAGAAAATATGGATGGAAAATACCACCCAAACCACCCAAAATGCCATCAAATGCTTCCTTTAATGCCCTATACATAATCATGAGTTGGCAAAAAAAAATGAAAAAGGTCAAAATGTCAGACCTCCAAAGAGGTACAGTACAGATACACTAAACCACCCAGAAACCACCCAAACTGCCATCAAATGCTTCCTTTGTAATGCCCTAAACATAATCATAAGGAGGTAAACAAAAACCGGAAAAGAAGATCAAAAGGTCTCACCTCCAAAGAGGTACAGTGATGCACTAAACCACCCAAAACCACCCAAACTGCCATCAAATGCTTCCTTTGCAATGCCCTATACATAATCATAAGGAGTTGGCAAAAAAAGATCAAAAGGTCAAAATTGACCTCCAAAGAGGTACACTGGTAGATGCAAAATACCACCCAAAATCACCCAAACCGACATCAAATGCTTCATTTAATGCCTATACATAATCATAAGGAGTTGGCAAAAAATGGGAAAAAAAAGGTCAAAATGGTATTCTCCAAAGAGGTACTGTGGTACAGATGCACTAAACCACCCAAACTGCCATCAAATGCTTCCTTTGAAATACCCTAAACATAATCATAAGGAGTTGGCAAAAAAAACCGGAAAGAAGATCAAAAGGTCAGACTCCAAAGAGGTACAGATGCACTGCCACCCAAACCACAAAAACCGCCATCAAATGCTTCCTTGAATGCCCTAAACATAATCATAAGGAAAAAAAAAAACTGAAAAGAAGATCAAAAGTCTGACCTCCAAAGAGGTACACAGGGTACAGATGCACTAAACCACCCAGAAACCACCCAAAATGCCATCAAATGCTTCCTTTGCAATGCCCTATACATAATCATAAGGAGTTGGCAAAAAAAAATGGGAAAAAAAGGTCAAAAATGGTCTGTACCCTCCAAAGAGACACAGTACGATAACTAAAAAACCACCCAAACCACCCAAAATATCATCAAATGCTTCCTTTGCAATGCCCTATATATAATCATATTGGCAAAAAAAATGGGAAAAAGGTCAAAAACAGAATTCTCCAAAGAGGTACAGATACGATGCACTAAACCACCCGAAACCACCCAAAATGCCATCAAATGCTTCCTTTGAATGCCCTATACATAATCATAAGGAGTTGGCAAAAAAATGGGAAAAAAAAAATTCTCCAAAGAGTGCAGATGCACTAAACCACCCGAAACCACCCAAACCGCCATCAAATGCTTCCTGCAATGCCCTAAACATAATCATAGGTGAAAAAAAAAAATTGGAAAGAAGATCAAAAGCTCAGACCTCCAAAGAGGTAATACAGGCATGCACTAAACCACCCGAAACCACCCAAACCGCCATCAAATGCTTCCTTGCAATGCACCACATAATCATAAGGAGTTGACAAAAAATTGGGAAAAAAGGTCTAAAATGGTCACCTCCAAAGAGGTACAGGGTACTGATGCAAAATAACACTCAAAATTAAATATTCGACAAAAAACATCCAAATTACTTTAAGGAAGTAATGAACATATTCTTTCGATAGAACAAGAATATCACTAATAAACCAGAAAAAAAAAATGCACGAAGCATTATCGATGATTTGTATTTAATACATCCTCGCCTAAAATGGTTGTTATTTCTCAACGCGTTCTCCATCTTCATGGTTCTTTGTAAAAAGGAAATGAGATTTTCAGATCTCTTCTCTTTCGCTTGGAAAAACTAACCTCAACCCTAAATCTGCCTATATATTTCTTTTAAATTCCTCCCGCGCATTCGAACGATGCTAACGGAGCGGGTCGGGCCAGGGGAAATGTATTTATAGCGCCGTCCGTTAATACGCCATCGACGCTACGCCGTTGGGCTGTGAAAGCCGTCCGTTAACTCTGCTTAATCAGAAACGGAAAACTGGGACATATGTCGGGATTGAGTCCGACGAAAAGCAAACATGCGACTGGACGTAATATTTTCTCCACATATGTTCGCCAAACAAATTCGTCACAAAGTCCGCTTCATGTTTTCACTTAAATAGAATTGGAAATTCGGTTTATTTGCTCTTCTCAACTGCTCAAGAACTACTCGCTTCCTCTGTTCAAACTCCACCGCCACGCGAGCTATCTTCCCGTTTAAAGGAGTCCGAAATCAAGCGCTGACTAAAACGAAAAGCGATTTTCCTCAACGCATAAAGAAACCGAAAGCCCTCACTCGTCTTCCGCTTCATTCGTATGGTCTCTCTCCAGCCTTCTCTCTCTCTCTCTCTCGATATTTACGCCATGAGCGTCGTCACGTAGAGTCTCCTCGCGCGACGCCATCTTATCCGTGACTGGACCGGCGCTCTCTCACAATTTCTCAAATCAGCTGCTCAACTTCACTTACGATTCGTGAGTTTTCGATAAAGATCTTTTTTTTTTTTAATTTCAGATATCACTGAAACCGGGGTTTGAGTGATTAATTCTTTCTGATTGAATTGCTGCTTTCGCTCCAACTGTCATGGTGTGATTTGAACTTGATTCACCTCGAAGTTGACTCGCTTTGAGTGTTGGAACCCGGCCGCCTTCGATGCTGGATCTGCTTTTTACGCTGCCGTTGGATGCTAGACGCTGATTGGGTTCTTCTTAGATGGAATCTTGCCGTTGGATTTGTGTGATTAATCCCCGCCTTGGTTCTATTTCTTGATCAAGCGCTTTCCTTCTTCTCGATGCCGAGTGGATTACGATGTTGTGTTGCGGATCTTGACGGGAAATGAATCGATCCATGGATTGAAAACGCTCGATCTTGATCGTTGATCGAGAATTTGAATTACCCTAACCTTATACTTGCCTTATTCTTTTTCGCTTCGCCCGTATGTTCGAGTCGCAAGGTTCGAGGGAGATGGGGAAGAACAATCAGTGTTCATCTGATTCTTCACGATGGTCGATCTGTGAAGATCCACCGTAGAAATGTTCAGTTGCCTCAGCTGGCCTTTGGCCGTCTGATTTACTCGATAAGCATTTGTTTTAACCTATTTTCTTCTGCTCGCTTACCTCGAGCCGTCGTCGCTCCTGAGAAGAAAGGGGGTTGCGGCTGGTAGCGGCGGGGAAGGCTTGGTTCCCCGGTGACTGGTGGTGGTTTCCGGTGAGGTAAACCGAGAAGAAGATAAGCAGGGGGAAGAGATGAAAGGGAGACTGAAGAAAGATAAGTTTTACCTTCTGAAATCTTGATTATTTTTTCTGTTTGGCTTTGGAGTCCTATTTATAGTTTTCTGTTTAGGTTGGATCTAAGCTCTCTATGCCCTTAACTACTTTCTTCTACTTGATTTTGTTAGACGATCGCTGTCGCTTGTAATTTACAAAATCATATCACTTGCTTGCCTTCTTGGCTTGAGGTATGAGCAAGGAGTCATGTTATCATTAATCTTCTTGTTTTCTATCAAGCCTCTGCTCTTTTGGCGCTTTATTTCTATGATGGGATTTACTTCCTACCGACCGGATATGGTTTTTTATGTTGCTTTAGTTCAATTATGTTGTTAGATTAACCGCATTCTCGTTCTCTCTCCTCAGAATTGCTCTTCTTCTTTCTCAGATATTCATCCCGAAGGTCTGTAATGATTTGATCTATTCTCCGCTTGTATAATGTTTCGGTTATTATTTATCGTCGCTCAACTGTAATGGATTCTTAATGTTGTATGTTGTATTTTGGCACTTTGATGATTTGGGATCATAACATTACTCCCTTTCTCACACTGACCTTGTCCTCAAGGTCAAAATTGAAAATTTGCTTTTTTCTCGCTTTCTTGAATCTATTTCTCGTAATCTTATATTGATACTTTCCTCCCACCGACATTATGAAAGTAGCAATTTGTGTGGTCGCTTGGAAGTAGTATTCTTTTGTGGCCATTTATTTGATATTGAGAGCTTGTTTTGTTGAAGTTATGTCTGGATCAATGCCAATTGGGTCTGTTGGGTGAGATTTGTATCTGCTTCGAGTCCACTTCGCCTTTTATGGAATTGGCTATATCTTGAGATAATTTCATCCTCTTGTTTGCTTTTCTCATCAGGATATAGCAGACCAATATTGCTCTATTTGTATGTGGCTGAACTATGTGACATTGCTTTGTTTGTCCCTCATATTTGAGCTGTCAATTATTGTTGTGCCCTACCGACATTATCGGATTATCCTAGGTTATACTCTATGGTACTCTATAGATTGGGCTATATCTCGACTTATATTTCTAGCTAATTCAAGGGTCGTAATTATTGAGAACTATTTAGACTATTCTATACTTAGACATTCCGTTCCGCTCTTAACCTCGGATTGAATGGTGATATTTGAAGCTTGTTGCTATGCTTTCTTCTTGCACCCATTCCGTCGATTATCATGTGGTAGTTGATGTTGCCGGTCATCATCGATGCCTACCAATGCCAATAACTTGGACTTACATATATGCTCTTTATGGTCCTTCTCCTCACAATTGAAACACAATCCTTTCTTTCTTCTTCTTCTATTTGTGTGTTAGCCTCCTCAATTGTTATTGGTCGCTTATTTGGATTGTTGTTTTGTTGATTGGTGTTTGGAGGGAGGCGTGATGGGTCGTTGTTGTTGTTTTAATGGGATGTTACCGATCTTGTAGTTTTACATCATCACCGATTCAAAGGTATATTGGTCCGCTTTGGGTGTAATGTAAGTTTGATTCACCTCTTAAATCTCCTCAATAAAGTCGGCCAAATCTCTCAATAAATTGTTCTTTAAATTGTGGCCAAGAATGCAATTGTTTATTTACTTGCATCCATCGATACCACCAAAGCAGTCCATCCATGTATATCAGGGCTATTAAAATTTCGATCATCGAGAGTTAGAATCAGAAAAATTGCTCGCTTTCAAGAGCCATCCTCAGGGTCTTCTCCCTAATCACAGGCATATCTATTTTAAGAGGCATTGATATGGTGTGTGTGTATGTGGTATGTTTGGAGAATAGGATTCATCGAGGGATGCATCACATACCGGCTTTGAGGTTGTTTTTCTATTCATTTTCTATTGATGTCAATCTCTTTGCTATTTCATTCAATGCCATGATTGAGGTCATTTCGCTCATTGTTGTTCAATGTAACACATTCATCTAGGGTTTTGGATGTGTACCTTGTGCTTTTCGCCATGTTTTTTGATTGAGGATGTAGATGTGAGTGGCTCTCAACAAAAAAATGATAAAGATCTTTTTTTAATTAAGCTTTAATTTTGTATTACTGATAAGCGGGGTTTGAGTGATTAATTCTTTAATTGAATTACCTTTCGGTTTCTTGTTCCAAGCGGGTTGTTGGGTGTGATTTGAACGATTCACCTGAGTTGACTTCGGTTTGGAAATTAATTTTTTATACTTGGATTGTGTTAAATATTATCATCTGTTGAAGCTTTCCTTCTTCTCTTGAGTGGATTAGATGTTGTGCTTGATCGGAAATGAATCGATCCATGGATTGAAAACGGTTGATCTTGATCGTTGGATCGAGAATTTGAATTTACAACCTCTTTCTTTCATTTATGTCGTTGATCAGGGTTCCGAGGAGATGGGGAAGAACAATCAAGTGTTCATCGGTGATTCTTAGCGATGGTCGATCTGTGAAGATCCAATTAGAAATGTTCGTAGTTGCCTGCTCTCTTGGCCGTCGATTTTGGATAAGCATTTGTTTTAACCTATTTTCTTTACATTTTATTTGTTCAAGCCGTCGCTCACGAAGAAAGGGGTTGTAGCGGCGGGAAGGCTTGGTTCCCGGTGGAGTGGTGGTTTTGTGAGGTAAGAAGAAGATAGCGGGGAAGAGATGAAAGGAGGCGAAGAAAGATAAGTTTTACCTTCAAATCTTGATTATTCTTGTTTGGCTTTGGAGTCCTATTTATAGTTTTCTTAGGTTGGATCTAAGCTCTCATGCCCAACTACTTTCTATTACGATAACGATTTAAAAGGTCGAATAATTTACAAATATCACTTGCTTGGTCTTCTTTGGCGGTTGAGGTATGAGCAAGGAGTCATGTTCATACTAATCTTCTTCTTTTCTTGTTATCAAACCTCGTTCTTTTGGCGCTTTATTTCTATGATGGGATTTACTTCAATGATATGGTTTTGCTTATGTTGCTTTAGTTGATCTCTGTTAGACTCACTTTGGTTGTAGCGTATTACATTGTCTCTGTTCTCGTAATTGCTCTTCTTCTTTTATATTCATCCCGAAATCGTAATGATTTGATCTATTCTCTGTTTGTATAATGTTTACGGGTTATTATTCTTTTGAACTTACGTAATGGATTCTTAATGTTGTATGCTGTATTTTGGCACTTTGATGATTTGGGATCATAACATTTTCAGTCAATGTGTCCTCCGCCGACCTCAACCCCACCTCCTACCGTGACCATAGGGTGACATACCTTACGCTAGATGAAACATATCGTATGCTAGATATGGGATTTGAGCTACATATCGTGAAGGCTGTCTCGATTGGCCTTGATCATCAAACTCTTTCGGAGTGCTACTTGGCCCAAGGCGGTTGAACAACTTGCTAAATAGTTTCTTTACAATCCATACAAGGTGACTATTCGTTCCAACTTGAAAGCTAATCATGCGACAACATCAATGGTTGCAAGCTGACACCATCGTGAACTTATAAAATCTCTTTGGCAAATGCATGATAATTAGTTTTTTTCTGTTTGGTGAATATCAGACTTTTTGGGAGCCATAAAAGTTTAGAAAATTCTTTCAAATTCTGAGGAATCTCAACTTTCTCAAAGCAATAAAGGTGAAAGTGGCGATCATGACAAACTCACGATCAATTTTGGAAAAGGCATCGATTTTGGATTTTACCATTTGTGGTGACGACTCTTCTTGATTTGCTTTCTTTGGGCATTAGAAGAACCATTTTGTTCGCAAAAAATTGCCAATGCTAATTGTTTCTAGAGTTTTGGAAATGTGATTTCTTAGTCGACTTTCATTCGGATTGAGGAACATGTCACGAGTAAGATGAATGCCATTATTGAAAAGTTCTCCTCGAGAGCTTAATCTTTTGGTTGCTACTAATGTTCGAAGAAGGTCTCGATATTGACTTCTGTCTTGTAGTTAGGTTTGATCTATTGCTAGCTTTATCTGGGTCGAGGTCATGCATGCGAGAATCGTCTTTCTATTGGAAAGGGGTAGCAAAATGAGAAGTTACTTGGTGATTTTATGCGGAGAGCATGTTATGAACAAAGAAATTGTTTGTAGGTCTTGATGCTACCTTTGATAATTTAGGCAGGCAATTTATAAAGTTGATTATCTTGGGACATCTAACATGTAGCATATCACTTCTTTATCGCTACTATGCAAAACTTCCTCAAGACAAGTACTTCATTCCAACTCCAAAGTTCTTTTTCATGGATGACAAAGATGGGACAATCTATAAAGTAATGCTTTTTCCCAATGCTCCTCTCCACCAGTTGATAGTTTACCATGTGATTCAAAAGATGAAGCCAAGAGGCATGCTTGCATGCAGCATAGAACTACATAAAGGGGTGCCTTGTTAGATTGCACGGTTTGTAATACAAAGAACAATGAATCTAGAACACACTTTCCTAAATCTGATTGCCCATAATGTATGAGCGCATGCATGGTAGAAGACAATGATGAATTTCATCAATTGGAAAGGCACTCTATTTCAAGAACTTATCTAAGGTCTCCGAATTTATACATCACGCGATTGAGGACTTGTATTAAATAGAGTCCTTACGCATGTATAAGGCTGACAAATGGAGTCTATGAATACACTATAGGTTGAAATTGATCATGGTCCTACTCATACAAATAGAGGAAGAAATCATAATTGTTTGAAGGCCTCGTCATGCTCATCAGGGCGTAATGAGATGAAATCCGGCTATGGTGTCGCAAAATACTGCTACACTCATCGAGGCATCTAGAGCAAGCCAAAACTATCGGATGTGGCTATGATGAAATAAAAATTAAGAATATCTGCATTTATATTTGCTCTTATGCAGCTGATTGAAGGCCTCGTTATGCTCATCAGGCCGTAACGAGTGATTGAAGGTCGACCGAGGTGCTTCAAAATACCAATCGTCATACTCATCGGTGAGGATAGGCCAAACACCACCGATGCATATCTGGGATGGTGGGAATTTTATTAAAATTCTAAACTTAGAAAAAAAAAATGAAAGTAAAGGAGTCAACTTAAGAATGTTAAGAAAAGAAACTTAAAGCTAAAATTCATATTAAAAACTCCAAACAACAAAAGGGGGAGGGAAAATAGCATATAACACAAAAGTAAAAAAAAGGGTGAAAATGAAAGCTACTCGAGAGATAAATATTTTTTAAATAATAATTTAAACGTTTTAGAATCTAAATCAAAATGTCTTCTTATTTGGATCAACTTTTGTACAAGCAGATAGAAGGCTAAATCAAAATCTATAAAATCATAAGTTCATTGAACCAAAATCAAGGAATTTCATCTAACTATGATTTTCAAGATCAATAATTTCATTAATTAGATAAATAACTAATCTATAAACACCCACATAAAAACTATCTTTGAATGCCTAAATTCAAGTGTCGAGGATGTCGCGGGTTGCTTCGGTTTAGTCTTAGGATTAGTTGGGTTAACAAAACCTAAAAATCTATAATAAGAGTTTCAAATCAATGAAATGTCTGAAAAATTGATTATGTCATGTGACAGTAGATCTAATCATCTGTTACTAGCTAAACAGAGTTGACAGAATCTAAAGCTCTTAAACATATTCAAATTAATCAATTTTTCAACTCAAATCAAATATCAATCTCATAATTCAAAAATAAAAATTACATAGATTCTTAAATATACCCGCTTGCATCATGACACTATGTTGAATGCTTAAATTCAAGTGTCTGAGGATGTTGCACGGGTTACTTCCTGGTTTAGTCTTAGGACTGGGTCCATGTTAACAAAATCTAAAATACCAATAATAAGAGTTTCAAATCAGTGAAATATCTGAGAAATTGATTTTGTCAGGTAACAGTAGATCTAATCCTCTGTTAGCAGCTAAACAGAGTTGACAAGATCTAAAACTCTTAAACAAATTCTAAGTAATCAATTTTCAAATATCAATCGGAAATTGCTTAAATGAAATTCTATCATTAAAAGCTCAAATCAAATCCAATCTATCCACCCATGGCTTTTGGGGTGACAAATTAAGAAAACTATAGCTCACAAAGGAGCTAATGTCAAATCAAGTATTACCATGTTCACTCTCAATCAATCTCTCGTCGGTGGGCTGGCAGTGTCCTCATTTGTATGGCAGTGGCTCCAGATGAAGCGATTGACGAGTCCTCGATCGGTGGTTTGGCGTCCGGCCCATTATATTATTCATGATCATGCATTATGCTCCCCAATGGCTCGCCCTTTGAGTTGTGAATCATGGGGTATACTTAATAGCAAATAGCCTCAGGCAAATAGCCCTCATTGTAAGGTAGACTTAAGCATGTCTTCTTAGACAAACACCACCCCAGGTGTATAAGGGTTTATTGGATGATGTAACCCATGTGTTGTTGATGAGGATCCTTCTATCAGGTTGGGTCGACTACCTCCTCTGACTAAGTAGACTAGGGGCCGCGATTGCCCGGGATGACGAAACCATGAGATCTAGATCGGGCACATCATCATTCCCCCAACCATCTTTGCTGAAATGATAAATTTCATAATCTAAATTTTGAAACTCCATATGTTGTTATACGCTACATTAAGCAATAATGACTAGCTTATTGAAAGTTCTCTCACTTATTGGGAGGGTAATTAACTATAGGGGCTTGCACTATAGGAAACACAGAACAGATCTAAAGTCCTCACCAAATGAGGACAAAATCTCTATAGTGTCTTATCTACTATTTCATTCCTCGAAAATTACACACTTTAAATCACTCTTTTCATCAAAGAGGTGGGTGAATTTTGAGCCCACATTTGGAGACTAGGGACATGATTCTCTTTCCATCTTTGGCTAGTCATATATGTCTTTATAGTAGCAATGAAATTTTGAAAATTTAAAATAACGTGATTTAAGTGTGTAATAAATTCAATATGAGCCTACATGCAGAATTAATCATTTCGTAAAGTGTGTCTTTATTACACCATTATTTGTTTCGTAGCGCCTCTGCATCTTGCAACTATGGGTGAAATAATAATTGTTAATTACTAATCCCCATCTTTCACTTTTGCAGAAATGAGTCTACAAAGCACTCCTTTCACTGTTCAGCTAGGTCGCGGTTCGATCATCTGCCTAGCCAACGTCGTCATCAAGACTGGAGATGTCGGGACTACCATTCAATTTGGTAGCTTGAATTTCCCGGTTATCGTAGCTGCAAGTCCTGAAGTACCCACCTATGGTACATTCATCCATCTTTGGAAGGCCTCAAGTTCAAACTCCTACTAGCCATGTACTGACCAGTTTAACAACTGCTCAGGAGTCAATTTTCAAGAGGCTAGGTCAATCTAAAGCTCTCGTGATGACAAGAATCGTCAAGGGATAAACTGTGTCTTTAATTCCTCGTGGTACAGCTGTTGTGCCTACTGAACCTCTAGTACCTAGAAAGCATAATCATGAAGCTTTCTCATTAGGAAACCAATTAACCAGAAGACAGAGAAGAAGGAGAAATGCTGAGCTGAGGGCTCAGTAGATCCTCTTTGAACGACCTAGTGAACAAGCGATACTGCCATCGGAAGCGAGTATTCCTACCCACAACAACTTTGACAATCTAAAGTGAGTAAAGAGGAATAGCTCTATTGGCGAATTAAAATAATCCTTCTGGAACCAACCACGTGAAGCTCCACCACCGGAGAGACGAAACAAATCGCGGGGATACATAAAGTTCTCAAAGTCACCGAGGATAGAGGCCTAATGAAAAGAAAATATCAGAGGCATGTGGTGAGGGAAAATACCGAAGCGCCACCAAGAAAATTGCCATCTCTTCTAGTAGCGGCAGTGACACGCATGGTGAGCATCGTGACACTTGGGCATGTCCAAGACTTCTGAAAGGTCCGTGAAGGGGAAGCAAATATGGAGGCCAAGGCCCCATAATGAAACTTTGAGTAATATAAAGGGTGTGACATATGATACATATACTCAGAAATCTACCTCAAAATCAACTCATCATAAGTGGATATCCAAAAGAAGGAATATCAATGATGAAAGATATGATGATCAACACCCTGAAGAATCCTCTAAGGGATCCCATCGCCGATCTGTTTCACCTCTACAAAAGAAGGTTGACGTTGATCGTGGTCCTTTAATAGAAGAGGTGGTTATTCATTCATTGAGATCCGAAATGTCGATCAAAATTCATGCGGAAGAAAATAATGAAGAAGATTCTATGAAAATAGAAGTCATCTATATGGTTAGAGATATAGATGAACTCTTCACTCAGCACCATCAACAGCAATGCGAATCCAGGGAATCTGAACCTGAATTTGATGCTTATGAAGAAGAGTCTTCACAGAAGAAAAGAGAGGATGAATCTTTGAGCTTTGCTAAAAAGAAGAAGAAGATCAAAATGAGAAAGAAATCATGGTGTCGAAGGCTCATATGGTTGAATCAGAAAATGATCAGCCTGGTGCATGCTTTTATAATCTCATTCAGATAGCCAACACTATCTCTACAAATGCACAAGGAGAAAGGCAGTCAAGTTCTCCCACTGAAGATGAGCAAGAAGCAGAACAACAACAAGAAATAGAAGAAGAGGAAGAACATGTACTGATTGACGCCATGGTGCTAGCTAGAAAACAAAGAGAAATGCAACATCAAATGGAGGTCAAAGACAAGGAGATTGCACAGCTTGGTACCAAAATGAATGATATGATTATACAAATGAACATCATGATGGAGATGTTACAGAAGAATATCACATCAAGTGCAGCACCTATTTTGTCTGATAATCAATAGGTAGCTAGCAATACAACTTCTACACTACCAGCTACTGTGGTACCTCAAGCTCCTATAGTATATGTTATGCATGAAACAAGGGATGAAGTTAACCAAACACCTATCCAGATAATTCAAAATCTAGCTAGCACACCTGAAGTTGTAACAGTTGCTCAGCTAGAAATAATAATCAATGAAAAGATAAAGGTTGTCATAGCCTCAGGAAGCGGTGAAAAGCGGTGAGTAAATCTTACCCATTGAATTAATGTCATACGAAAGGTTACTCGGTCTGAAATTCAATACTTTCGGGGGCTTGGTAATCCAAAGCAACATCGGCTAATTTAAGGCTACTTGTGGTAACACAGGAGAGAACGATGCACTGCTTTTCCATCAATTTGTTAGTAGATTGACCTCAACCACTTTCGAATGGTATGCAGAATTTCCAAATGATTCAGTTACAATATTTGCTGAATTGGAGACCATATTTGTGAAAATGTTAAGGTCTGCAGAAAAAACAATTGACCTTATTTTGCCAAAAAAGATGAATGATGAGTCGGTGACAAAATTCATAGGTCGTTGGCGCAATCTAAGTATGAAGTGCGAGCAATAGTTGGAAGAAGAACATGCGATCTAAGTGCTAATGGGCAATATGGATGATAAAATGGCACAATTTTTATGCATGGCATCGATTGCAACATTCCAGGACTTGCTCGATAGAGTGGCTAAATTTGAAAAATTAAATCTAAGTGTCTATCAGATAAAGCAAAGAGAAACAAACCTTCAGACTCAAGAAGAAATGAAAGTCAAGCTGCTTCTTATAGTTCAAATGGAGAAAAGCGGGTGATATACAACATGGATAAAAGAAAGTAGATGGTGTACAATGATGATAAGAGTAAAAAGTCTGGTTATTCTAATCCACAATCAAAATTGGTATTAGGAGGTAATGACAAACCTCGGACTTTTCCAGGTGGTGGGGAGCGTCCAAAATAAGCAACAAGGGATGATGAGCGACTGCAGCCATCTCTTAAGAAAAAAATTAATAAAGAATATTCCTTCAGAAAGGACAATGTGGCTAAATTATTTGACAAGGTCAAAGGCGGTTTCTGATTAAATCAAAAGGCGAAGAAGGCGATCAAGTTAGTAATTCAAATTGTCCCTATCATCGGATGATCGGTCACCTATTATTATTATGTCTTCAAGATTGGCTGAAAATATTGAGGTGAATTTACACTATCTGACAGTTTTCTAGTCAACCATAAAAGAAAGTCTACAAGAATGATTACGTCCTCTTCTGTATCATCCAACAAAGACAAACAGAAGGAGAAAGTAGTTCAGACTGAAGAATGACAAACATTAGTCTCCAAAAAGACCATGAAGATGCTGAAACAGCTAAAAGATGTCCCTAGTGTCAAGTGAAAATCACCGCTTGAACCTATATTGGACTTAAGAGAGATGCCTAAACCAAGTATTTGGGCTTCCCAATGATATTCTTATAATGTTACTTCATCACAACATGAGAAGCAGTCTACTAAATACAAGCCTCATAAATCAAAGAAGTTGGTTATGAAAAAGAAGATCAAGAAGTTAACTACAACTCAAAAGATCATTAACAATCTAGAGGAGTATTACCAACAGGCAAGACAACCATTTAGGCTTGCAGACTTCATGCCTAAACTTTGCATTGCTAAATCAGATGAAGAAGAAAATGGTGAGCCTTGTCCGGTAGAGATATCGAATCATCTGTGTGATGTTAGATATTCTTCAACATCGGTTACTCTAAGATGACAACGGTAGTCAGACAAACTCGACCAGCCCGTCAAAATTTCTATCGGAAAATAAGAGCACGAGCTTATTAATTTTGTTTAATGACCCAACAAGATAATAACAGTTCAAATGAAGATCTATGTTTTTCCGACGGAGAAGAGTCAGACTCATCGATATCATCACATATGAAATGTATGACGTTGAAAAATGAGTCTAACCCTCTTGGTCAATCTTCTAGAATAAGAGAAAAATTTGAAGAAACTACCTCTTCAGAAGAATCTGAGCAAGACAAAGTCATTCAAGTTCAGTTGAAAAGTGATAAAGTCTTACCACCTTCATCAAAGAAGGGAAATGCAAATAAAGATAAAGGCAAACAAATTGAAGTCAATGAAGATATCATTCCCAGAAATCCTAGAGCAAAGCCTAAATCGAGCGAGAAAATAGATTATAATATTCTATCACATCTGAGAAAGATCCCACAACTGAGTGTGTACGAGGCTCTCTTGATGTCAAAAGACCTCCGAAAAATTTTGATACAGGCTCTTAAAGATCCGGAGAGTTATGAATCTTACTTTGCTAAAAAAATGCATGATTAAAGCACTACAAACTCAAGATCTCCCATTGATCACATTTTCTAATGAGGATCTTATATTGGGAACAGCAGATCACAATCGTCCTCTTTATGTTACTACAGAGAGTGCTGACATCTCTATTAGCGAAATATTGATTGATCTAGGTTCTTCTATCAATCTTATGAGTCTAAAGGTATTAAGAGGATTATCACTGATATCCAACATCTTGGGGAGATAAATTGATGGTTCATGGATGAAAAGGAGCAAAAAAATAGGTTCTTTTATTCTCGCTCAAATTCAAGGATTTATATACGAAGCAAGTTTCATGTAATCGATCGATACATCATTTAAAGCTCTCTTGGGCGGTCATTGTGCTATGACATGGTCCCATCAACTATGCATCAATGTACGAAGTATCTGAAGGATGGAGAAGAATTCAGAATTCTTGATAACCTACAACCATTCTCTGTCAATGAAGCAAAAATCTATGAAGATGCAAAGTATTTCATCCTCAAAGAGCCTAAGCCAATAAAGCCTCTTGAAGAGGTAGCATCCACTTCAGGAACTAAAAAGCAATTTCACAAAATGAAAAAGCGAAAGTAAGGAGGAAGAAAGAAGGCAATGCTTACTCTCCCTAAAGCACTTGATTCTGCACCTAAGTTAGGAAAATCAGTTCCTCATTTGGGAAGTGATACGGAAGAAGAAGAAGATATGCTTGCCAAACCTAAGGGAACTTATAAGCTCTCAAGAAAAGTAGAGTATGAGATAAGTGATTCTGATTTAGACTATGATTTTGAATCCACTTATGGAAATGAGATGTACATCAAGGAGGATAGCTCACTTGGCGATGGATGACTCACTCAATTACTCATCCCTCAATAGTGCTTCAAAGAAATCACTCTATTGGAGGTTCATAATATTGAAGAATTGATAACATTCTATGTGTCATCGTTGAGTGAGAGTGGCAGAATAGGAACTCTATTTTACAAATATGAAGAGTCTTAGCCTCAAGATTTTGAACAGCCTGCGCAACATAAAAGTTCTGATGAGATAGTACCAACAAGAATACCAATATACTATCCACAGAAGTTGTGAAGAATGATGCATAAGCTTGGAGTTCATATTGGTGCACATCAGTCGGGTCTCAAGATGGCAGTAAAGATCAAAAGGATGGGTTATTATTGGTCATCTATGGTGAGAGATTGTATTAATCTTGCTAAGAAGTGCCGTGAATATAAAGTACATAGGAATCTCATCCATCAACCTTCAAATCCATACCCCAACAATAGTATACTGGCCATTCAAATGTTGGGGCACAGATGTAATTGGACCAGTTGATCCACCGTCGTCAGCTGGACATCGCTTCATCTTAGCAGCGACTGATTATTTCTCTAAGTGGGCTGAGGCTACTCCATTTAAAGAAGTTACTGATGATAGAGTGATCAACTTCACACATAATGTGGTCTATCGATTCAGAGTGACACGCCGAATAATTTCTGACAATGGCACAACTTTCAAAAGTGCAAAGATTTACCGATTTGTCGAGCGACACAAAATTGATTGACGATACTCTTTAATATACAATCCAAGACCAAATGGTTTAGCGAAGGCCTTCAACAAGACATTAGTCAAGCTGCTCAAGAAGATCCTTACTAAAAATAAGAGAGAATGAAATACCAAGCTAGTAGAGGCTCTATAAGCATATCGAACTACCTATAAGACGTCGACTAAAGTCAATCCCTATTCATTAGTATTTGGAACTAAAGCAGTTCTTCCGCTTGAAGTTGAATTGCCTTCACTTCGAGTAGCCATCCAATACAATCTAACTGAAGATCAAAATACTCGTCTAAGAATGGAAGAACTCGATGCGCTTGATGAAGTTAGATTACAAGCTCATCAAAATCTAGAAGTCTATCGAGAAAAGATATCTAGGACTTTTGACCATACGGTACGGCCTCGAACATTCCAAAAGGAGAATTGATCATGGTGCTGAGAGGGCCAATTATTTATAATTGAAAATTTGGTGACAAATTTGAGCCTAATTAGGAAGATCCTTTTGTCATTGAAAAAGTGTATCAAGGAGGGCATACCAACTCATCTAAAGGGTGAAAGACCAATACAGAATCGGTCATTACACGAAAAGTATTATACATGATAAATATATTCCCAAGGTATAATAGAAATTCCCCTGCAAGACAGGGGGCATTTTTTTAGTATATCTATTTAGGTTGACATTGTGCTCCATGCTGAGATCCCTAAATAAACCTACTCTAGATGGAAAAACTTTTTCGTGAAAATTTCCCTATTACATAGGGGGCATTTTAGATATTCTATATATAGATAAAATCAATGTTGTATGTTAAAATCTCCTTTAGAGTACATTAATTCAAATATGGATGTATTTATATATTTTCATCTTGAAAATTCCCTTAAATGTGCTTTAGAATTTCTCCTGCAAGACATGGGCATTTTTTAGTTTATATTAAATTTATTTGAGTTGACATCATCCCATAAGATGAGATCCTCAAATATAATCTGATTCAGGTTGATATCGAGTGTTATGTCGAAATCCCTGAATATATATATAATTATCATTGTTAAGTTATAGAATTTTGCAGGAATAAAAAGAATCTATTTCTATGCATGAAAGGATAACCCTAAATATCAAAAAAAATGTGCTTCCCAGATTTGCCAAACTCTGGAAATCAAGTCAGAAGAACTTGATTTCATTCAATCAAGAGTTGGAGAAACATCAATCTACACAAGTTCAGGACGGATGGGTTCTAAAGGTCATACAAGCCCACAAATGGTGTTCGATGCTCTCTCCTCAAAAGTAAAAGGTGCGGTGAAAGAGCCCTTCGTCGGGACAAAACCACCAATCCACTAAGTTGAAGACTCGAGTAGGTTAAAGGTCAAACTCAACAAGCCCAAATATGATCGAGTTGCGGCTCTCACTCAACAAGCCACAAGAAAAGATCGTAATGAAAGAGCCCACCTGCGTCTAAGCGATAATTTCAATCTCAAACCGGATCCGACTTAGTGATTATAAGCAGATCCAAGAGATCTCTCTACTTGATCGATAGATCAAGGCAATCTGAGGAAATGCTCGATTTAGAGCTATCTCAAATCAATCTATATGTTACATGCAAGGTGGTATTTCAATCTATTCTCAAATGATCTGATCAAGCTCAAAGCATAGAATCGCCTATCTCCTCATCAAAGAAGAAAGCACGACAGAAAGCAATTCCATAGTTCATACAAATTGGAACTAAAATAATTTTGTGGTTGGTTTTATTAAAGCACATGTTCTTGACTAATAACTCAACATTGACCCTATATAAGCGGAAGATGGGTGCGTATGTATCCTTCAACGAATCCATCAAAGCGCACAAGGATTCTTAGTGCATACACTTCCTGACAAGTCCATAGGAATAAATCATGCAGTCCTTCATCAAGTTTCAAGCTCAAAGCTAGGATAGAAGGAATTTCAAATCCATCCAAACGGATAAGCGATTCCCAGTGGAATCATTCATCAAAATAAGCAATTTGTCCATCAAACCAAGCATGAAGCTACGTTCGTAGGATGCTCAAATCTGCAAGGACATAAAAGAAGGAGATCTTCAGTAAAACCATTGAAGCAGATAGTAGATGGTGTAAGAGCCATTATCAATCCGACAAGTCGATTCTGACAAATTGGTCAAGCCCGTCATTTAGTATGCATTGAATAAGGACATCTTGACAAATCATGTCAAATCAAAAAAGTATTGCAATTAAAGCTAAAATGATCCAAGTTTGTAAGCTATAAATTAAACCCAAAGCACAAAGCATACAAATCAACCCCAGAGCACAGATCAAAGTTGATTTCTTATAAAATTCTTAAAAGTAAAAAAGTACAGAAGTAACAGAAGAACGTTGATATCCACTAATACAACAAGATGATACATGACTGATAAAAAAAAGTATATCATGGAAGCCTAGACTGTAGCTCCTCAAATTGTGCTGAATAAGATGCTAAAGACTGCTGCTCACTCTCAGCCAACTGTAAAGCATCAGTAGCTCTGGTCAAAGCCGCCTCAGCATCTACCATAGCGGTGGCGAGGTAATGTCGCTCTTGCTCTGCTCGAGCTCTCTTATCCCTCAATCGCAACTCTCTCGATCTGGTCAATTTGTTTAACTCAGAATAAGCATATATCAAACTCTAATGGTCATGTCATAGAGCCTCAGCACTCTCCTCAAACTCATCATGTAGTCACCATCTCCCTAAGCATGATCTCGAGCTCTCGGTAAAGTGCTGAGCGACAATCAGTGATCTCATCCAATGGATCAAAACTCGTCTCTACAAAGAGTCTCCAAATGAGAACGCTCCTCCAAGCTATGAGCTAAAAGGTCCAAAGCGGTGTTAGCAGGCGTGGAGGCTGTCAGGTGACTCTGAGTCTGAGCAATCCGTGAAATTACATCCCTCAAAAATACCAAGCCACAATCCCGTATGCTCTTATCACGTGGATTTGGCCTATAAGGATATCGATGGTAGATCTCGGACTCATAACTTACATCAGGCACTGCAAGAAACAAATGAAAACAATCAGCATAAAGCATAGCAGTAAATATTAAAAAGTGCAACTAAAGAATAAAGAGAGAAAGTACATGAATATGACGAATCCGATTGAACGGGTGTATCGTAAGCGATGTAATCCTTGAGGACCCTCACTATCTGATAAGCTCAAGGCTATGTCTGGCTCCAAACTTTTAGAGATCTCTCACGCCAAGTCTCGCCAGACAATGGGCAAAGTCGTCGAGAGAAAAGTGGCTCCAGAAGGAGTACAAAATCAAGTGGTAGTATCAAAGTTGGCACGGCATTTCAACTCTAGAGTCCTCCATAATATCTCCAGTGCTACCTAACACATGTGATAATTCATCAGAAGTCATATTTGTTGGAGGGCATTTGTTAACCCTCTCTGATATCCCATTTTTTTTGGAATAAAAAAAAGTAATAATAATAGTGCATAAATATAACTATATTATATATAAATAAAATATATATATATATATATATATATATATATATATATATATATATATATAACATAAATACATTTATATATATATATATATATATATATATATATATATATATATATATAAATTATTTATGTTATATATATATATATATATATATATATATATATATATATATATATATATTATAAATATAAATAGATATTACATAAAAAAAATAAAAAAATAATAAGAAGAAAAAAATATTGCTATTAGTAATATAAAAAAAAAAGAAAAAAAAAAGGTGCCTCACATATGTTCGGCCACTCATGTCCATCTCCTTAAATAGAATTGGAAATTCTCAACCGTTCTGAAGAACTACTCCCGCTCGTCTGTTCAAACTCCAACCGCTCACGCGAGCTATCTTTCCTGTTTAAACGAGTCCGCTCTTCGAAACTGCTCCCGTTGTCAGTGACTCCAAAACCGCAACCAGGCGGTAAATGCCCTCACTCTTGTCTTCCGCTTCTCATTCTCGTGTGTGGCTCTCTCTCCACCCTTCTAGGACTCCATTTGGCTTAGATATTGGCTTTCAAAAAAATTGGCTGATAAGTATTTTTTAAAAATTTCTGTACTTCTTTACAAGCTGAAAAGTTGAAGTTTAATATTTGGATATATATTAATTTTCAAGAGAAATTTAAGCTTTTTTTTTTACCATATTTAAAAATAATATTATAAATAATCAAATTGTTCTCTAATAATCAAATACTCAACATTTACTTAAAGAGGGTTATTTACTGATTCCTTTCCTAAACCAGAGCGTGAAAGGTATTTTCGTTTCGCTTTTTCAAATGGCACTAAAATAGAGTTTTGAGCTAAACGTGATTTAATAAAGCAGGCTAATCAAATACCATTACTAATCTTATTTTCACGTCTCAAATCAAAACGCACTAAAAATTTTAGCCAAACGAAGCCTAGGTCTCTCTCTCTCTCTCTCTCTCTCTCTCCCGATCGTTTACGACTACGCCCATGAACATCATCCGTCGCAGGAGTCTCCTCGCCGCCGACGCCATCTTATCCATCGACGCTAGACCCGTCACTCTCCTCCACAATTTCTCTGCTTATCAAACTGTGGCGGCCCTCAACTTCACTTACCTGATTCGGGAGTTTTCAGTCAATGTGTCCTCCGCCGACCTCAACCCCACCTCCTACCGTGACCATAGGGTGACCTTACGCTAGATGAAGCATATCGTATGCTAGATATGGGATTTGAGCCACATATCAGGAAGACTGTCTCTTAGATTCGTCTTGATCATCAAACTCTTTACTGGAGTGCTACTTGGCCCAATGCAGTTGAACAACTTGCTAAATAGTTTCTTTACAATCCATACAAGGTGACTATTCGTTCCGCCAACTTCAAAGCTAATCATGCACACCAGCAACAGCAATGGTTGCAAGTGCAACACCATCAGCAGACTTATAAAATCTCTTTGGCAAATGCATGATAATTAGATTTTTTCTGTTTGGTGAATGTTGGACTTTTTGGGAGCCATAAAAATTTTGAAAATTCTTTCAAATTCTAAGGAATCTCAACTTTCTCAAAACAATAAAGGTGAAAGTGGCGATCATGACAAACTCACAGATCAATTTTTGGAAAAGGCGGCATCGATTTTGGATTTTACCATTTGTGGTGACGACTCTTCTTCAGATTTGCTTTCTTTGGACGCATTAGAAGAACCATTTTATTCGCAAAAAATTGTCAATGCTAATTGTTTCTAGAGTTTTGGAAATGTGATTTCTTAGTCGACTTTCATTCTGGATTGAGGAACATGTCACGGAGTAAGATGAATGCCATTGTTGAAAAGTTCTCCTCAAGAGAGCTTAATCTTTTGGTTGCTACTAATGTTGCTGAAGAAGGCCTTGATATTCAGACTTGTTGTCTTGTAGTTAGGTTTGATCTATTGCTGGCTTTATACAGTCTTGAGGTCGATAGTTGAGATCTATGCTTCCTCCCAATGCTCCTCTCCACCAGGTTGATAGTTTACCATGTGATTCAAAAGATGAAGCCAAGAGAGCTGCATGCTTGAATGCCTGCATAGAACTACATAAAGGGGTGCCTTGTCAGATTGCCTAGTTTCAGTAATACAAAGAACAATGAATCTACAACACACTTTCCTAAATACAGTTGCCCATGATGAAACAAATATGAGCGCATGCATGCATGACAGAAGACAATGACGAATTTCATCAATTGGAAAGGCACTATGTTTCAAGAACTTATCTAAGGTCTCCAGAATTTATACATCACGATTCAGGGACTTGTATTAAATAGAGTCCTTTTGCATGTATAAGGCCTAGACAAATGGAGCCTATGAATACACTACAGGTTGACATTGATCATGGTCCTACTCATACAAATGGAGGTAGAAATCATAATTGTTTGAAGGCCTCGCCGTGGTCATCAGGGCGTGACGAGATGAAATCCGGCTATGATGTCGCAAAATACCGCTCACTCATCGTGTCGAGTAAAGCTGATATGCCTCTGCATTAAGAATATCTGCATATATATACTCTTATCTTATGTGATTGTCTCGAATGTGCTCATCGGTAATGAGTGATTGAAGTCGTAGGAGTCTTCAACAATTTATACTCGTCGAGCATGTGGGTAGGCCAAATCACCCGTCTACCCTCTGGGATGATGAGCTACAAATTTTGTTAAAATTCTAAACTTAGAGAAAAAAAATGAAAAGTAAAAGAGTCAACTTAAGAATGTTAAGCAAAGAAACTTAAAGCTAAAAGTCAAATTAAAACTCAAACAACAAAAGGGGGAGGGAAAATAGCATATAACAAACACAAAAGTTAAAAAAAGAGAGGGAAAATGAAACCTACTCTGAGGGATAAATATTCTTTTAAAATAATAAATTAAACTGTCTTTTACAATCTAAATCAAAATGCCTTCTTCGCCACTGGATTTGCAACTCTTTATACAAGCAAAGGCGATCAAATCAAAATCTATAAAAATTATAAGGTTTACTTCAACCAAAAATTAAAGAATTTCATCCTAACTATGATTTTCAAGATCAATATTTTCATTAATTAGATATGTAACTAATCTATAAACACATGACACTATGTTGAATGCCTAAATTCAAGTGTCAGGATCTTTGCTTTTTAATCTTAGGTCCGATTAACAAAAAAAAAAACTTATAATAAGAGTTTCAAATCGGTGAAATGAAAATTGATTACGTCACGTGACAAGTGTAATCCTCTATTACGCCTAAATAGAGTTGTGATCTAAAGCTCTTAAACATATTCAAATTAATCAGATTTTCAATTCAAATCAAATATCAATCACATAATTCAAAAATAAAAACTACATAAATTCTTAAATATACTCGTTTGCGTCATACTATGAATGCTTAAATTCAAGTGTATAGATGTTGCGGTTGCTTCAGTTTAGTATTAAGTCAGTTATGAGAACCTAAAAACCTTTAATAAGAGTTTCAAATCGTGAAATATCAGAAACTAATTTATTAGGTGAGATCTAATTCTCTTTTACAGAGTTGTGATATCTAAAACTCTAAATAAATTATAAGTAATCAATTTTTCAAATCAATGAAAATTGCTTAAATGAAACTCTATCATTAAAAGCTCAAATCAAATCCAATCTATCCACCTTCCACAATTATTTGTCGGGGGTGACAAATTAAGAAAATTATAGCTCACAAATGAGCCAATGTCAAATCAAGTGTTATGTTATGTTCACTCTCAATCAATCTCTAGTATGATTCCTCTGTGGCTTGGCCCATGGTCCACAGATGAAGCGATTCGACGAGTCCCTGACGGTGGTTTGTCTGGTTGACTCCATTATATTACAATCGTATAGCCCGTGCTCTCACTTTGAGTTTGAATCATAGGGAATTTATATAGGAAATACCCTCACAAAGGTAGACTTAAGTCTCTCCTAGACAAAACACCGCAGTCTGAGGATTCTTTGATATAACCCATGTGTTGTTGATGAGGATCCTTCGTTGGGTCATTCTCTCCTACTAAGTAGACTAGGGACCCGTAGGATGACCCATGGGATCTAGATCGGGCACATCATCATTCCTCCAATCATCCGGTTTAAGTTGAAATGATAATTTTCATAATCTAAAATTTGAAACTCTATATGCTGCTACTATACGCTATACATTAAGTGATCTAATGACTAGCCTTAATTGAAAGTTCTCTCTCACTTATTAGGAGGGGTAATTAATTATAGGGTTTGTGCCTATAGGAAACCTAGAACCAGATCTAAAGTCCTCACCAAATGAGGACGAAATCTCTGGGTAGTGTCTTATATACTATTTCATCTGCCTTCTGAAAATTACACCGATACTTTAAATCACTCTTTTCATCGAAGAGGTGATGACAAATTTTCAGAGCCCACACCTCTACAATCCTATGTATAACATTTAATTTTTCTTTCATGTTGTAGGTGATATGGGCCGTCTGGATGCAAGTATGCACGAGTAATGCTTGTTATGCCTTGCTTTGGGCCATTTCTTCTAGGTACCTTGATCTAAAAAAGAATTGAGTGGTACCTCCATAATTGTGTGCTCAAAGCTTTGGTCACGTAGAGTGGGCGTGGCTATAGATCCTTTTTTCGATGGTCACGGAAGGTCATGTTGGGTTGATTATCCGGTTTACATATCACAGTGAGGGGTCAGACATTATTTAATTGTTGTCGTGGATGATGTTACACCTTCTATTGACCTGGCTATCAGTCGGTACATGAGGTGGTATCGATTCTAGGCTTTCTTGTACATGCTGAGGGCTCCGACCATTCCTCCTACCACTTACTATCCTCGAGCTCCTGAAGAGAGACTGATGGTAAGCATTAAAAAACTATATGCTAAATAAATATTTATACCTAATGAGTACTGAATTATATACTTGCATTTGTAGCGAGAATATATCTTGCACACACAAGATATTTTTTAGCCTTATTTTAGGAGAGACCAGGACACTGATTTTCAGCATTCAATCAACACTTATGAGGAGTTATGCAGGGAACTACACAAGAATATGCACATATCAGATAACAGGTACAGGGATATAGATGAAGCTAGTAGTTCTTCTACAGCACCTCCGTCTTCTCAGCCATATACTATTTGATTTGATCAGTCCATCGTCATACCGGATGTGGTCCATACTGGTTGCGCTTGGCTCTAGCTTTCTCATGTCTCAGGAAGCCATGTTCGGTCCATTTTAGTCATGACAGTAGCAGACCCTCCCATGTATCCTCACCCACCCCATATGCGCATATGCGGAGTGTACACTTCCCCTTAGCGGGACTATCGCAGAGATACCGATGTTACACCTCGGTGATCGGTCTGATCCAGAGCCAGGCGAAGATGAAGCGCAGCATTGGCAACACCATTTGACCGTCCTCCTCGATACCTGCCGGATACTCAGGGGGGTGGCCGACTTCCACCACCGCCAGGTAAATTAAATGTCCTCCTTAGTCTTTAGTTATTGGTGTACTATACACTGTTTTCTCAATGTTGTATATTTCTTATGTACACTTTATATCAAGACACTATTTTCTATATTATATATTTTCATTCGAGTAATTTGCATTTTGGCATATCGAGATATTTGTTGGTATTGAATTATCAAATTTAGAAATTTTGGAGAAGTAGACAAGAGCTACGAATTTTTTATGCTGAGTAAATGTTTCAACTAGCAACCTTTGTAATGAGATTGTCACATCTATTATTATTTTGTTAATGTCTTCAAAGCGTCAAATTTTACATGCTTAAAATGAATTCATTCTTATTGTTATTTTTGAATCCACCCGTATTCACAAAGCTGTTCGCCTGACGGTCAAAATTTCATCTCTAAGTCAACATGAAAGTCATCAGAAATTTTGTTCCAATTCCAACGATACCAAGCTCGCTAAATTCCGGCAACGGACAACTGCATGATGGCCAATATACCGCGGTTGGTCGCACTATTCAAAACTGCGCCGTAGATTTTTCGCGCATTGGCAAAATCTGCTACGCAGAGCCACAATCGCCTTTTTCAGTCAACATGAAAGTCGTGGGGCATTTTGTGCTGATTCTAACGATATCAAGCTCGCTCAATTCCGACAATGGACAACTCCGGTACGGCCAAAATATCGCAGCTGGTCGCACTATTCAAAACTGCACCGCAAATTTTTCACGCATTAGTAAAACTGTAGGTCACAATCACCTTTTTAGTCAACATAAAGTCATGAGAAATTTTGTGCGATTCCAAAGATATCGCTTGCTAAATTCGATAATGGACGACTCATGACCAAAAATACCGCATGGTCGCCTATTCATGCCGCAGATTTTTCACATTGGCAAAATCTGCTATGCAAGGAACCACAATTGCCTTTTTTGGTTAACATAAAAGTCATGGGGAATTTTGTGCCGATTCCAACGATACTAAGCTCGCTCAATTCTAACAACGAACGACTCCGGTAGGGCCAAAATACCACGGCTGGTCACACTTTTCAAAACTGCGCCACACATTTTTCTCGCATTGGCAAAAATTGCTACGCAAGGGGCCACAATTGCCTTTTTCGGTCAACATTAAAGTCACGGGGAATTTTGTGCCGATTCTAACGAAACTAAGCGCTTCAATTCGACAATGAATTCCAATACCACCAAAATACCGCTGCCCATAATTTTTTTTGAAAAATAATTATTCTGGAATATGCAACTGGCTCTAACTGTGCAAATCATGTGGCACTAGTCATATATTAAATGAGCGACTGTACTTATTTTTAATTTTTTTTAATGCCTATTTTAATAATTATAATTTAAAACATACTTAATTTAAAAATTTAGCCAAACTCCACAAATCTTCGCAATTGAGCTTCCGCTGCCTAAGCGACTGACCTCCGCGATTTACTTATCGTTTCCAAATTCCAATTCCTCTGAAATTCCATTTCTCCTTTGTCTGCGGATTATCATCTAGAGAAGACCCGCAGGCAAAGTTGCTGAAAAAGAGATGACGATCACTGTTCCAGAGGCTGAGAAGCGAGTATGCGTTACCGGCGGCAACGGCTTCATCGGATCCTGGCTTGTGCGAACTCTCCTTGAGAAGGGTTACGCCGTCACTGCCACCTTCCAGCCCGGCACCGACCCCTCTCACCTCTTCGCATTCCCCGGCGCCGATGAAGGGCGCCTTCATCTCAGGGAGGCTGACCTCCTCGACGCTACTGCCATCGCCGACGCAGTGGATAGGTGCCGTGCGGGAGTGTTCCATGTGGCGTCGCCCTGCACGCTGGAGGACCCGCGGGACCCGGAACGGGAGCTACTGATGCCGGCGGTGATTGGGACGCTTAACGTGCTGGAGGCAGCGCGGGCCGCCGGATCCCGTCGGGTGGTGCTTACGTCCTCCATCTCATCGATGGTGCCAAACCCTAGATGGGCTACTGACCGACCTGGCCGTCCAGTAGACGAGGAGTGCTGGACTGATCTGGATTACTGTGAAACACGGCAGGTGTTGATCTTCTTCTCGTTCTCCACGATTTCTCTATGTTGTTATTGGAAAATTAACTGTATATACATATCTAATGCCTAAATTTTCATATTTAAGAAAAAATTACATAACGCAAATCTAATATATTTATACATCTAGCACTTAAAATTTCAAATTTACATATCTCAAACTTTTCTATACCTAAAAATGTGTATTTCACTTAAAAAAAGTAAGTGATAGTGCTATTTTGGATGTGATGATAAAGATTTAAGTGTTAGATATGTAAATATATAAGAATTATGTGGTATGTAGGTAAATCCCCCTATATGAACATTGTTTCACTTTAAAAAGTCAGTGCTAGTAGTTTTTGATGTGATGGTAAAGATTTAAGTGATATGTATACAACAACAACAAGCCTTAATCCCACTAGGTGGGGTCGGCTACATGAATCCTTCGCTCCATTGTGTCCTATTATGTGTCAAAAATTCTTATTTAATTCAAGTATCTAAGATCATTTTTCATTAATGAATGAAATGTGTCATACACCATACCGATTTTTTTATCTTGTCAGGCCTCTAAGACAAATGAGGTCTCAAACCCGAAAGAAGACAAAACGAATATATATTCATCCCCTTCCCCCCTTTTTTTTTCTAAGTCAGGAATTAACAAAATTTTACAAGATTCCGCCTGTACAGGTGACGCCTAACGGATGGGCTTACTCGACACGCTCTTGAAGGTAGATGGCGGGTCTTCATGACACCACAACCGATCATCTCGCGCCCTCTTCAAAGACGACGACCTTCAAACACGCAGTAAACACAAGTATATATATCCACATTCACACATCCCACATGTTCTCGACTAATATTTCAGCTGTAAATGATCAGTGAACGAGGTTGTATGAAAATCAAGAAGAACACTTGCGGTGTCACTTCCGCATGGGAATCAAGAGGTAATGCGAGAAATGCGACGCCAAAAATCGAAAGAAGATCCCGCTTCGACACGCCGCCCTCAATATGGCAAGATTGAAAGAGCGATAAGAGCGACACGGAACCGAAAAGAAGAACTTGACGCCTCCGACACGAGGCGAACAAGAGGTAATGCAAAGATGTAAACCGAAAGAAGACCCGCTGACGATGTTCTTCCCTGGTTTTGAAGAAATTTTCGTTTCGCAAAGCTGAATTTGAAATTCGGATTAGGAAAAATGAGAGAATTTTCGGATTAGGAAAATGAGGGTTTTTGAAAGTTGATTTTCGGTTTTGGTGAAAATGAGGGAAAAACAAGAGAATTTCGGATTGAGGGTAAGGTAAAGAGGAGAAATCTGGATTTGTAAGGGTGAGGGAAAATGATTTTCGGTTTTTAGAGAGGGGAAGGAGATAGGGAAAGTGATTTTCGGATTGGAAAAAGAAGAAGAAAGAAAAGGAAGGAAGAAGAAGAAAGGGAAGAGGAAGGAATAAGAAAGGGAAGAGAAAGGAAGAAGAAAGGGAGGAGTTCAATCTTACTCTTTTCTCTGAGGAGAGGGGAAACTGAAAGGGCCAGCATTCATGCAACAGGAGAAGCAAGAGGGGAACTACTGAGGGCTTCACGGCGTGAAGAGGAGCTGGATCGGTTAACCGAATGCATCGTATGCGTGAAGGAGAGGCTTCTTCCCCGTGAGGGGGGGAGGGGCGGGGCTCGTATGATGAGGAGGTCGAGCGAGGATTTCGCTGGAGTGAAAGCATGAAGGAGGGTCGAACCTAAATAAGGGATTAGGCTACTGAGTGGGATTTAGAGCATTAGGATTATATTAGGGATTTAAATTAATTTTGAAATTGATTTCCTAAGTGTTTAATTAACTTTAACGTGAATTTTACGCCGATACAATCACATGGTCAATATACATACCAATATAAGGTTATTTTGATGTTCGGATGCAACGTGGTCCGCTTCGCAACGGAGCCGCCGGCTCGTTTCACAAATCGGTCAATTTCACCAAAATGCGCCGCTGACCGCTGACTTTCGTGATTTCAATTAATCGCGAACACGACGTGTAACGACGCAATCAATGAATGGAGGTCGCTCAACTCTCGGCCCTCGACTTCGATATGCGTGCAGCGCCGACGACTCGAAGCTGATTACTGATCATCGTTATGCAATATTTATATTCCGACCGCTGAGCTCAACGCTGGCGAAATCGCTCGTCGACGGAGATCATTTGAGTTGATTTTGATAACATTCTGTGCATTTCAACCTCGATTTGCGCGCTGACACTTTAAATCATTCGACATTTATACAGATTCGTCCGAATTGAGCGCGGACAATCTCATTTGATAGTTTTTGATGTTTCGAAGCTAGACGCGATCAATTTCATGAACGGAGGTCGTTTCCATCGCCGCTTTTCCCGACTATATGCTGTCGACATATAGACTGAGCGCTTAATCGATTGATCGTTAAATTTTGCATATTTATATTTCGATCAATTTCGACGTTTCAACGCGTGACGACAAGTTTTCGCCGACGGAGGTCGTTCATTTTCGCGACGCTCGCATTTTGAGCCTTAATTTCATGTACTTTCATCTCAAGTCCATCGAATTTGACTGGACTTGACTGACTTACGACATATGTGGCCAACACCTATCAATTCTACTTAGCAAAGGATCGAGTTTATTATGTTTATACCCAATATTGACAACTCTTATTTTTATAAGAAGATGATCAAATTAATTAAATGAAATTTGCAATCTAATCCATACAAGAATGTGTGTTGTTAATAAATTTAGATTTAGATTTAAAAATTAAACATAGTTTCTAATTATTTAAATCTTTTATTCAGTTTTCGAAGTAAAAATGAATTTAGATTTATCCAAAATTTCAACCCATGCAGTATTCTCAGACTTTATGATTAAGTATTTAACATATTGAAAGCATACGCAGAGCTTCATATTTATTTTATGTTAATTATGAGCTAAAATTTATCGCAGACTCCGATGAAGAGAGTTTATATTAATGTGACAAATTTTCAAAAGGTAGATAAAATAGTAAAACATTACCCAAAGATTTTACTCATTTTGTGAGGACTTTAGATATGGTTATAGTTTCTATGCGAAACACCTATAATTACCCCTCTAATATTGAGAGAGAACTTTCAGGCTACTAGATCGTTAATTGTTAAGATATATAAGTGGAGTCAAGTTTATGAAATTTATATTTTTTTTAACTTAAAGTGATGGTTGGGGATGATGAACGATCAAGATCTCTCACATCCCCATTGCCGTCTCTACCACTTACCAAAAAGATAATGACCCAACCCGACAAGGATCATCATCGCTTATATAAGTGTATCATTCAAAGACCTCAGTGGTGTTTGTTTATGGACAATATTAAGTTCACCTTAGCTGATAGAGGATTTGTTTGTCTTATCAAATGCATCTTATGATTTACATTTCAAGTGGTAAAGTCATTGGGGAATATACATGCTACAGGAGTGACTGTAATATAATGACGTTATTCGACAACCATCCTACGAGGATTCTAAATCGATCATATCGTGAGCTCTCCAAAACCACGTGGTCGGAGGACACGCAACATCCTTAGTGCATTTAGATTGATTGAGACAATATAGAAGACACTGACTTAACACGGCTCTTTTATGAGCTAGAGTTTTCTTAATTTTTCACCTTCGATAAACAATTGCAGATGGGTGGATGAATTTTAGCTTTAAAATTTTAGATGATAAATTTCATTTAAGCATTTAAAATTAGCCTTTTATATTTTTTTATATTTTATAAAAATTTAAATTTATATCGATTGATATCAATTTAATTTTGAATATAACTTAATAGTGATATCCCCTCCAATTGAAATTTCTATTTAATATAGTCATCATCGAGGTAGATTTTATCAACTCTACTTATTTAGCAGAGAATCAGGTTTACGATTTGCATTTAAGAATTTTAATTTGAGGTGATTTAACATTAATACTTCAAAAAATTTTACAATAATAATCCCCTTTGGTTGAATTCTAATCACGATCACTAGACATTATATTATCAACTTTACCGCTACAGAGGATCGAGTCTATGGCTAGAACTTGCAATTGTATTTATCATTTTAAAATAGAGAGTCTATAATTTTAAATATGAAATTTCTTTATTAAGATCCTTGATGGTCATATGCAAATGCAAAATAAAAAAAATCTTTATTTGAAAACTGAACTCTTGATTTACAACCAGTCTTGTTAACTCTTATTCTCATACAAAAAAGGAGGATCAGATTGATTAAGTGAGATTTATGACTTCATCATATAGATAAAGTGACCAAAATAGGTTTGTTTTCAATTTCATTAAATTTCGTTCATTTATGAAATTTGCATGTTTTACGAGGCAATTGAAATTAGAAGACATTCTAAGTGAAATCAAAGTATATGCACACTTCGAGGCATTATACTTGAGTTTATTTCATCTCATGTATGCATGCATGATTCATCTCATTATTTGCACAATTCTCAAAGCAGTGAGTAGAAGTTTATGATTGCTTTAAAATGCATGTCATATTGTTCCTAAAATTATTGACACATATCGGCATTGAATGTTAATAATTTTCCTCTTGCGGTGTGCTCAATTGACTTATTATTCTTGGTTAGTCACATGCATATTGGTGTAACAATTTGAGCATTATACTACCTCAAAATACGTGCAAATCTCACACATCAATGTAATACATCTAACTATAAAGTCATCTTGATGTACATATCTAATTTCATTGACTTGCACGTGCTTCAATAAGACACACTTGAGTTTAGATCTGATGTTATCTTGAAGTGTGTGCATTGTGATGTGTGCACTTTTGATTTTCAAATTATCGACACATCTTTTAACATAAAAATTTAAAATACATATTGATCTAATTATATATATATATATATTATCTTGGGAAGTACACATAATATGTTTAATCAAACCTCTCGTTATTGATTCTTTATTTTTGTCCTTTGTGCTTGTAATTTAATAATGTGTGGGGCCTGCAAAAGATTCTTTCTTTTCATTTTAAATAGAGTGGATGAGGAGTTCAATCTCACCATCGCTCGCTTCCCTTCATTTGCAATAGATCAATTTGTGCATTTAAAAGGGGTTTTTGTTCTTTGTAGTTGCAAAACAAATTTCTTAAATGTAAGCATTTTTTTACTTTTGCATTTTTTTTTGTGGCTTTCAATTTCAATGTTGATGAAATTTTATTGTTTAGTTTGAAGTCCCTCATGTGTGTATATTATTATTATTTTTTGGCATTACTTTGATATGATGTCACTCCTGGTGAGGGAGTCACATAAGAACGCTGAGCCTACTCAAATAGAAAAAGATATGAATGGTAGCACCACTCATCCCATCGCGTTAAAATAGGTGTGTATAGGATTTTCAACCGCACAATTATATTTCACAATTTAGCAACTTCCAGCCATTTTATACATATGCATGGAGGTGATGAAAGTGACATTGAAAGAAAAAAAATTCTAGCTTTTATATTTTCTCATGGGCTGATTTTTTTGCTCTATGAGAGAGGGAAGGAATATAGGCATGGTTTAGAATAAGAAATAAATAAAAATAGGAGAAAATGAGCAAAATAGTGAAATAATAGTCACATCTTTTTTTCTTTTTTTTGCAGAGAGAGAGAGAGAGAGAGAGAGAGAGAGAGAGAGAGAGAGGGGAGAGGAGAAAGAGTTGTTATTCCTATTTTATGTCTCTTTTCCTCTTGTGTGTGTGTGTGTGAGAGAGAGAGAGAGTTTATTGTCAGTTATGAGAAAGGATTGTATTAGAGAGAAATAGAGAAGAGATATGTCAAGGAATGGTGCAGTGAAGGCAGATGGGGTTATGGCTCGACTGTTTCGCGTGAGGTGAGATTATTGGCTGGCTTTTGTTGGTTGGTCGGCGGTGATTTGAAAGAGTTTGGACAGTGAATGGAGGGATCGGCTAGGTAAAGAAAGTGAGCTGATGAGGCTTGTCGGTAGAGAGGAGATGGCCGGCCGGTGAGGTGGGTGGAGAGTGACGTGAGTCGGAGGGACAGAAAATTGAAAAGAAGCTTGACAAGAAAGGGAAGGACAAAAGGGGGGCCAAGGATTGTTGGAGCTCCAAGAGGTTGATGCACAGGTGGGTGAAGCACTAGATGGATAGCTTCTGAGAGTGCTGTAGAATTTGGGGATAGGTTGTAGCATCAAAATTAAAAATCTCATTCTTTTTCTTCTTTTTTTTATTGACAAGACAAGAATTCGGCACTATCGTTCATAACGGTGGGACTTAAAAAAATTGATTTTGATTTTTTTACAATGTTGGCATGCATGGGATGGTGTGGAGATATACTCAAAATTTTTTTAATATGATAATAATGACTTAACAAATATAAGTAAACAACATAAGATATTATAATTAAGATTGATCAATTAATTTATCTTAATTTAATGGGAATAATTAGAAAGCTAGCTGAGTAATTTTTTTCTTAAATAAACTTGATAAAATTCTTATATATATATATATATGAGATGATGATTTTAATTTTTGAGTTTGATATTACTCTTTTCCCCTTTTTTTAACATCATATATTTATATGTAATGTTCACTTAATTTATTTAATTTACAATGACAATAGCCTTAACCTTAATAAAAGTAATTGAAACTTTATTCTGAAATATGTAAGTGATTGTATATATATATATATATATATATATATATATATTAATTTAGTTATGCTAATAAATCTAATTCCATTGTTATATTTTAATTTAGTTATGCTAATAAATCTAATTTTTGAGTTATAAGTTACACTACTGTTCCCAAGTCCCATGCAAAAAGTGGAGGGTGTGTAGTATACAAAGTAAAATTTGTTAAATAATCATGACATGAATCCTTTAAATCATTGTGTTAATCTAGGCGTCCGTGAAGCATTAATAAATGTGTGTTAGTCAAGATTGCCCAAGTGATGTTAAATAAGCAGGTTCCCACATGGACGGGCAAAAAAAGAAGTTAGTCCATGAAACTAGAATTAGGTTAGGATCTTGGAATATAGGTACTTACTGGTAAATTAATGAAATTAATAGATAATATGATTCATAGAAAGATAAATATTTTATGTGTTCAAGAAACTAAATTGGTGAGAAGGCCAAGGAGATTGATAGTTTAGGTTTTAAACTTTGGTATTCAGTAACGTAGAAATGGTAGGATGTGATTATAAAAAAGTTTGAAAGATAATGTTATAAGTATTAATAGATAGATATTATAGCTTTAAAGATTATTGTTGATACTAAGATTATTTTATAAGTGTCATGCCCTCAAGTAGTTTGGAGGTAAGCTAAAGAAAAATTTTGGAATGAATTAGGATTAATACAAAAGATACCTCTTGAAGAAAAGTATTTATTGGGAGATTTAAATGGACATGTTTGGTAGAAGATTTTAAAAGTATTCATTGGTTATGGATTTGGATGACTAATGAAGATGGTAGACTATATTAGATTTTCTACCTTATGATTTTGTAGTTCTTATCTTTATTTAAGAAAAGAGATGAACATATTATTACTTATAAAATGAATCTAGTAAAACATAGATTGATTATTTTTGATAAGAAAAATAGATCGATTAGAAAGATTGAAGCATTCCAAGTGAAATTTTAAGTATTAACATCGAATTAGTTTTAGATTTTAAGATGAAAGGTTGTAAGAGAAAAATAAACTTAATTATTGTCTAGATTAGATGACATTTAAAGAACACAAATAAAAATATTTTTTAAGAAAAGCTACAAGAAATTAAAGTTTGGGATGTTCATAAGGATTAACGTTATGTGGGAAAAGTATCAAGTAATTAAACAAGTTCTAAAGATGTCTTAATCAAAAGGAAAAGCTTCTTTTAATAAGAATAGTGGTGAAAGTCGAGCGAAAAGATAAGAAATAAGAAGATTGTTATAAAACTTGGTTTTGTAAAAAACCCTGAGAATTGGGAAAGATATAAAATGGCTAGAGATTCTAAGAAAACAATATACGATTTAAAATTTAAATTTTACAATATGATTAGAAAAAGAAGGTGAAAGATGTATGTATAAGTTAAAAACCAAAGAGATAGGAGAAGTAAAGACAGTAGTTAGTGAGGAGTATTAAGGATGAAAATAATAAAGCTTTTCTTGAAAAAAGATATGAAAATAGGTGGATGAGGTATTTTAATAAACTTTTCAATGAAGGATCAAAGAATCGATTGATTTTAAGAACCTTAATACTAAACAAAAATAGAGAATTTCATTTTATCGTCAGATTAGTAAATCAAGTTAGTGAAGCTTTAAAGAAAATGAAATGTGGAAAAGCAAGAGACCGATAATATTCCAATAGAAGTGTGGAAATGTTTAGGAGATCAAGGACTTTCTTACAAATCTTTTAATGTTATTTTAAAGACTAAAAAAGATGAGTGGAGAAAGAGTTTGTTGGTTCTATATTTAAGAATAATGGTGATGCGCATGAGTGTGCAAATTATAGAGGAATTAAGTTAATGTGTCATACATTAAAATTATGGGAGAGAGTAATTGAGCATAGTTACGATGTGATACTGAAGTTTCTCACAATCCTTTGGTTTCATGTCGTAGATCTACTACATGCTATACATTTGTTAAGAGGTTTGATGGAGAAGCATGAGAAAATAAGAAGGATCTACATATGATATTTATTGATTTAGAGAAAGCTTATGATAAAGTCTCAAGAGATGTTCTTTGGAGAGTTCTGAAAGAAGTTAATATTGGTTATATTCAAGTCATTAAGGATATGTATACTAGAGTGTCACTTGTGTCCAAACACAAGGAGGATTGACAAAATATTTTCCTATTTCGGTTGGATTACATCAAGGATCAACATTAAGCCCTTATCTTTTACTTAGTTATGGATGTTCTTACAGAGGCATTTACAAGAAGATGTACCTTGGTGTATGCTTTTTTTGATGACATTCTTCTTGTTGATAAGACTAGAGGGAGTCCAAGAAACTTGAATTATGGAGGTCAACTTTAGAGTCTAAAGGTTTTAGCCAAGCAGATCTAAACGAATATATGGAGTGTAATTTTAGTTGTAGAAGTTTTAGTGGTAGTGTTGTGACTTTAGGTGATCAAGTCATTAATAAGAGTGATTGAATATTTAGGCTCTATTGTTCAAAATGAAATAGATGGAGATATTATTAGTAGAATTCAAGTTGGATGAGAATGCATCCGCCTATTATGTGATAGAAAAGTTCCACTTAAACTTGGGAAAAATTTTATAAGAAGAAGACAAGAATGACTTATGGTGAATGTTAATAAAAGAGAAACATAAGATTAAGCTAAGTGTTACTGAGAGATGAGGATGCTCGTGTGGATGAGTGGCTTTACCCTTAGAGATAGAATGCAAATTGAGTATGTTAAAAGTTGGAGTAGCTCAGTGGTGGTAGATAAGATTAGGGAGAGTCGCTTAGATGGTTTGGCCACATAAAGCGTAGTCCAGATGACTGATTAGAGAGTAGATGTATTAGATTTGCTTAAAGTTAAGAAGGCACCTAAAAAAGACTTGGTTAAGATGTATAAAAATGATCTTAAGATACTTGAATTAAATGAGAATTTGACATAATAGGACACAATGGAGAAGGATTCATTACCCCACCCAAGTGGGATTAAGGCTTGTTGTTGTTGTTGTTGTATAATCATAATATATATATATATATATATATATATATATATATATATATATATATATATATATATATCAAATTAATTGTGAGAGGTTTCCTTTGATAAATTTTTATGCTAACATATAATCTATTTCCTAACAAACACGTAGGTAGTTTTTGATGGCAATTGAAGCTATTTGAGTCAATTTCGCAAATGAGATATTCTTCATTTATCATCTTTTAGCAAGTTAGTCAACCATGAAAGATCCCCCTTTAATTGATTTCATTATGTCTATCACATTGGTACAATTCACCTCATAAATGGATGATATTTGGCTTTAATTGCAATAAAAAATGTCTCAAGTTTAATCAAAACAATGTCACGATCATCATCTGTTAATTGCCTTGCTCGTTTGATTTAGCTTTATATGATAGACATAAAGGTCAACATTAACCCGAGGCATTTTCGCATTGAGTTTAGGCATTTAACACCGCGGTCGGCTCATGGTATTTTAGAACACTTGTATGAATTTTAAAATGTTTAAATTTGATGAAATGTATCTTATATTTTGTACAAGAGTTCGTTTCTTTCGAATATTTGCATGAATTCTAAAGCATTTGCATTGGATGATAATTACTCCATAATTTGTGCAAAATTAATATATGTGAAGCTTATTATAATTAATTTAATGCCTTCTATGTGCTAATATAAATGTGATACGAATCTGGTGGTGTAAGGCATTTTAAGATTATTTTGAATCATTCAATATGACATTTGATCATTTGTGTTAAGTAGACATACTTTCAAATATGTTGCAAATCTCTTCTTTTGTTCTTTCAATTCATTCAACGAATCATAAAGTGGTCTGATTATCCATTGAAAATCATATTTTATATATGCTAGTCAATAATCAGGTTAAGTTCTCATTAGTAAACTACCTTATAGAGTTTAATGCAAATTTATTTTTAAGTTCGTCTCTATTTGGTCCTTGCTTGAAACTAGACTTTCAGATTTAATTGAGTTTTGTTGAAATCACCTTTGGTTCATTTAGAATAAAATGTAGTAACTCTGGTGTTTTATTGAATTAAATCATTCTTAGTTTCATTTTGATTCAAATTAAGTGAATTTTTGTCTCGTATCTTGCAGTAGCTTGTGTTCAACTTATTATTTCAATTCTTTTCATTTGAGTTCAAAATTCTATTTAGTTTATTTTGAATACTTTGTCATTTGTAAATTTTGGTGATCGACATCCTCCTTTGCGTTGTTTTGAAAGTGCTTTTGATGTCACGCCTAAAAGGTGTGTACAATCGGAAGACACCGTGATCTAAAAAGAAAATCATGCTCATAAGAAGTGTGCATATGATCTTTAGATGTACTTGCATAGTTTAATTTTCATTTAGAATTTGATATTCATTTTAAGCAATATTATTCAAGTTCTTTTATTAATATGAATGTCATTCGAAATTCGCAACATCGGTCGTCGTTCTTGCATCATGCGAAATGCTTTGGCATATACAGTACGTCCTAATGAGCAAAGCAGTCAGTATCTTGTGATAGCATGACCAAGTTTTCAATCCTGCTATGCTCTATTGAGAATAACAGGTTCTTTAGTCCCGCCACGCTCTGATAAGCATAGCGGGGTCTTCAACCATCTGCGCAAATATTAACAACAAATTTTCTCGTGAGGCGATTCCCGGCACACATGAGTAATTAAATTCATAAATTTTCCCACCATGTTAGAACGTGTGGGTATTTAATTTTATAAATTTTTTGTGTTGAAATAATAAAATTATTTTTCCCGCTGTGGAACAACGCATGAGTATTTAAGTTTATAAATTTTTTTATGTTGAAACAATATAAACGGGTACTTAAAATTGGTTTTCCCCGCTATGTTGAAACAACACAAATTGATACTTAAAATTTTGCATGCTCTCCATTTTATACTTTTATGCAAGATTGTTGACGATGCAGGTGGCTTGAATTTTGAGAAGAATTGAAACAACGTTGTGGTTAAGGTTGTTTGTTTGGAAAGTTGATAGACATGGGATTAGGGTATAGAGCAAATTGGTGAGCAGAGGATTGAAATTTAATGCTGCGTTTTTTGTTGAGTAAATAAAGGAAACTTTTCAGCCTTGGTGTAGGAGAAGAGAGAACTGTATGATGAAGCTGGCTATGAATTGGTTTATGCAAGTGTGTTATTGGGTGCTAGTTGAGGGATATAAGAGGAAAGTTGAAGTTGTGTTCTGTACTAGGGAGAATAAGGGAGTGTAATGAGGAAGATAGAATAGCAGCAATGAGAGGGAAATCTGCTGTGGTGTTCAGTTTGGGGTTGTGTCTCGTGTGTGAGATCAGAGAGAAGGTGGGTGAGCTGTTGCAGCACAGGGAGTAGGGTGACTAGCTGATCACAGTGAGGATCCCAAGGAGGAGGAGAGGTGCGGTGAATTAGAGAGGAGGAATGAGGAATTTCATTTAGTAGCTGTATGGTGTAGATGAGGATGACGAGATTTGGTTTTTGGGATATCAACCTCTTGATGGGAGAAATTAAGATGAGTGAAATGATTCAAACAAAAATTAGAGAGAGTCCCAGAGGAATAGGGAAATCGGTTAGAAGAGTAAGAAGAGAGAAAATGGGGGAGAAAGTTAGAGGAAATTTAGGAGGTGTTTGGTAATGGATTGGATTTAGTTTTAGTAGGATTTAGTAAATCCTATATGTCTAGATTTAATAAATCTTGAGCTGCAAAATCTTGAATTTTGTTTGGCTAGGATTTAGTAAATCCTATTAAATCTTAAGATGTTTGACAAGTTATTTGAGGATTTCAATTTGTTAACTCAAAAAAAAAAATTAAATAGTTAAAATTGGGTAACTATCAAACATATAATAATTATAATAATACATATTAATTTGTAATTAACTTATAATAACATATTAACTAATCATTAGTAATTTTAAATTAAGTTAGTTAAAATTAAATTAAATTAAATTAAATTAAAAATAGTATCTATTAAATAAATTAAGTCAATTAACCAGCAAATTATAATTATATTTAATAAGTTATAATTAAATTTAAGGACTTATCAATAAATCATTAATAGTAATAAACTTAAATAAATATGTATTAATTAATCAATTAGTAGTAATTGATTAAATTAATTAAGTTTAAGTTAAATATATATTAGCTAATCAATTAGTAGTTATCCATGACTCTAATGAAGGAGTCCACAGGATTTTGTTCAAAACTCTCCTCCCCGATTCCCTCCGTTTACAAAAGCAATCGAGGAAGAGAAGAAGGATGTAACGATGGTAAACTCTCGTCTTTTTTTCGTGCGCTTCAATTTGTGTAAATCCTGTAAATCCACCTTCCCACGAGATTTACAGGATTTATAAGATTTATGGGATTTATTAAATCCAGGATTTACTAAATCCACCTTTCGCATTTGATAGGATTTATAGGATTTAGCTGTTTAAATCCCAAATAAATTCGTTACCAATTAGCCCCATAGGAAAGCTTTTTTACCGACCTCTCACATTGAAGAGAGTATGATTTAAATGTGTCGATGTAATTTTCAGAAGGGAGATGGAATAGTAGATAAGACACTACCCAGAGATTTCACTCTCATTTTGCGAAGACTTTAGATCTGGTTCCAGATTTCTTATAGGCGCAAACACCTATAGTTAATTACCCCACTCAATGCTAAGAGAGAACTTTCGATTAAGGCTTGTTGTTAGGTCACTTGATGCGTAGCGTATAGTAGCAGCATGTGGAGTTTTATAATTTAGAGTATAGAAATTCAGCATTTTAACTTAAAGCGGATGGTTGGATGGTTGGGAATCCGAGTCTATGATTCCTGGCCATCCCTATCGCGATCCTTACCTCTAGTGAGGAGATAATCAACCGATCAAATGATCTTATTAAACACACGAGTTACGCCGTCAAGAAATTCTTGTAGACTGCAGATTTGTCAGGAGATAAGTTTAAATCCACCTTACTGACGAATACTTTTGTCCCATCTTCTATGATTCAAAACTCAAAGGCAAAACATGGAGATAATATAAAGATCGAATATATCCATGGCAAGAACCCGACAGGATCGATCGTGAATCGATCATATGTATTTAGAACGCAATGGGACAGGGTCACATCTTTCTTACGTGAGATTGATTGAGAGTGAACATAACACTGAGACATTAACTCAGGTGAGTTTTCTTAATTTCATTGAAACAAATTGAATGGATTGAAGTTAGATTTTGCTTTAAGTTTTAAAGATTGAAGTTTATTTAACCATTAATAGCTTGATATATTAGATTTCACATTGGTTTGATACTCAATTTTAATCTTAAAATTAAAATCACATTTTTGATTAAAGTATCCCTCCATTGAAATCTTCATTCAACACAACCATTATGGTTTTAGATCTTCATCTATTAGTTTAATAATAAGATCAAATCTCTCATATGACGTAATTAACTTCGATGTTTATAAGTTGAATTTTTATAATATTATTATTATTTTTTAGGTAACGATCCTACACCAAACCAAATCAACCCACCCAAAGATCCTCGATTAAAGTTTAAGCATTAATAAGTGTAGTGGCCCATACTGATTTGATAATTCAGATTCTTTTATTTTTAAATTATAAGATTAATTTTGTATTTTCATTTAATTCCAACTTAGCCTGCACAGTTTTTTTAGACATTAAAATTTGTATATTAAATCTCTATGTCTGAGTACATACAGACATTTATAGTTTAGATAATTTTAATCATAAAGTCATGACTTTGACAATCATAATTAGAATGAATTTTTTAAAAAATTTGTATTGAAAGACGCTTCATAATTTTTGTAGAATTTAATTTTGTATTGTCTTCTGCCTACACTTGCATGAATTGCAGATCCGATGACATTTGTGGAGCAAAATTAAGTTTTCATTTGCAATTCAAAATATTTAACTAATTAACTCTTAACCCTTATAGTTTGTTGTAGACTGTAAATGAGTTATCAAGCTTCGTCTTCATTCTCCAAACTTGATTGTGTTCAATTTGAATCATTTTTAATTCACCTAGAATAAATTATGATAATCGCTATGTTTATTGGAAAGATCATTCATTGGTGAATACATAAGTCATGTTTTCATCTCCTTTATGTAGGAGTGATCAAACTCTATTTGACTTTATTTTAAATTCCACATCAAGACTAACACCTATAATCAAATTTCAAATTTATCGCAAGTCTCTTATACGTTTGGAGTTAGCTTCAAGCCTCACTTGTATTTTATTTGAACACTCTCCTTTATTTCAATATATAAAGCAATAAACTCAAAGCATTTATTTGGCTATAAACTAAGTGAATGAATTAATTTCTTTATTTAGCATATTCTCATATGATAATAATACTTGTTATGCCCATTCAATTTGGGATTTATAAATTTTCTTAGGACTTTATATCTTATATTTAATTTAATGTTAAATTAAAATCTTTTGGTTCAAGTCCTTTTGAAGTTCATTGTAATCTCTCCCCCTCCCCCCTTTTATTTCAATTTGATATTCATCTTTATGTTTGTCTTGTTAGAATTTTTAATTTAATATATTTAAACTTCATTTTAGATTATTATATTTTGATCTTTTAGATTAATTTTTATTCTTTTCTCTCTTCTTTTTTTTCTTTTATCCAAAATTTAATCCCAAAATCTGAATTTGAGATTTGGATCCGGCTACATCTAATTATGGCTTTACCCCACGCCAATAAGTGACGTGTGTTTTAAGACTCTACGAATTTCAATCCCATTATCGATGAGCATAAAGGCATTTAATCACCGCATAAAATATATAATTTCTACACATTCAAACCTTCTTTTTTTTAAGTCAAAATTCGCCTAAATTCTACAGATTTCAAAGATAGGGATGCGCTTTGGCTTTCGATACGCTTCTAATGACGTGGCAATGTCTTAATACCCCATAACTCTTTTGCCCCGCATTGGGCATTAGCGGGGTCTTGAATCACCTTTCCTTTGCAGGAACTTCTCCATGGTAATTTACCGATTTCCCCTAGCCAAACTCGGTTGAAGAACATGTAGGAGTGACTCTAATTTGTTCTCAGCACCAGAAAGCTTGATGAAGTCATGCCGAGCAGATGCAACCTTCTTGTGCAAGGTGGATTTTCGCAAATGGAGTATTCCTACAAATTCTTCATCAATCAATTTTTTGCATTGCCTTTGTTATTGTTGCAGTGACCAATATCCTGAACCTTGCATGATGGCTTATAGACTTTGCCACACGAAAAACCTGTTTAGTGAACCCCCTTATCGGACAGAGTACAACAACTCTAGGACATCTAGGTTTCATTAGCATACCATACAACTCTTCATCGTGTTTTAGTAGCTGAACCAAGGGCAGCATATAAGCCGGCCTTTCCGACTAGGTGTGTGATCCTAAAACTACATTCTTTCCGAGCACAGACCGGAATCGCCAGACTGAGAGAAATTAGCCCGAAGATCGTGGCTCGCTCGAAAGTCGACTCGAACTTGGGCTTGAATCGAGATCGACTCGAAGCAAATGAGCTGATTTTCGAGCCGAATGTGGCTCAATTTTTCGAGCCGACTTCAGTGAACGCTCGCCAGCTCAACGAACGGGCGGGTTCGCGGCCGCCGCCGGAAGCCAAAACAGCCGTCTCATTAATTATTTGGAGATTAATTCTAACGATAACGATTTTGCATTTTCGAGCGAACGAGCCGCTCGTTTGGATTTCGAGCGTTTTTTTGGATTAACGCCGTTGGATTTCGATTCGTTTCACGCCGGGATCGGCTTCGATTCGATCCATCGGCTTCGAACCCGAGCCACGACTCGAGCTCGAATGATACGATTGAGCGATTTCGAGCCGACCAAATCGGCTCGAACACACCCCTACTTGTATCTCGGTTGGCATCGAAATGCCAAACTCCTTAATAGCGCCCAACACCTCATCAGCAAACTCAATGAATGCAAATTGAAGAATTGAGTGGGGTTGCAAATCTGCGATCACTACTTGCTGGGCAAACAATTCAGCAAGGTGTTCTTCGGAACATTTTGATCAATATTAGAAACATATACAGTTCTTCGATGCTTTCCTCTCTTTCATCTTCTATCGTTTCATCCTTCTCCTCCCTTGGTTATAACCATTCCTCGCCCTCCTCAATCATTTGGTTGTTGGATGATCCATCACTGCCGAATCCTTACCACTATTCGTGAACCCATTGTTGTTGTGTCGTGAAGAGATGAGATAGGCATCATAGATAATCGGCCATCGATTTTCTCCAAGAAGGAAAGAACTCCTTCGCCGATGGATTCAATTTAGAAAGAAGATCTACTACACCCTCATACTCCGATTCCAATCACAGATGCGCTATGGATGAACTGGTTCTGCGAGCCAATCGCATTATCCGCCACGGCAGCCATCACCTCCTTTGAGAAAGGGGCTGCAGAGATAGAAAGTGGAGTAGAAGAGTTTTCAAAGGGAGGATGAACGATAGAAAGCCAGAACCCGTGCGGCTTGAAGGGGAGGTTCCTTTGCGGTTTGGAAGCGGAAGAGAGGAGAGAGGAGGGATCAGTTTCTGTAAGGGGGGGAGTTTTGAATTGAGAGCGGGAAGCAACCGAGGGTCAACAATTCAAAATTCAAGAAATTAATTTTGAATTAATTTTAAGATAAGTGTAATATTAAAATAAGATTTAATTTAATTGGGATAAATATATAATTTTTTTTAATTTTTTATATGCCTCAATTGCATATAAATTCATGCAAATTTTTGTCTAAATTAAATATACCCAATATGGGTGTCGTTTAAGTAAGAAAGATTATTTGAGAAGCGTCGAGGTCGGGCAAATTCGAGCTTACTTTGTGCGTTGTCACATTTTGAGACTTGTCATTTACTCCACATTCAATTGAATTAATCGCGAAAACGACGCAACCCGTTTCACGAAAGGAGCTCATTTGGATGACGTCGAGGCCTCCTGACTCTAATATACATGAAGCTACATTTGCGACTTATTTTTTCTCATCGGATGATGATTAAACTATGCGAGAAGTTATTTTTAATCAATTTCGATGTCTTGAACACATTAAGATGATCAATTTTGTGATCGGAGGATATCTCGATCAATTTTGATTATCAAGGTGTTTCAACTGATGACCAGCTCAATTTTGATTAAACTATGTGAGAAGTTATTTTTAATCAATTTCGATATCTTGAACACATTAAGGCGATCAATTTTGTAATCGGAGGATATCTCGATCAATTTTGATTACGATCAAGGTGTTTCAAGTTCGATTTGCATGACGCTGCGCTCAAATTTGATTAAACTATGACATAAGTTATTTTTAATCAATTTCGATGTGAATATTAAAGATCAATTTTGTGATCGGAGGATATCTTGATCAATTTTGATTACGATCAAGGTGTTTTAACTTTGATTTGCATGACGCCGCACTTAATTTTCACCAATTTCTTTATGTATGTACTGTAATACTTATGGAATTTATGTAAAGGTCAATAATAATTTTTCTTTAGTGTTCTACGACAACATCAGCGAGTCTTTCTTATGAAACATTTTTGACAATACTATATTTATTTCCATCATCGATCTATACCTTTAGTTTTCAGTTGTCTTTTTGGGGAAAGCGGAAGCAAAGTGGCTGTTGTAACCATAGCATGCGTTCTTTTTTTAATGAGATATTTGTGTTTTTATTTCATTAGACTGCAAAGGTATCTGGAACAGCTATCCAATGGATTGATGTTTATGCAAAAACGTGTTTCAGAATCTGACGCTCTACATACCTGTAATCTAAATTATTTATCCATAAAGCAGTTTGGTAAAGTTATTCTTTCCATAAATGCATTTTTGATGGCTTTATCCCTGGTCGTGTCATAATTGATGATACGACCTATGAGTTTGATTGTTTGGCATCTACTGAACACTGCCCTTCTCCTTTCTTTTTCTTTTTTTTTTCTATTGATCATCAATGTGCCAAGGGTGCATAGAATAATCATTTTATTTGAGAGTATCATCTTTTCATAGGGCGGTGAGCTTAAGAGCAATTGTCGGTTACCCCTACTACTCATTTGGAGGAAAAGAATTTGAACTATGAAATTAGCCTATCTGCAATTGTAGGGATATTATCTCCTTGAATTAGCACCTTATTACAGTTTCTCCAATAAATTTTTTTGTTAATGTTTGTTAACCCAGAAATGGTATCCAGTTTCAAAGACTACAGCAGAGAGGAGAGCTTGGGAATATGCTGAAAAGAACGGCTTAGACATTGTAGCAATCAATCCGTCCACATGCCTTGGTCCCCTGTTGCAGCCTTGTCTGAACGCTAGCTCAGCTGTCCTTCAACAACTCTTACAAGGTTTGTGTAACTATAATTTACAAGATTGTGAGCATTACACATTCAGGCAATGTAAAAATTCTTGTCTTGTTTTGAAGGTTCAAAGGATACTCAAGAATATCATTGGCTAGGCTGTGTGCATGTGCGTGATGTTGCTGCCTCTACTTGAGACACCAAATGTATCTGGAAGGTACCTTTGTACCAATGGAATATATCAATTCAAGGATTTCGCTGAAATTGTTGCTCAGCTGTGCCCTGAATATGGTGTTCATAGGTAAGTAGTACAAACCAACCAGCTTCTAGCTTTTAAACACTATGGCAGGCTTATCATTGCATTGTCATCTAGAGTGGAAAGTTTTTATCTTTTGGAAGATTTTTGTATTCCAAAGAGAGGTTTTTTTTTTTTGTAGAATCCTTTTGAAGGCAATTTCATGACAGTGAAGATACTTTCTTATTTCTTGTATCTTAGATTTTTATTTACATCTATATTGGCAGGCATTTTTGTTCACAATTTGGGCAGTGTCTACTATTGTATAATTACCTTCTTTGGACGGTGAGCTCAAGGGAGAAGAGTGCAGGACCAAGGTCTGCGCTAACAGCCTTACACAAACAAAATGTGATCGTTAAGTGTTAAAATGGGGTTTTAAGAATGGGAATACTTTTGAAACTGCAATCTGAAAGATTATGAGGATGAAAATGGTGATTTAACAGGAGGAAACAAACTGACATAAACAAGGAATGCATTTGGAGCTTATATATTATTATTAAGTTCTGATAGGAGACCTGGATGGTTTAGCTTTTCTTCAATGTTTGATTGTGCTGTTCAACAACAATTTGTGGCGTTTTCCTTGCCATTAGTTGCGTTGGCTGGAGTGAGTCGCTCATTGATCTTCACTTGTTTCTTAGATTAAAGAAAAGCACGTAGCGTCATGGATGGATGTTTTTTGTTCTTGCTCTTATCATTAGAAAAACTTATAATTTCCACTTTCACAGGCATCAACTTATTTGGCCTGTAGTTAATGTCATTTCATAAGCCCAGTTCTGAAAGAAAAAAGAAATAAATTCTCAGTTATATTTCAAAGACACTCTCAGAACTAAATTTGAAATATTATTGCATTGAATCGACTTTTTCATGAAACATAGTTTAAACAGTGGAGCCGTTAAGTTGACAGTTTGAACAGTGCTTTCTAGATGCCTCTGAATGAGCACAGAAATGGGATTACCCTTGAATATAAGAATACTACATTACCATAGATTGAAATTATGACCTGTATATGTGCAAATTTCTCACAAATTTCATCTTGGCATGGTTGCCTTTTTTTTATTTAAGTCACGTGTGTTAATGTCAATGTCTCGTATGAGGTCTTGAGTTACAAGAATTTCATTAGTTTTCTTTTGGCAGGCCATACTCTCAATGGAGCTGTCTCAATTAAACTTCAACTCACGATCATTTATCCCGGTGTTAAAATCGGAGAATATTAATTGTATTTCCATTGTTTTTTTGTCCATTTTCGAATTTTCCACTTTGACCTCAGTGTTTCAATGCTTTTTTCTTTTGTTCAAACTAAAAGTGACGATGAATTGGCTTCAAACAATTGGGAATGATGATGAACCAAGTGAGAAAATTACATACTTGACATTTGTTCATAATAACAACCCTTGTTCTAGTAAACAAAGCAGGAGTTACGTAGCATTTATTTTATTTATTTCAGATAATATGTTGTCCATGATTGTTTTGTTAGAAAAAATAACTTAGTATATCCGGTCAAATTTTGTTCCGGATCAGCCTTAAAATCATTAGATTTTCTTTGAGATGAGTTTAATAATTTTTTTTCATGTATTACACCATCTCAAAGCAAATCCAGACTGTGAAATTCATCATAATTAAGATTTCATCAGATATTCAGAGCCAAATTTATCCCTTTTTTTCTTCATTTCAACTTGCAATTGTCATTATTCAATTTATTTGTAGTCTATTGGTGAAGGCATCTGCTCTTCTCTTCTTCTACATCACTATTACCATAAAATTTTGTGCTTTTAAATAATTCGCTGCCAACACTTTTAGTGCCTGGATCATCTTCATTAAATTAGATACATAACATTTTCACCTTCTTATTTGTTTCATATATATATTATTTTAAGAAAATTTGCATACATTTCACACAATTTCTACTTAAAATTTGATATTTACATTTATTGTACCTTCCCTATGTATGTGAAGTTGCATTTATTTTTCCAAAGGTAATAATAATGATATTGTCGATGTGATATTTTTTATGCATGTAAATATCAAATTTTAGGTATTAGATATGTAAATATATAAGAATTATGTCGTATGTATGTAAATGCCTCTTTATTTTATGGGACTTTTGCACACACAGTCAACCTATTCTTCTATATTTATAAACCAGTCATCTTTAATTTTAAATTTTCAAATTGACAACTAAATAGCTGACCCCACTTAGTGGGATAAAGGTTTGTTGTTGTTGTTGTTATAAATTGACAACTAAATACTAAAATTCATAACAAAAGCTCAACCCACATGTTCATTTTTGTAAAATTTCTAATTATTCGATTGTGGCACACGCAAATACATAAGTCTAATAGTTTAAAAAAAATAAAGAGGATGGTTAATCTAAAAATAGATATGTATTAGGTGGTTGATTTGTAAAAATTCCTTATTTTATCTATTGCAAAGCACCTCACAGTATTGTTCAACAGGTTCCAGCAAGAAACCCAACCGGGACTTGTTGCTTGTAAGGATGCAGCTAAGAGATTGATTGAACTTGGGATGGTCTTCACTCCAATTGAAGAGGCCATCAAAGAATCAGTGGTCAGCATGAAAGCAAAGGGATTTCTTGGTCTACCTAACCTGCAATCTTAATTCAACTTGCTTCTTCTTCATGAACAAGATTTTAATCTGTAAGAAGTTTCTATGAAATATTTATTTATTTTCGTTTTCCATTTCAACTTTTTTTTATGTAAATAGTTTTTATTAGTTTTAATTCTTCTTAATTCTGCTGTTTTGAGTAGCTTCAGGTGCCAATAATTACTTCTATTTTTAGAATTTTTTTTACCATACTAACTAGGCTTTGACATTGTCGTGAAATTTTGGTATTTATGCTCTTATTATTCGCCATTTATTATTCGCCATTTTTTACTATACTAACTAGGCTTTGGCATTGTCGTGCCAAATAATTACTTGTTTATTTAGTTATACTGACTTACGAAGTAATTAATGTTCCAAGGAAGCTTCTGGACAGTAAGTGGATTAGGTTTATTTATTTATTTATTTTTTGATTTCAAAATTTAACTATGGAAATATTTCGAAGTATATTTATTGTTAAGCCTGCGACAGAAATAATCAACACGTGACAGAAATAATGAACTCCTGTACTAATATCATCTACACCCTTTATTCTATGACAAACTGCTCTTCTCATTCACACCATACATTATGTAACTAACCCTGTTGTACCTATATAAATACAACCCTTTCTACCAACATATGATAAGTATCAGCTTTCTTCTGTATGTTTACTCTGCTACCATATCCTGAAATTCTTCATGGTATCAGAACACTAGCCTCACGGCCTCATCTTCTTCTCACATCATGGAATCCTCTTCTACCAATGCTGCAACTCCATCATCAAATCACAGTCTATCAAATGATAACCCAATTCACGCTCAACTAAAATTCCTGGTGTCCAACATAAAGAATATCATCTGAACTCCACTCACTCTTGAAAACCATCCAACCTGAAAAGCACAGATCCTCAAGCTGTTTCGTGCTACTGGCTATGAAGGATTTTTGGACATGAGTTATACACAACCATCAATGGATGGAAGATTCTTCAGGCAACATTATATCCAATCCAAAAAATTAAATGAAATCTGATTGATCAGAATCTTGCTACTGCACTAAGTAATTTTGCTCTCTTTTTTTTCTTACGTACTCACTCTCGACACTTGCCACGACATTCGGACCACAGTAGAATGAAGACTGCAATCCTCTAACTGATCTAGAATTATACAACTAAAGAATGAATTACACAACATATCTTTGTGGTTGTGTGACACAATCATGACAATTATCTTTCAAAAATTGAAGCAGACACCATTGTAGTAGCTGGAGTTCCACTCGACCTTCAAAATATCATCCTATACTCCTTGAATGGCCTCCCACCAAGCTATTATGCCTTCAAGACATCCGTTGGGACTCAAATACAGTCAATCAGTCTAATAATCTTTACACCTTATTATGCAGTGAAGAGCTTATTATCTCTCAAGAAGCCTCTAAAGAGTTGCATCAACTCCAACTCAATGACAATCACACAGCTCTAACCACAACAAGGGGGTGTAGATTGTAGTAATCAGAGAAAAAAAATTATTTATTTTTATTCTTGAATCTATGCGTCGGTTGGCCGCAATTAAATTAATCGAAGAGGCATGCGTCTTTGGTCTTTTGCCGAAACCGAACTCCCAACACACGAGAGAGAGAGAAAGAGAGAGAAAGAGAAGGGTCAAGAGGAAGAAGCCGCACTTTATCTTACGTGTGTGCCCTAGTCGATTAAGACGACTTCACCATCACTGACGCCGAGCTCTCGAGCTATCGTCGAGGCCACCGCATCCTCCCGTAGTGAGGAAGAAGCCGGGTTAACACATGCGTCAAGAGGAAGCTAATGTTGGGTGTGCGTGCGAACGGGAGCGAGCGACGGGGAGGTCTTAGGGTAAACCGAGAAGAGTTATTATATAAGGTAAATATTTAGTAATTTTCGATTCTTGGATTTTGGATTAATTGTAAATTATGAAATCTTGATTCGATCTTAAATAATAATTATCAAAATTATTAGAGATTGATGCAAAGGCAAGAGATTCGAAGGTGATAGATGAATTTTGCAAAGTTATAGGAATGATTTTATGATTTAAAATTTTATATGGTGTATGTTTACTCATATTAAATATCATAAAAATTTATGAGTACGTAGAACGACGAGTAGTTTGATTTATGCACCATGCCAACTATTTTATCAGTTTAATTATCATAGAATTCTAATTGCAAAATAAATGAAACATTAAACCTATGCTAATCTATAATATTGTTAATTAATTATGAATCATTTTAAGAGGAATGATAAATATTAAATGAAAGTAAATTAAGTTTATTTATATTAAATCACTTTAACACCTAACATTTTTTATATTAACAAAAATAATAGGATTTAGAGAGTATTATATGGCATTTTGTACATATATAAATATATTATATTAAACGAAGTAAAATAAAAAGAATTATGAAAATCTTGACCTTAAATTAAAAAAGGAAGAGTAAGTATTGATTTAAAATAAATAGAAGCAAATATTAAATGAAAAGAATTATGAAAATCTTTAATTTAAATTAAAATAGGAAGAGTAGGTATTGATTTAAAATAAATAGAAAGTGTTGTGTATGTTAAATAAATTATTTGTTAAATCAAATAAATCTGATAATCTATATTATTATTAATTATGAAATTAACTTGATTGGAAAATAGATAATGAATTTTTGCTGAATGTGAGCATTAGATAACAAAAGACATATACTAATAAAATAAACAAAAAATGAATAAAATAAAATAAATTGCTTTCAAATATTGATCAAATTAATATTTTTTTAGGTACTCAAATTAAAGAAATAAATTTTAAAGGGAAAGAGATTCAAGAAGTTTCATATTAAAGCAGAATTACGTTCTTACATTTATAAGTTTACTTATTTTCATGTGATTGAATGTATTTATATATAGTTAGAAATTGTCTCTGTACTATAATGAGTGATGCATTTTCTTATTTCCTTTATATTGAATGGACAGTTTGAATGTTAAATCATTCTGCTACTTATATTTTTTATATAATTAACGATTTATGTTTGTTTAATGGATACTTTATAAATTTTATGTTAACGATATGCCAGTTCATCCCCATTACAAATGTGATACAATAGTTGCAAAGATAAAGATAAATGAAATACTCGTCTTTGAAGTTTTGAAAAAATGTTTCTTTCTAGAAAAGATTCTTAGATGGTGGCTCCTGCGATGATTGATAAACTAGAAAATAAATTTTTTAGGAAATGTTTTATTTCATCTATCTTTTGTATGTTAGATTATTTAAACACATGTACATATCGTCACGCTTTATAGTAGATCGTATATTAACTCTGTAATCTTGTTTTATTATAGTGTTGAAACATAATTTATCCATTGAAAATATTATTTAATTGGAAGTTATTTAATTTTTTTTTAGAGGTAAGCTTACAAACTAAATAGAAAATAAAGGTAGAAATATATTTCTATGAGACTTTAAGAGAGATTATTTTTTATATTTTAGATTGTATTATACGACTTCAGTTTATGGATAATTTGTACTTGTAGACAAATTCATTAAACGTGGTTCGGATTTATAGTTGGCTCTTATGAACTTGGAAAACATTGTATAGTTTATATTCTGTTGGATGCGTTTAAGTAGAGTTTTTTTTTTTATCGTCTGTTCTAATTCAGATTCCAAACTTATGGGTCGAGTCGACACAAATGAGGTCGCAGACAAAATAGGATTCCCAGCAATGCCCAATGATGAACACTCACACAATCCAGAACTATTTTCCCACAATACAACAATTCAATTAACCAAAATAATCTTAGACCTCCTCCATTGTCACTTGTCAAATTTGCAACAAAATCAAACACTTAGCCATCAAATGTTGGCATCGACATGATAAGTCATATTAGGTACACACTGCACTCACTGTTGGAAATCAGTCCACCTCAGACGGCAAATGGTACCTTGACGGTGGAGCTACAACACACCTCACCTTAGATGAAAGCCAACTCTCATAGGCAATAGAATATACTGGACAGAACACAGTCATTGTGGGTAATGGACAAACCCTTCCCATTGCCCACACTGGACAAGGATTATTGCCTACACCTCACAGTAAGCTATTTCTCTTTCCCCTCCATTCATTTTAGCTTACAATTTGATCTCAGTAGATAAACTCACATTGAAAACCTTTGTTCTATCATTTTCATTGCTAATGGCTCATTAAGAATTTGTAGATCAACAAAATCTTGCTTAAAGGGCCTTGTATGGATTCATTCTATTTAATACATTCTATTTCTCAACTTTCATTCTCCCAACTCGTTGGCTCTAGTCTTCATGCAATGAGTTTCCAACCTCTAGCTTCGGCGCCTTAACCATACCAATGCAAAAACTCAAGCTATGCCAGCCTAAAACTTTTCTTATATTTGTACTCAACTAAAACTACACTACAATGTAGTTGTTTAGGAAGCTCACGAACTACCATTTACTTTCTCTACTATGCAACACAATCATTACAAATCATCTACTCTGACGTTGGGTTCCTCCCCCACTTTTCTTTTGCAATCATATAAATATTATGTTATTTTTATTGATGACTTCTCTCACTACTCATGGATCTATCTCTTTCAAAATAAAATTAAAGTAACATACAAATTCATTTAATTCGAAGCTCTTGCTGAAAATTAATTTAACAAAACTATTAAAGCTCCTCACACCAGTTGCGGTGGTGATTGCCTGAATCATTAATTTCTAACTCTTCTTAAACAATGAAGTTTCATTCATTAATGTAAGTGTCCTGATACCCCACAATAGAATAGTATTACTGGAAAAAAAAAAGCATTATCATCTCATCGAAACCATCTGCACTCTACTCATTGAAGCTTTCCTTCTCTGGGACGATACTAGTCTAACTGCATGTTATTTCATCAACTTGCTACCTTTTTTGAACAAGAATCCTAATTCTCCCCATGAACTCCTCTACATGTCCCCAATCTGCACTCACTTAAGAATATTCAAATGCCAATGCTTTTCATGACTCCATCCTCACTTCAATAATACCAAATTATCTCCAATTTCTAAAAGTTGTGTATTCATAGGCTAAGACCCACCCAAAAAGACTACAAATGTTTGGACCTTGATGCTAACAAAGTCTATATCTCTTGGCATGTAATCTTCAATGAAACAGTCTTTCTCTTTAAATAGCTCCACCAAAAACCTTCATAATGTGGGAATTTTATTTAGAACATCACTTAAATCTTGAGGGTACTTATTTATGATCAACACGTCCATTAAGGGATAAATATATTATCTTGAAAGATAAATATCTTACCCTATAATGGATTCGATTACTTAATAAAGACTCCTGAGGCTGATGGGTCTTCAATGTACTAGATATTCTTCCCCTGAACTACATAGAGGTAAAGGGTTTATTTTATTACTGTGTTTTAGCCTCTATGGGTAAGTCCCTATAAGTTAATTACATCTTAAAAAAAAAAATTCCTTCTAAGAATACTCGATTAAAAGGATGGTTAATTTAGAAATCCAAATGGGAATGCTTCAAGGGGAAGAGTTCTTTCTAGGAAGCCAAATGAGATTAAATAGAAATGTTTTGGAGAGAAACCCAAGAAACATTTCAACTATCTTATTATTGAGTTATATATTTTTTGAAATTGAAATTATTTAGAATTTTGAATTGACGTTTTATTAGAAATTTAGGACTTAGATTTTAACAGCATAAGGCTGTAGAAATGCCTAAAATTTTAAAACTTATTCCAATTGGATGCTTTAAAACCTAAGTCTAAAAGTACTTCTGACATAAGCCAAAGGCTCGACCTAGTTTAATTTTATAAATTAAGGAATTATCGATTCTCTTTCTCACTTGAGAAAATAGATCTATCCCGACTCTTATGGATTTACTTCCCACCTGGAAGGGATTTTCAGCTAACACCACCTAAGCTATTTGTAATCATGTAAGTCAGTCTTATGCAAATGCAAGATAAGTATTAGAAAGAAAGTTAAGAGATTAACTCACTCTTAAGAAATTAGATCATGTATGCATTCCATGGACTAATATAATAAAATTTAACTTTTATTTATTTTGACTCCATTTTGGATTCAAGCTTTGGAAGATTTATGCTTAAATGTATGATGAAAATCGGTTATGGGCTAAATGAGAGAAGAGATCCACTATAAGGGACTACTCTACGTCAAGTTTGTCCCTTATCGTGCAAGAATGGAGGCCTCATATGTCACGACCTAACCCGGAAGCTTGAAATATCAAGGCGGAAATGGACGGTTGGACAGATAAGAAAAAAAAATTTACTTAAACACATCCAATAGAATATAAATACACAATATTTTTCAATCTTATAAGAGCCACTACAAATTCAAAACATATTTAATAAATTTGTCTATAAATATAAATTATTTATCAACTGAAATCATATAAAATATAATGTAAAATATAAATTAACATACTCTTGAAGTCACTCTATGATTGTAAATATATTATTCTCTTTATCTTTCATTTAGTAGAAAAGTTAAAAATAATTTACAAATGAATAATATTCTGATAAATTATGTTTTTTACACTATAATAAAAAAGAGAACAAATTAATATGTACGACAGATCTTATAAACATGAATATTATGTAAAAAAAATATTTAAATAATACAACATATAAGAGGTAGATGAAAATGAATATTTCATAGAAATTTTATATTCTAATTTATCAATCATTATACGAGCCACCGTCTAAAATCCTTTTCTAGAAGGAAACTTTTTTCAAGGACAAGTAACCATTTATATTTATCTTTACATGCATGAGTATATGGCTCCAACTAAGAATATGTGAACTCAATTTTGATATACATTCATAACATAAAATTTATGTTTTATATATATTTAGTTTCAAATAAATCGCTTAATTAATACAATAATATAAGTAATAATACGATCTAACAGACTTCATATATGAAAATGAGAAAATAAATCACAATTTGAAATGAGACAATTTAAAATACAAGATAATTTATAACTGTACTAATGCATTCTATCATACTAAAAAAAAATAAAAATAAATAAGAAATTTGCTTCTTCTCAATCTCCCTTTAAAACTTTTTCTTTAATTTGAGTATAAAAAAAATATATATGATTTGTTCAATATTCGAAAGTAATTTATTTTATTTTATTCATTTTCTTATCTATATTAAGTGTCTTTGTTATTTAACGCTCATATTCATCAAAAATTCATTGTTTAATTTTCAAATCAAATTAAATTCATAATTAATAATAATATTGATTATCATATTTATTTTATGTAACATACACATCTTTTATTTATTTTAAAATAATATATACTCTTCATATTTTAATTTAAATTAAAGATTTTTCATAATTCTTTTCATTTAACATTTACTTCGTTTAATATAATGATATTTATACATGCAAAATACTTTATACTCTCTAAATCCTGTTATTTTTCTTAATATAAAAAAATGTTAGGTGTTAAAGTGACTCAATATAAATAAACTTTATTTTCGTTTAATATTTATCATTTCTCTTAAAATAACTCATAATTAATTACCAGATTATAAATTAATATAGGTTTAAGATTTCATTTATTTTGCAAATATAATTCTATGATAATTTAACTGAAAATATAGTTGGCATTGTGCATAAATCAAATAATTCATTGTTCTACATACTGGAGTGTTTATTTTTCAAATTTTAAGGATTTTGAAAAATAAATGTTGTGTATATCAGGGACACCGTAGATCCATATGTACTCATTAAAGATCGATACAGGAATGATGTACTATATCTCGAGAGACAGAAGTCACCATCTTATAATAAACCTAATCACCTAATGAGGACTCCTAAGAATAATGGTCTTCAAATATACTAGAGAACTTTCTCCTACTTTACAAAAAGTAAAGTTTTATTTTAAATCGATTCATTAAGTTTCTACAAAAAGACATAGTTAATTACATCTAAATGAGATTTAAGAATACTCGACATGAAATGATCGTTGTCTAAAGATTTCAAGATGACTATCAACAAATCGGTTATATTTGAAAAATCAAGTATGATTGATCAAAAGGAGGAGTTATTATCGAAAAATCAAAAGGAGAGTAGAGATACCCATACTAGAAAATCTAGTAAGATCCCAAACTATCCTATGGTTGGGTTTTATATTTTGAAATAAATTGAGAAAAATATATGTTTGAGTTGAATTTTATTAAAATATATGACTTACATGAACACGAGATCGGAAAATTAAAGAGGAGAATTTACGCTTAAAAGTAAAGGAAAATAATCTGATCCTAATTCAGAGCTGGAAAATAAAACAGACCATAAATCTAATATAAAATGATATGGTTTACCTCCACAGAGAGATAAAAATCCGACCGTTGACTTACAACCGCTGGGTGTCCGACTAATTCTACCGATTTTAAATACATGTAGAAGTCTTACGCTTTGCAAGATAAGCTTTATTTAGAATGACTAAATCCTTAAACACTCCCTAAGAGATTAATGAAGGACATAATGAACTTAATTTAATAAGTTTTAATTTTTGACATTTTTATTTTATACAAGCATGGATTTCATATGCCTAATGAGAAGATTGATAAAATCGAAAAGAAGGAGATGGCTCACCTTTTCAAAGGTCAAGGTGAGGCCAGCAGAGTGAAATAATATGATTTTTGATGTATACAACATCATCCAAAGGATTGCTAAAATATTTATTATATTGATTTTATGTCCTAAGCTTTATGTGAGGTTATGAGTTATCTAATTTAATTTTGAGTTGATTAATTGGATAAAAAATTTATTTTTCCTTAAGAGCCTAATCGAATCCAGACTATTCATCAAATAATGAAGAAACTAAGGAAATCATGTCATTCTAATTGTGCAATCATAAACAAAACATCAATCAATTTATGAAATTAGTGCAAAATAATAAGAGGTCGAGTATGGCTGCTCCACAAACCAAAAGAAAAGAACTCTATCCTTATACAACCCATATTACAATACAATTAAAAGTAATTCATGAGGTCTTCATTTTCATTTCTTTATTTATTTATTTCTTCATTTCTTTCTTTATTCATTTTTCTTTTCCTCATTTCTTTCTTCCTTTTGATGTGATTTGAGATGTGGTTTGCTCCAAGTTCACATACATATAAGCATACTTATGATCAATTTCACACCTTAATTTCCCAATAACATTCATTCCAAATTTTAATTGCAAAATTTACATCAAAATGGGAAAGATAAATCTAACTAAACTTGCAAAACATAGACTAAACATATTATACAACCCAAGCTGTTATAGGGATAATTTGGACTTAGCACTCCACACATGGGTAACCAAGCTCATATGTCTTAATTTGGATCATGCTTAGGGGTATAAGCAGCATACACAACAAAAATATTTATATTTTTATTTATTTATTACAACGCCCCTTAAGCATAATCTCTTGCAGAAGACTTGATTAGACTAAGATCATCCTATCATCCATTCTACGCATATGCACCTTAACATCCAATCTAAAAATATTACATCATAAAATAAAATCAGGTATCAAATCATTACCTAATATGAAGAATCAGAAAATTTTAAGGCTGTGCCATGCCATGTGTCTTACAGCTTTAGTTTGAAATTTTCTAAGAAAGGTTCAATTTAAAGGTAGTTTCATTTTAAGTGATTTAATTGATTTAATTTATTTTATTTGATTTGATTTGAATGAACTTACATTTAGTTATTAAATATTATAAAGAGAGAAGAGCTTTCTTTCATCCCTACCTTAAGTAATTTCTAAGGTAGATTTATTAATAATTTTTCAAGATTTTATTATGTGTTTTAATTAACCTTAAGTTTAGATTTGCTCTAAATGGACCTATTCAATGAGAAAGATATTTTAGATTAAGATGAATTACCATCACATAATACAACCATTTATTTCTTTCCATTATGTATATCATGCATATGACTGATCCTAAGCATACTTATACATGTAATGCAAATTTTAGCACACTTTGATGATGAATGTTAAGAGATATGATTCAAAAATTTGGATATTTCATGAATGCATGATTTCATTATATAGAAAAGAGGGATTCCTCATCTATTAACAAAATGCACATCTACATATATAAAGACATAGTGAGACCGCCATTTTTTTTTTTACGTAAGGTAGTACAAGACTTAGGGCTACTTAAAGCCTCGCAGTCTCGGGATGTCCACACTAATATACTACTTTTCTTAAAATGTAATGTAAAAGAAACAAATGGATGAAGAATCATGCAAAAGATTTTGTATTTGATTTGGTTGTATAATTTACAGGTGTAAATGTGAGGATCCTTCTTAAGTGACAACATAAAGATGCATAGGAATAGATTTATGCAAGTGCTATGTTCTTTTCAAATGAACTATACACTTTGCAAATCTTATACAAGTCCATATTAAGAGAAGAGAAGAAAACAACACAAAATATATCTTATGCTATAATTGCAGTTTATAAGTATTTATAAATAGCATCACTTCATTTATAATTTTTTATTTATAGGTTTTGAAAATAATTTTTGATTTAATAGTCTTAATACATATTCTTAACTTTAGCCAACACATACGTAACATATTTTATTTAATTGATTAAAAGATATATGAAACAATATTTAATAGCTTTAAAGAAAGAAATAAAGTGATGTAAGAATACTTCATTCATCCTAATTAATTCCTAAAGATAATCATATGAAATAAGATCATTTAAAGTGAATCAAAATTCTTTAAGTTATTATTATTATTTTTTTAATTTGATTTGACTTAGGAAATGTGAAAAAAGCTTGCTAGTCCTAACCCATTTCTCTCATGTGTGAATTGGTTTAGTTTAATTTTAAAACAATTAAGTTGATTTTATATTTTATTTAGGTTAAAGTGTGAATTAAATTCATTAATTACCCTACCTATATCATTTTAACATAATTAAACAAGTAATTATGAGCTAACATATGATATGCAACCACATGAAATTTAAATCCGCAATGCACCTAATAAATAAAGGAGTCTAATGCAATTGGCTCACAATTATTAATTAATTAAAATAAAGGGGTTTTCATTAAGTACTTTTATAACCTTCTCACACATATGAGTTGGATATGATTTTCTCAAACTTACTAGCTTTTAAACATCAAGGATCTAGAGATTGATTAACTCTCATTGGTTTTGAAAGTTTGATTAGACTAATTAAGTAGATCATTAATGGATTAATCCTTAATTATGTTTGGATTAAAAAAAATGGAATTGAAATAACTTGGGAAAATATCCCAAACTCATTCCATAAACTTCCTCCTTAAACAATGTTTAATTATCTCATTAAAGGATTAAATCACGCTCATATGCTTAATTACACTTAATTATATTAAGGAAGTTAGAGTTCATTAATTAATTTTCCTAATTAATTCATTGATAAATTCTAAAGAAAATTAAGGAGGCACACCTCGCTCCTAAATATGTCTAAGAAATTTGAAATTAATTAATTAAGTAATTAGGGTGTAATTAAAGTGATTAAATTTTTAAGTAAACCTTAATTAAGGATAATTTATTATTTAAAATCAATTAAAAATAATTTTATTGGATTCCCCTCTGAAATACCTTTAAAATGAGTCATCATTTATATTTTTTGGATTTTTCTACATTTAATTATGATTTTATGAAGTTTTTGTGATTAATGGATAATTAAAATAGCCTAATTAATTAACTAATTCGCCTACGCCACGGATGGCCATGCTTTACACGCGATGGGATTGGTTATTTAAGTTACATCGCCGGCCGCTGGGCGTAACGTTTTCTCCCGTCCAATCAAAGACAGATTAATCTCGTGGTTCTAAAGGGCTTAAATTGGTGGATCTGATCGATTTAATCAGGGTCGTACATCCAAAACACGCTGGATGGACGGCCCATGATTCATCCCTGCCTAAGCTGGAGACAGGTCGCCCCCCACGCTCGACCAGCTCGAGCTCGGATTAGGTTGGGGTTTATCCCACACCTTCAGGAGGAGTAGGGAAGAACATCCAATGGCTAAAATTTGATGAAGTGAAGATTTCTTTCACAAAAGACCAACAAAATTTCCTAAATCTACGATTTAAGGTCCATACCTCAGAGCTCACGATTCAAATTAATCAGGTAGCTTCTGCCTAGTAGACTAAAACCGCTGTTTTGGCAAGTTGCCTCCCCTCCAACTGCTCTGTGGACCAAGCCTTGTTGGAAAGATCACCGGAGTTGGTTGAAAGCACCTCTGTAGTGGCTGGAGAGTTTGGGAGAAGGTTGGCTCAAGCTCGATAGAAACGGGGTGAGCTGTTTTGCCGTTTGAATCAAATGGCACAAATTGGGAGCTTTAGCCAGGGAGTTAGGCATGCTAAGTGCCTTCCCTTTAGGGGAGAAGGAAGTTTAGGAGGTTTGCTTGGGAGGTGGTGGCTGCCTTGGGTGGTTTGGCTTGAACTAATGGAGGAGGGAGGTGAAATCACCTCCCTTGGTTATAAACCATGCATGGCATGGCATGGGTGATGTCCTAGGTGGCCTAAGGAATGAGTGCCAAGTGTGCATGTGAGTGGATGATCCATTACATGGGTGTTTCACCCTATGTGATCCCCTTAAACCAAGGGTATCTTGGTCATTTGATCATGGATTCACTTTAGGCAGATTTTAAATGTTTCAAAAATGAATTGTGCCAATTTTCAATAGATTTGGAGTTGATTTGATATGATTTATTCGATCCATTTGAGTCAAAATGGATCAACTTGGGTCAAGACCAATTGGTCAAATTGGGTTAAACCAAGCGTAAAGTTCATATGACCATTTGAGCCTTGGTATTTTGGTTCAATTTGGTTTAGATTTGATTTTGATTCATTTAAGTTCATTTAGGTCAAATGGGTCAAGTTGACCAATTTGGCCTATTTGACCTAATTGGGTTAGGTTATAGGTTGGTTTAGACTGGGTTGATCATTTGAAATATGTATTGCAAGTTTTGGTTTCAATCAAATTTGACCGTTTCAACAAGTGATTTGAAATGACACCATGGTTGTCAATTTGGGATCAAGATTTGACCCATTTTGTCTTTAGTCACTAGTCAACTTATATCAAATGGCCAATTAGTTTGGTTTGACTCAATTGATGTTGATTGATGTTCAATCATTGACATGAATCTAGATCAATGGTTAACCAATCATGATTTGCTTGTCTAGTTTCATTTTAAGGTGTTGATTTGGTCAAAGGTTTGAGTTGGTTTGATCCAATTTGAGTGATTGATCATCCCACGATGATTGATCATGATGAGAGTTTAGATGGCTTAGTTTAATTTAGGTTGAATTAGAACTTGGCTCAAAAAGGTCCTTTAGGTCACTTTGGGTCAAATGAGCCTAAGTGGGTCAATTGGCTTGATCAAAGCTTGATTCAGGTTTGGTTGAACTCACATATAGACTTATAATGAAAATATAAATCCAAATGCAAGTGATTTTGAGTCAAATGAGTTTTGGTTCATTTGACAATTTCAAGTCAAAAGGGTGAACATGGGTTTGACTTGAGTTAGTTTGATTTTGGTTTGATGATTGAAATTTATGTTTATATTTGGTTATGTGATTGAAGGAATGACTGTTTGAAAAGAAAATCTAAAGGTTTGGATTGATTTGAATGATAAGTCAAGGATTTGACTAAAAGAGTATAAGTTGGATTTAAGTAGATTTGGATTTTGAGTTTTGAATTTAGTTTTGTTATTTGAATTTATATTTCATTTACATTTTGTGAATATAAATGAGAATATAAATGGGTTATGAGAAAATCTTTTGAGTTTGAAGTGATTCGGATTTGATTTGAGCTAAAGTCCATAAGATGAAATCAAATGGCTTAGGAAAGATTTTGGATTTGGAATTGATCAGGGACTTCAATCATTTGATTTGGAATTACTTTATGATTTGGATTTTTGGAATTAATTTATGATTTGAGAAAATCAATTGAGTTGGAATTGATTTAAGATTTGAGTTTGAAGTTTGGTTCGGAGGAGGAAGCAAGGATTAGGTTCAAGCTATAGGGTAGGTAAGTCCTCCTAATACTCCTAAGGCATAACCTATTCCTATGGCTAACTCTTCTAAGTCTCTAGAGTTATGTTAAGTGTTCACCTAATCACTAGAAATATCTTAAGACTAAGCAACACTTAGTATCTAGAAGAGTCTTATGTCTGAGATGGAGAAGTTGAAAGCTCACTTCAAAAGTGAGGTCAACACATACTCATAAATTTTTTTATAATTTTTAATATGAGTAAATATACATCATATAAAATTTAATATCATAGAATCATACCAATAAATTTGTGAAGTTCGTTTATCACCTTTGAATCTCTCCTTCGCATAAATCTCTAATAATTTTAATAATCATTATTTAGGATTGAATGAAGATTTCAGAATTTTCCAGAAATTTGTAAACCTTTATCTTATATTAACTCTTCTCGGTTTGCCCTAAGACCCCCTCCTCTCGTCGCTCGCTCCCGTTCACACGCACACCCGACTTGCCCTAGTGCCTTCTTCCTCGGTCGCACACCTACGGGAGACTAGTGGCATCGACGGTGGCTCGCTAACGGCATCAACGATGGCTCGCTAACAATAACGTGGCTTGCGACGGCTGCATCTCGGTGAAGTCATCTTGCTCGACTTGGGCACGCACGCAAGGAAGCCGTCCTCAATTAATAATTTTAATTAAATTTTAATCAACTCATAACCTCACTCTAGAGAGAGAGAGAGAGAGAGAGAGAAGCATGCAGTTCTATTGCACACCCTAAAATAAATCAAGCTAAATTTAAATAAATAAAACAGGCCGGTGTAGCCGGGTACCACTATACACCCCGGAAAAAGAAAAGTGGGTTGCCGAGCTCTGCCCTTATACAGCCCGGCCTAGAACTAAAAGTTTGATCTATGGGGTCTTTATCAACTTCAGAATCATTGCCTTGTTCAGGGACCTCCTTAGTCTCCACTGAAACCACCAGATGGGTATAGTCAGCTCATACTAACTCTAAATCTCATAGATCCTAACCTATTTCTAGACTCAAATTACATTTTAAATTCCAAAATAAAATCCTAAACTCTGCAAAATAGACATTAGGAAAAACATACGACATACTAGCAGTTTATATTTCAAACATACGTGCTTAGTATTAGTGATTGCCAAGCCCACCTATTCTATTGGGCTATGCTTAGGGACTTAAGTAACTTATGTAAGCAAATAACATTTATTGTATATTTATTACAGATCCCTTTAAGCACAACCCCTTGTTGGGGATGTGAATCACCGCCTCTCTGAGTTCAATGTATTTTTTGATTTGGGGTGGGAAGGTGGGGAAAGGCTCGATTTCTCTTCTTAGATGATGCTGAGTGTGTAGGGGATGTTCAAAGTGGGAGAGGAAAGCTCCTCTTTCCTTTTTATGGTTGGCCGACTCTTCCACCATTTGTGGAGGTGGGTGGTGGCCGGCCATAGGTACTTGGAGCTGAGCAAAGTCTTTGGGAGGTGGTTAACTGATTGAAGAAGTGTTTTTGGTCAATCAAGTGGAAGAGTGGAGGAAGATATGCAAGATTAAGGACCTTGGAGGCTTGTTTCAATTTTTCTCCTTTGCATTTAATCCCTCATCCCACTTGATCTCTTATCAAGCTACCAAAATTGAAGTCCAATTCATACTTTAGGTAGATCAGTTGATTTTAGGGCCACCAAAGTCCAATTTGGGCTTTGTGATCTTGATTTTGAAATTGGGTCAACTTATGTTGACTCAAATGATTTGGGTTTAGTTAGGTGATCCAAGTTGGCTTATTGGCTATGAATTTAAGATTCAATTATGTCAAATTGGTCATTCAATTTAGTTGTGTTTAATCAATTTAGATTAATTTGAGTTTGAGTTGATTCAAACACATTTTGACCCTTTTTTGACCCAAATGGATGTGATTGAGTTCACATGGTCCAATTGGTCATGTTGGGTTTGTATTAGACTTCAATTATGCTTAAATAATCATTTTTGATGATTTTGATTGATTGACTTTATTTATTTTGGATTAATTTTGAATTTGACCCAAGTTTGATTAAGATTTTATCAACTTTGATCAAAATTGGTTAAATTGATTTATATGATTCAATTTATTATTTTATATTTAGATTATACTTCAATCATGTTTTATGAATTATTGGAATAATTTTGGCCAGTTATTTCATCTAATTTAGATTAATTTTGGGTTTGACTCAAGTTTGACCCAATTTATCTGAGTTAAATTTGGGTTAAATGCTTGAATTAAGTAATTTAGGCTATATTTAGTTTCAAATATATTTAATGAGTTATTTAAATCATCTAAGATTGATTTAATACAATTAATGCATATTGTATTTTAAATTTGACCAATTTTAATAAGTTAACCTTCTGATCTAGTGGGACCCACTTTGGCCACTTTGAACTTCTTCTGAATTTATTTTTGTGCTTATTTATGTTTATGCATTGATTGTATGCTTTTGGTTTGATTTAATTTTAATTTATTTGACTTTAAGCTCAAATGAGTTAATTAATTTAATCAACTCAATTATCTCAATCCGAGCTCAATTGAATTTACATTTTAATTTAAATATATTTATTTTAGATTTTTATTGAGTTTTATTAAGTTTGCATTTGATTTAGAGTCACCCAATCTAATTGAGTTAGGGTAAGTCCTAGAAAGGTTCACTAGGATGATTTATGGCTTTTATTTTAGGGTATTTGAATTCAATTTAGTTTTTTTTTTAATTTAAAAAATCTAGTATTTCATTCAATTTATTATTTTATTTCAGTTTATTTACCTAGCCACTAAGTATAGTGTCTTAAGTGTCTAATTAGGAAGCTTTTAATTTAAGATTAAAGGGTCATAATTTTTAAGAATATGAATGATACTAATATCATCTAAAAAATGAGGTATCCAACCCAATCTCTACCACATCTCCTTGTTCCAACCTCTTCCATTCCACCACCCCCTCCACACAAATCTTTTCCATGGCTCCTTCCCCTCCATCAACCTCTCTTCCTCTCAACATACTGCAGCTCTCCCCAATCCCCATCATCCTCCACTAACATCTGCACCTATCCCCCTCCCCCTCTCCTCCTCCACCGAAACTCAATAATCATATGCCAAACACTTCTCAAAACAGCCCACTTAAAATCCTGCCAAATTTTGGATCTTACCCGTCAATCACATACAAATCCACCTGTTATTCCATTGTTGTCAGAACTCGTAATTGGATCTAAGCTATATCAAAAGGATTTCAAGTCCTTCGATCAGGAAGCACATGGATCTTTGTTCTCCCTTCACATCATCAAAACGTTCTTGGGTGTAAATGGACCTTCAAAAGCAAATTCAATATGGACGGCTCGATAGCACATTACAAAGCTTGCTTGGTCGCCCAAGGATTTAATCAACAATAGGGCATTAACTACACTGAAACCTTTAGCTCCGTTGCCAAAATTCCCACTGTCCACGTTTCCATTACAATTGCACTCAGTCACCAATGACATAATCTTACAATTGGATATTTCCAATGCGTTCCTCCATAGCCACCTATTCGATACAGTCTACACAAAACAACCACTTGGCTTCCTTGATGCTCAACACCCACATTATGTTTTTCTCCCAAGGAAGGCCAATATGTTCTCAAACAAGACCCTCGCCAATGATTTGCCACTCTGTCCACATATTTTAATTGGCTTCCAACCAAGCTAGACTGATCCTTCTCCACTCCGCTCTCATCAAAAATCACTTTCTACTATATCTACTAATCTATGTGGATGTCATTCTCCTCACAACGATCTTAATTTTCTCAACACCACTCATTCAGCTTCACCAAAAATTCAAAAAGAAAATTTTAGGCTCGCTTTCTCACTTGGCATGACTGTCACGAAAACATCCTCTTGGGTTACTCAATCCTTCTATGAACAAATTCTGCACCAGACAGGCATGACCCCTGCAGATCCATATCAACACCATGCTCCTTCAAAAAGGCACACGCTAATGACCACAACCAATAGTTCCGTAATCCATCCTTTTATTGTCGCATCGATGGCTTGCTACAATACCTCACCTTAACTCGGCTATACATCTAATTGGTTGTCAATCAAACCTGCCAATTCATGCATCAACCTCTGCAACACCACTTTCAGAACCTCAAAAGACTTCTCCCCTACATCTAGGGAACTAAGTTGGGCTGCTAATCTACTCCTCCAGCCTACAACTCATCATATGCAAACTCTGATAGGGTAGGAGATCCTCTAGACCTCAAATTAACTTCAGGCTATTGCATTTTCCTCGCCAAAACATTTGTATCTTAGTCAGCCAAGAAGCAAATCACAGTAGCGCGTTTCTTCATTGAACTAGCATATCAAGCTTTAGCTACAACCACCACTAAAATCATCTGGCTCAAACGTCTATTGCAAGACTTCCACATATCAGCTCAGTCACCTTCTTCTTTGTTCTGTTATAACACCTCTGCAATTCTGCATGCAAATAATCTGATGCTTCATGCTCAAATCAAGCACATAGAAATTGGATGCCACTATATCCGTGAATGTATACAGACCAATCAAATCGTAATCCATCACATTGCTACCCAAGATCAACTTGCAGATCTCTTTACAAAACCTCTCCCCAACACTTGCGATAAGCTACTCTAAGCTAGCACTCTCCTCAGAGATTGTCATCTTGCTGGGGGATGTTAAGCCTTAGCAATGAACCACGTGACAGAAGTAACCAACTCTTGTTATAATATCGTCTACACCCTTTATTCTATAACAAACTCAGCTCTTCTCATCCATACCATACATTTTGTAGCCAACATCTGCTGTAATACCAACCCAGTGTTCCAACATATGATTAACAAAATATACAATGAAGTATTAGCTTTCTTCTCTATGTTTTCTCTGCTATAATATTCTAAAATTCTTCATTTATATTATTTTTTAATGAGGAATAAATATATTTAATCTTATTAGTAAGTTAGATCTAGGCTCATGAGTTTTTAACTGTGTCAAGCTCAATCTTTCCCACAACTAACCTCTATGAGCTCTTAGCCTTATAGACTTGAATTTGTTACTCCTAATCCAATGGTTCTGGGGGTCAGAAGTTATCAAATAGACAAGCATATCAACTTTGCATGATAATCTAGATTATATGGCAAAAATAAAAGTCCATGCTATCTTTCTCCTCTTTCTTAAAAGCTAGGAAAGTCCAAACATGAAGCGAAATTTGAATTAAACAAAAAAAGATGAGGACAAGGAGTTTTAATACAATATGTGAATAAAAGAGATGTAATGTATCAATTGAATATCTACCTCAAGGCTGTTCATGTTACGAGGATTAAATCGTTGTAATTAAGAGGAATATCTTTCAAGCAACATAGGGTTTTGTTTATATTGAGTATAGTTTTATAATCAATTAATCATGATGTACATATTTTTTAAATAAAATGTAGCATTTGTCAGGCCATTTTATCATCAATTTAACTGAAAATTATCTTGAAAGGCACAATTTCTCCCTCCTCTCTCCTCTTGTCATCTCTTTTTCAAATTGTCTCTCTAAAAGTTCTCTCGGCTGTTCTCTCTCTCTCTCTCTCTCTCTCTCTCACATTTAAGCCATCAAAGAATAAGTAGTTTACTGTGAAGAAAAGTGGAAAGGAAGAAAGACAAGAAGAATCAAAGAAGAAATGAATGAATACCCATCCTAAGAGAGAGGAAAATTTGGTTGTTCAGGACTTCTAAATAGTTTGCTACTTTCATTCTGTACTTTTTCTTTTATTGGTATGTATTCTCTTTTCCATGAAGTCTCAATGCAATACTACATAAGTTGAAGAATATAGAGAAAATAAATCTTAACATCTACTCTTACTAAAGCAATTATATCAACTCTTATTGTTATCTGAAAAAGAGGTGCAGTGTAAAAAGAATATAGTGTAAAGTGAATGTAATGTATTTGGATTATTTTAGATTGTTTAGTACTCTACAAATCTTTTATTTTTCTTGTTTGGTAGAATGAATGTAATGTAAGTATTTTTTTGGAGTTAAGATGGCTGGTTTTCAATAGGAGTTGTCTGGGTCATGGTATGCCGGCATATCTATTGTGAGCTGCAATGGCAAATGGTTGTTATTCTCTCTTTATTTTTGGTGTTGAAATTCTCCCGTTTTGAATTTTAAATATATCACAAATCATCTTTTAACATTTCAAATACCTAAATACATTAAATTTTACTTGTGATACAAAATCTCAGAAGTTAAAAGTGAGATTTACATACATATTAAAACATTCTAAGTTATCTATCTAATACCCTAAACTCTAATATTATATACATATCACCTAAAAGTTTATAATGCATCAAATCTACCATTCCCCTTTCTCTCCGATAGTCTTGCCATCGTCATTTTCTTCCTCTTTGTTTTCTCTCATTATTTACCTCAATTCAAACCTTTACCTCAACATCTTTAGCTCTGTGTACTTCATCGGTAGCATGTTGTTTGCATCTCGTTAGGCTCTTCCACTTGCTTACTATCGCCATGGTTTTTATCTTGACCTCATTGACTTGTGGTATATTTGGAATTCAACTGCGTTGTATGTTTAGCTTTGAATTCAGAAGATAATTTAAAACAAGAAGAAGAATCGATATGAAGATTCTATCTTAGCCGTTGATGATGGTTACTTTGATCTTCAGGAACTTTAAGAGATTGGATCTAGTAGTCTAAAGTGTTTTCCTTTTCCTTCCATTTTTAGCTTCTAGGTATGGGGTTATTTCTTTGGGTTTCTTGACAAATAAGGAGAAGGAAAGATCTGAGGGTAACCTAGGGTTCTATTTAAGATGGTGTTTCAGTAACCAAAAGAAAATACAAGAGGAAGAAGGAAGAAGAAGCAAAGAGAAGTTTTCTTTAAAATTGATTACATCTCTGTTTGTCCTCTTAACTCTATTTATACTCTCTACTTTTATTTTTAGATCTAATACTTCAAGATTTCAGTTTTCTTTGTTATAACTATTTTCATTACAAGATCAGCTTCTTTTCTGTTTTTGGCTTGCCCTTTGCATCTTGCTTTCTTGAGTCTTTGGCAGATTTACATTGGTATGGAAAAAGTGTCTTTTATTTGTTTCAGTTATTTCTTGTCTTTGCAGATATCTGTTCATTTTATTGTTTATATCTAAATATACTTGTTCTTGTATGCTATCAATCACTGATATTATTTGTTAGTATTATTGATGTTGTTGATGTTGTAATCTCTGCATTTAGGTTATTGTTGAGCTTCTTGTCTTTTAATTGTTGATGTTAATATTGTTGATTGTATTCTACTCTATAAAATATTACTATATGTACTTATACAAAGTCTTGTATCATTGTATTATTTTGTTATTAATATAGTTTTTTTGTGTGTGGAACATTTATTATCTTTCTCATTATTTTATTGGTAAAATTCTTTGATTTGGGGCTTTTTTGTTCTTTTTGATTATATTATCCATCTGTATATTTGGGGTCATATCAGTAGAAAATTGAATTGTTCAGACCATTAATAAGTCACCATAGAGCTTCGAAAAGTGCAGCTTTTTCGTTTAGCTTCTGGGATTTTACATTTTGATTCAGGATACGTGGTGACGATGAGCCTTTTCTGAATTTTAGATTATATTTAGAAATCTTCAGATCTATTTTTTCAAGTAGTGGCATTTTTTCACCTATAGTTTTGCCCCGCACATGCCATTTCTCCACCAACCTAAAAGCAGAGAAAGTAAAAAATTTTCCATAACACACACACACACACACACACACACACACACACAGAGAGAGAGAGAGAATAATGGCAAATTGTGCTTGATAGTGATGGCAGAAATTAACAGGAACTAACGATAATAGCTGAAGTAGTATATTGGATATATTATAAATTTTTAGGTGGTATGTATGTAATATTAAAATTTAGACTGTTAAATAGGTAAATTAAAATGTTTTAAGTGGTATATATGTAAATCCTCTAAAGTTATAATCACTGTATTTAATTTACTTTTCACTCAAAATGTATTCAACCAAACAGCTCTCTGAAGTATTATAAGAGCTAAAGTGAAGCTGTTTTCAACAAAACCTATGACTATATTTGATGGCTTGTTGATAGTGAAAAGATGAAATTGTACAATCATTTGGTCAAAATTCTACCAAAATAAAGTCTCAACCATACTGAAGTCACATGAGAAGTGTACGTACAATCAAAATAGGTCTCGTTGCTTGCTGTTAGTGGTAGAACCATAAACTTTTAAGACTATTCTCGCATATCTACTCTGCAAGAGGAAAATCAATTTTCCTCTATTGGATGATATTTTAGGTAAATGAGTGAGTCAAATTAAGTCACAATTGGCTTGAGCTTGAGCTTTATTATAAGTTTGAATTCACGACCAGCTCATTTAGTATCAAGATTATGGCTCTTTTTGGTTTGAGCTTAAGCATTAATTAATCAAATTCAAGCTCTAGTTTTATTTTATGAGTTGAAAGCTCACGATTAGCTCATTTAGCATGGTAGAGAAAATCAGTCTGATTCAAATAATTTTTTTATAAAAAAATTTAAGAAAAATAATAAAAAATTAATTTATATAAAAGAAGTAATCTTTAAATATTTTAAATAACTTTATTCTTCAACTATTAAATTCTAATAATACTTTATATTAGTGTTTATTAAATAAGCTATCTCTGTAGTTGATGAGTTGAGTTCGGCCTGATTTTAGCTCAATTTGTTAGCTCATTGATCTCAGTTTATTCTATTGAGTTGAGCTCGAGCTATCTCTCAAGTCATGTTGACTCATTTATACCTTTGGATGATAGATTGTTGGAACACAAGACACTTTCATGGTGGCCATAATGACAAAATTTGGCCCCTTTCATATTTTTTTTTAATGAGTAATTTTTAATTTGTTTAAATTTATTCTTGTAATTTGGCCTTTATATGAAAGTGTTATCACAACTTAGTGGGACAAAATGAATTATCCCTATCAATGGAAAACTACCGAACATAGAAGAGAAAAGACTTTGACTCGTTTTTAAGTATTAGTCAACAAGTTTGAACCTAATTACCTAAACCATTACCACAGAAAATGACTTACAATAATAAAGCATGTTAGGCTAATGTTCCAATGCAAAGAACACCTTCAGAGGAATTAATACATGATATTAAAAAATAAAATATTCTTTTGATGTTAGTCAATGAATAAAATAATAATAATAATCTGAGAAATAATATTATATGTGTGTATTTTGAATAAGTGTGTAAATGAGTTGAACTGTTATGTTTGCCGTGTTAAAATAATTTATTAAATCTTAAAAAAAAATCTATAAGAGGAAGAATTAATGAATGTCTTTTAGAATAAAAATTTTAATCATTTAAATTATTATAACTATAAATGATGATGATTTTGATAAGATTTTGAATGAGTTGCATAATATTCAAATATAAGTTCAAATAATTTGTTTGATTTGAGTATGATTAGAGCTATATTTGCATATTTTTTGAATAACTTTGATTTAAAGGTGGACACATTAGGCTATAATCTAATAACAATAATACATCACAATGAAAGTATCTATGAAATCAAAGTGACAATCATTACATTAAATCAAGACACTTACAATGAGTACAATCTCAATATTTATAATACAATATAGTTGAATTGTACCTTCCATATTTATGAGAAAATGGATAGGTGATGTACACACATATCACATAATTCTTATATAATTATAATTCTAATGCCTAAATTTCATTTTTCTTTCATATATAATATTTCAATCTTCAATATCAAATCAAAAATATCATTATCATTATATTTTTAAAAGTGATATGTAATTTTTGAAGCATAGGAAAATATTAGATAAGTAAATATTAAACTTTTGATGTTAGACATATAAATGTATAAGAATGTGGAATATGTAAATATTTCAAAAAAATAAAATAAATAAATAATGAATATATTTCTCTAATTATTATTATTATGTAATTTATAAAGTCAAAGTTCACACTCTATAATAGTATTAAAATATGATCCATTTATTGAGCCATTAATAAAAAATATATATTAAGAAATCTTGGCTTAAATTTGGATCAATATATAAAATTAATATTTAAAATATTAATAAAAATATATTATTATGTAATTCTATTTTATTATAAAAAATTTGAGTATCATCATTTTACATTTAAATAATTTTCATATACTTTTTATATACGAGTTTATTGAGGCTGTTGAAATTCTCTAAATATAATTATAGAATTGTTGTTGGAAACTAAATTTTTTAAAAATTGTTGTTAGCATTATAAATTTTAAAATATATATATTGAAATAAATATATATATATATATATATAATAAAAATATATATTGCATATATAAACTTTTAAAAAATTAATTTTACACACATTCTATTATAATTTTTCTAGACCTGCAACCACTTCATCAAATAAATATATAACAGTTGTTTGTAAAACAGAAAAAAGAAAAAAACAAAACAAAACAAAAATCTGACTCAAACTAACGTTATGTGTCTTATATTTATATCTACAATTAATTTTAGAAGATAATACTTATATATTTATATATTTAACACTTAAAATTTGATATACATATTTCTAATATTTTATCTGATATGACACTGAAAATTTTACTAGTCGAAATACGTATCTTAGTGTTGAAAGTAAAGATCGAAGTTGGCGGGTGAGATGATGTCGTTGAAAATTTTGGGATATCGTTAAATCCTAAAATGGTCCTCAAACATGGTGTTTATAATCAAATCGGCGTCTCAAAATTCGGATCTAAGCCCAACATCTCACAATTCGATTTCATTTGAGCATTCAAATACTTAAAATACATCAAATGATCAAAGGAATCATTTTGAGCGTCGATGAAGTGGAGTTCGATTTTGCATGTATTTCTGAGCGTCCTCATCAATCATAAATAGTTCCTTATAATGAGGACCCCAAGGCAGAGGAGAGCTCTAAGCGAAGATCCTCAAGCATGAACCGTACTCGGCGGTCATCAACCGTTGCATTGCCCATTGATCTCATCGTCGCTATGTCGTTCCGATGATCTTATCGTCATCGATGTCTCATTGTTCATCTACTATCATTGTAACTGCGAATGTGACTACATAATTGTTGTTCCCTTCTCATATACAATTTTGTAATCCCGTTATCGGGAAAAAGTTTGTACTCTGAAACAGATACATAGTGGAAGATTTTTTTTGTTGAGTGATAGTTTTCCCTCTTTTGAGGTTTTCATGTAAAATTGAGTTTTCTTTCACTCTTTAATACCTCAGTATTGCTAGATTTTATAATAAAGAACTTTCACTCTACCGGTTTTCAGCACGGTTTGGCCGTCGTGGGAAAGAATCCTTCAATCACAATTTTGTGAACACCTTATGGCCAATAGGCCAACACTTGTAACGAGCCTCCGCTCCAACTCCGTCACTCTCGAAACCAATCGAACCAAGGCCAAGCTTCACCTTACTCCCCACGATAAATGTGACCACAGCCGGTGAAGGCGATAAGAATCTCTTTAGAGATCATTCAGAATGGAAGAGTCTCATGAGATGATGACTTTTGAGAAACACAATAATTGCTACATGCAAACACATCTCCAAGATCGATCGTTGCGTGGGAGGTCAAAATGCTAATCTCCTTGACAACGCCTCGCGTAGAGGTGATCGATCTCCTGCTGCTAGTTACTCATCCATCACGTGCGGCTCAACCATTGTCCACCAATTATTCTTTGGTAGCTTGACACATTCTCGTCTGTTGATCCCTCGTCATGTTATGCGTCTGCGATGCTTAATGCAAGATGAATTTCACCTTCAAGCAAATCATCTTCCCCTCCTGCTATGAGGAATCTCACCTTTAGCTGAAGCTATTCTTCAACATCTTATGCCCATGGGTTTCAAGCTTCCGAGCATTGATTCCTCTGATGGGGCGACTGACTCACACGAACACATCGACCATTACAGGACTATCATGCATATCCAACGAGCTCTTGACAACTGCTTTGTCAGGTCTTTCCCGTTACCCTCAAGGGGCAAGCTCGCACTTGGTTCTACTCCCTTCAAGGGGATCCATCCGTACCTTTGATGAACTCGCCAAGATTTTTGTGGAACAATTCATTGCAAATAGGAGGATCATTAAAGATTCCTCCCATCTCTCCGACATTCGTCAGAATGAGGGTGAATCACTTAAGGAATACTTCCAGAGGTTCTCCTTAGAAGCTCGCCAAATACTTAGAGTAGACCAAACTATTAAGAGGAGTTTTCCTTGGAGGACTCCGTCCTTTTACTCGTCCTTGTCACGAGACAGTCCTCATATGCCAACTTAGTTCATCGTGGAAGCACAAATCTCACGATGAGTATTAATGTCCATCGTAAATAATTTGAACAATCTGAGAAAAATATAAAGCGAATGGGACCCGACCGTCCCATCAAAGAAAAAACAAGGCGTGATCTCCCTCCACGGCCCCCATATCAATACGTGAACCGCGAGAAAAGGAATACACGGAACACATCTGTGTCAACCTCCGATGGCTATTTGAGATGAAGAAAACATCAAGTGGTGCACTAAAACCAAATTCAGAAATGCAATATTGTCACTTTCCATGATGGACATACTCGAGGCATGCAAACAACTCAAAGAAGAAATCGAGGCTCATTCAACAAGGATATCTACGTCGATTTGTGAAGAATCAATTGAATCAAACAAATATACCTCCAACTGGGGGGCAACTAGGATAATCATCACAAAAATAATAAAATAATCATCAAATAATTGGGAAAATTAAAACAATCACAGGAGGACCAATACTATCTAATCAAGTTCTCATTACCACCTCTGAAGAGCCAGAGTTAAAGAAGTCTTGTATTGATCATTCCATCACTTTTAATGACTTTCGAACTTAGAAGGAGTCCATGTTCCTCATCAAGATCCACTTGTCATCGGCGAAGGGATCGGTGACCCATGTTATAATGTTAAGAGAATTTTGATTGTGACAATGGGAGTTCGTTGATGTCTTGTTTTACTCCATATTTCTTAGCATGCTTAGTTAGGGAAAAGCTCAACCATGGACCATTATACGGGTTTGATAATCATGCGAGTAGAGGGACAATCACCCTTCCTCCTTGGTGAATTTCCGACAAGTGACTCATTTAATCCAATTCATGGTGGTCAAGTTAGATTGACATAGTATCTTTGGAAGGCCCCTCCAATCAATTTTCGGTGCAGTCACTTCAGTATCTCATCTTAAGATGAAATTTTCAACCCCCATTAGAGTTGTTGTGGTCTGTGAAAATCAACTGATAGTGTAATCATGCTACCTCAGACAAGCTCAACCACGCCTTTCTGTGACCTTCAGCATCGAAGATTTTAATTTTCGAGATGGAGTACTCTGGAAAGCTTCCAGAAGACTTGCTCTGTTACATTATCGGATGACCAACCATTACGAGCGATTACAAGTTGGATCTGCTCTCAGACGAATAAAGGAAAAATACATAGACTTCTTGCACAATCAAGACATCTTAGCAGTCGACGTACATGCGTCGACCCAATGTGATCATGCACTCTCAAGATTGATCTGACATTCAAACCGATCATCCAGAAGAAGCAAAGTTTTGCACCTGATCGCCTCCAGGCTATTGAGCAAGAAGTTAACAAGCTTCTAGAAGCGGGATTCATACGAGAGGCACATTACCCTACATGGATAGCAAATGTTGTCATGGTTAAGAAAACAAATGGAACATGGAGAATGTGTATTGATTACACTGACCTCAACAAAGCTTGCCCGAAAGATAGTTTTCCTCTTCCTCGAATTGATCAATTGGTTGATGCTACGCTGGACATCAAATGCTCGCTTTTTGGATGCTTACTCTAGTTACAATAAAAAAATGGACCCAATGGATGAAGAAGCTACATTTCAAACATATAAGGTTTTATACCAAAGTTATGCCGTTGTTAAAAATGCCGGTGCTACCTATCAACGCCTTATGAATAAGATTTTTAAAGACTATTAGGTCGCATAATGGAGGTATATGTGGATGACATGTTAGTAAAAAGCTTGGAAGAATCATAGCATATTTCGACTTAGAAATATGCTTTAACCTTCTTCGACGTATATAACATGCACTTAACCACCAAGTGTTTTTGGGTTACATCGGAAAATTTCGATTTATGGTAACCCACCGTGGGATAGAGGCCAACCTCGAGAAAATCAAAGCTCTCAAAGATATGACTCCTCCGAAGAATATCAAGGAAGTTCAACATTTGAATGGAATTGATCGTTATCCCGCTTATATGGGGATAAATACTTGTCATTCTTTAAAATATTAAAGGGAGCTAAAAATAATAATTCAGTGGATCGATGAATGTCACCGCTGAGCAACTAAGGAGTATTTAGATCTCCACCCCTACTATCCAAGCCTATTCAAGGAGAGATGTTATACTTATATCTCAGCCTCTTCACGCGATAAGCTCGCTTTAGTGAGAAGAATGTGACACAACGACCAATTTACTATGTTAGCAAAATTCTCCCTGACATAGAAAGTCATTATCCACTTGTAGATAAGGTGGCTCTGGCTTTAGTTTTCTCAGCGTGAAAATTGCATTCATACTTTCAAGCTCACACTATCGGCGTTTACACTCATTTACCATTAAGGGCCATCCTATAAAACTAGAAGCTGGGAGGTTAATCAAATGTCTCAGAATTTAGAGAGTTTGATATAAATTTTCTATCTACCGCTATAAAGTCTCAAGTACTCGCAGACTTTATATGGAATGCACCGCCCCAACTGAGGAGCTATCCGTTACATGCCTTTTGTCCCCCTCAATGGACCCTCTATGTTGATGGAGGAGAAGTACCGGTCTGCGAATCTTACTCCCGCGTAATATCTTAGAGTATGGACTTCGCCTAAAATTTCTGCAACTAATAATATGGTCAATATGAGGCTCTCATCGCAGGTTGAGACTCTAACAAGCTCAAGACTTAGTGATCCGACTCTCGCCTTCTCAAGTTGAGGGAAACTTTAATACTCATAATCCTCAGCTGGCACAATACCTCCACTTGGTAAAGTCTCTTCTTGCCCATTTCAAGACACATCAAATCATCCACATACTACGAGAGAAGAATACTCGAGCTGACGCTCTCGCTAAGCTTGCTACATCTACTACTAGAGATCTATTTAAGAGAAGGCATGTTGAAGAAATACATTTTTCTAGTATCCAAGGGTCATGGGTAATTCAAGCAATTAATGAGATAAAGGAACATTCGTGGATGGACCTCATCCTATCTTTTCTACAAGAAGGAACCCTTCCTGAAGACCCAACTGCAATTCATCTCAAGACAAGCTTCAAACTTTACTATTATCGAGGTGAACTATACAAACGAGCTCGACTGCATCAAATGCCTCTCACCTTCGTGAGGCCGACATGCATTAAGAGAGGTTCACTGGATATGTGGAGAACACCAGAGGAAGGGCGCTAGCCCTTAAAAGGCAAGGGTTCTATTGGCCCAATGAAACAGGACGCTTTGGAGTTCACAAAAAAATGTGCAAGTTGTCAGTTGCACTCTAACCTCCCTCACATGTCGCATACAGAGCTCTCATCCATTCAAAGCCTGTGGGATTTTGCTCAGTGGGGGATTGATATCATGGGGCTTTTTTCGATAGCATCAAGACAACGAAAGTTTATCATTTTAGCCGTCGACTACTTCACTAAATGGGTGGAAGTCGAACCACTCGCTAAAATCATGAGGCAAATGCTAAACAATTTGTTTGAAAAATATAGTACGATTCGATCTTCCCCGCAAAGATCATCACCGATAATGGAACCCAATTTATCGAAAAGTCTTTACATCCTTTTGCAAAGATCTTCACATTCACCGTATTGTAGCACATTCCTCAAACTAACGCGTGATTGAAGCCACCAACAGACTATACTCAAAGGACTAAAACACATCTCGAGAAGGTCGGGGCAATGGGTTGATGAGCTTTCTAATGTTCTTTGGGCTTACTACATCACGCACCCCGTGGTGAGACACCATATAACTTGTGTTTCACGAAGCTATTATACCTGATAGATATCGGGGTTCCAAGTCTAAGAGTTCAATTATTGATCATGGTAATGAAGAAAAACTCGACAACTCACGGACTACTCCCCAAACTTCGTGACATGTACTTTGGCTTCCTATCACCAAAGGGTAGCTCGTTACTTCAAGAAGAGTAAAACCTCGTCCATATTTGTGACTTGGTCCTAGTCTCAGCTATAAAGCAAAATCAAATAAACTCTCACATCTTTGGGATTGCCCATATGTGGTTATAAGTATGGTGGCCGAACATTCAAGCTCAAGGATCTGAGGGAAAAACTTTATCTCGAACTTAGAACATTGAGAATCTTCGAAAATATTATCAGTAATTCCTACTGCATAATTATTGCAACTTTTATTTTGTCTTATATGTTATTTCCTCTTCATGTAGTCGACCCCACTTAATGGGATAAAAACTTATTGTTGTTGTCATCATTTCTTCTTCAAACTCATATCTGTGTTAAAATCATCTTATGATTGTATCAAGAACTTATCGAGTAATGAATTTATAACTTTTTTCTTACAAGCTTGTTTCTTCTTCATTTAATCCTCCGAAATATACAACTCATGTTGTATCTCAATCGGCATAATCAATCCCAAGGGACTTGATGGGACCTCTTCCATACAAGTAAGAAGTCAAGTAACACTTTGGGCGATACAGATAGGTCAAAAGATCCTTGGTGGACATCCCGACCTCTTCCATACGGTAAATTCAAGTAACACTTTGGTTGATACAGATAAAGGTTGGTGGACATCTGCGACCTCTTCCATATGAGTTAACGTCATCAGTAACACTTTGGGCGATACAGGATAGGTCAAAAGGTCCTTGGTGAACATCCGACCTCTTCCATATAGGTTAACGTCGTAACACTTTGACAAACAACCATTGGTCAAAAATCTGATTAATTCAACATCATCAAATGATTAGCTAATCGAATAATATTACGATTAATTACCGATAGGTATAAAACAAAATAAGGCATATCATAAAAAAAATTGTATCCTCAAGTGACACATCATATCGATTGGTGATATCAGCGTCCTCACCACAGGAGATGCTCCCTTGGACTCACTCTTAACTCCTTCATCTCAATCGGAAGAGTCTTGAGATACTTGGCGGGAGATAGATCCTCAATAGCTCGGTCTTGCGATGCACTAAGCGGTTCCTTTTAGGAACCCTCGGATGAAGCCCTCCCCTAAACATTGGTGCTCCAAATCCTTCACTTCAACATCAAGAATATGATTACGAGCTTCACGGACATGGTCTTGATTGCTGATAAGCCAAGGAGTTCTTAAAGTCTTGCCTTCAAGGAGATTTCATTTTCTTCGACATTATATGCTCCTTCTCGGAAAATGATCTTGTAATGTTTCTTCTCGGTTTGAGAGCTCTCTTCTCCATTGCAGTGCCTTGAGTCTTTTCTCTTTCGGAGTCTGTCCTCACCTCAATCGACTCATCACGAGTGTGCTCCACCTCTGACCTTGGAGAGAAAGAGATGCGACATGTGCTTCGGTTCTACGCGGTTGGTTGATCTCCCAGTCGGGCCTTAACACTCATCTTTCTCTCACTCTCCGCGATATTTTACCTTCACAAATTCAGTATTTCACTCGTCTAAAGAGACACCCAAATGAGCCATCAGCCCTAATGTTTGAGTTACCTATAAAGAAAAAAAAACCATCACAAATATTACACAAAATGAAAGGAGGAAAAGAAGAAAAGAATAAAGAAGGGAAGACAATGAACCAATTCATCACTGTTGCAATACATATGTGATTTAACACCTCTTGAATGTGCGAGAAACGAACTCCCATCATGAGTTGAAAGCTAAACTCTCGAGGAGGCCTGAACATCTTCTTGCAGATATCGGCGTAGTTACTTACATGTCTTCTTTTTCTTTAGGGAAGAACATTGCCACCACCCGATTTTGTGATGGGCTTCTTGAAAGAACCCTATGAATATGAGAGACCTTTCATCACCTTTACTTGACCTCTTTAGTGGAAAAGAATGAGATCTCCCTCCCTGGATGGAAAGGCCAACCTTGAACATTTTATCTTCAACTATATATTTGTTAATATGACGTAACTCATGCGGTAAGCTTTACATGAACATTAAGAGTTGTCAAGATCTCATTCTCTTCAATCGAATGGATCCGGAAGGTCATTCAATCTTCCCATCTCTCGAAGGCCCCACTCATTTTTTCACAAAAAAGAATCCGTAGACCAATTTTTTAGAGGGATCCCATGCTAAAATTCTATCCAATTCTTTATAGCGATAAGAAACGTCCCCGAGTATCACATGTGAATCTACACACATTCGAGTATTTGATGTTCAAAGTAACATCACGCTCTCTAAAGAAGATAGTTAAACCAACGATGACCACTAAAGCTCGAATTGAAAATTGTGACAAAGCTACACCACATATTTTGAAGATCTCAATCAACTTGAGCAAAAGGGAATCAGCGGTCCACCGAAGAATCATCTCTAAACAATAAAGTACCCAGGTGAAGGTGAGCGCTCGATCGGACTTTTAGCACAATGGCCACCAACTCATTAGGAAGTAAAATTTTTCAGAACACCATTAAACTATCGATGTGATAGTGGATGATATATCGTCTGTCACGTTATGGGTTTTCTTCGCCATCACCTGAAAATACATGATAAATAAAGAGGAAGAAATGACAAAATCTAGAAATTTTGTGAAGCGACTTACTTACCCCAATAATATCCATTTTGACTCTCTCACGGATAGCTTGGATAAAATTTTTCTTCGATCGACGAAAAGATACACATACATATGAGAAAAAAAATAGAGAGAAAAGATACTCCCCTCTAATGATGCTCAGAAATTACCTGCCAAACTTTCTGAGTCGTTTGAACAATGGTTCCTAGCTAACGCTTCTCCACCACCTTGGCGGTTATCAACTGCTGAACCATCCATTGAAGTTTCAAGAAATCCAATTTCCTACAAGAAGAAGTAGGAACTACGGTCTTGATCGCCTCCAAACCCGGTCGGTCCGACAAGGGTAGTCAACGCCTCTTTCGAGGGAAAATCGGAGCCTCGCCATATGAACTACGGGTTTTGATCGCCTCCAAACCCGGTTGGTCCGACAAGGATAGTCAACACCTCTTTCGAGGGAAAATCGGAGCCTCGCCGTATGAAATATGGGTCTTGATCGCCTCCAAACCCGGTCGGTCCGACAAGAGTGATCAACGCTCTTTCGAGGGAAAAGAGCCTCGCGTATGAACTATCGGTCTTGATCTCCAAACCCGGGTCCAACAAGAGTTAACTCTTCGAGGGAAAACGAGCCTCACAGATGAACTACGGGCCTTGATCACCTCCGAACGACCCTCACCCAAGAAGAAGAGAAATATTAGAACAGTGGAGAAGTGTGCCTTCCTACTTGGCCCTAGGGGGGTTTTATAGACCCCCCTAAAGGGGCAAAATCGTCAAAAAAATGTCAAAAACCGCCAAAAAAGCGCAAAATCATTTTCTCCGCGGTGCGCTTCACGCACCATACCGCCCGTCGGCGTGGCGCGTAACCGCCACTCGTAACCGACCACGACCGTCGACCGCGCATGACCCGTGACCCGTACCGCTGGCCGTCGCCCATGATACCGCGCGCCACGATGGGCTGAGATCCGTGGCGCATGGCGCATGCGCCAGAATTCCGGGATGGGTCGATAGAAATCTTATGCGTATCCACACACATCGCGGCTCGCACCTTCGTGATCATAACCTTGCTCTAGAAGATCGTTCTCTCAAAATGTATGGTTAATATACCCACAAATTTCATTGAAAATTTGCTATTTTCAAGTATGTATATATATTTTGGATGATTGAGATAATGTCATCCAAAAATAGGCTGATATGACACAAAATTCTACTAGTGAAGCAGAATCTTGGTGTTAACGTAAAGTAATCCGAAATTGGCGGTGAGATCAAGCACTTAAAATGTTGGAAACTTTGGGATATCGTTAAATCCCTAAATTGCTCAAACATGGAGTGTTTATCAAATCGGCGTCGATGAGTCGGATCTAACAAGCCCCTGATCGACTTCATTTGAGCATTCAAATACTTACATCAAATGATCAAAGAATTATTTTGAGCCGTCGATAAAGTGGAGTGGTTGAATTTTGCATGTATTTATAGAGATGTCACTCCCCTCCATCTATTCATTCCCGTATGAGGGGCCAAGCAAAGAGAGGAGAGAGCTCTAAAGCTTGAAGATTCTCCAAGGCATGCCTCGGTTGTCAACCACTGCCGCAATCCTCGCCATCATCAATCTGTCGGTCACCGTCCATCGACGCCCATCGTCGGTCGATGTCTCATTTGTTCATCATCATCTATACTACTAATCGTTACCACACGACGACTATAGTTATTGTTCATATACAATCTTCTATAATCCCGTTATCGAGAAAATTTTGTACTCAAATGATACAGTGAAAGATTTTCTTTGGGAGCCGTGATTTTTTCCCTCTTTTCGAGATTTTTTTATGTAAAAATTCATGGAGTTTTCTTGTTCACTCTTTAAATACCTGTGTATGTGTGTTGAATTTTATAACAAGTTTAGTAAATTTTCACTCTAGATTTTATAATACGTAATATTATCAAAAGAAGATATTCACTCTTAAACAAATAGTAATATTAGCATTGTTGATATGATTTTAAAATTTTAATTTTTTTATGCATATAAATATTATAATTTAGATATTATATATATATATATATATATATATATATATATTTATATTCATAAATGGTCCATTAATTTTTATCATTTATTTAATTTTTAAGTATAAATTTTCATTACAATTCTGTGCACACTTTTTAAGTGGATATATATATATATATATATATAACATAAATTTTAAATTTTAAAATATTATTAACTATTTATTATTATTTTAAATAAAAAATATATTTTTTACATATTTATATTTTCAAATCAAACCATATCGACCCAACTGAGATTCCAGATAGGTTCTTCTTCTTCAACACTTCAACGCTCTTCGCCCATTGTGCTCTTTGGTTCAAGCAAACTAAGAAGAAGATAAAAGCCAAAAGAATTGAAATTGTTTACCCCACTTCCTCCCTCTAACGTTTTGAAATGAACAATTGAACTGATGGCCTCTCATATTCTATTTTTTAGAGAATTTCACCCGTGAGACTTAAATGAGGGGATGTGCTTCCATGATAAAAGGCACCTTAAATTACTATTCGTGGTTGGTCCATAATAAATAACATGGAATATGTAAAATATGACTAGATGAGGGTCCCTCGGCCAATATGCTCTAAGAAAATTTGGTGTCGGAGGATATCTAGTATGACGCCCCACACACATGTTCTCATTATATCAGTAGACACAAGAACACCTCACAGCTTATTAGCTACTACATCAACCGTATTAGTACCGATTTGAAGCCGAAAATTATCATATATAATCAAAATTTAACATTGTGTCCTATGAAAAGGGATGCAACATAAAGGCCATACAAGCTATTTTTGGCTAAGAGTCATACCATTCAATTAGATCACTTAATGTTATTGTATGCACTTATGTCAAAGACAATAAAATTTATTCCCAAGTGAATATGGCCATTTTCAAAGACATATTCTAGTCATTTTAAATATCTATAGTCTGGTAATTTTGCAAACCAATCGAGTCTTGATGATACATTTCTTGGGAAAGTATAGAGGAACTTTCTTACCGCAATTAGTATTGATGCAAATAATTTTGTATCCAAAGATTTGTAATAGTGATGCGAGTGCAATGAGTCTTGGGCTTGGTTATAGACATTACAGACTCATTTATATGTTCTCCGATTTATGCATTATCTCGACAAGATGCTTAGTATGGATGTCACAATTTTTTTTCCCTAAAGCATTGCATCGCTAATCATCTTAGAATTTAAGAAGGCATGCAATTATGGGACTTTAGATGTCGAAGTTTGTGTTAGAAGATGTACGTGGCAGGTAATACAAGTGACATTCACACCTTCACATATTATATTACAGACATCAGGAATATCAAAGCAGAGGCTGTTGAGTGGCTTTTTGCAAGAGATGTGATGAAGTGGTCATTAAGTAATGATGGCTATATGCTATGCACAAATGACCACTAACGCATCGGTATTTCAACTGTCAAGAAATGGGTTGCCGATACAAGCTCTAATTACATCAATTTATTATAATCTTATATCACCAAATGCCTTAGACAACATCTAAGATGTAGTGATTCATATTCGCACGCTCCGCAAATCAATGTAATACTGAAATGTCCAAAGACACAAGAATAAATTTAAATGAATTTCAGGTATTTAGTATGTCCTCAATATCATTTAAGGTTGAATTGTAAGAACAAGATAGTTGTAGTCTATGAGTATACTTACATTCTATGTTCACATATTATTGAAAGACAACGATTTGAATCTCACGCGACGATTCAAGACACACCGATGCATAAAAATCTCAATTCCATGTCATTCTTCGCATTAATTAGCCATTTGTGGATCAATTGAGTTAGCACCAAATATCGAAGACAGCCCAAAACACAAAGATATACCAACACAATGGATGAGAATGTGCATAAACATAATATGGACTATGCAAAATGTTGATAATAAGCCATTTGTCCACAAAATTGTCTATGTAGGACTTAGTGTGGTTTCGGTAGACTATTATTTTGTTCTACTTATGTTGCTGAAAATGTTAAATCTTGTTACTGTGTATTTTTGCAATGTCATTTTCTCAATACTGTTATTACTCATTTATGTTTATTGTTGATGTATTTTACTACATTATTGATAAGATGGTGTGTTTTCCATCTAATGCATAATTTTGTGGACTATTTTTTCCAGTTGTAGACATGTATTTGTTAAAATTATAAAGACTAATCTATTGTGCGCCTAATAGTTTTATCTATATTGGTAGAAGTTGGTTGTTTTTTTCATTATTAATGTAAGTAGTAGTTATATTATGTTAGAGACTATTTTTTTCTTGTATGCGTAGACATGTATTTCTTATACTGTATGTAGGACCTCGCATCTGTAATGAACTAAATCAAAATGTTCTTTCCACCGGACTAACCTTGCAGGCATGTATAAGCCTAAATCAAAATTATAAAAAATCATAAGGTTTCCTTCAACCAAAATCAAGGAATTTCATTAACTATGATTTTCAAGATCAATAATTTCATTAATTAAATAAATAACTAATCTATAAACACCTGATGCCCTACTACTAATGCCAAATTCGGGATCATTTGCTTTCATTAGTCTTAGATGATGGTTAACAAAAATCTAAAACCTATAATAAGAGTTTCAAATCAGTGAAATGTCTGAAAAATTGATTATATCACGTGACGGTAGATCTAATCCTCTATTACCAGCTAAACAGAGTTGACATGATCTAAAGCTCTTAAACATATTCAAATTAATCAATTTTTCAACTCAAATCAAATATCAATCTCATAATTCAAAAATAAAAACTACCTAAATTCTTAAATATAGCTTGCATCGACACTACTTTAATGCTTAAATTCAGTTCTTGATGCTAAGAATTGCTTCTGTTTAGTTTTAGGATGAACAAAACTAAAACCTATAATAAGTTTCAAATCGTGAAATATATTTAAATATGTGCATAGATCTAATCATCTGTTAGCAACTAAACAGAGTTAATAAGATTTAAAACTCTTAAATAAATTCTAAGTAATCAATTTTCAAATATCAATCGAAAATTGTTTAAATGAAACTCTATCATTAAAAGCTCAAATCAACCAATCTATCCACCTTCCTGAATGCTTATTGACAAATTAAGAAATATTTCACAAAGGAGTCAATGTCAAATCAAGTATGTAATTCTCAATCAATCTCTTGTGATGTGGCTATCCTACTTGCTTTTGCCAGGGCCCACAGAAATGAAGCTATGACCAAAGTCCTCGACGTGGGGCTCCATTATATTATATTATAATGGTACAATGTGCGAGAATCCTAGGGATCCCATACCGATCAATTTCACCCCTACAAGAGAAGGTTGACGGATCTCCTTTAATAAGAGATGGTTATTTCGCACATTGAACCGTAGATCCACCGGAAACATCGAAGAAATTGCATGGTGAAGAAAATAATGAAGAAGATTCTATGAAAATGAAGTCGCTATATGGTTAGAGATATGATGAACTCCACCAAAGCACCATCAACAACAATAATGTGAATTAACTCAATGATGCTTATGAAGAAGAGTCTTCAAGCAAATAGAGATGAATCTTCAAGCTTTCTAAGAAGAAGGAAGATCAAAATGAGAAAGAAATCATGTGAAGCCATATGATTGAACCGGAAATGATCACCTCTGCACGCTTATAATCTATCATCAATAGCCCAACAACAACTATCTCTACAAATGCACAATGAGAAAGGCAGTCAAGTTCTCCCACTGAAAATGAGCAAGGAGAATGAACAAGAATGAAGAAGAGGAAGGACATGTCTATTGATGTCATGCTGAGAATAAAGAGATGCAAAACAAATGGAGGTCATAGATTGTACACTATCAAAATTGATATGACAAATGAACATCATGATGGAGATGGTATAGAAGAATATCACATTAAGTGCATCACCTATTTTTTCTGCTAACCAATAGGTAGTTAACAATACAACTTCTACACTACCATCAGGGTAAGCTCCCAAGATATGATATGCATGAAATGGATGAAGTTAACCAAAGACCCTCTCAATGACATTCAAAATCTAGCACCCGAGACAATACCAAATAAACAATAATCAATGAAAAGATAAGGTTGTCATAGCCTCGTGAAAGCATTTCGGTGAGTGGTCGCCACCAAATACAACCAAGTCGCACCGAAGGTTACTGATGAAATTCAATACTTTCAAGAGTAATCCAAAGATCCGCCCAATTTAAGGCTACTTGTGGTAACATAGAGGAACGATGCTTTTTTCAAAGTTGTATGACCTCACCGCTGAATGATGAAAAAATTGTCAAATGATTGAAAATATTAGAATTGAGACCATTTTGTGAAAAGGTTCGCCAAGGTAACCGAAAATCACAGACCTGCTTTTTCTGGAGGAAATATGAGTCGTGACAAAAATTCATAGTCATTGGCAAGTATGAAGTCAAAATGAAGAAGAACATGTGATCCAATTAATGGACAATATGGATGATAAATGACATTCCTATGCATGGCGCCGATTGCAACATTCCGGACTTGCTCGATGAGTGGCTAAATTTGAAAAAAGAATCCTAAGAAGTCTATCGATAAAGCAAAGAGAAACAAACCTTCGACTCAAGAAGAAATGAAAGTCATGTGCTTCTATAGTTCAAATCAAAAAGCGATATACAACATGGATAAAAGAAAGATGATGTACAATGATGATAAGAGTAAAATTCGTTATTCTAATCAAAATTGGTATTAGAGAGAATGACAAACCCCGGACTTCTCAAGTGGGCGCCCAAAACATAACAGATGATGATGATTAAGGGTCATCTTTTGAAAAAAGATTAATAATTTCCTATGAGGAAGTGGGCTAAATTATTTCGAAGAAAGTTTCAGATCAAAGCTATACATCCTCATTTTTCTAGTTATCGATCCTTAGTTAAACACAACAAGACACTAAAATCATTCTTCAATTTCTTTATGCCGATTACACTCTTTCCATGCTTATTTGTGGAGTATCCAATCATTTTATGAAGTGAAAGTTTTTATTTTTAATGACTTGCATTGAAGGCTTTGGAAAGTGTTAAAATATTTTTGAGCACAAAAAAGATGGCTTATGACATGGAAAAGAATGAGTAACCTTGCATTCATTTTATATTGAAGGGCTTCTATTGTCAAGTTAGTTGTATTAAACCAATGCATGAGAAGCATTATTACTTGATATGATCATGTCCTCAAGTTCGATAAAATATAAGAATCTCAAGAATTATTGTTCTTCAATCAAAATTAGGTATTTAAGTGATACTTAATATCGTTGATCATGATGATTTTATAAATGTTTTCCTATTTCACCATGGTCTTTCTATGCTCCTTATTTGCTTCCAAATTTATGTATATTTTCAAGTAAACTAGTATGCTTGATAAATCGTTGATTCTTATTCATATAAATCTCATTTCAATATTTGAACATGTTTGAACAAAATTTTAAAACTCAAAATATAAAATAACCAGCTTATTCATTTACATTCATGAATATATTAATTTATTGTTTAAGTGTCTTAGAAGAGCTTGATAAAATGCTCATTGAATAATGATTTAATGAGATTCAAAACTTGGGTATTATATCAAAATTTTAATATTGTATGCCCTTCCCAAGTTATTTTATTTATATTACAAGTATAAATAGCAAATGGATAAAATTAGCCTCAAAGTGACTTTTGGATCTTGCTAATAATTAGCTAGATAGATCTCTCATGCTTGTTCAATGATTAAGATCTCAAGCTAAGATGCAATGTGCCATTATTAGAACAAGTGACTTAATGAATTAGATACATGCCTCTATACTTGTTGATGATGAGATTAAAGTTATGATTTGTTCTATTTTGATCTGGAAATTACATAACTTCAATTTTGGTGAGACCATTGAATTAGGCATGATTCAACAAAAACCCACCCCTTTTTAATCAATCCAAGGGTTTATTAATTTTGTTTTTATGTTACATAAATTTGCTAAAGACCTTAAATCATGATGCAGATGCTAAACCTCAATTTTTAGATTATATTATTTTATTTAAATTATAATCAAATTCATCATGGAATGATTTAGATTTTCAAATGAATATTTAAGAAATAAAATTTGAAATAAACTTTCTTTGATATTATCTTGTATTTACCTTTTTTCTTGTCACACCTCAAAAGGATATATTTCAAATACAAATATGATGAAGAAATATAAAATCTTATCAAGTCAGTAATCCAAATTACTGTCTCTATCATCGGATGATCAGTCACCCTATTGAAGATTGTTATGTCTTCAAATATTAGCTAAAAAGGAAATATCAGCGAGGTGAATTTACACTATCTGACAATTTTCTAGTCAACCATAAAAGAGAGTCTACAAGAATGATTACGTCCTCTTCGTATCATCCAAAGAAAGACAAACAAACAAAAGGAGAAAGTTCGATCAAGAATGATAAACATTAATCTCCAAAAAGGCCATGAAATGCTGAAATAGTTAAAAGATGTCCCTAGTGTCAAGTGGAAATCATCGCTTGAACCTATATTGGACTTAAGAGAGATGCCTAAACCAAGTATTTGGGCTTCTCAATGACATTCTGATAATGCTACTTCATCACAAAGATGAGAAGTCTACTAAATGCCTCATAAATCAAAGAAGAAAAGAAAAGAAGATCAAGAAGAGAACTACAACTCAAAAGATCATTAACAATCTAGGAGTATCACCAGACAAGATAGCCATTTAGCTTGCGACTTCATGCCTAAACTTTGCTAAATCGATGAAGAAGATAATGGTGAATCTTGTAGAGACATGTTGAATCATCATGGATGTCGATATTCTTCAACATCTTACAAGACAAGGGTAGTACAAACTCACCAACCCATCAAAATTTGTGAAAGCAAGAAGAGCTCGAGGAGCTAATGTCAATTTTGTTTAATGACCCAACAAGATAATAACAATAGTCAAATGAAGATCTATATTTTTCGATGAAGAGTCGACTCATCGATATCATCACTTATGAAATGTATGATGTTGAAAATGAGTCTAACCTCTTGGCCAATCTTCCGTAATAAGAGGAAATTTGAAGAAACTACCTCTCCAAAAGAATCTAAGTGAGACAAAGTTATTCAAGTTCAAAGTGGTAAAGTCTTACCACCTTCATCAAAGAAGGGAAATGCAAATAAAGATAAAGGCAAACAAATTGAAGTCAATGATATATCATTCCCAAATCCTAGCAAAGCCTAAATCAAAGAAAATAGATTATAATATTCTATCACATCTAAGAAAGATCCATGCACAACCGAGTGTCTCTCTTGATCTAAAGACCAGAAACTTTGATAAAGCTCTCAAAGATCCTGAGAGTTATGAAGCTTACTTTGCTAAAAAATGCATGATCAAGCATACAAACTCAAGATCTCCCAAGATCACATTTTCTCAAGAAGATCTTATGTTGGGAATCAGATCACAATCCTCTTTATACACAGAGAGTGATGGCATCTCGACATTAATATTGATTGATCCGTTCTTCTATCAATCTTATGAGTCTAAAGGTATTGAGAGGATTATCACTGATATCCAACATCTTGGGAGAGATAATTGATGGTTCATGGATTCAATGAAAAGGAGCAAAAACTTTGGGTTCTTTTATTCTCCGCTCAAATTCAAGGATTTATATACGTAAGTTTCATGTAATTGATGCCGATACATCATTTAGAGCTCTCTTGGGCCGGCCATGGTTGCATGAGTATGACATGGTCCCATCAACTATGCATCAATGTATGAAGTATCTCAAAAATGGAGAAGAATTCAATTCGAACCTACAACCATTCCATCAATGAAGCAAAATCTATGAAGATGCAAAGTACTTCATCCTCAAAGAGCCTAAGCCAACAAAGCCTCTTGAAGCAGTAGCATCCACTTCAAGAACTAAAAAGCAAGGAGGAAGAAAGAAGGCAATGCCGACTCTCCTTAAAGCACTTGATTATGCACCTAAGTTAGGAAAATTAGTTCCTCATTTGGGAAGTGATACGAAAGAAGAAGAAGAAGATATGTCTTTCAAACCTAAGGGAACTTATAAGCTTTCAAAAAGAGTATGAAATAAGTGATTCTGATGACTATGATTTTGAATCTACTTAAAAAAATAGAATGGTCGCATCAAGGAGGATAGCTCACTTGGCAGGGATGACTCACTCAAAATTATACCATCATCCTCAACAAGCTTCAAAGAAATCACTCTATTGGAGGTTCATAATATTGAAGAATTGATAACATTCTATGTGCCACTGTTGGGTGAGAGTGGTGGAACAAGAACTCTATTTTATAAATATGAAGAGTCTCAGTCTCAAGATTTTGAACAGCAACATAAAACTCATGAGATACCAACAAGAATACCAATATACTATCCAAAAAATGATGCATAAGCACATAGAATACTAAACATAACTATAACAAGATGCAAAGAATGATGCATAAGTGAGTTCATATTAAAACAAAGATAGACTCAAATATGAAGATGGAGCCAAAGAAGTCCTCAAGAAGAAGTGATAAGTTTATCACTAAAGGTCTGGGTTCATCCAAATCTCATCAAGATAATTATAATATAATAAGCGAGAGAAACTCTTAGTGATGAAGAAGATGATTCTCCATGAAATTCTTCTAAAAATGATGAAGAAATGGAAGCCAAGCTCGCACAAAGAACTTGAAGATGGTGGACAAATAGCTACTATGGATGAACTTAAAGAAGTCAACCTAGAGCGAGGATGATCCGCCCAACTTTCGTGCCTTCTACCGATGAGAAAGTTGAAGAGCTAAAAATGCTACTTGTGAATTCGGATTATTTTCCTGACATATCAAATGTCGCTTATCCCCGATGTAGTGTTCATAACTAGCTATCAAACTGATGCAATGCCTATTAAGCAAGCTCCTATAAAATGAGATTGAGAGATCAAGAACGTGTAATTAAACTAAAAAAAGCTAATCGGGCTTTCATCCGGAGAAGTATGCATATTGGATAGCCAACATTGTCCCGCTTAGAAGAAGAACAATCAACCATCTGCATTGACTTCCGACCTAAATAAGGCTGCCAAAAGATGACTTTCGCTTCCAATATCGAACTATTGGTGGACAACACTTCCAACTATGACATGTTCTCATTCATGGATGGATCATCGTGATACAACCAAATCAAAATGACACCAAGATGAAAAATATACATCGCTCGTAACACTTATTAGTATCTATTGTACATCATGCCTTTGGCTTGAAAAATGCTACATACCAAAGAGCCATGACATATTTTTTGATGAGTTGATTCATCAAAAGGTGGAATGTTATGTCGACGATTTGGTGGTGAAGAGCTTAAATCGTGAAAATCATTTGAAGACTTGAGAATTGTATTGAGAGAATGAAAATATGATCTCAAGATGAATCCTCTAAAATGTGCATTCGGTATCCAAAAATGGGTACATTGTACGCCAGGTATTGAAATTGATCCCGCTAAAATCAAGGCAATTATGGAGATGCTCCTCAAAGAGTTTGCATACTCGTTTCTTTACAAGGACAACTCACATTCATCCACCGATTCATATCAAATCTATTAGGACGCTGTCAACCATTTGCAAGGTTGATGAAGAAGGATGCTCCATTCGGGACAAGAGTGTGAAGCCTTCAATAGCATTAAAAGCTACTTGTTAAATCCACCTCAGCCTACTCAGAAGCCTCTCATTCTATATACAGCTGCATTAGAAGAGTCCCTTGGAGCATTATTGGCACAACACAATGAAGAAGAAAAAGAGAATGTTCTTTATTATATAAGTTGAGGTCGATTGGAGTAAATGAGATACTCTCGATAGAGCATTATTAGCATTGATCTTTGCTAAAAGCTTCATCATTATATGTTATCTCACAAGATTACACTCATCTCAAGGATCGATCCCCTGAAATACTTGATGACAAGACTAGCATTGATAGGTCACTTGGCAAGATGGGCAGTATTGCTTTTACAATTTGATATCACATACATTCCGCAGAAAGCAGTGAAGGGACAAGTCTTAAAG